>OX326949.1:44595130-45267273 GCA_946800315.1 Misopates orontium
ACAAGTCCCTTTTTTTTTTTTCCTAAATGGAAGGGGATGTAGCATATGCAAGTTTGGATTGTGTGTCTCTATCTCTCTTCAGTTCTTACGCCAACGTTTCTTTCGATTATTATTCGAGTGTGTTGCAAAATGGAGTGCATGGTTAGAGTTTATGGGGTGTTTGGGAGTGTGGAAGGAATTCAGGGAGATTGATGAGGAGGGGACGACTAGGGGTGCATGGTATGGTAGCTAATTTCTTAATGTGTATTATTGTACAATATTTTTGAAAAAAAAAAAGGAACTATCTTTAGCTAAATTAACTTCTGACATTTTAGTTAAATTTGGGATAAGGTGCTGGTGCTGGAACAAGTTTGGTTACTCTTGTCCCTTCCCCATTAGTAATGCAACTCTTTTTTATTCTAGTTAGATACTTTTGTGATAAATCAAATTTTTCTGTTGATGAGCTTTTGTTCTTGTGCCAATATTGCATTGCTGAGAGTTGGATGTCCTGGGAGTTAAAAATCCATTCTCACAACTGTTCTGCAGGGGGCTGAGGATGCTAAATATGAAGATCGCGAAAAAGAAGTAATCGAAGCTAACGTGTAACTTTAGTTCGATATGAACGTTATTTTTCTTCTCTTAAAGACTTAAATATCGTTATTACATTTGCTTTCTTTAGTTGTTGGATAATAGAATTTGTCCTCTGCCATTCAGTGCCACACCATGTTAGGCCCTAATTGTTGCTTTATATAAATAATTTCATTCAAATGATATGAAAGGTTGCTGCTTATGTAGGTTTGATTTCTTTTAGTTCATTGTCCTAAATTTAGAAACCTTTAATAAGATGCAGTGTGTAATGGATTTAATTTGAGTTGAAATAAGTTGTTTAAGTCAAATTTACTGTGCTGCTAACAGAACACTACACATGCATTGCCTGCACAAACCTTTAGAAAAAGGGTGAACTTGATGTCATCGACAGGGTTCATGATAAAGAGGAAAACAGATGAGAAAAATGTCCTTTTTTTCTAAGTAGACAAAAAGGGTTGGCGTATGCTAGTTTGGATTGTGCGTCTCTTTCTTTATGACTGCCCTCCACTAATCATTTTTCAAAAGCCTTTGGTAGAGACATAATGAAAGTTGGAGCCATACTAATCTGGATTTGAGAGAATTTGACCTTAGAAGTAAGTGTAAAGATACTCAGCATTTGATCTTAGAAATAGTGTAAAGACAAATGATGATGTAATTTTCTTTTTGTTAACGGATGGTCGGTGCTTTTGAGTATTATTATTTTTTGTGATTTACATCTTGATTCTGACTTCCTTTGTTTTTGGGTTTCCATACATTTAGGTGGAAAAAAATACATACGTACATGCAAAGATCAAAATTTCGTTTTAAATATATGTTCTAGTATGCTATATATTAAAAATTTCTCGCAATGTTTCGGTTTTTTCTCTTCATGTTTTTAGAAATTTAGTGAAATTTGTTGTTGCGATCGACGTGAAAATATTTGAATGTTTCATTTCCACGTAGTCGAAACTAGAAATGTTTCAATTCTTTTCGAAGAAAAGTTTAGAAACTTTAATCCATAATTCCATATACATATGTTACAAAATAAAGGTATAAAAAGTCATTTCCACGCAAAAATTCAGAGTCATTTTCAAAACTTTGCAAATGAATTGTACTCTTGTGATATTCTTTTTATTAAGTGTTAAAATATATAATAAGATCTTTAGATACTGTTTTCCTTAAATATGGGTAGGGTGCGTAATTATGATAGATTATAGGCTACGGCGAGCATAACAGTTACAATATCTTTTCTTCCCTTGGAAGCGGGGGGCGATTATTACTAATTAATCTTCGGTCAACGAGATTTATGTAATGATTCTATAGGACGGCAGTAATTAATTATTTATCTGTGCTTGTAAGATTTTTGAAGTCGGTGAAGCAGAAATTAAAACATCTATGCCTATATTTATATTAGATATATATGATCGATACTATTAGACGAAGATAGTTATTTGAACACTTTCTTATACCAAATCTTGAATTCATATTAATTTATAGAACACATCATAAAATTTAGGTTATGACTGTAATCTTTTGATTTATCCAAATTTCTTCTCATAACAAGGAATATTAATATACACAAACTTTCTACTATTTCCTATTTCATTTCTTATACATCCGGATTTCTCTTTTCTAAATGTACAATAATTGTGATATACTATAATAATTTTTGAGATGCGTGAGTCCTGAGTGTCAAGGAAGTGGTTATAGTGTGAGATGTTTACAACTTGTCGGACCAATTTTATTTTCGTTCTGAAATTACCATTAAATCATTACACTAATTTTTTCAATTCAAAGAGTGTGAATCATTTGAGTTTCCTACTATGACGTTGAAATAAGACATAATGGATTGTGTTGCTACAACGGATTATTAAACTACTTGACATTGATAGGTACATTAAATAAGTTGGTAAAAATATATTCATACACAAGTAAACACACATAATGATTTTGGCGGTATTTTATATATTTACTACTCTAAATCTATTACATGTATATTGAATTTAGATGTGAGTAAAACTGTTATTCATCCGTATTAATAGTATTCTAAAAAATGAGTTTTCTAGCTTGTTTTGAACTGGAAGCTCCAAACTTACGTTCTTCAATTGTAATAACGAGAAAACAGTTTCTCTGTGATTCTGGGATGAACTCGATCCCAAACTCTGTATTTTGCGATGGGGCTATCCGATTATAGCTCCCTTATTTTGATTAATTAGTTGTTTATCAAAAAAAAAAAATTGTAATAACGAGAATAACCAAAACACCCCTGAGGTGCGGAGTAATTACAGGATCACTGCCTTATATTTGAAAAAACTACACAAAACACCCTATAGATTGTATGCCTTTACAAAAACACTATTTTATAATATTTTAAAAAATTTTAATTGTCCCTTCAATTTTGTAAAGTCTTTTTATTTTAGACTGAGTAATGTTTATTAATAATTTTAGCTTAACAAAAAAAAAAATATCTAAAATTTTTAGGAAATACTTTTTAAGATGCAAATTCTTCTCTTTTGGTGATACATTTATTAATGCATTATCGATCATATCAATTATCAGTTATCATGTTAAAATAATTAAGTTGGTGGTTTTTGATTAAAACAAAAAAAAAAAATCTTCAATGCCTATCTTGATTTTTTTAATTGATATAGTTTACATATGAAACTTATTACTAATTATTAGTACTTATAAATTAGGTAACAAAAGCAAATACGTGTGTGAAACAAGTACACTGAACTAGTTTTATGTGATTACAAGTTCTCACCGTTCGTCGCTGCTAGTTGAAAAGAAAGCCAAAAAGAAAAGCATTTACTCTTTTGTTACAAGTTGCATCGAATACAATGAATTTGTCTGGTAAATGATTTTGCTTCCATCATTTGTTGCATCAAATGAGACTATATACTTCTTTACAAACTGACAAAATTTGTTACTTGAGATCAAAAGCTAGATCCACAATTCCAGTTGCCTTGTCTATACGAAATCTTCTTCACAAGAAATGTAAAACATAACTGATCATATTTTATTAGCATCCGATGAGAGAGAGAATCTTGAATAGCAGTTTTCAGCAGACTTCGTTTAATTTAACAGCCAAAAGATAAGCAAACTATGCAGTTGAAAAATACATGTGTGATTGAATAAGCACAAGATATTATGAACAAATCTCAAATATACTGCTAAGAATAATATATAGTTAGCTATGTTCATGGCAAAGACCAGACTACAATATCAAAATAATGCCCAAAGCATGTATGGAAGTGATCATTCAAACCTACCGAAACATTTTCATTTTTGATTACGTGAAAACGAAATATACATTTTTTTTGCACGTCCAGTGCACTGAGAATTTCCAAAATATGGCGTTTCTAATATTTAGACGATCAAGAAACTCATGATCTTCAAAGAACTCAACATCCCTTAATCAAAAGCATATAATAAACAGAAAATAAACTCATCTATATCTCAATCCATGGAAAATCATATAAAACTTTCACATTACAATATATTTCACTATAAACCACCATCCATCTCTTGGATTATTCATCATAAACAACAACATCATAATTCACAGCCCTCAAGCATAATTAACACAAAATATGAAACAAAACAATCAATAAAGTATCACCAGAGGCCATGAACAACATCCTTAATCCACCTGAAGCTCTTCCTCAGAGACCCCTTCATTTTGCCCTCAACTGTATAAGCTTTATAGCTAGCAACTCTCTTTTTCCTCTGCAACTCAGGGTCCATGTTAAAACTCCAATTCTTTGCAGAAGCAGAGCTGATCCTGTTCTTCTTGATCTTCACCTCATTAAAATTGTTGTTGTAGTTATCAAGGTTGTGAGGTGAAGGTGGTTTGTAATTAGAAGTGCTGTAAGATCTACTAAAATCATTATTCATTGTTGAAGGCTGTACTGAAGATGAAGAACCTTCTCTGGTTGATTTGGATCTTGAAAATTTCTCCATCAACAAAAAATAAAATTGAGCTTGGATTTGTGAAATTAACAGGTGGAGAAGAAAAGGGTATTTTTCAAAATTTGATTTTGGTTGAGTTTTGAGTTGGGATTGAATTGATTGTGGAGATTTGTGATCAGAGCTTTTATTGCAAAAGGTTGCTTTTTTATTTAATGGTGTGACTGTGTGTTGTAGTTGGGGATTTGAGGGCGGTAGTAGGTTTTTTTTTTTTTTTGCCTACTTTAATAAACTTTTCTTTTTACTTGTTCAATTTTTTTTTTTTATATTTATAGAAAAGTTTTGAGGGCCACCGCTCTGAATACTGCTGTTAATACTTAGTACTATGTTCATTTTTATCGCGTGTTTTTTCTGCTAAGTTGGGAATTTAAGGATTTTTTTAGTATTGTGGTGTATATAATATAAAATATATTGAGTATAATAAAAAGGGGCTAATTGAAGACATGTGCCTGTGTTGAATTGACTAAATAAAATCAGTTTACTTTATTTAGTTGAGGTTGAAATTTGTATAGTACTATTTTATAATTGAAAGCTATCATAAATTATTTATTTAAAAAATAAGCATATTTTTAATATCTTACGTCAATTTTTCCGTCCTGCATGTTGCATTGCATGTGGGAGATGCTTTGTCTCTTACCTGATGACCTGCCACGTGACGGGTTGACCGCTTGTGTTAAGGGTTTTTTTTTTTTTTTTTTTTTCTGATAAAAATTTGAAACTATGTTTTAATAACGTGAACTGTGCTCCCATGTGCCTAGTGTTATTATTCGTGCCAATAAATTCAGTCGAAAATCCTTCTGAAAATTGTTTTTCATTTTTATACATTTTGGGTCTGGTCTTTTCTTTTTTAGACAACTTTTGCATAAGCTATTTTAGTAAGGCGGGAAATCGTTTCATGTGTTTTCTTATTGGGTGACTAAGAGTGTCTCATTCTTTCAATTATAAGCCGCTCAGTTAATTTGAGAGTAAAAATCCAATATTTCAAGTAAAAGTATTAATTTATAATTTGCAATTCTATTTACCAAAGTCATACCATATTGAAAACCATTTTCCAACGTGACTCTTCGCTTTATGCGTAGGTCGTAAATTATGAAACTTACTGCGAAAATTTCTTCTTAGAAAGATAGGGAAATAGTTGTGCATTGTGCTTACTTAGACAATTATTTTACAGATTTCTGGTTGAGACATTTAATTTTTATAAAGAAAGGCGGTATTGATATAACATCGACAATGTCAGCAAGTATGGATCATTGACTTATCAATCGTTGACCAGCAGATATAGTTGACTGCAACCGTCACAGCCGCAGATAATAAAAGCAAGGAAATTAATTATATAACCTTTCTATCGTTCAACTAATTAGTTGCTTGCTTGAACCGTGAAAAGCAAATGAAACTAGACTGGGCCTTTAAAAGTTTCCATGGGCAGCTTTATTACCATTCGAGCCTCTTTTTATATATATATATACCTTCAAATATGGACTGGGCCCAAAAGAGGTGTGTGTCTGTAAGGAATTAACTCGAAACAATATTCTGTTTGGGAAAATAGCTCCAATTAGGCAAATATCACAAATATCACAAATTATATTCAGACTCATATTAACCACAAGAGCATCTAGACTTAATCTGGCTGATCCAATAGTCAATACTCAATACTAGAGGCACAGATAAATTTGCAGAACTTGGGCAAATTTGCTACTTGGTATACAGTAAGACAATTTTTTAACTATCAATGATAATTGATAAACTTTAAAAACCATGAATACTTCATAACATATTGGCAGAGAAACATAGGGATCATCTAACCAATTTTTAAAAACTTTACAAGCCACAAACCTGTAACTAATCTCTAATTTAATCCGATACATCACTCAGATTATACTGCAATTAACTCTCTAATTTCTTATTTAATCAAATTCATCAACAAGCTCTTCAAATCCTTTCTCCCAGGAGCAAAGTTTTGTGACATATTACCTTTCAACGTAACAACATAACTTCAAGCAACAAACGCAAAAACCACAAACTAATACAGAATCGAAGAGCCAAAAATAAAATTTAAATTAACAAAAATTTTGCCGAAAATTAAGTACCTTACAGAAACGCTAGCTACCTACTGGCAAAATTGCATTAGTATGTATGTGCATCCCAAATAGAACAGTATGAATTGCCATGCACATCTGCAGGCTCTATTTCCATTTGGCTAGTACCGCATAAATAAATTGTCAATAACCAAAACAAGAAAGCAAAAGACATTGAACAAGACCCCTAGCTCTTCCTGAAAACGATCGAGACCTAGGAACAACCGACTTCAAAGAAGATCAGCAAAGTTGGCCGGGAGCTCTTCAACCACAATATCGTAAAACTTCTGAATATCTTGAAGCATCTTCTCATCATCTCTTGTCACGAAGTCGATGGAAATTGCCTTTCTTCCAAACCTTCCACTTCTTCCAATACGATGCAGATAATTCTCTGGCTGAGTTTGAAAAGATTGGAACTGAGAAAAACATTCGTGTATATTTCTCTGTTAAGTTACAAACGATTGTTGCTTACATATATAGCAGAGTATTGCTATGAATAAGGTAAAGGTAAAGCTGTAAATAAGCTGTACACAATCCTATAAGGGAATTAAGAAAATCAAGTCTATTAACTATACAAGGAAAGATATCTTCTATTCATGGAATAACAGAAATCACGTAATACGCCCCCTCAAGTTGGAGCATGCAGAACGGTAATGCCCAACTTGCGAACAAAGGAATGAAATAGTGGACGACCAAGAGCTTTTGTAAAGATATCGGCAACTTGAGAAGAAGCAGGCACGTGGAGAGGAAGAACAACACCATCACGATACTTCTCACGAATTAAATGACAATCAATCTCAATGTGTTTTGTTCGTTCGTGAAAAACCGGATTACGAGTTATATGGAGAGCAGCTTGATTGTCGCAATATAAACGCATAGGATGGGAATGAGGGGCTGCCAAATCATGGAGTAGGCGCTTGAGCCAAACAAGTTCACATGTTGTAGAAGCCATGGCACGATATTCTGCCTCTGCAGAAGAACGAGAGACCACACTTTGCTTTTTCGTGCGCCAAGAAATGGGACTGTTGCCGAGCTTAATAAAGAATCCAGTAGTAGAGCGTCTAGTTGTAGCACAACTAGCCCAATCTGAATCTGAATAAGCTGTAACTTCAAAATTACATACAGAGGGGAAGAAAAGACCATGCCCGGGAGAACTCTTCAAGTACCGAAGAACATGCAAGGCTGCAAGGTAATGTGGTTCTCGTGGTTGATGCATAAACTGACTCAAAATATTAACAGAAAAGGCAATATCTGGACGTGTTATGGTCAAATAAATGAGACGACCAATCAACCGACGATAAATGCTAGGATCAGAGAGGAGTTTGCCTTTATCAGCCACCAATTTAAGGTTTTGCTCCATGGGAGTAAAAGCTGGACGTGCACCTAGATTTCCAGAGTCAGAGAGGATGTCTAAGGTATATTTTCTTTGATTAATAAAAATTCCCTGTGAAGATCGAGCCACCTCAATTCCCAAAAAATATTTCATATCACCGAGATCTTTGATCTTAAAGCGTTCTGCTAGAAAACGTTTAAGATCAGCAATGGAATCAATGTCATTACCTGCCACTAAAATGTCATCAACGTAGATAAGAACTACTGTGAAAGAAGAGCCAACTGATCTAGTAAAGAGTGAATGATCAGATGGAGATTGTTGGTAACCGGCAGATAATAAAACATAAGATAACTTGGAATACCAATTCCGAGATGCTTGCTTCAAGCCGTAAATAGACTTATTTAACCGATATACTCGTGTGTCTCCTTTCTTTTGGTAGCCTGGGGGAAGAGTCATATAGACCTCTTCATCTAAGTCGCCATGTAAAAAGGCATTATGAACGTCCAACTGTTGAAGATACCAATTTCGAGCAGCGGCAATAGCAAGAACACAACGCACAGTAACTAGTTTGGCTACAGGAGCAAAAGTGTCATGGTAGTCTAATCCTTCAATTTGCGTGTATCCCTTGGCAACAAGTCGAGCTTTATAGCGTTCTATGGACCCATCTGCACGTAACTTTGTTTTGAAAACCCACTTGCAGCCGATGGGTTTCTTACCAGGAGGGAGGTGAGTAAGACTCCAAGTGTTGTTTGCCTCGAGGGCCTGAAGTTCAAGGTTCATAGCATCACGCCAATGTGGATGCTTAACAGCTTGTGAGTAAGAAGAAGGATCAGCAGAATTAGACAAGGCAGAAAGAAAAGCAAAATGCTTGGCAGATAGATTTTGATAAGAAATAAATTGAGACAATGGATAGACCGTACCTGAAGATGCTGATCGAGTGGCGGACAACGCGTTGGGTTCAGGGGGAAGCGTAGGGCAAATAAAATCATGAAGATGAGAGGGGCGAGTAATAGTATGACGAGGACGAGATGTAGAGGGCTGATCGTGAGGAGGATCTGTTGAAGTAGAGGTAGTAGAAGTGGTGTTTGAATCTGGTGAGGCATCATTAGTGATAGGTGGAGACGGAACTAGAGGTAGAGTATTAGGATTATCTGTAACAAGAGAAATGTCATGCGGTTCATACTGTTGGTTAGAAATTAGGGGGGATTGGATAGGTTCAGTGTTTGATAAGGATCTATATGGAAAAACATCCTCAACAAAAGTAACATCCCGTGAAATTAAAATTTTTTTGTGTTCCAAATCATATACTCTATATGCCTTGTGAGTTGATGGATAACCGAGGAAAACACATGGATTTGCACGAGGTTGAAACTTGTCCCTTTGTGATTTTAATGTGTGTGCGTAACAAAGACATCCAAAAACACGTAAGTGATCATATTTTGGTTCCTTTTGAAATAAAACTTCATAAGGTGTTCGTTTTTGTAATATAGAAGAAGGGATGCGGTTAATGAGATAAACTGCTGTCAGAACACATTCGCCCCAAAAAGAAATAGGTAAGTTGGCGTGAAAACGTAAACAACGTGCAACATTAAGAATGTGACGATGCTTACGTTCGGCGACACCGTTCTGTTGGGGAGTTTCTACACAAGTTCTTTCATGGATAATGCCTTGTTGATGAAAAAAATCTTGAGTATCACGTGCTAAAAATTCTTGACCATTATCCGTACGAATATGGCGAATAGATTTTGTTAAATTGATTTTTCACCATAGAAAAAAAACTGCGTAAACAAGATAATGCATCAGATTTGAATTTCATCAAATATAGCCATGTAACTCTAGAAAAATCATCAACAATAGTCAAAAAGTAATGAGCTCCAGTAGTAGAAGAAGTTTTATATCCACCCCAAATATCACAATAAATTCTTTCAAAAACACAAGTACTAGAACTAGTAACAGATGAAAAAGGAAGACGAGTCTGTTTTCCTCGCACACAAGCATCACAAGTAGAGTTTTTATTTGGAACAGAAATAAATTTGGGAGTACTATTATGTGATGGATGGCCAAGCCTTTGATGCCAAATATTGAATGGTGTAGAAGATAAAGTGTGTAGGGATGTGGCTTCTAACGGCTTGAAGTAATATAGTCCTTCGCGTTGTTCACCCGCTCCAATCAGAGTCTTCGAGTTGAGGTCCTGAAAAACACAGAATTCAGGAAAGAAAATTACAGCACAGTTCAAGGATTTTGTGAGTTGACTGATAGATAATAAGTTGAATTTGAAATTGGGTACAGATAGTACATTTTGCAATGAAATAGAAGGAGATAAGGATACTTTACCAACGTGATTTACAGGTACTGAATCACCTGTTGGCAATTTAATAGAAGATGGACAAATAAAATTTATAAAAGAAGTAGTAAGGGGAAGAGAGGACATATGGTGTGATGCACCACTGTCAATGATCCAAGAGTTAGAAGAACAATAGCTAGAGAAAGAAGAGAATTTGATACCAGAAAAATTTTCAGATGGTGGTGTGAGAAGAGCCATAAGTTTTTGATGTTGCTCGGACGTGAGACCAAGGGAGCTAGCGCCAGAAAAAGATGTAGAGCTACCGGTGACAACATTTGCTGCGGGAGTCGGAACTGATTGCTTGCGTTTTGTATTCGCTTTGCCGTTGTTATTCCACCAAGAAGGATATCCAACGATTTCAAAGCAGCGAGATCGAATATGTCCAGGTTTATGACACTCTTCACAAATCACAGCATTACTAGTATTCTGAACTGTCGTGCGAGGAGTAGGCAGTAAAGGTTTCGAATTACCCCGAGCAACAAGAGCAGTCATCTCAGTGGAGGGTTGTGTGACATGAAGAAGTCTTTGAGTTTCTTCTTGGTGAAGTATTGCATAACATTTACTTACAGATGGTAGTGGATCCATTGTCAAAATTTGACTGCGAACATGTTGATACGATTCATTTAAGCCCATCAGAAATTGGAACACACGTTCTGTACTTTGAAGAACAAGCAAATCCTTTAGAGCACCACATGTGCAAGCCTTGATGGGTTGAACAGAAGCTAGATCCTCCCAATATTCTTTGAGCAGATTGTAGTATTGCGTTACACTAAGCGAGTCTTGCTTAAGCATTGCAATATCGCGTTTCAAGCGGAAGATTTTGGAGTTGTTGCTCTGCTCATAACGACTTTCCAATTCAGTCCATAATTCAGCAGGGGTATCACAATAATTGAGGCTGCTGTGAAGTGATTTATCGATGGAATTAAAGAGCCAAAGGAAAACCATATCACTGCAGCGATCCCACAAATGAGCCGCATCATCATCGTTTTCTGGACGTTTCAAATTGCCTGTCACAAAGGCGAGTTTGTTCTTTGCATTCAGAGCCCTCTTAATTGATTTTCGCCAAGCAGCATAATTATCACCATTCAAGATGGTGTTTGATAAAATAACATTAGGATGATCAGCAGCTTGAAGAAAATAGGGAGAAGAGATGTCTGTGAGAGATTTGATAATGGAAGAAGTATTATCATTTGTTTTAGCCATGATAGAAATTCAGAATTCCAGGACACCTAAGTGCTCTGGTACCATGAAAAGATTGGAACTGAGAAAAACATTCGTGTATATTTCTCTGTTAAGTTACAAACGATTGTTGCTTACATATATAGCAGAGTATTGCTATGAATAAGGTAAAGGTAAAGCTGTAAATAAGCTGTACACAATCCTATAAGGGAATTAAGAAAATCAAGTCTATTAACTATACAAGGAAAGATATCTTCTATTCATGGAATAACAGAAATCACGTAATAGAGTTGGAAGATCGTAGTTAATGACAAGAGAAACTCGCTGAACATCAATACCACGAGCCAAAAGGTCAGTGGTGATCAGAACACGCGACGAGCCAGAGCGGAATTCACGCATGATAATGTCACGAGTATTCTGGTCCATGTCTCCATGAGTGGCTGAAACAGTGTGGTCTCTGCTCCTCATTTTGTCGGTAAGCCAGTCGACCTTCCTTCGTGTGTTCACAAAGATAACACTCTGAGTGATGGCTAAGGTCTCATAAAGATCGCAGAGTGTTTCCAATTTCCAGTCTTCCTTTTCTACGTTAACGTAGAATTGCTTAATACCTTCAAGAGTGAGCTCGTCCATCTTCCACACTGATCTTCAAAGACCTTTCAGCAGGAAAAACACATAATTATAAGCACAATAAACTCAAGTATATCTCAATTTACGGCAAAGCATATGAACTTTCACATTACATATGTCACCATCCATCACTTGGATTATTTTGTCATAAATAACATCATAAAATACAACCCTCAAGCATAAACACGTACAATATATATATATGAACCAAGCAAACTTGAAAAACAAAAACAAATCAATCAACAAATTATCACCAAACCACATGAACAACATCCTTAATCCACCTGTAGCTCTTTCTCATATATATATATATATATATATATATCTATAATGCAATCTTATATATCAAAGTATAAGTTTAATTACACTTATTGTTCCGTTTTGCCAATAAACATGCATACCTGATTCCGTAAAATTAACATGCTAAACAATAAATGATGGCAAAGATTGATCGAAATCCCTGTTGGCAAAGTTCATATGTAATTCACATGGCATAAACATGCTTATATCTATCTAACTCAAGTTTTCTATTATAATATATCCCTTAAGCAAATAATTAAACAAAAAGATATATATGGAATGGATCAATGAGTACTTGGAACAAAAAGCTCTCACCTGTAAAAACTTTTGAGAATAAGCAAAGTAATTAATGTATAATGACCTATGAGAAGAACTATATATATATATATATATATATATATATATACAAATACATGCAGGCGTACAACCCTAAGAAAAGTAGAAGATACTCCTAATTAAGGAAAAGAGAATACTAATACAGTTAGGATCCAAATATAGAAAGATACTCCTAATAAGACACATGTCCTAAGTTAAACAAGATTATATTTATATTTATTTAAATCAAATTGATTTTTTACGAGAATTTATATAAGAAGAGAAAGAATGTCATATTAAAACTCCAATTCTTTGCAGAAGCAGAGCTGATCCTGTTCTTCTTCTGAAACTGTTCCTTCTCTGATTGATTTGGATCTTGAAATTTTTTCCATGTCATGACTAGGACAGGAAGCCGAAGGCAAGTCGCAGTTAAGGAAAAGACAAGACGACGTACGCCGGTTGGGAAAGGAGCTTACTAGTCAATTGATTGTGTTTGTTTTAGTTAATTTTGTATTTTCATTATTCCATAGATTGTCAATTTAGAATTATGCAAGTTACTATTTAATTTGTAACCAAACAATCGGGAAGGGTTTCGGTCTTTATATTCTGTAAGTGACTTGTACGTTCATTAAGCAAAATATTAATGAAAGTTTCGTTTCTTCCTCTCAATTCTTTGCCTACTTTAATAAACTTTTTTTTTAATATCTATAGAAAAGTTTTAGAGGACCACCGCTCTGAATACTTAGTACTATGTTCATTTTTATCGAGTGTTTTTTCTGCTAAGTTGGAAATTTAAGGATTTTTTTAGTATTGTGGTGTATATAATGAAAAAATATTATTTAGTATAAATATGGGTAATAAAAGCTATAAGCCGCTAATTTTACATGTGCCTGTATTGACAATAAAGTTAATTTATTTATAAATTGTGTAGTATTATTTTATAATTGAAAGCTATCATAAATTATGTAAAGAAAAAGAAAATCCTTATATGGCAAGCAGATTTTGAATATCTTACGTCAATTTTTCCTTCCTGCATGTTGCATTGCATGTGGGAGATGCTTTGTTTCTTACCTGATGACCTGCCACGTGACAGGTTGACCGCTTGAATTAAGTTTTTTTTTTTTTTTGCTGATAATAATTTGAAATTAAGTTTAAAATAATGTGGACAGTGCTCCCATGTGCCTAGTGTTATTATTCGTGCCAATAAATTCAGTCGAAAATCCTCTGAAAATTGTTTTTCGTTTTTATATATTTTGGGTCTGGTCTTTTCTTTTGTGGACAAGTTTTGCTTTGCATAAGTAAAATCGTTCCATTCGTTTTCTTGTTGGGTGACTAAAATTTTAGAGGTGTTTCATTCTCTAAATTATAAGCCGCTTCAGTTAGCAAACTGCTGAGTAAAAAATAAATTTCCAAAATTTTAGATAAAAGTACTAATTTATAATTTGCAATTCTATTTCCCAAAGTCAACCCATATTTAAAACCATTTTCCAACGTGACTCTTTATGCGTAGGTCGTTTATAAAAATTACTGCGAAAATTTCTTCTTAGAAAGATAGGGAAATAGTTGTGTATTAGTATTACAATTACTACAATTTATTTTACAGGTTTCTGGTTGAGACATTTAATTTTTATAAAGAAAGGCGGCAATGACATATACATCGAGACTGTCAGCAAGTTTGGAACATTGACTTATCAATCGTTGACCAGCAGATATAATTGACTGCTCCAACCATAGCCGCAGAGAATAAAAGCAAGAAAATTAATTTTTAATTTCCTATCGTTCAATTAACTAGCTTCTTGGGCCGCGAAACGCAAATGAGACTAGACCTTTAACAGTCTCCTCGAAGTCATGGGACATGGGCTGTCTATCACAAAACTATTCCGGCCTCTCTATATATACCTTCAAATATGGACTGGGCCCAAAGAGATGTGCGTGTGTTCTAACTTCTAAGGAATTAAGTCGAAACAATATTCTGTTTGGGTAAATAGCTCAATTTAGGCAAATATCAGATATAATATTTAGAACATAATCTGTTATTGATTTGAGAAGTTGGTCATTCTGTAGGTACTTGAAATCTGG
Source organism: Misopates orontium (assembly GCA_946800315.1). Classification (NCBI taxonomy): domain Eukaryota; kingdom Viridiplantae; phylum Streptophyta; class Magnoliopsida; order Lamiales; family Plantaginaceae; genus Misopates; species Misopates orontium. Next base: position 44,609,898 of record OX326949.1, read on the forward strand.
CTGATCCCATAATCAATACTAAGGCAGTTCGTAACCTGTGCCATTTGGAAAAATTAATACTTTACATACAGTAGAGACAATAATTTAATTATCTATTTGATTAACTTTAAAAACCACGCATATTTCACACCATATTTGACACAGAACATCTTTACCAATTTTTATGAAGTTTACCAGCCACCAACCTATAATCTCTTAATTAATCTGATACATTATAGATAACTCGTAACACAGCACAATAATTCGCTAATTTGTCATTTAATCTAATTCATCAAGAGCTTTTCAAATCCTTTCTACCGGCATTCATCCTAGAGGCAAAGGTTGGTTACATACTACCTTTCAACGTAATAACATAACTTTATGTGACAAACATAAAACCACTAAGGAACACAGAAACAAAGAGCCAAATTTTTGAAAATATAATTTAAATTAACAAAAATCTTGCTGAAAATTAAGTACCTTACATAAACGCTACCTAGTGACAAAATTGCATTAGTATGTGTGTCCCAAACAGAACGGAATGAATTGCACTGCACATCTGCAGGCCCCATTTGGCTAGTACCGATTACGCATAAATAAATTGTCAATAACCAAAACAAGAAAGTAAAAGACATTGAACGGCAAAATAAACTTCAACAGGCCCCTCTTTCTGAAATCGATACCTAGGAACAACCCACCTCAAAGAAGATCAGCAACGTTGGAAGGAAGCTCTTCAACCACAACATTGTAAAACTTCTGAATATCTTGAAGCATCTTCTCATCCTCCTTGGTCAGGAAGTTAATGGAAACTCCCTTTCTTCCAAACCTTCCACTTCTTCCAATACGATGCAGATAATTCTCTGGCTGAGTTGGAAGATCGTAGTTAATGACAAGAGAAACTTGCTGAACATCAATACCACGAGCCAAAAGGTCAGTGGTGATCAGAACACGCGACGAGCCAGAGCGGAATTCACGCATGATAATGTCACGAGTATTCTGGTCCATGTCTCCATGAGTGGCTGAAACAGTGTGGTCTCTGCTCCTCATTTTGTCGGTAAGCCAGTCGACCTTCCTTCGTGTGTTCACAAAGATAACACTCTGAGTGATGGCTAAGGTCTCATAAAGATCGCAGAGTGTTTCCAATTTCCAGTCTTCCTTTTCTACGTTAACGTAGAATTGCTTAATACCTTCAAGAGTGAGCTCGTCCCTCTTCACAAGAATCCTAACAGGCCTGTTCATGAACTTCCTGGTGATTTCGAGGGCCTCTGGTGGCATTGTAGCAGAGAACACCCCAACTTGAACTTTAGATGGCAGCAATTGGAAGATATCATAAATCTGGCAACAAATATACACCATTATTAGTAAGAGGTGTCAAAATTGAAAATATCAAGATTTAGTGAAATGGACATATTCAGAACAAATACACCCATACACAATCATTCACATAAAGCAACAAGATAGTGAAGATACCTGGTCCTTGAAACCTCGTGAGAGCATCTCATCAGCCTCGTCCAACACAAACATTTTGATGTAATCAGCACGGAGTGATTGTCTTCGCAACATGTCGAATACACGCCCAGGAGTACCCACAACAACATGAACTCCGGCTGATAGGATCCTTTGATCCTCACGAACACTAGTTCCACCAACACAAGCGTGGACCTTTACGCCAAGGTAGTCACCAAGTGCGCGCATAACCTTCTCAATTTGTTGAGCCAATTCTCTGGTCGGTGCCAAAACCAAGGCTTGGCACTGTGTTACACCATAGTCAAGCTGCTGCAAGATACCAGAGCAGAAGGTAGCGGTTTTCCCGGTTCCCGACTGAGCCTGCTGAATAACATCGAGTCCCTTGCAGAAAGGGACAATGCCTCTTTGCTGGATGGCTGAAGGCTTCTCAAAACCTAAAGAAAGATAAAAATGGAGAACATTACAATTTGTACTGCTAAATTAAGGAAAACACATTGTGTCCAGAGTAAAGAAAATGCTAAAGAACTATCAATCAGTGTAAATTTTCCAATATATAGTCTGCAGTAAGATTAGCCCCCTGCAGTGATTATCATAACAAATGGTCACAGCAACCTTACCATAGGCGTAAATGCCTCTGAGGAGATTTTCCTGAAGACCCATAGCATCAAAACTATCATAAACTTCATCATAAGAAGTGAAAAATTCTTCTCCATCAACTTGGAGCCTGCATATGACAATTGACAAAATTGAAACATTCGACTGCTATAAAACATGAAAAGTATTTGAACAAGAAATATTGGGTGAAAATCATTCATTGTATCATAAACTTACAACTCATTCATCCTTGAGTCAAACTGACGAGCATCAAATTGTGATCCTTCTGGTGCCAAACCTGCCATACTGAAAGTTGATCTATATGTCAGCAACTTTACAAGAGGAAAACTGAAAGCAACAGATCCAAAAATTGAGAATTTGACACTCTGAACGAAAATTGGAAGTTTATTGTTGAAGCGAGGGGAGACTAAAAAAGCTACTAAAGGATAGGTGAGAAGAGGCATTCAAAAGTGGAGCCACATGAAAAACTACCCATCAGTTCACAAAACAAATAAAATGTAACAGAAAAGCCAAACTTGCTACCCATTCAATGTGGGGAACAAGCATTAAATATCTGTTCGCATTTTGGGACAGTTATTCCAAGAGGCAGGTGCTACCACACAAAAGGAACTTAATCCTTTAAAAAAGCAGCCCTTTACCAACTTCCCGGTATATCACAGGCAAGACAAGCTCTTATGACTAACACACGAATTCAGAAACCTTGAACAAACAGTTAGGTGGAATAAAAGTTTAAAACATCACCAATATATAAAATCTCACAGGAGAAAAACATCTAGCAATTTAAATAATGTATCAGAAGAGCCAAACTCGCAAGCCACTAATTATGGATTACAAGCATTAAACTTCCGTTCCAATGTCAGGAGAAGACGGTACAAGAGAGGGGCTACCACACAACAAAGAATAAATCCTTCACAAACAGCAGCCCTTTCACTCTCCTCCAAAAAAGTTTCCACAAACCATGGCGACTAACGCAAGCATTCAGGAGTCTAAACACCGAAGCAAACCACGCATTAATCAAGACAAAATCCAATTTTTCACACACTCCAACGTTGGTTTCACGACTCAAAACCAATAAACCGTAAAATTAACAAACAGTTCACAAATCTCAAATTCCTTTTTGCAGACAATTCAATTCGAGTAAATCAGGCTAAACTACAGCTACACAATGTACGCAAACATCGTATCAAGATTCGTAAATTTTCTCACCCAAATCCAAACCACAAAAACCTAGCTTATGAAAACACACAAGTGAAAAGCCAAATCAACAGCACATAACACAAAAATACAACACCAGTATAAAAAACTAATTTAAGATCCAGAAATCAGCAACATAAACAGATACATAACCACAAACTCATAATTAATCAACACAAAGTTGCAAAAAACGGATCAAAAAAAGCCCTAAAAATTCAGAATAATATTAACGTTTCAGATCAAGAGATCAAAAATCGAACCTTTGAATCTGATTAGAGAGAAACAGTGAATAAGCTTGTTGTTCGATTTGTAGACTACTCCTCGGATCTGCGCCGTGGAGTTTTAGAGAGAGAGAATAAAAATTGGCTGCTGCTGCTTTTGTTTTGAATAAGGGTTACTGAATAAGGGTTTGCTCTTTATATACTACCACCTTTGCCCTTACACTCCTATTTTATTTCCTTTTACACTTCTTTTTTATTTAGGATTTATATATATATATATATATATATATTTGGCCAAAAATAATAACAAAAAGAAATTGTACTTATATTCTAATTGTTGTTAATGGTAATATGGGATGTGTTTCTGCTCTTTAAAATAATTATGGTAATTTATAATTGTTGGTGTTATATTTGGTAGTTGTGGAGAAGGACTATGTGTTTTATAATGATTTAATAATTCTATTGTGTAATTTGAATTTGACTTGTTCTCCATTTACTTGTCCGAGTTTTAAAGGGACGGGCCTTTTTTCTTTTTTCTTTTTTTGGTAATTTAAAGGGACACGCTTCGAGCATAAGAAATTGAAATATTACAATCATTGACAGAGTTAATGTATTAGTTTGATTTTTGGACATCTTATTCGAAGATATTTAGCTAGTGAATGACCCCAATTAGGAAATATGTAGCAGGTCCAAACACGACTCTTATATAAAATTAAAAAAATAAAAAATAAAAAAGAAATTAATTGTCGTTAAAGGGTACGCAGTACGCACTAGGCTAAACTTGTTATTAGTTGTTTGTTTTTTTATGTTAGAAAACTTGTTATTAGTTAGTTTAGTGATTTAATGTATTTTTATGCCAATGGGCTTTTGGCAAAAGTAATGTTCTTAATATTTCTGTTTGGCCCAAACAAGTCATGGGTCGCTTAAGCATGAATCACGAGAGACGTTGCCCTAAACTAAAACCGATATGAGCCTCTGTTTATTCAACTGTTGAGATATCGCTCAAGTTTTTCCATGCCTCGAGCGAAGCATGAAGTTTTTGCAAATTGAGAAAGAAACACAAAATATAAAATAAAAACAAGTCAAAATTTTGTAAGATACGTGTTAAAAAATTTGTTCAATTTTAACTTATATTTTTTTGTCAAGTATCACAATTAAATTTGAGATTACCACAAAGAAAAGAAAGAAATGAGAAGAGTATTTAGTTATTAAATCAATAAATACAATATCTAAAATCTAAATAAACATGGGATATTCTGCAACTTTCTGAATTCACCTATTTCTTTCTACATGGGATAATTTGCCAATTTATCATAATGTAGGGACATTTTTTGCAGATAACACTACGGAACCTATTATAAATTATTATGATACTTGTAAATACTTGTAAAATGGTTTATAACATTTTATGCTGAAATAAACACTTCTTGAGCATTTGTCTAATTGACTTGTTGTTTTGTGTAGCTTACCAAAGAACTGGATTTAGGTCGTGTTTGCAATGCTTATAAAAGGAGTTTGTTCAATTCTTATGCTTAAAGGCACTTTAAGTGGACTTTTAATAAAAAGTCGGAAGTGTTTGCAAATCTTTTTTAAAAGCTACTTAAATCATTAATTAGGTGTTTTGCAAAATTAAGGAGAAGTAACTTTTCTATTTAAAGACATTTCAAAAGTAACACAATTCCAAAAGCAGTTAGGGAAGCACCCATGTGCATGCTTTTACGGCTTGTGCTTTTTCTGACTTTTTTTTAGACAAGAAAAAACAAAAGTCATCATTCCAAACACTAAAAATGTACTTTTGCGGCTGCAAAAGCCAACAAACTCCTTTTATAAGCATTTGCAAACATCACCTTATTATGCTTTTAAAACTACTTTTTTATACACGAAAGAAATTAAAAAGAGAAATTACTTCTCATTAAATATTACAAATACTTAATAATGTTTTAATTAGTGTTGTTTTTTTCCCTAAGATTTCCAAACACTTATAATCTTCAATTAAAAGTAATTCGAAGCAAAAATAAAAAAAAAATTATTATTTTTTTGACAGTTGGTTGCACCAAATCAGTAATTCAAAGTTGCATAATGATAAAATAATTTTTGGTAGACATGGGCAATTGCCGTGCCAAATGACAAATATGCCCCCAAATTGCCTAAGTGGAGAATCAGAAACCAAAACAAAGGCGCTAGCTATCTTTTGTGTCAAAACATTCCATTCCGATGCTTTAGCCATCATCCATCGTTTTTTCATCTAATTCAACGATACTCATTAACCATCTCTCTCTCTCTCTAAATTATCACCATCTTTAATTTTCCTGTTGCGTAAAATTTGGGAACCCTAGATCACCATCAGACAATCGGGAGGTAACAACAATTCTTCTATTTATGCTATTCTCATTATATATTTGATTTCAGATCTTACGCTAGTGTTAATTTTGACTGGTTGAGCCCACATTTAGTACTAGCTCAGTGTTAAAGTTCAAGTTGAAACACTTGAGTGAACAATTGGGAATTTTTGGGGGTTGTTTATGTTAAAAGTGTGTTTGGTGCTTTATTAGAACGTTCAAATTTGGCTGAAATTGTTTACTTCACTTATGAGGATTGTATAGGACTATATCTTAGAGCCCTAAGTCTGTGTAATTGGATGGCATATGCTTGTGAATGGGTGTGGCAGCGTATGCTTCAAAATGCTTCTTGAACCGTAGCTTATTTTACTGGATTATTTCAGATGCATTTGTTTTTCTTTGTGGTGTACTAATTTAGGTTAGTTTTCGGCTGAAATGTATGGTGACTTTTGGGCCTAGTCTTTTGTTTGCTTGTTGTTTCTGTTTTGTTGGAATCATAATTTTGTTTCGTTCTTAAGACCAAGCGTTTTGAGATGGCTGAAGACAAGTTTTCACCTACTGAAAACAACATTTCCGCTGATGACAACAACGTACCTTCGAATGAAGTATCAATTGATGTCTTAGCAAAACAGGTGCAAGACTCTCTCTCGCTTGCAAAGAAGCATAAGTTTTGGGAAACCCAACCCGTTGGGCAGTTCAAGGATCTCGCGGATACAAGCCTGCAGGAGGGTCCAATTGAACCCCCCACACCACTGTCTGAAGTCAAACAAGAACCGTATAATCTCCCAGCTCCTTATGAGTGGGTCACGTGTGATCTAAACTCCGAGGAAGTCTGCAACGAGGTATATAATCTCTTGACCAACAACTATGTTGAGGATGGTGAGAGCATGTTCAGGTTCAATTACACAAAGGAGTTTCTTCGTTGGGCTCTTCATCCACCTGGTTATTATAAAAGCTGGCACATTGGAGTGAGGGTGAAGACTTCAAAAAAGTTGGTTGCTTTCATTACTGGGATTCCTGCCAAAATTCGCGTTCGTGATGTTGTAGTAGTTATGGCAGAGGTGAACTTTCTGTGCGTTCACAAGAAGCTTAGATCAAAAAGACTTGCTCCAGTCATGATCAAAGAGGTTACTAGAAGGGTCCATTTGGAAAATATCTGGCAGGCGGCTTATACTGCTGGCGTTGTCCTTCCTACACCTGTGACAACTTGTCAGTATTGGCATAGATCTTTGAACCCAAAGAAGCTTATTGACGTTGGATTTTCCAGGCTTGGTGCAAGAATGACGATGAGCCGGACTATAAAGTTGTACAAGTTACCAGATGAGACGACAACTCCCGGGTTCAGAAAAATGGAACCCCACGATGTTCCTGCAGTTACTCGGTTGCTTAGGAATTACTTGAAGCAATTTGTTGTTGCACCAGAGTTTGACGAGAATGATGTAGAGCATTGGTTGCTTCCAAAGGAAGACGTCATGGATAGCTATTTGGTTGAAAGTCCAGAAACTCATGAAATCACCGACTTCTGCAGTTTTTACTCCTTACCATCTTCCATACTCGGTAACCAAAACTATTCTATTCTAAATGCAGCATATTCTTATTATAACGTATCTACAAAGACTCCGTTACTTCAACTGATGAATGATGCCCTCATTGTTGCCAAGAAGAAGGATTATGATGTTTTCAATGCATTGGATGTTATGCAAAATGATACATTCTTGAAGGAGCTGAAATTTGGCCCTGGAGATGGGAAACTTCACTACTATCTCTACAACTATCGAGTCAAGCATGTGTTGAGACCATCTGAGCTCGGGCTTGTACTCTTATAGGTTGAGACTGGGATTCCACTAAATGGGCCAGTATGAGCAGTTTTTGTAACTTACACTTTCTTTGTCATGGATTTAACCGCCAGCTCTTATAATTTTGCATCCATGGATGGTCTTTTCACTTGATGTTAAAAACATAAAGTAGACTTGATGTGAGCTTTTGTACGAAGTTAATGGTCAGTTTCTTTTTCTCGTGTGCCCTTTGATCTAACTGGGAGTCTGAGCCATGATTGTTAGATTAATGTTGTCTGTATTCAGTCTTTATCTTCTTTGATGTCATTCAGCCAATTATTTTAAAGTATCTGCTGGTAAATATATTCATCTTTGTAAATATTGTCTTTTCACATGTTAATTTACCTAATGATGACTAGTGACAGCTGATAAAATAAGGCACTCCTCTCCAAATTTTAGAAATAGAATAATAGGTGTCTCTTTTATTCCCCACGTTTCTAAAAGTTCAGGAGTGTCTCAATAGTCAATATTATTCGAATGTGATAGACCAATAGAATGAAATAACTAGTCAAAGCAAAGGCAAAATGCCAGCGTTTTCAGTGCCACAGTGGATGTACCACTTTGATTACATTAAAGACCAAAAAACTAAGACAGAATGAAACTGAACGAAAAATCACAAAATGGTCATGGCATGGTATTACCGACTTAATGATTAATGTTGTTTGCAGGTACTGATAATAATCTATGCAGGGTTCCTCAAGGCAGAATGAAGAGCTTCAACAATTTCGTTTTCCATCAGGGTAGATTCTTCATCCGTCTGGCAAAACAAAAAAGAACTAAATCAAATTGCTACTATTTTAAATTTCGAGCTCACAATGTACTTACTTTATAACAATAAACTATACGATGCAATAGTGCTAGAAGTTGAAGTTGAAGTTGGGCTTAATTAATGCTAGCTAATTATATATTTCTCTAGCTCTACTATTTTTCTTTTTCTTATTTATTTTTTTAAAATTCAACTAATGATGAATGAATGATATAGTTAATTTACCTCGACAGTGATGGTGATATCAATGGCTAAATTTCCAAATGGTAACGCGTTCATGCGAACAACGGTGAGATTAAGCCTCTCCATCTGGCCAAGTATTTTTGTCATAATTCCCTTTTGTTTGGCGCAGTGGATCTTGAGGCGAGCTTGGTTATTGCATATTTTCACTTTCACTTCAGGCAATACTTCAGACAAGCTGCTGCTGCTGCACCCACTATTTCCGACAGAGGATGATACTTCTTCTTCTTCTTCCACACTTTGCATGGACAACTTTCCCTCCAGCACTTCTACTCGCTCTTGTAGATTTTGCATATAATTTATAGTTTCCCCTAGAACTGATGTCTCATCCATCTGTACATTAATGTCAAAGTAATAAACTTTGATCGATTGTTTTTTAATATTTATGAATACCTCATGCATCATAATTTAGTCATATATATTGAGATGATAATTAAGAAACATAATACAAATCTCCACCATTATTAATTGCTTTCATATCTGTTTAAGCTGCGGTTTTGGATCTTATTTCTTGCAAGAATACGATCTGCCAAAATACTAATTACATATGCATGTATCATACTATTCGTACAACTACAGTTACATACACCCCACTAGACTTAGGTATAAGTACAAAAATCTCTCCAGTTTTTAGACTAACATAAGTTACAAGTGAAAAAGAAATGGTTACAACAGTTTTACCTTTAATTTACATTACAAAATATTAATTCCAATTTCAATATTTTGGATGATAACAAAACTAAGCATGCCATACATTCATAAAATATGTCACGAAAGAAGTTTGATTAATAAGTACTTACCGTCTCGAGACCAGGAACTACTCCCGAAAGAATCCGGTACCGTTGGTTCAGCAGCCTCCTCTCAGAGGGATCCATGCTTGAAGCTCAAAGCTGGTGATTTCTTATTACCACTAGTGAAAGAAAATTATGATTGTCCTAAAGTCCTCATGATACACTTTATACACAGAGGAATCGATGAAGTTACATTTGTGCCCCTGGAGAATCAGAGTTTAATACCAATGAATCCATCTATGCTGGGTTTAAGGAATTTTGCAGTTCAGTCCCTGCAAAATCCATTTTATACTTTGGACACCAAAAGTTTATAAAATTGATTAATTTTTATTATAAATAAAGTATACATCTAGTAAGTTTAATACCTGCAATTAATGATGATGAAAAATGTTGAGACAAATCATATATTCTCTTATATTTTGGCAAAACACTTATACTTTTGTTTTTACACTCAATAACACAATTAGATAAATGAATTGCTAAATTGAATACTTAAGATTATCATGATTAGTAAAAATAAAAGATACCAACAAAAATGATAAAAAAATATATCTTTAATAAAATTTTACTCATATTCCTATGATAATATTTGTTTCGATTCCTCCTCCTTTTTATATTTTGTTTATTGGTATCTTACAGTTTTACTAATCAAATAATTTTAAGTATTGATTTTAGCAACAACAAAAAAAAATAGTTGTGTTAAGTGTAAAAATGAAAATACAATTTTTTTTCAAAAGTATAAGAGAATATATGTTATTTTTTGCAAAATTGAAAAATATTTTTTGTTACACGGATATTAAACTTATTAGCTATACAAATTGTGTGCTAAAATAATCAAATTTATAAATTTTGGGTACCCACAAATATGAAATAAGTTTATAAGGGACTGAACTGTAAAATCTCACAAGCTGCCTGCACTAAAGGCAGATTCCACTCATCAGCAGAGTCCAGGTTGAAAATTGAAATGAAAGGCCACATAAAGATAAAGTCCATGTGAGTACTGACACGCATGTAAGTACTTAATTTTACCACTCTTCAATAATAAGTACTAACCAACTCAGGTGAAGGATAATCTATTCCTTCATGGGAGGCAGGGACAAACATAAACAAACTTATTACTTTCGTCCGAGTACTAATCATGTATTAGTTCTTTGTCGCGGTGTGGTGTGCTCGTACGTGACAAAAAGAGATAAGCATGGCTGAGTAAGTCGTTGTTGGTCAATTATGTTAAATGAAATGGTTATGGTCTAAATTGGTAGGTGTTGAATTTTAATTAGATAAAATTGCATATAGATCCTAGCCTATAATTGCATGTAGACCCTTCTATGGGTATAAAATAAGTGTTTTCCTACAATAGAGTGTCTTGTAAATAGGTGCATTATTTCACAATTTCTCTCATCCAATAAACAAAGTGTGTTAAATTTACTCCTAATTCATTTCTAGCATTGTATACAATAGAGTGAGGTGTAAGTACTAAGTAGTGAGTATTGTTAGTGAAATTAAAGACTTTGTAAGGTTCCTTGGAGTGAGTAATTTTTTACAGTTGTAATATTTTTTTTATAGTGTTTTTCACTCTTGTCTCTGTGGTTTTTCTTTAAATTTGGAGTTTTTAAGTTAAGTTCATGTGTTGTTATTATTGTCAGTGTTTGATCATTTTTGCTTCATATTTCTACAATGGGCAAATCGTGGAGACGCATATTTGTCGATTCAAATACCTACCAATATATATATGTTTATGCAAAAAAGATAAAAGTGTTAACTGCTTTCATGAAATGTTAAAGAGATCTTTTATTGAAACTAATAGGTTGTATGCTGTCAAGCATCGTTCATTTTCTTTTCTTTTTTTCATGTAATAGAGAGTTTTGCAAGAAATTAGAAATCTCGACCAGAACCTAGCAAATACTTGCTAATGTTGAGCTTTGTTATCTAATGATATGGATTTTTATAATTCAATTGATAATAATACCAAGTATCTTATCATAGACATAAAAAAGTATCAAATATAGAAACAACTTTCAATAGATGAAAAGAAATAGCATTTCAAATAACTAAAAGAAACTTTTTTCATTGAAATCCTTATATTTTGACTAATTGTTACAAGTTACAACTTACACGAGACTATGAGTAATTCGTTACTTGCACTAATTGTAAATAAAGAGTTATATAAGCATGCGTAAGCTTTTATGCTACATATATGCAGTTATGTATGTTTATGCAGAAAAGACAAAAGACGCTAACTGCTCTCATGAAACACGTTGAAATCTGAAAATAATAAGTTGTATGTGGTGAATCACTATTTATTATCTCATTTATATTTGATGTAATAAAGATTTTTTGAGGAAAACTAAAAATCTCTGTCTAGAACTTAGAAAATAAGTGTATTATTTAAATAGGCGACGAAAATACCCTACATTACCTACGTGGGGACTCAATATCTAAGCACTTGGGCGTCTGGGAATATCTGGCTGGAGTACGTACTTCGTATCTTTGTGCAATCTCACATTTCCAAAACAATGTGGCGAGGATTCAGAGTTGTTGCAATACTGACATTTTGTAGCAATATTAAGAGTGAATTGCCAAAATAATACTCTTAAAAAAAGTAATTGCCAAACTAACATTCTTGAAGAAATAATTCCCAAAATAACGCTCTTGAACAATATATTCCAATTCTAACCTTTTTCTTTAGTTAAATAATTAGCAAAGTAATACTATAATGTAGTACTTTTGTTCTGGGTTAATTTACTACTTCGTGTGTATATATAATTAAATGTATTTGCAATTTATAACAAAAAGTTTGCTAGAAATATTAGATAAGTTTTAAAATTATATTAATCTGATATTCAATAAAATCTCAAATATCATATTTCCTTAGCAAAAACGTATTCATAACTTGACTAGTAATTCATAAAACTTATAAATTCTTTGAAAATTTTATGAATCCTATTTTTATTTTTAAACACAACAGTAAAATTTGCACCAAAAAGAAACTAAGCAATAAAACAAAAAACAAAGAAACGTGTTACAAATTTTTGAAAGGGCAAATTTTTATTTTTATTTTTTCAAAATAGCATATGTACTTGCTGTAGTAAAATAATTCTAAAAGAAAGTATCTACACAAAATAAAATTTGTTTTAACTTTAAAAAAAAATAAAAATTACTCATCTTGCTCATTCAACCCACTACCCCCCCCACCCCCACCCCCACCCACCGCTCCCCCGCACAACGACCCATCTGCTATACCCTGCAAGGCCGCGCAGTTGCTGCACATAATGATCTCCACCGCCTGAGGAAAGCCCCCAGTAAACAATCTAATGGACTCTGTATCCGTTTTCTTCAAAAATACATCTGCTAATGCCTTGAAGATTGAGTTTTGCAGCACTCTCTGTATGCCTTAGATCTGATTCCTCCATGTCCATTTTCGTCGACGGCAAGATGACTCTGATTCAACGGTAGAGATTATTATAAGAATCGTATTCAACGGCTAACAATGCACGAATCACGTAATTGTTGGGTCAAATCCATGGCAGGGGTTTGGGGGACGGCGACGGCGAGGGGAGGGGAGGGGAGGGGAGGCGTTACGGTGGAAGAGAAGTTATTTAAAAAAGATTTCTTTTTAAAGTTGGTTAATATTTAAATGAATCTTTTTTATATATTCACATTAATTATGTACTATTTTGCTCATTATTGGACAAATAAAAGGGTAGAATTGGAAAATATTGTCCAAGAGGGTTATTTTGGGAATTATTTTTTCAGCAATGTTAGTTTGGCAATTATTTTTCTTGAGAGTATTATTTTGGCAATTGACTCCAATATTAAAGCCTTTTTTTAAGGACACATGAATCCATAGAATTTCTTACTTGGGATACACAGCTAGAGGAAGAAAAAAAAAAAGAGATTGGTGGTGAGGATTTGATCGTGAATCCCACGGTGCATTGATTTCAAAATGACTTTAACGTACTTCTGATTTTACTTCATGCTTTTGTTAGTTGTAAATTGTAATAACTTTAATGATAATACATTTAAAGGTTGATGAAGTGTAAAACATGAATACTGCTTATAAAAAAAAAATGAATAATGCAGTCAATTTATAAGAAAATTTACAAGAAAATGAATGAAATCACTCTCAGCTGGGGTAGTCACATACCCCCAAGCCTCCCTAAGTACCTACGGCTACGGACTACTATGCATGTAAAGAAATAATTATATTATTATGGAGTGTGGACTAGTTACGTTGCACCCCCCATTCCCAAGGCCACCGCTTGTCTTATTGAAACAATATTCTACTCAATTTTTGAAATTCACAAACTAGTTTACTGCATGTAGGGCCCCTACATTATTATTTCTTCTTGTCAAAACCCACATGGATTGTTCATAAATTTAAAAATAAAGAGAACAGCATCTTATTTAGGTCAATTATGACCGAGAACTGCATATTAACGTAACAAGAAAAGTTAACAAACCCACAATAGTTATATATATGACAAACTTTTATAAGAATATATTATAGTTATTTAGGTATAAATACACTATAGCTAAATATATATAGCTTCATATAATTATATATTTCAAATATATTTTTCATATAATCCAAATAATTATTTTAACTTATGATTGATTTTTTAAGGTAATTTGTTTACTTATTTTGTTTTAACTGCTAACTTTATAATTTCCTTGACCTTCCACAATACTTTTAAATTTCATCTTGGAATAAATTTTATGCTTTTGACGTAATAGATAAAATACAAATGACCATTTATAACGAGATTTAAGATATATTTATTTAAATTTTAATTATTTTTCTAAGCTCCGTATAGTACTCGAGTGTGTATTTTTAGATTAAAAAGGGGTGCAAACAATTCTGCTTTGTACACATTGCACTAGAGTTGCAATTAAAAAAGAAGTTGCACATATAATCTAATATTTTCCTTTCGCACAATTAAAAATCTCTAACTAATAGATTTTTATGGACAATAAACCCATGGTTGTACATACTCGGTGAAAAACTCGCGAGAGCAAATAAGTTAAAAAGTAAATACCTATGTCTTATATGAAATAGAAAAAAGCCATGAAAAAAAGTTAACACGAAAATCATTCTATTTGAAAAGAGTTGGTAATGCTATTATTTTTTTTATTTCAATTATTATGGAAAATAAGAAAAATAATCAAAGGAAAAGGAAAAAGGACAGCAGAAACTTGAAAATTGAAAGTGGACACTGCAACACGATTTTAGGCACCGGGTATCAAACACAGCCAAAACGCGACTCTTTCTCTTTTGTCCCTGTCCAAAAGCCAAAATCTCATTCCCCTCAAAATCAAATCACAGCTAATCATCATAATTTGGTGAACAACTTCACAACGATTCTGTCATGACGTACGCATCACGAATTGTTCAACACTCTAAAAAGGTATATTCAATTCTGTGCTAATTTTTCATTCGAATTGTTTGTTTTTTTTTTAAATCTGAATGTTTAAATTTATTAACGGAGCTCAATCTGATATAATCGGCAATTGACGTTCGAATCTTATTGACTCGGTTCATTCGAGTTTTGGTTTTGTGTAATTATTTGCAGCATAAGCATCTTAGATGTGATATAATTGTTCGTCGAGCTTCTATAAGATAGCACTAGTTCTCATTGTTTGTGGTTAGATAACAACAATTGGAAGTTTTTTGATTCTGTGGTGTGGTACATTGAATGTGACTGTTATTTGAAAATTGATGCTGCGATGGTTAGCGGAATCGAATATGCTATTAATATTTCAAATACTGCGTGTTTGTACTCTTTTCGCGATTAGTCGTTAATAGCGCGGTTAGGGTTTAACAATGTTCCGATAGCTGGCGGACAATGTCTCAGGAATTTTAGGATACTGCTTTAATATAGATAGCTTATAGTCGCTTTTCTTTGGTTCGGATGCTATTGATTTTTTTCGTTTATGTCTCTGATCATTTCTCATCTAAAATTAAGTTGGAGTTTATGTGGGTGGCTTAGAGTAGGAAGCCATTAACATGCTATTTACAAAGAATAACTGCATGCTTAACGTTGCCCTTTGTGAAATGACGAAATAGAAAACTCTATGAAGTTTGTTGAAAGAAGTGTTTAGGAACTTCATTTCAATATTAATGAGATGCCTGTCTTTCTTGCTCATTTAGCAGCTCAAATATACCCATAATGTGCAAAGGAACAGTCGTCCGATTTTCTTACGCTGGTTTACCAATGATGTTAAGCCATCGGTTGATAAAGTGGATGGTAAGTGGCTTTGTAATAATTTCCATTCTGGTCTTTAGCATTCTTCTCTCTTTCATCTATATCATTTAGTTGATTTTCGATGCCCACCAGTATTACTGGTCCGTTGAAGCAAGCTGATTGTCTGATGCGTTCATCACTATCACTACAATCTGTAACTATGACAAAGTGGATTTTTAACTAGCTACAAGGAGAAAATGAGGGGGTGATTTCCTACCATGAAGCTTATGTTTTGGTTGGAGCTATCGAAGAGGTCTTAGGCCTCTCTTCAATAGTTGTCTGGGTTATTAACTATGCTGTTTATAGAACCTAAGATCTCAACTTTATATTGCTCTCCTCTAGCAAATGACTTGTTACTGATGCCTTATTGTCTAAGTCCTGATGGAGTAAAGGTGATACAAGGATGCAAAATGTGTTCTCTCATTAAACATCTTGTCGCTTCTTCTTTGGTTATCCAGTATTGATAGTTCTTAAAGAATCATATGCCACTCGTTGTTCATTAATTAATTTATTCTGCATATTTGTTTCTGTAAATTTATTTTTGTTGAAGCCCTTCATTCATAAATAATCAATCCTTGGAACTCATTTGGTGTTCTATGCTTATAAATAAAAGACACTAGAAAGTCTAAATGACAGGTCGTGACTGAAGAAAAGGTTTAGAAGTAATGCTTGGGTCTCTCTCTGTCTCTCTCTCTCTCTCACACGCACACACACAGACACACACATGCATGTGCATGTTGTGCTTTTTATTGGAAGTATGGAGAATTCTTGTGGTAGTATGGATAAAGGGTTTTTTAATAGTATAAACTCACATTATGAAATAGAACGAAGTGAAATTCTAAACGACTATGCATTTCTCACGTATATTTCAAGTCTGTCTGTCCTGAAGTTTCAACGATAGTCGGTTTGTGGAAGCGAGTTATATACTAGTTTGGTGTTGGCAAGAATCTTGTGTCCCATCCACTTATGCATGACAATTTTATGATTTGTTAAGTAAAGGCAGGAGTTATGTCTGTCTATAAACCTCGTACGACATGTATTAACTGAATTTCCATGTTGAAAGTATCTCTAATTCTTAACTCTTGTTTGTACTGTCACATGTTTATAAGCTTGCCCGCATACTATTATACTTGCATTCAGTTGAATGTCTGTAGTGGTGTAGATTTTTCAAGATCCAACCAACTTGGTCTTGGACCTGGAGACAAGCATGGCATTTCAAAGTTTTCCAGTGGAGGATCTTTTAGGCTCAGTAACCGTGCGGTGAGTCCGATTAAAATGGTTAGAGTCATTGCGTTTTACCTCTTCCTGATTGTTATTTTTATTTTCTGTTACTTGAAATTTTGAAATATGTGATGCAGATATCACCTGTAGGATTGATCACTGGAAATGCTTTATTGACAGAAAGGAGGATGCATGCGCCAGCAATAGGAATGGTGCACCAAAGGTTTTCTTCAAGTTTTATTGCTTTCAATGCCATAATCATGTTAAATTGTATTGATTCTTCATTCGGCACTATTTGAATTTGTATGTTTCCAGCCGACACCAAAGCTTGGTCAGAGGTTTTTCAACAGATTCAGGTAATATAAATCCTGCCTGTAAATTGTTGTTTGGGTCCAAGCTTAATTCTTTTCGGATTGTTTGGTTCGGGAATTTAGAATTGCGTCTGATTATTGGTTCACATGGTTTATATTTGCATCTTTTGTTGTTAGGTGCTTTAATTCACTTCTTCCTTAGAAATAGCTTGCTACTGACTTTAAATTTTGAAATCCATAACTCAATTTGACTTTTCTCCAGGATGTAGGATAGTCTCCTTTTTACCTCTGTATAGAGGTGCATAAATATGCCACTAAACATTTTGTTTTTTCCTCAGCTCTTCCACCCCACCAAGAGATCGGGATGCCTTCTCTTTCACCTACAATGACAGAGGCATGCACTTAGTGAAGTTGTCCTTTATCTGTTCTTTATCTGCCTTTTCTTTTATTTTTGGCTAAGTGTTTTGTGTTTCTCTGCAATATAGGGAAATATTGCTAGGTGGTTGAAGAAAGAAGGCGACAAAGTTTCTCCTGGAGAAGTTCTTTGCGAAGTGGAAACTGTAGGTTCTTTTTATTGTCTTTGTAGTCTTCTCTTATTTGAAATTGATTTCCACATTGTCATGTAATATTCTACTATTGGATAAACTTGATGTTCGTAGGACAAAGCAACGGTGGAAATGGAATGCATGGAGGAAGGGTACCTTGCCAAAATTTTGCGTGGGGAAGGATCAAGTGGGATTCAAGTCGGAGAGGTATTTTCCTGATATGGTGAAACATGTTTTCATTTCTCTTGCAAAATTCTCACTGCTTTGTCTTCAGATATATAAAACATCGAAGGTGTAGGAACCAAATTATGCATTTGGTTTGGGCTCTTTAGATTCTTGTTCCTGCCGAGGCCTTCAGATTATTCACCCATAGAAGATCGTATGATGGTCTCATCAAGCCCTCATCTCATATAATTTTATGTGCTTTTTAGGCATCCCTTGGGTTGAACTAGTACAAACTGGAATATTCTATCTTGAAATCAATTATAATCTAAATGAACTCAGCTTTCGTGTTGGTTTTTGTTGAGATTCCGAGGTACTTGAATCAGACTGGCCAAGTGAATTGGTAGTTTAGCTGTACCCTTAATTATTGTTTTACTGATTGGGGTGAAAATAAAACCATCTAATTATGGCAAAAATTACCTATCAAAATTGAAATTTATGTTGCACGCTACTTAATAGTTTTGGCAGCTACTCGGTAATTATTTTTGACACATGGAATGGCATCTAATTACTCTCGGTGACTGATCCGAGTATCATATGATTGTGTATAGATAATTGCCATAACTGTAGAAGAAGAGGGGGACATTGCAAAATTTAAGGACTACAGTCCTTCAACGACAGATGCTGCAGCTGCACCTAAAGCGTCCTCTGCTCCAACTCCACCAAAAGAAGATGTCGCTGAAGTGCCTGTTTCTTCACCAGAACCAAAGGTTTCCAAACCTAGTTTACCATCTTCAGGTCATTCAGGTGGAGATCGCATATTTGCTAGTCCTCTTGCCAAGAAACTTGCAGAAGATCACAATGTAATTAGATGCTCTAACTATAAAATTCACATATATTTTAGGTAGTATTGCTCATTCATCACCCCATAAATTGACATAATACAGGTTTCCCTTACAAGCATCAAAGGAACTGGCCCTAATGGACGCATTGTTAAGGCTGATATAGAAGATTATCTCGGTACTTATCTTATGCCTGTGTTTACATACAGTTTCAGTTTCTTCGCTAAAACAGGCCATCTGAACCATCTGAATGATTTCTTTTTGTTCCTGTCTAGTTCGTTCTGCTTTTTGATTCAGTTTGTAGCGATTGATCATCCAGTAATTTTTTTGAATAATTTAGTAAAATGTTTTACTTCCACTCTCATGTAGCTGCTCCTGGTAAGGAAGCCCCACAAGCTTCTAAGTCTGACTCAACTGCTTCTGCTGCCCTAGATTATGCAGACATCCCACATTCACAAATTAGAAAGGTAATATTTAGCATTTGTATTGATTCTACGTCATCCTAAGAGCTCTAAGCTTCACCATTCTCATGTTGCCGCCACAAGTATCATAGTTAGGAACTATAAGTGTTAAAACTACTGAATAGACTTACTGTAATGTGTTCTAAGAGTGTATTATTTCATGGCGTATTCTTCTCTGGCAAGTAAGCTGGTGATGCGACTTAAGATTTTGAAGAAAAATAATATATAAGATTTTGTCTTTCCATGTCAACTGCAATTCTGCCTTCCTGAATGATTGTAAAAGTATGTTGCCATCTCTGGCAGGTGACTGCATCGCGGTTGTTGTTATCAAAACAAACCATTCCGCACTATTACCTAACTGTAGATACATGCGTTGACAAGCTTATGGAGTAAGTTTTGGTCTTTCACAAATGAAACACTCCCCACACCATGTAATTTGTTTTTTTTTTTTTTTTTTTTTTTTTTTTTTTTTTTTTTTTGTGTCTTAGTTTCCACATTTTTATGCAGATTGCGTAGCCAACTGAATTCATTACAAGAAGCTTCTGGTGGAAAAAGGATATCTGTTAATGATCTTGTAATTAAGGTATGAGAAACTTACCGCCAAAAGTATCTTTACTTTTGATTGAAATATTATTCCACTTTCCAAATAGATTGTGCAGGATTGTGCATTTGTGCCGTCTTTTGTTTACCCCCTAAATTTTGTTACTAATCTACTACTTATTTGGGATTATTGCTCTCTTCAAAAGCCACCGTGAATAACCTTATCTTCCTCATCATGTGTTTGCCTGTGTGTGTGGGGTATGTGTAGAGAGCTGAACCGCGGCCTGGTTGGGTTATCTTGAGGGTTGATAATCTTGTATATGCTTCAATTGGACTTTGTTTAAACAACTTTACTATCTCAGTCAATTAATTGTAAGACTATTTCGCTGCAGGCTGCTGCACTGGCTCTTAGAAAAGTTCCTCAATGTAATAGCTCATGGACCAATGATTATATTCGGCAGTAAGTATATTTTGCAAAAGGTTAAAGTTGTTTTAGCTAGCAGACAGTTGTATTGCAACTTCACCCGTATTGGCCAATGCAGGTATCACAATGTGAATATTAATGTTGCTGTTCAAACAGATAATGGATTGTACGTGCCAGTAATTAAGGTGAGTCATTGTCTCTTGGTTGAATACTAAACATATAGTTTTACTATCACGTGAGAAATATTAATCTTAGAACCAATGCATATCAAGTACTCTTTGTGCTAAACATTTGCAGGATGCCGACAAGAAAGGTTTATCAAAAATTGGCGATGAGGTTAAGCTTTTAGCTAAGAAAGCAAGAGATAACAGTTTGAAACCAGAAGATTACGAGGTAAAGCAAAAAATTTATTGGTAAGCTTCTTAGAAATGTTAGTCAATCATTATATGAATACCTAAAATTGTATTGCAGGGAGGTACATTCACTGTATCAAACTTAGGAGGGCCTTTTGGCATCAAACAGTTTTGTGCCATCATTAATCCACCACAGTCGGGCATTCTAGCTGTTGGCTCTGGTATGACGAATTTTTTTCCACTTTGCAAGTTATTTCTTTTAATTAGTTGAATAAATGTCGATCTTTTTAACTCATGTTATAAACCTGGTTTGGCAGCTGAGAAGAGGGTTATCCCTGGTTTGGGCCCTGATCAGTATAAGTTTGCTTCGTTCATGTCCGTGACATTGAGCTGTGATCATAGAGTAATTGATGGTAAGTTACCCTTGTCGTCATACATGGATCGAGCTCAATCTTAATCCAAAACCGTCATCATTCATAATATGACGAGATGAACTGTTTCTAATTGTATAATCTTTGATGTTCTATTTAGGTGCCATAGGTGCAGAATGGCTGAAGGCCTTTAAAGGTTACATCGAAAATCCAGAGTCGATGTTGCTTTAATTTTGTCTTACAGTCTCTATAGTTCTTCTGTCTAATCATCAAATCACGAGTAAGAATGGGATTGCGGATGCGGTCTAAAATTTTCTTCTGACCCTCTAGTCTGTCTAGCCCTTTTTTGTACAAATATTCCATTTCATTTTTATTTTTCAGTTGTACAAACATGTCTACAAGGGTTTTTCTTTTTTAATAATGGGGGCCAGAGGCAATATGTCTTGAACTTATTTTACTCATATATAGAGTGTAAGAAACAGGCTTCCTTTGAACACGAGGCTTTTACTTGTTGCCTCTTGTAGCACACGTGGCATCATCACTTCAATTAAATAGTTTAGTAAATTTTGAATGTGGCTCCTGACGGATAAAGCTCAGTTCTATTTGTTTCCTGCTTTTAATTGATTGATCCCTCAATAATTATGTGGATTCTTCTCAAATATACATATATACACATATGTGTACGTATTTATATGTATATCTAGATGCGCTTTGGCTGATTCTGTGTATGGCACAGAGATTTGTCTCATTCGATAAGTGTACACTTATTCATGTGTTTCTAACATTATGATTATTTATTATTAACGTAGCTTACAAATTTAGTTTCTTATTTTTCTAGCTACTACGATTTAAATAAAACTAGTCATACGCTTATTAATGAGTATGCCCCTGAGATCAAATCTAACGGATAAAAATGCAGACACGTGTTCAAAAGAAACGGTGAATCAACGACTTAGGGGGTAATTCGCACATCTTTCAATAGGTTGGGGTTATATGCTCTTTTTTGTAATTCAGGGGGCACATTGTGAAATTCCCCATAAGTTGGAGGTTTTTAAGTGTTTTACCTTCAAAGAATCAAAAGACATTAGTCGTATTACATTGAAGGATAGTAATAGCAGAAACGGAAACTATTTAAGCCCAATTGGCAATTAACTACTTCTACAGGGGTCTCTTCTAAATTATCTTGACCTCTTCCTCCAATTTCAACTGAAACCGCGCCATACATACACGAACTGTTCACCAGTTTAAGCCATGATAACGCTACCTTCTCTCCGGTCAATGCTGGCCGTTGATCGGAAAATCTCTCCGAAAACTCACACCGTCCGATTCGAGCTATTAAGCGACAAAAAACGGATTGTTAATTACGATAGCGATGAACACCACTACATCAGAAAATCGTTAAAGTACTGGGACAAGTTCTACAAGCGCCATCAAAACAAGGTGAAATTGAATTTTATCTTCAATTTAGTTATTATTTTGAACTTAATCAGCTGCATTTTTGATTGTTTTGTGTGTTTTTAAGTTTTTCAAAGATAGGCATTATTTGGAGAAGGATTGGGGCAATTATTTCTCTAATTGCGACGATGATGCAAATTCTGATAACGACAAAGTGCTTTTGGAGGTAATTTTGATCCATCTCTGTGGTGCAATATTGTTATTTACAGTAAATGACTGGATGAGAGGATGAGGTGTTTTAGGTCATTTAATTTGGGAGATTCTGAGATTTGATTTGATGTGTGCATATAGTGAATATTTTGTACTGTAACAAACTATTGTAGCTGTGTTGATTTTAGCAATTGGTTCATCTTGCAATTACAGAGGATTAGAATTTGCAGGGCAGCTGAAAGTGAGCTAAATTACTTCGATTGTTAAGTTTAATTTGTTGATGAATGACAGATTGGATGTGGAGCTGGGAATACGATTTATCCTCTTGTTGCTGCGTATCCCAAGCTTTTTGTTCACGCTTGTGATTTTTCGCCCGAGTCGTTAACTCTTGTTAAGGTGAGCCTGCTCTCTTTCTTCTATATAACATTAAGCCCAAGAAGTTGAAGAAGAAAATAAGTTATTATCTATTTGAATTAAAAGAAAAAGAATAAAGATTGAATTTATTTGCTGCGTTTAACCAATTAAAAGTGGCTGGGTGTGTACTTGTTTGTCTTGTGAGATAGGTCCAGTATGACTTATATAAGTAGGCTAGACCTTACTAATAGTTTTCATGATTCTGGAAGTGTAATTTTGTGTCCCGGTGAATGCAGTCACATCCGACTTTCAACGGAGACCGGATTAATTTGTTTCTTTGCGATGTTTCAAATGACGAGCTCTGTGACAAAATCCCGCCAGCTTCTGTTGATGTTGTTACTTTGGTAAGTGAAGCACCGGTGGCGAGGTAAATGCTGAAGCTCTTTTATTGATATATTAGCATGAATGGAGTACGTTTCTGGCTTTCTCATAGTATTATAGATTGTATATGAGCTACTGGCATGTGAACTTTTTTTTTTTTTTTTTTTTTTGCAGATTTTCATGTTATCTGCAGTTTCTCCAACTAAGATGCCTTTCGTGCTACAAAACCTGAAGAAAGTATTGAAGGTTGGTTACATTAAGCAATTGCTTTGTATTTCTTTCGTTTTTCTCCTAATTGTCTTTTTATTTCTTGAGTTCAATGTATATGAATGAATCTCATGTTGCAGCCTAATGGTCATATTTTACTCAGAGATTATGCTATCGGAGATTCTGCACAGGTAATCTCCTTTTTATTACTTAGCATTGAAATGGTTCTCAACCAAACATTTGCAGATATTTGGTGAATGATGCATCTTTAGTGAACACTCGCGGATTCGACTGTTGTTAAATAAATGCAATTATATAGAGATATGACAAATATTCCTAATTTAATTTTTCTCTCATCTTTCTTTAATACATGCTATTATATAGTGTTGCATGAGTTAGTTATCTGAAAATGCATATCAAACTTGGATGTCCAGCATACTACTCAGTCTACTTCTAAGTCCTATCCATCATTTCTTCATTGAAACGTTGAATAGCTGGTTTATTTGTTATGTATGAAGAGCTAAAGTTTTCAGGCGAAGCTGGAGAATAGAAACCAAATGATCAGCGAGAACTTCTATTTTCGTGGGGATGGCACTGTAAGTATCTGGAAGAGTCATTAGTTTCATGCAAGTTGAGCTACTTGACATGTTCTTAAATTCTAATGGTTGTTGGTTAATTCGCAGTGCTCATATTATTTCTCTGAAGAATTCTTATCGACTTTGTTTGCGCAAGCTGGCTTTGACGCTGTTAATATAAACACATATTGCAGAAAAATTGAGAACCGGTCTCGAAATATGACGTTTCAGCGGTATAATATGAATGCTCCTTCTGGCTTTTGTATTGTCATTAGTTGAATTCGCATTTATTCATATAACAAAAAACTATAACAGGGAGACGAGGATGGTTGAGGCATGGGAAAGGGAAAACATGGAAGAATTAGGTAGAGAAGATTAGGATTGGGACCTCTAGAATTTGAATGATACACCCATATGTAGCTCTACTCTGTACCAAGTCTCTCAAAACACATTAACTTAGTTAAGTAGAGGCTGCAATATGAGCTTGCGATTGTTTTCTGACTGCTCCATTTTTTCAAATTCTTGTGCTTTAATTGTAACTTCCCTGGTAATGCTTCATCACTATCATATGTATAGGCGCTGGATACGTGCCATTTTCAACAAGCATTGAGCATACCCCTTGGGAGGAAGACTATCTGGAAGAAACGTGAATGGGATTGGATTGATGATAAAATAGAATCATGGGTCGCAAAAACAGGGTCTCGATTCGAGTCAAAAATCCAATGCATCAGGTCCTGCTAATTTACTTGGGTCTGCTACTGGGATGAAGGATGGGCTTATGAGCTTATGGCCTTATGCTGTTTGTTTCTCAGAAATCCATGCATGTGCGTGCGGGGGCCATTGCACCCCCAGGCCTTCAACCGAGTCGTGTAAAGGATATATATTTATATGCTAATTTGGGGTGATGGTCTTTGTTTTAGTGCACAAATTAGTTTTACAGTGAGTTTCTCCTTTTTATATCCTTTTAAGTATTTTCCTCACTTTACTCTTTCAGTTTAACTTGTTGATTTTTATTGGTCAAAGCTGAGATCAATAAATGCTATTATTAACCACCAAAAGAATTAGTTGCAAAAGTGAAATGGAGAAGAAATAAGTGGTCTTGTTTATTCTTTTGTTTTTTATTATAAATTTAAGTAGTGTAAATAATGTTCAACATGCATTTTCATGTAAAAGATTAAGAAGATAATACTATTTTATTACTATTATAATTTATACTAAGAAAAGAAATTTTGTCCAAGATTTTGAAACAAAATTTTATTTTAATTTTGATTAACCTATTTTGAAACCAAGTATAGATGAATTTGATCTAATAAAAAACTATAGAGCATAATTCATTAGTGCATTAAGTAATGATTATTACAAACAACATGTAATAATACTTTATTAATTAAATATTGCTACATCAATATATATATATATATATATATATATATATATATATATATATATATATATATATATATATATATATATATATATATATATATATATATATGTTGTTTTTGCTTCGTGTTTCGTGATAATTTAAATGTTTGTATTTGAAGAAGTTGAAGTTTATTGTCATTATTTTATTTCTATGCTTTCGAATCTTAATCCTGTAATATATTAATCTTACAATGTAATAAAAATAATAGATGACATAATATCCACATTTTCTTTACAAAAAAGCTACATGATGAGATGTCAGAATTAGTAAGTACAATTCCTTGTGTTGTTTCTTCTCCTCTCGAATGCCCCTGCTCACCCCCTCTATCAAATATCTTTATCAAAAAGTGAAAACTATGCACCTCCCAAAAGGTCAAAAACAAAAACAAAAAAAAACAAAACTTCTAATGGAAGCGATTTCAAAAGCCTCATCAGCTTTCACTTAATGTTATTTGATGTTCAACTTCCTCTAAAGAACTATGCCAAAGTTTCTAATGCTTTTGTAGTTCTGCTTCTGCCACTTCCTCATGCATATTTTCTTTGATTTCCATATTCATTTCAGAACTGCTGGAAGTGGTTGCCTGGTTGGAATATTAAAGTATGTTTTTACTATGCATTTCAATATTGAAAGAGACACCATTAACCATTGATTTAACGATAAACGCTTAACGTACCTGACTTGAATATGAGCTTCCTTCAGAACTTTGGCTGTTCATGTAATCAAATCTGTTGTGACCAACGTGACTAGAGGGCGAGCTTTCGTCATAACTGTCTTGTGCATACATGTAATAGAATCTACCTTCAGGTTTAATTTGTGATCCTAGGTCTCTTAGCCTTTCCAGGTGCGGTACTATAACCGAATCAAGATCTGGTCGGCCCTTCCTCCTTAATTCACAACACTTTAAGGCTAATTTAGCATAGGACAAAGCTTCATCAATTGGCCAGTCCTCTACTGCTGGATCAAGTATCTCAGCAAAATGTCCCGTATCCATTGCACTCTCGACATGATGTGTCAAACCCATTGGAGGCCTGCCAGTGATAATTTGCAAAAGAATAACACCTAATGAGTATATGTCTGATTTCGTTCTCAACATTCCAGTTTGTTGATACTCTGGATCAATGTAACAAAATGTGCCTGCTGCTGCTGTCATGCGATACTGAGTAACATCATCAGCCACAGGTGCTGGAACCAGCCTGGATAGACCGACATCGCTGATCTTGCTCACGTAGTTTTTGTCTAAGAGAATGTTAGCAGGTTTGAGGTCACGATGAACAAGGGGCTCTGGTCTTGTTTGATGAAGAAAATTGAGGGCAGTCGCAATTTCTGCAGCTATTCTAAAGCGACAGCTCCATGATAAGGGTGGAGTACCATTTCTACGGTAAAGTCTGTCTTCTAGGGTGCCATTCTCCATGTACTCATACACAAGGCAACCGTACTCAGGACAGGCACCCAAAAGGATAACCATATGAGGATGTCTCATCCGGCTCAGCACCTCAACCTGTAGCATAAACTAAAAGGAATAAGTTTGTGCTAATCGTTACTCCTACATGCGGATACCAGAGCAATAACAGTACCTCTCTTTGGAACTGTACTTGTCCTTGTGATATGTCCGGTCTGAGAACCTTAATGGCAACATGGGTGTGATCAAGAGTACCTTTGTACACGGGTCCATAGCCTCCTTCGCCAATCTTATCTGAATCAGAGAAGTAATTGGTGGCGACTTCAATTTCATTAATTGTGTACTTTCTATATCGGATCACAATGTGCGTTAATGCATCAATTGCCTTTTGCCTCTCCTGCGACTCTTCTTTAAACTTCATTTCTGCATGCTTTCTCTTCTCCGACTCCAAGTCTGCTACCCTGTGTGCCTTACGAGCAACTTCAGCTGCAGCTTTAGACTTAAGTCTCTCCCTCTCCACAATAGCCAATGCAGCTTGTTGAGCTTGGATAGCCTCTCCTAACTTACTTCCCTCCTCTGATCTCCATTGAACAATGTCTCTTACCTGGTACAACTCACAGTTAACAACTCATGAATGCTTCACTATTATCAAGGGTATTAAGGCCAAGAAATATGTTATCGAGTGGTTTAATCTGTAGATAATTACCTTATGTCTGGCGGCCATAGCTTCCTGACAAGCAAAATTGTACTTTTCCGTGATTTGCTTCAACTCTAGTTTCATTCTCTTAAGCTCATCCTCTAGTTCCTGGAATTTACATTGTTTGGTAAGTAATACAGCCAGTTTATGCAGGTTTTTGTACTCAAGGCAATCAGAGAAGACAAGTCAAAAGCCTTTATTTGTGCACGTGCTCTCAATCTATTTCACAAGCAAGAAATGGCTGGATAAAGCAAGCAGAACATCAGAACCAATTGTCTGCTTTAACAGCTAGAATCTAAAAAGTTCATCTTAACAATTGATATGTGTCAACAAGAGAAAGCGCGACAACACTGTATACTATCATTCTTCCACATTAACCTACGACCCTTGACTATAATCATAAAGTTCTGTGACTTACAGCTGTCTGTGAGGAGGTTGAAGACCTAGACGAATCTGAAATTCGAGGCTGGTCCAGGTGTTCAAATGAGACATCCGAAGGTATACTCTGCTCTTCAGAATAATCACTTGATCCCGACGTAGACCGAGGAGAACCCTCCTTTGTTCTAAGCCGAAAACTTAGATTGTTCATAGACTGTTGAAGTGCAGAGATTTTGCAGTCCCGTAAAGCCATTTGCACAAACTCGTTTTCTCCTGGTCCTGTATTCTCTGTTGAGTTGTAACTGTTTGCAGATTCAGCAGACTCAAAGCTACTGCTAGCTGATACAAGAGGAGTTGGACTCTTACTGCCGTGGCGCTTTTCAAAAGGCATCATGCGCATAAGCTCACTAATGTGTATTGGGTTCGGGGGTGAAGGTATGCACCCGAAAGGCCTCTCTCTTGGAGCTTTGCCACCGTGTATTGAAATTGGTGGAGAAGTGTTCCTGTTGCCATCTAGAGATAATAAGTCAGGTGCAGAACCTCTCCGACTGCTGTGCATTCAAAATCATATGTTAGTCAATAGCTCGAGTGAGATTCAATTGCGGTCTAGGAAACTTTTAAACTTACAGTTGGAGTTTTGTGTTGTGTTGGTTGTCGTTTCCGAATGCATGGCATTGTGTGGGTTTAATTGCACTGCTGGGTGTGGCAGGTTCACTAGCAGATTTTATTTTCACTGCTTTCCCCTTCGATACTACATACACCGAACAAGAATCGGGTGCAGATTTTCCAACTGAGTTTGGAACATCTGTATTCCTAAATGCCCTGAAGAAGAACAAAGATAGCAACGTTAGATGAACAAACGTAAGTTGAAAAATGAATTAGTAAGGATGTTGGCAAGCGCCATATTAAGAATGTCTGCTTAAATTGTACAAGAATGGAGTTCAAATTATTGGGCTTATGCTGCATGTTAACTTATCAACCAAAGCAGTTGAGAAAAATGTATAATATTGCAAGAGATATACCTTCCTAATACTCCTCGGTTTGGAGCACCAAAGACAACATTACTGAAGGAATTCGAATTTATATACTCTGAAAGCGCGCTTGCAATGTCAAGATCGTGCAAAGTCACCTCTATCGCTCGAATCTATATACATTATATGGCACTCGTTAAAAATCGAAGCATATATATAAAGTTCATCAAAATAGTTGATGTTCTTTACCCCTTTTCGAGCACAAAATCCACGGTACGGAAGGAATAAACGTTGCAATTCAGACTGAGGTGGTGCACTCCCCTCTTTGTGAACATGATCATCTGCATAATGCCAAAATTACATTTTTTTTTCAAGTTACAACTTTTGTGATATCAATCATTACAAATTGAGACAATAGCTAGAATACCTACGGTTATCGGAATTATCTCGGGTGGTGTTAATATGTACAAGGATGATTCGGTTATCTCGCGACTTTAAATTCTCTACGGCCCATTTTACGGCGAACTGGCTGTTCTTGTCCCTGTCGATTGCCACCGCGGTGGGAATGTTTCGGTCTTCTTCACATAAGTTTGTGGGAATGTGAATCGCCATCACAAAGATTGGTGTAAGGCTGTTGTACGACGGAGGTGGTGTATGAACATTGTCAAAAGACTAAGTTTTTTCTTACAAAATACGGTGGCAGCTGAGCCATGCACGCATGTTACCACTAGAGGAATTTACTGCCGAAAATATATGAAAATTGTTTGACCGTTGACCAAATATTTGAATCTTAGTTGGGGTATGAGGTATCAAAACCAAATATGTTGCAACCAATGTAGGCCTCAATTTTTTTCTGGTGAGCTGTGTTTTATTTTTTCCCCTTATTTTCCTATAAATTGGGGTTTAGGTTTGACAATCATTGACTAATTACTTTTTTTAATGAAGTTTAAGCGGAAGATTCATTGATTGTGGATTAAATGATTTTTTTTCTTCCTTAAATTGATTTTCCTTAAGACAAAATTAGGTAATAAAATTTTCTGGTTTTTCATCAAACGAGTAAATTAAAAGGTAATAACTTGATGACGTGCACTAATGCTTTTATAATCTTTCACTCCTTTTTTTTTTTTTTTTTTTGGTAATTTTATAATCTTTCACTCCGCTGGCAGTTATATTGGCCAAAATGCACATAAATTTTGACATATTCCAACTTTTTAGTCTTTTTCTTTTGGAACTTCTACTTTAGTCCATTAACTTTGATGAGCTTGCAATCTAATTTTTAAGCGATTTGCAATTGCAACCCTGATTTTGTTTTGCAATTTTTTGTCCTTTATCTTTTCTGAGCTTACAACTTCGGTCATTTTCTGCGACTTAACCATTTATTTTGCCAAAAATATTCAACTTTGTAGGACCATGATGGCTATTGTCTTTGACCAACAAAGATGCTATAGTATCAACAGCATTAGGCGCGCTTATCTCTTTTACTCGAGTTCACCATCCCAATCTTCTACCTGACCAGAGAGATCCAACACGACCTCCTTCCGATAGCCCTCGAGCGCGACTGCTATCTTCAGTCGTCACAAGCTAGAAGCCGACAATTACTTGTTGTATGATGTCACATTATTGTGCATGTATTGCAATAATACAAAGGTAATGACTATTTTTGCAGTTTAATCTCTCAAGATTAGTGGCATGACAACTTAAAAGTACCACCAAGGACAAAAGAAGGTAGTCAGACAAAATTTTGAAGTCCCTAGCATAATAATAGATGGAAAACCCAGAAAATGACCAGATTTTCAAGCTCGTAATAATAAAGAATCAAAACTACAAGTACTTTAGAAATTGAAGACTAACATTGCAAATCATCAAAGAAACGTACTATAATGCAAGTATATAAAAGTTAGCGCATCGAAATTAAAAAGTACAAAAACCAAAAACAAATTAATAGCCCGTTTAATCCTAAAATACTCCACCTATATGATTTAAGTTATTAAGGAGAATAGATCTAATCAAAAAGATGGTCAACAAATTGAAATCTCTATTTGTGACAGAACACAAGTTACAGATCATTCACATATTAGAGTTTAATATGAATAGGAGAAAATAAAAATTTCTCACAAAATATACGGTTACCTTCAAAACACCACCCCGACAATTGATTATCAAATGTCTACTTCTTCGTGTCATATTCAATAATAATTATATCACGCATGACCTATTCTCCTTTTTTTTTCTTTTACCGTCCATGCCAATCAAGTAATCCACTACACGATCTCTTGTTAAATTTCTATTGGTACAAGTAACATTCAAACCCATGTCCCCACATTTTACTTATATAGTCGATTGCCAAACTTTTAATCAAAAAAATATGTAACACGGCACCTATAAAGTTTGTACTTGAAAACAAGAAACCAATCCCATCAAGCCATCTATCAGTTTTGCCACCTAACCCACTCAAATAACAAAGGTCAAACCTAAAATACATTTTGCAAAGGGTAACAACATATTTCTATTTTCAATTATGTGGAATTGAAACATAATAATATTTCTCATTTTCTTAGAAAAAAACTTTTATGAAATTTTAGAAATATACTAAAAAAATTCGTTTGAAATATCACGAAAAAATTATCATACTACGGTTGCGCTGATGGAAACTGAAACTTTCATACATGATTATTTTCACTCATTTCCTTCTGTTATTCCTTTTGCTTTCATCTATCCATTTTCTTGAGCCGGTATGATTCTTTCTCCAACCAATAGTCACGAGAAGTTCTTCATATATGAAAATTATTGAGGGTAAAATCATTTGAGTTTTTTTTTGTTGAATCCGTGCCGTAATTAAACATGGAGTAACCAAAGATTGAGCATCTATTCATTTTTTTCTTTTGTTTCAATAGATTCATAAAATGTGGAGCACCGTGTCTACTCATTACAATGTGATCACATTTAATCACTTTTTATAACTTTAACAACACTTTTTGCCTACCATAGATCATCTAGAAATCTTACACACTTAATTAGGATGCCTTCAACTATCATATTATATATCATAATCAACCATAACCAACCATCTACGAATTCATCTTTTCACATTTAAACCAAACAAAAAAACCAATAATTTATAGCGTTTGTTTAAAGTATAGGTAGACCTACCCCTGTCAAGCAAGGACACGTGTTGCTCTCTCCTTTTGTCTCATGAAAATTCCAAAGCAGTAGGACCCATTCTTGATTAAATTGTCTGTAGGCACAATCCTAAGTCGATTTTATTTCCAATTTTTTTAATATTTTTTTTTCTTTGAGCAGTGGCATTGATTGGAGTCAGATAATTGAATCTACACGTGTCCTACTAAGTAGGGCTTCATTTAAGAAAATGTTTTCCACACACCTCTCTCTCTCCTCACTTTTCTCTCTCATACACAGAAACATAGAGGAAAAAAGATCTACAAGGGAACATTATCCCTGAGCATAAGTTAAGCTCTTTTTTTCAGTTATTTGCTGTTAAAATTATTTTTGTAAGAAACCCTTTACTTATTTACATGATCCACTGTCAAAAGATTGCATCTTTGATGTTATAGTATTAGTCCCTCTTGTTAAATTGTTGTAGTGGTTTTTATCTAGTATCAAGAATTGGTTGTTGAAGAATGATTCTTGATTGTTTGGGGGAAAGTTGCTGGAGAAAATGGGGATTTAACTGATAAATTAAGGAACTTTAAATTTTCGAGAGGCTGAGGTGTGTTGCCTGAGATCCATGAAACCTATGTTACATGTGTCAATAAAGTTGGCATCTTTAAGGTTTTTCTTGTGAATCTTGATGTGGGTTGGTGTCCTTTTTTGTGGATAAAGGCTTGATTTTATCCTTTTTCTCAAATTCCCTGAGTATATAAGAATTGGTGGTAGTTGTGAGATTTGGGTATTCTTGAAGTTAATCCTTTTATAGAAGAGAAGAATTTGGAATATTAGTAGATCTTATGTTTCATAGCCAGATCTGAGTCATTGAGGTGGCTATTGCATTTTCCAGTTGTTTCTTTCTAATGAGTTAACCTTAGTTTCCCTTTATATCTTCGATTAGTGGCTGTGCTAATCTTGTGCCATACCTTATTTCTTCCTTTGTGTGGCTATTCCTTACGCTTCTCCTGCGTGAGGAATTAGGCTTGTCGTGTCATCATTCTAGCGCTTAGTTATTGAATTAGTGCATCGCAACCTATTCCTCCAGCTCAAATCCTTGGTATTCAAGTTTATGTGGGAAGGGGACGATTAAAACTGAACAAACGCTCGACGTTGTAGCTCTAAATAGATTTTCCTAAACCTCTAGATTGTATTACCTTACCTTACTGTAGAAGGGTGATGGAAGGGATGTCTCCTGCAATTGCAGTTGCACTTGGCCTAGGTAATCCTGACTCTGGAATTTCAAACAGTATGGAAATCACCCGAATCAAACTAGTGACAGAAGCAGCAAGCCTGCTGTCAGATTCAGCAATAATGCTGGATGAAAATTCTAGTTCCAGTTGGGATTCCAGTTATCATTGTGTTGAAGAGGTCGTCTCATCGATGTTTGGGGGAAGTCAAGAAAATCCATGTATGTTAAAGATGAGTTTGAATAGTCAGTTAAGTCATGAAGAGGATGAAGTGTTGTCAGTAGGGGAAGATCCTAGCTTAATAAGTACTCTGGAGTTGCTACCCTTGGATTCTACTTCCGATTTAAGTATTCCACTGGATGCTGTGTCAGACACCAGCTTGCCGATTGCTGTTGAAATTGAGGGCACAGAGAATGGTCAAATTGTTGCAACAATCATTAGTTTGGAGGAAAGAAGTCTAAAACGGAAATGCGATGATATTCTAACAATAGCTGCGCTATCAGATGAAGAATGTTTTAGTGCACCTAAAATAAAGGCATCTGTAGTTGCTGTTCAGTTATCCAAGGATAACGATCCCGGAAAAGGTGGTGTTAAGAGCGTCTTTGAATTGGATTGTGTGCCACTGTGGGGTTCGGTGTCTGTCATTGGACATAGGCCGGAAATGGAAGATGCTGTTTATGCGGCACCTCACTTCATGAAAATTCCTATTAAGATGTTTATTGGTGACTATGGAACGGATGGGATAACGAGGAATTTAAGTCACATCACTTCACACTTTTTTGGGGTTTATGATGGCCATGGTGGATCTCAGGTATGTTAAAACAATTAACAAGGTTTCCAATTATTTTTCCTTCCTTTTCCATTTCTTGGCTAATTAATCTCAATAACCAAATAGATGTGTATGCGTTGAAGTTGACATATAAACTGTATATGCTGACAAATGTTGTACCTTACGTCCACAATTTGGTTGCGTTTACCCAAGTTGTGTCCTGTTGCAATTTTCTCCTATTCATTTAATTGTTTCCATCAATCAGAACTCTAGAATATTAAGCCTCGTGACATATTCTCCAACAGAGGATTCAGTATCAGTGTGATTCAATTTTATAGGTTGCAAATTACTGTCGTGATCGAATTCATTTGGCTTTGGTGGAGGGTTTGGAAAATGTTAAAGATGATATGGCCAATGGTAGCACCAAAGACACCAGGCAGGTGCAGTGGGAAAAAGTCTTCACCAGTTGCTTTTCAAAGGTAGATGATGAAGTTGGAGGAAAGGTGAGCAGAGGAACTCCTGAAGAAGATGCAGGTTCGCGTAATTATACTTTCGAACCTGTTGGCACGGAAACTGTTGGATCTACCGCCGTGGTTGCGGTTGTTTGTTCATCGCATATTGTAGTTGCCAACTGTGGAGATTCGAGGGCTGTCCTTTATCGCGGTAAAGAAGCAATTGCTCTATCGATTGATCATAAGGTAATTAAAGGGTGGTCCCTTGATTATTTGCCATCATTATTCATACTTAAAAACTCATTTGTTAGATGTAAACTTTGATTGAGTTTTTATCTAATATATCTATCAGCCAAACCGAGAGGATGAATATGCTAGGATTGAGGCATCTGGGGGCAAGGTCATACAATGGAATGGACACCGTGTTTTTGGTGTTCTTGCTATGTCGAGGTCCATCGGTAGGTGCATTTGTAGCCTCGTGCCATGTCATTTTCTATCCATGTGCACGTAAAAGTTGGTCTTAGACTCTAAAAATTCCGCTATTGATCAGGTTTTTTGATGAGTTCTGTGGGCCTTAGTACCATAAGAAACTTTTTAAGTAATACTGTGTTGCTATGATTATCTCCTATTACCCCATTGTTGTATGTAGAATTTGACTGTTTTAGTTATGTTGCAAATCCTATTTCTTTGGTTGGAGGAATGAAATGCACATGTCTATGCATGGATCTTGAAGATTTTATTCTCTTTTGGTCATGGAAGATGAAATAATAGTGATATAAAGTGCAGTATTTTAATGCCTCAACTGTCGTATTTGCTGATAGGAAGTGAAGCAAAATGTTGTGGTACTGGTACTAAGTCATCTGTTGTTCTTTTCAGGTGACAGATACTTGAAGCCATGGATCATACCAGAACCAGAAGTCATGTTTGTACCTCGTGCTAGAGCAGACGAGTGCCTTATTCTTGCCAGTGACGGTTTGTGGGATGTCATGACCAACGAGGAAGCGTGTGAAGTGGCTAGAAAAAGAATTCTAATTTGGCACAAGAAGTATGGCTCCGAACCATTAATTAATAGGGGCGAAGGGGTTGACCCTGCGGCGCAAGCAGCAGCTGAGTACCTCATGAATCTCGCCCTGCAGAAAGGGAGCAAGGATAACATTTCTGTAATTGTAGTGGATCTGAAAGCTCAAAGAAAGTTCAAGAACAAATCTTGACAAGCTGATGGTATTTGCTGGTTCTTATATAGTTTTATTACAGCTTAAGAACTCATTATAACGTTACTTGTCCATTTTATTTTTTACATGGGCTTTCAAGTGTGTAAGAGAATAGTTATCAGTTTGTAACATGGGAGCAGATAAAAGATGACGAATGTAAGAATTTTGGCTCTGACCAACTCAATGCTAAGTAAATTCAGTATGTTGCTTTTATTGTGGATGGATCATTTGCTGAGTTTGCATGTAACTGTGTAGATGCAGCTATTGGCTTTGCTCTGATTTCTACTTGCTTTTATACACCAGAAAAAGTTTTGTTTTCCTCCCCCCCACTTCAACGAAATTTCCGATGTGTCCATGAAACACTTGTTACATCTATGAGCTTAGTCCAGACCCAGATCCCTTTTCTGGACTTAAATTTTAACTCAAATGAAACATGTGCATATATAGAGGGTTCAGTTTAGTTCACGAGCAAAGGATTCCATTTGATGTTAGAGTGCATTTTTGGTGTAAAAGTTTAATAGAATGGTGCAGCTTGTAATGAGAAAATTATGAACTGTTGTCATAACTGCACTCTTTACTTTCACGAGGATTGAGTTGTTGGAGCTACTATTCAAACTCTACCAAATCCAATGCAACAATCAAAGCCCTCTTGGCCGTTTCAGTGCACAACGACAGAAATTCCAGGTGTTGTCTTTTTCCAACACTCTTCTATTGTCCACAAATTCTTCGTGACATAGCACCCCTCTCCACACACACAAACACACTTTTTTTTTTTTTTTTTGATAGGAATACAAACACACATTTAAATATGTATATATCAGACTATTTTTTGTGGTCACATATCTTTCATCCTATGTGTATTTGGTTCAATTGACTCATATACATTGCCTTTGGATTATATGAACAAAATAGCGTGCAAGTGTACAATTACTTGATCTATTGTAGTGGCCGAAACGGTGGTCTAGTTTGGCTGTAGATGCGGAATTTAATTTATTTGCTTTTAGTCATGTTTCTGTCATACTAGGTTTCCATGTGTGATTTGTTCGACTGACAGATGTTTGACGACTATCTCTTCTAGTTAGGATTTACTCGCTACGTGTTGTGTTGTAAGAGTAGTGGTTGTATGTTCCCACGATACTAAGAAAAACTTGATTCGTCATTATATAAAGTTTTCCTCACAATTACATTATTGACCTTAGGTTGCTCAAATCTGATAGCATCTCCAAGGGATGGATGTAAAGCAAGAACAAAATGTGGCATGTTGGGAAAGAACTTTCTAATGAGATGTATCTCCTAAAGTACTTCTATTCAAGGTTCATGACACAGCAAAAAAAAGAAGGGTATACTGACATAAGAAAGCTCATTTTTCTGATCTTCACGACAAAAGTTTGTGTAAAATAGAAATATAGAAAGAAAATTCAAATTTTACCCACTTTCAATTGCTATCTATGCTAGTTTCAAGACAAAAAAGATCTTTAGGAAAAATTCACGAGTCGTACTCGATAATTTTTTCGAGCCTCGCCAGTTCATATTTAGGATTTTACCTTGATTTGCCAAGGAATGACATGAATGAATGATTTCTTGGGGTTTTAGCACAAACATGAAGGAATTTGGTTAGCTTTTTGGTGGACGAATTAAGCAAATTAAGCATACCACAGTACCTTACCATCTTTTCCCGTTGAGATGGTCCAGATCATGTAATGCTTGTGCGTATTTAATATGCAAGGCTGTGACAATATTTTAGGTAGAATTTTCCCACATGAGATTGATGCATATATTTAACTAAATTCAAATGAAATGCGAAATTTAGGATTCTTGCAAGAATTCGAGCAGATGAACATGCAATGTTTTCCTCAACATATCCACTAATAACCCATTAGAATGTTGCACCGCTAAAATTTGATATCATACAATTTTTGTGGTAATATTTTGTATACTACACAGTCGTGGTAAGAATGTGTTACTATTTTACATTTCAAATATAAAACACGTGTCAATTCTACAATCATACAATATACTAATTTGTACATGAATGTAATATTAATGAATGTTAGCCCATCCTAACACAATCACATTGGAAGTAACAAAATATCTCTATATTATAAGGTAATTGTCAGAGTTGTTCTCACGAATTAATATTATAACTTTTCAAATAAACCACCACCCATTTGCAAGAACTTTGCCCTAAAAATAATGAATAAATAAATGGTCACTACTGTTCTAAATAAATCCCACAACCCTTACAAGTGAAAGAAAACAGCACAACCTACAAAAGCAAAAGCTAAAGGGTTCCCAAAGTTGCTAAAGAAAACATTTTTAGACACAAACCAAAAAGCAAAAGCAATAGTAAAAAGTGTGTCCTACAAAAAAATACCCCAAAAGGCTCCTCTTACATCTTTCTCACAAGAGGAACACGGACAAGCAAACCTCACCCACCCCACCCCACCCCACAATGGAAGATGGAGATGGGGATGAAACGACGCCGTTTTGGGTCCAAAGCACCACCAATGTGCGCCGTTCTGATAAACTGCGCAGCCTCTTCTTCAGCTCAGGGCTGGTCATTTTCATACTGATGGTAACAGCTCTTTTTTTCTTGGTTTTTGTTGTACCCTCAACTCTCTCTTTTAGTTCACAGATCTTTAAGCCAAATAGTGTCAAAAAAAGTTGGGATTCTTTGAACACAGTTCTTGTTTTGGTAGCTGTGGTGTTTGGATTTCTTAGTAGAATCAAGAATGAGGACAGGTATTCGTATTATGATGAACTTCAAGCTTCCCACAATAAACCAAACCAAACCCAGAAATCAAATCCATCTACTTCAAATCAGTGGTACTATTATGAGAAAAATGAGGAACAAAAGTCAAATATTAGTTCAAGTTCAAGTTCAGTGCAATGGTATGGATATCCAGATTATCAGAACAAATTGGAG
Organism: Misopates orontium; assembly: GCA_946800315.1. Taxonomy (NCBI): domain Eukaryota; kingdom Viridiplantae; phylum Streptophyta; class Magnoliopsida; order Lamiales; family Plantaginaceae; genus Misopates; species Misopates orontium. The sequence goes on from OX326949.1 coordinate 44,648,520, forward strand.
CATAAAGATCCAATCTTGGAGAGAACCAGTAACTCAAACCCTGATCTACTTCAGGTTTCATCGAACCGTTGGGATTACGGAGATTACCCGCCTAGATTCTATGACGACATACACGTTGAAATGGGTCGGGTTCCGGATCTGGGTCACCTCCATCGTCGCCACCGGAGTTTGGGAGAAGTTGAGTTTCTGAGAACACAACCACAAATTCAGCCAATTTTCATTGACACATTGTCTAACGAAGCTACAATCCTTTCACCGGTTCCATCTCCGCCTCCATCGCCACCAACTCAACCCGAACCTCCCCCACAAACTCAACCAGAAGAAGCTCCCCTGGTGCACGAAGAGAAGCCTAAGAAACGCACATTCGACAAACAAGCCCGCAGAAAAGAGAGGCGATTGAACAGGAAACTGAACAAAGCTTTACAACCTCCGAATCCCATTACTGATCCAGAGCCAGAGCCAGAGCCAGAGCCAGAGCTAGAGCTAGAGCCAGAGCCAGAGCCAGTGGATTTGCCGGAGTTCGTGGATAACCTAGAGCAAGAATACGAAATTGGAGAAAGTAGTGAGATATCAAGTACTCAGCTGAACACAAATGAGGAACCTACAAATGAGGAATCTACTATGCCAATTACAACACCGCCTCCACCGCCTCCGCCTCCGCCTCAACCGCAGCAAAAGAACGCTAAAATCGAGAGGAAAAGAGGTGGAACAAGTGCAACAAAAGACTTCTTAAATTCTCTTTACCACAAGAACAAGAAGAAGAAAAAGCAGAGGCAAAAAAGCGTCGACAATGTCGATTCTCTTCTTCATCAATCCGAAGCTCCTCTAAGCTTCGAGATTCCACCACCACCACCATCTCAACCACCTCCATCAGTTTTCCAAAATCTCTTCTCATCTAAAAAACACAAACGAAAGAGAACAATAACCGTCTCAGCCTCAAATCCCCCTCCACCATTACCACCACTTCCACCACAACCACAAACTACGGCTACTGAACCAAACCCTAATTCCGACACTGAATCAATCTCCAATCAAAATCAACCAGAAACCATAAATTCAGACAGATTCGAGGAGAATACAATCACCGGCGGAGAATCGCCGTTCAATCGCATTCCGCCTCCACCTCCGCCGCCTCCGCCGGCGTTTTTCAGAAATCCGGCGTGGAAATTTGTGGTGCAAGGCGATTACGTCACGATAGACAGCGCGACTACCTCCAGAAGCGGATCGCCGGAGCGTGATGACGTGGATTCCGGCGACACTCCTCCGGCGGTGGAGATCGCCAGTGCGGCTGCGATTCAACAACCGTCGCCGTTGTTTTGTCCGAGCCCAGATGTGAACTCAAAAGCTGAGAGCTTCATTACTAATTTTCGGGCCAAATTGAAGCTTGAGAAGGTCCATTCCATGAGGAAGAGGGAGTTGGGCTTGTCTAGTCTAGGCCCGGGTCCGGGTCTAGGTCCGGGCCCAAGTCAGATTTAATTTCTTGGCGATTTTTGAATGATTTGTTTGTTTACTTTATTACCCTATTGGAAAAATGTTGGTCCATTAATGGGAAGAATGTGACTGGGGTATTTGGATTGTCATAATAACCTAATAATTTTACACGTGCAAGCCTTTTGAGAGAACGAAATGATTATAAGCATATAGCATGTTTTTGATTTGATTTTGATAGGTCAATATGTTTTCTTTAAAAACGTGATTATTATGGTGTGCTTGTTTTCAGGCTTAAGGGGAAGTATGATACTTAAAGCAGCTGCCTATGTTAGTGTTTTGAGGGATGATTGAAGATGTAGAGTGATTACATTTTCTTTGAAGGAAACTCTCAACAATGAATACTATTTACGAAATTATAAAAGCTGATCCCTTAGAAGTTCATTGTTCCACTAATGTCTTAGAATGACATTAAACAAAAATAAAGCCACTTTTATCGCATCTATAAAAACTCAGATAGGAGCAAAAACAAAGACAGAATACCATATCAGATACAAAATATAGGCTATAGCATGACTAGCACAAATGCACTATCCAAAGCTACACAACATAAATGGCCAAAGCACAATCTTCTTCATTGAAACGAGGAACTCCATCAAAATTGTCCCATAACTTCAATTCAAAGCTCAACAAAGAGCTTATAATCTTACATGACTGGATTAGTAAAACGACAATGGCAACAAAATAACAATAAAAACTGCTTCTTGAACTCACTTCCCCTGTGTTAGAATCCTAGAAATAATGGAACCAAACAAACTTACTAAGCTCTCACTGCATTTTAGAATCCTTGCTCAACAAATATTTCTGTAGAACATCCATCACTGACCCAAAATCCGCCTTCACTTGAACCGGCGGATTGGCATAACGACACTCCATTTCTTTAATCTCCTTCGAGTGGTAATCAACCTTCGACTGAGTGAACTTCAATCCATGAGCCGTACTCACCACCACAGTCCGATCAGACGGCCCAATGACCCCACTATTCCTCAACTTCATCAACGCGCACAATGCCACGCCAGTGTGAGGGCAAACGAACATCCCAGTCGAATCGGCCAGCGCCATTGCATCCATCAGCTCCTCCTCAGTGGCCTCTTCGACAATCCCATTAGAATTCTTCAAAGCAAAGACCGCCCTGTCGATAGAAACCGGATCACCTATCTGAATAGCAGACGCAAAAGTCATGTCCGCTTTAATAGCCTTGAAATCCTTCCACCCCGATTTATAATGTAAGTAAAGTGGATTTGCATTTGCTGCCTGAGCACAAACAAGCCTCGGAATCTTATCCACGAGCCCCAACTCTTTACACATTTTGAATCCTTTGTAAAACGCATATATGTTGCCAAGATTGCCACCCGGAACGATCACCCAATCGGGCACTTCCCAATCAAACTGCTGCAATATCTCAATGGCCACGGTTTTCTGCCCTTCCAACCTCAAACTGTTCAACGAATTCGCCAAATAAATAGGCAACTCCGACGTAACCTCCCTGATCAACTGCATACAACCGTCGAAATCCGTATCAATGCTCAAAACAAACGCCCCATTCGCAATTGGCTGAACCAGCTGCGCCATCGAGATCTTATTAGCTGGCAAGAAAACAACCGAAGGGATCCCCGCGCTCGCACAATAAGCCGACAGAGCAGCAGACGTGTCCCCTGTCGACGCGCAACCAACCCCGACCAACGGCCGGTTCATTTTCCTCAACCTATTCACCTGGCTGACCAAAACAGTCATACCCAGATCCTTAAAACTACCCGTATGGCTGTTCCCGCAGTGTTTGACCCACAAATCATTCATGCCCAGAAACTGTTTGCCAAAACGCTCAGCCCAGAACAAATTCGAATTTCCCTCGAACGCGCTCACGATATCATCACCGTCGATTTGGGGCAAGACCCACTCTTTCTTAGACCAAACGCCGGAGCCGTACGGCCACGTGGTTTTTCCGACGCGCGAGTCGAATAAATTGCGCCAGTAATCGCCGTCGAATTTTTTGAGCGCGTTCATGTCGTGCTGTACGTCGAGGAGTCCGCCGGAGCGGCTCCGGTAGACGATCTCGTCGAGGGAGTAGGACTCGGTGGTGGAGTTGGGGTCGCTGTTGAAGGGCACGTATTTGGCGGAGAAGTTGTGGGAGGACACGTGGCGGCGGGCCTCATCGCGGATGTTCTCGTGGCGGTGTTTGAGGGGTGGGGAGGATGTAGCGCGGATGGGGGTGGGGGTGGGGGTGGGGGTGGGGTGGGGGTGGTGGGGTAGGGGTTGGGGGGAGAGGAATGAGGATCTGAAAATGGTGGAAGCCGCCATTGCAGAGAGTGAGATTGATTGTGTTGTGTGCTTAATTTGTTTTTTATTGAAAGTGATTGTTTTTTATTGTTATTTTGTTACCCTAAACATCCAAATAGGATCAACTAAAATTATCAACAAAAAAAAGAATAGGATTAGCTTAAATGTTATGGGTATGGAAAATGTAAGTACACAACTTATATATGCGCACTATAATCCAAATTATTATATGCCTAAATTTATATAATAGTCATAATATACATACTGTTCTCTAGGTCGTATCGAATGTTGTTTCATACACTAAACTAGACGAGGTTCGTGAGTAGAAATGCCTTGTCCTTTTTAACCGTCCACATTTATAAGGATTTAGGGCATTGAACATTGTTAGAGCTTGGAAGTTTGGAGCCCGCCTTGGGAGGCTCATTTGGTAATAATTCCTCATTGCATAGTCGTAAACTTGCCTGAAGGAGCCAAGCTCGTAGGGTGTAAATTGAGCATGTTAACAGTCAAAACTCCCCCTTATTACAACATGTCGAAAGAGGTGCATCATAAAGAGGAAAGGTTGGCAGTGAAGGCTACCTTAATTCGATTTGGAGAAAGAGAATTTGATTTGCAAGGAAGTGACACGAGCTCCCCTAGCAAGTCTTCTGGATCCTCCGAGCGGGAGGTGAAGGCCATAAGAGAAGATTGTAGGCTTTGAGCCCCTGATGTGATTTCCAAGAAATGCCACAAAGCAAGTCAGAACTAATGTCACATGTTGTGTTGTGCTCGTGTGGGTTAGCACCGACTCGACAAACTCTTATTTATGACTTTGCATGCATACCCAACATAATAGAAGCTTTAATTGGTTGGTTAGACAAGACGCGTGGACATCATGTATCGACATGCAACTATAACATTTGATCAAGAAACACGTGATGAAATTAGAATAGCTCATGCGAGGCTCGTGATCTATATAAAACCACCATGCAAATCTATATTTAATTTTGCACTTTACCATCTAAAGTTTAGTTATTTTTACGCTTAGCAATCTAAACTTAAGAAATTAGCACTAAGCCATTCAACCTAATAAGTTTGCAACACTCAAGTACTTAACCACCTCAACCTGTAAAGTAAAAGTAAATCTTACGAACTTTCTTCACTTAACTATACAACTCGACAATTTCTTATTCGTGTACATTTGAATTTATACAAACATGTTTAATTTTTATTTTAAATAAATAGTATACAGAATACAGATAAAGATTCTTCTTTCTCCGTCATAGCATTTTTATTGAATTTTGTATAATCTAGTTTAGACTTAGAAAAATAACTAAACTCATTTTATTTAAAGAACCTCAAAACTTTATATAGCATGTGATTAATATACTAAACGGCAAAAATCAAACAACTAGGAAGAACGTGAGCAAAACAACTAAGGGATATTTTTCTTTAGAAAAAGGAAATCAATAAAAGATTCTATTCATATACCTTTTTGAAAATTTTGTTGTAACGAAAAAGATATAATCGATGTGCTGAATAAATATGTCACATAAGAAATGCAGATAATGGAAGAGCTTTCTCACCTAAAGCATAAACACTGAAATCCAATACAAAAAGGAAAAAAATGACCGTTCCACTAAACCAGGGACTAGTTCTAACACTCAACAAATAATACTAAGCCAATCTAATTCACCAACCCAGAAATATAATTCACATTTAACTCTACATTTAACATTTAGGAAAGAAAGGATCTACTTGAGGGTGAAAGTACGGGAAGTCTATGGGGGAAATTACAGAAGCCAAAGGTTTGTACATGGTGCTAGGGACGAGCTCTCTTGTTGCTGCATGATGGACACTTATACTGCTTGATATGCTCAGCCCTGGCAGGAGTGATCTTCACACATTTCCCGTGAAACCATTTCTCGCAAATGTCACAGCATATCCAGAACTCATCTGATGCGTAGTTCTCTCCACAGGCGCCGCATAGCGTCTCTCCATGCTCATCTTCTTCGTCCTCTTCTTCAACTTCTTCCTGCTCCTGTTCTTCTTCTTCCTCATCAAAGCCCTCTTCTTCATCTTTTGACAGCGACTTGAGTAATTTTGCCTGGGCCTCCGATGTGCGCTATTACCAAAAAGAACAAGACGGGACACCATTAAGAGGTTCAAAGATTACTGAGGATATAATCATGGCAAAGTAGGTATAGAAATTGCATAAGGACAGACTGAATTCCGAAATGCTGCTACTTATAAAAATGTAAAAGGACAACCACCTACTCCCAGATAAGCACCACAAGAAGTATAACTTACACAACACCATATCAGAGCAGAAAGCATTGTTTAATAGGGTGTTAGCAAATATTCGAGGTTTATTAAACAAATTCACATGTTTAAGTCCCTGCTACTAGCTAAAGTAGTTTGAGATACTATGAAGAGACAACATATTGCAGCAGAAACAATTATGAACAGGGTCCTTACCGATTTAGAGTTCGACTTAGATTTGTTGCTACTGTGGTTTGACACTGAAGATTTCTCTTTTTGTTGTTTCTTTGCAGCACCAGTCACTACTTCAAATACAGTAGGGAGATCATTGATCATGTTAAAAAGTCGTTTCCTGCACAAAGTCGCAATGATCATCATAACGGTATAGAACATACAAAAATTACAACAGAAAGTATACTATGTGCAATTGCATAGTTACTTAATAAAGGTTTTGACTCCAACTCGCATATAGGCCCCTTTAATGTTTGAACATTATATTCGAGAAGTCAGGGAAATGCAAGCATAATTTATCCCAATTCAGAACAACATTAAACAAATTATCCTGACAATACACAGGTCAGCACCCCTATTACTGATAACTGTGTATATATTTCAGCAATCATTATACGTTATATTGGCTCAAAAGGTTGAACAAGGACTGTAACCAAACAGCGTTACACACCTGTCAGCTTTGTCGAATCCAAATCTAGCCCCAAAATAAAAGGCAACAGACAGCAACCAAGCGTCACTGTGGACAGCAACTAGAGATAGCCAATCTTTTTCTTGCATACCATTTCTAGCAAAGTTTATGCCAAGAGCAGGCTCAGGAAGTTCAGGAGGTACTTCCTCAGCAGGCAAATTGACCTCCCATTGCTCACTAGGAAATCCATACAAGCACAAATTCTCCTTCTCTGCAATGCAAACCATGATTAGAGCAATACTAGCTGCATTGGACATCGTGCGGAGAAGAAACAAAAGGATAATATATTTCACAACCGTCTGAAAGTCAATGCACTGAGCTGTTTCGGAACTAACAATTCGTAATATGTTTGGGACTAGCTCGCATAACATGCTAGCGATGCTAATGCTTGTAAAGAGCAACAACAGAACAGACAAATATATAAACCTCAAACAGTTCCAGATGGAATTTGTGATACATACATAACTAAATGTCCAACGAATGGCAAACTTTGACATTTAGATCCATTCAAGAATCTATCTCAGTGACACGAAGTACTAGAATCAAGATCCGAGTTTTAGGCTAAATGAAAAAGATAAAGGTCAGTGTTTTAACTTCTCACATACTTATTTGTATCCTGAATAATTCTAACACGATTTCAGTCTTACTGAAATCAAGGCTGCCAAAACCTTTCCCTTCCAGATAAGTACTGCCTGATTTTAACTTGAAACATTTCAGTAGCTAAATACATGTGAACATACAGCGCAAATAATATGATCACCAAAGATTTTGCTTGAGGAAGTGTTTGTTTTGTTGTCTCAAGGACTAAGAGCTGTATAGACTCTAGACAAGAAAAATCTCTGAGAATGCTACGATTATGCAACAAGAGGCTACAGAAGTAATATGTTTCCATTTCAGACACAAGTCGAAGTAAGCTCGGGGAAAATATAAGAATCTGAACCTAATCAAGAACTCGTCAACACACTGCTATGAAGTGTAACCAAAGGGAGATGCTACAACAAGATTTAAGCAGATTCAAGGAAAAAGCCCATATGCTTACATTGAAAATAATCTGAACAACATTGATGTATCAGAGCATTTTGGAATTTACCATTCAAGTGAACATAATACTGACATGTGAAGGAGGCAAGTGGTAGAAAAGCACATCAAAAACATTAAGAGGGTGAAAGGAACAGAATAAGGAAAACCTACAACACTAAGACGTTTTAAAGTTAAAAGTTTGTATATTCTGAGATAGCAGAAAAATAATCAGACAAGCGAACAAGCTTAGTTATAGTTAGTTTATGGTTGAGAATGGTCTTGATCGCTCTATAATATACGCGCACACAAACACATAGGCATACATGGGCATACATATTGATCTCTGTGAGTGTATTTCTTTTGTCGTCTTCCTTTTTTCTTTTGGCACATTACGTAAAAAAAGCAACTACCATCCCATTACTGCAATGAGACAACTTCACAAGATCAAAGTGGAATGCAATTTCAGATTCATGGTGGCACTTATTACAACAAAAAAACTTCCAAATGTGGTATGAGTTTTAACCTTAATAGTAGAATCATAAAATTATCATCAGATTACAAAGTACGACATTTGACGCCACGAATTTACATTATAGCAAGACATATCACGATATGCCACGTGTAACAAACCTAGACTACCCACCCAAGATCCACAAATTCACCAATAACTCATCTTACACTTTTAAAAGCGCCATTCAATGATATCCGACCAAAAAGGAAAACTTATACATGGAAAATAAAAGACGACAAACCAATACGCATTTAATAGGCCAGGAAGTTAAAAAGTACACTCGACGACCATTTAATGCACCTGGAAAACAAACTTGGCAAGAACAGCTCGGCACACTAGCGTTAAAATTCAACGCGAGACAATGTTCCCAAGAAGGTAACTTCCAAAGAAAATGCAGATAAAGATACGCACACGATCGTTCAGAAACACACAAGAAGTAAAAAAAAATCCATTTTAGGAAACAAATTACAACAGAGCTTCAACACTTGAAAAAATCCCCAATTTACATAATTGCCCTTCCATGCACATTTTAGTCAAAACACAAAAACAAATTTAGTAAATATTCATAACACAGAAACCATCTCAATTACTCAATTCAGTTAATAAACAGCAAAACCACAAAAATCACACAATTTAACTCATACCCAAAAAAAAAAATTTAACAAAATAAAACAAAAATAAACTACCAGGATCACAGTGCTGGTAAAATTCTTCAAAATCTGCAAACAAACAAAAAAAGAGCTTCACGTTAAAACATAAACAAATAAGCAAAATCCTATAAAGCGGGAACAAGAATTTACAATTAAAAAAAAAATTAAAAATTAGTACCAGTGGTGAGGGCTTTGATAATTCCAGCTCTTCGACCTTTGAAATCCCTAAAAACCTCTTCGACAGTACGAGGATTGTACCCTACGTCCATTTTTAGTACTTGAATATATATATATATATATATAAGAAAATAATATTTGCAGAGAGGGTTTAAGAGAGAGAGAGAGAGAGAGTGAGTGTGTATGAGAGAGAAAGTGAGAAGTGGGGATGACGAGGCGGATTTGAATCTAATGAAGGTGAGTGGATTTAACTATATTTTAGAATTTCGCACGAGTCCGATAACCCACCCTAACACACACTAAAACACAAAACACAGGTTTTGTTTTATTATTTGTATGTATATATATATATATATATTCGAAATTATATATTGAGGTCCATATTTTCAATTAATCAAATTAGTATACAATAATATACTATGCTGTAGTTCTTTCACAATTTTAATCTTTTTTTAATACACTGTTTGGGTTGAATACTCTGTCCGTACTGGATTGGTAAGAAAGAATTAACTGAATTATACTGATAAGATAGTATTATTTATTATTTTTATTATTATATGGTTGTCTTGTAACATAGTTTATTACCTACAAAAATGTATTTTGCATTGCGAATGAGGTGGATTATATATTTATATTCCATATGCAGTATTGGGTTAGCTGAATTCCGAAATTACAATAAACTTATCCAGGATTATAATATACGCGCTATCAAATGGCCCCAAAAATTCTAATTTATGTAGTTGGAGTTCAAGATACTAAACAAAAAATTTAATCTTTCAGATTGTATAAGTAGTTTTAGTCAATCTTTATACTATAGCTTAAGTTTATCCAAATCCTTGTACAAGATTCATAAATAAGACAGGTCGGGTATTAAAACTCGATCCCTTTTTAACATATTTGCCAATATGTAGGAATGGCATGGTGGGCAAAGGATTTGACTTGAGGCCGATCTACGGAGTCCTTTTTCGTCATGTGGGCTAGCATTCGTTAAAGGACCTTATAAGTTATAACTTATAACAACATTTTTTTCGTTAAAGGACCCCTATTAGGAGCTCGTAGTTATACCACTTAACCATCATTAATATAGTTTGTCTGACGCTAATGAGCAATTATTATTTACACATACACAATGAGTTTACAAAGAATGAAGAATATCGCGAAAAACAAGGAAACTATAACTACATTTAATATTACTTGATTTTCACGGGGACTTCGCGCATGACAAGTAAATTGAGGTATACAACACCTTAAGATAGAGCAGAAGGCAAGTTCTATAAAAAGTTTACAAAATTTAATAAGATTCAGACGAAAATACCATTACCATGCGCATGTGCGACATATGAGATGGTATCTCATATGGAATCTCCCCATTTGTTTTTCACGGAATATCCCGCAAAATAAACACAAAATTAACTGTAGGATAGTCCACACACTTTTTGAAAAGTTAAAGTGCGAATAAAGAATAAAGATTGGGTGCTAACTTGCAAACGGTGGTATAAATATAAGGGTTTTGTCGCCTTTTTCCCTAGGTTAATTAATACGATAGAGCTTAAGAACTTTTTGTGCAACAAGTTATATTATTTATTGAATATAATTATGTTTTAAATGACGTGATAAAGTTATAACAACAAAATCTGTGAATCAAATTTAGTTTAAATTTAAAATCACATCGGCTCCTTGTATGATAGGAATAGAAAGAGGATATACAGTCCAATCTGTCTATACTATGTCTTTCCCTCTCAAGGGAGCTAGTCTGCCTTAAGAACATTACACATCAACTTTTGATAAACAAACATCTCAGAGTCAAGCTACATGATGTATAATATTCAAATGTCGTACAAATTATAAGCTTATAACAAACTTTAGTCTGCCCTACAAGTATTTCGTCAGTCATGAATTGATAATATGTCAGCGAGTGTACATGATTCTTTCGAGACCCGTTTTGTTCAGTAAAATGCAACAGCACCCGCAGATTGTTCAGTTTAATGCTATGGCACCCGCTCTGCGAGTGCTTGTAGCACAGATAAAACCTCACATTATCGCATGAATAACAATAATTCAAACATGGTATATAAACATTTTTATTTTTGACTTTAAAATATAAAATCTTCCAGGTTTACTACATCACCACATGATGTTTCCAGAACATACTTCAAATTTCTAAAAATTTAGAAACACATCCACTGGAATCAAAACTTTTGTCCATACTAAGATTTACACCATGTAGCGATCCCCAATAAAGTGGTGAACTGGCGTGCAACAGATGAGGTAAATACTTTAGACATTCAAAACATTACCTAAGAATATTTTCAAATTTTGGTGTTAGAATGAGATATACCACAATACAATATGAACTACTAAATGAGATTTTCGATCTAAACACTTAACCCCATTTACAACGAAGTAAACTGTAGATATTAATCAGAAACCTTTTCCAGTCAATATCTTTTTATCCAAAAAATCAGTTTCTATAGTCGAACATACTTCCACATATGAACAAATTCAAGCAGGTTTAATCGGAAGTCACACATTCCATTCCTTAAAACTCAAATCATGTCCAAAACAATATCAAAGCCCACACTCAAAATAGTACACATATAAACTGGGGGAGGGAGAGATGGAGTTTTCAGTTTACAAACCAAAATAACATTCACTATTATAATTCCACAATGTGATCTAAATTGAACAAACCAAAGAAGAAAAGGAAAAAGGAAATAGAAGAATTACTCCGTGCTAGAACGTTAAGAGACTCAAAGATATGGATAACAAACTAATGACGTTAAATTGTTATAATTAACAAAGAAAAAGAAAAGGAACAGAAGTCATTGGCATAGGTCTCCAGAGCTGCGCAAGATTTCATCTGGCCAACAAAATAACATTTCCAAGCAGTCTGTTGTTGGAAATTTTTATTTCTCAACACCAAAGACAGAACCAAGACACCAAAGACAACCGGCATAAGAAGACGGCCAAGATTGGCTAAAACTCCCTTCCTTTGTACGGCATATCCTGCATAAATGCATTAATTGAATGAACAATGGATTAACAAAATGTCAATCAAAATTCTCACTTACAAAGCAAAATGAGGAAAGCTGTGTGTCAATATATAATTATCAGAAAAATATTGCCTCTTTTCAGGTCGAATAAATAGAATGCTCGACACTGCAATAACCAGAGTCGTTGAAATAACTACATTTATTTCAACGGATGGCCCTAGATACATTTTTATGGAAACGATGCTTATAAGCTCTCTAATCTATCAATATAACCAAATATAAGCATCTCCAATCTATCAATATAACCAAATATCAATTTTACCCAATAATCGACCTATTTTGTAGTTTAAACACCTATAGGTACCCTGAACTAAACAAGATAAGTCCACACGTGCAGATGATGAAATTGTAACAAATGAAGATTCGATAGTTGTAGCTTGACAAGTTAGTAAAGAATAATAGTGTTACATACTTTACATACCAAACCATTAGTTAGCATAAACAACATTCAACAAGGTACTTAGGCATACATAATGCAATCTCCCAGCCATAAAGAAGCTTAATCAACTGAGACAAGGTCCGCATCGGCGGACATAGAATTGTGCAAAACAAATCAAACGTTTTAGCCTAAAGCTATATTAAGATGAATAATAGGAGCACCACAAACAAGAAAAAGAGAAAGTAAACATTAAAAGACCATAAGCTGTTTTCTGCACAAGAACAGAGAATTAAGACATTTCATGTTGCCCCTGATACAGAATACATAACAGCGATCAAGAGAAATGGAACTATCTTACAGGGGGATAAGCTGGCATGTATAAGACTGGCCGTGGCTGACCCATTATCATCTGCTGTCCATACTGCAAAAAGTCCAGTAGAAGTACCATAGCAACATGTTAAGATGAATTTTACGGCTATAACCAGCAGTACAGCAAAAACCGCCCTACCTGGGGTCCATTTGGATGATAATATGGCTGTTGCATTGGCGCAGCATGTGGATTATATATAACAGGTTGTTGTCCAGCAAAAGAAGGTCCCATCTGCATAAACATGATCCGTGACCAATCATAAAGCCAGAGTTTTATCATGAAATTCAAGAAAATGATATCTCTAAGGATGGAGATGATAATAAGAACTGACATCCTAAATACCTAAATTTAAAACATCACATTTTACATTATCAAGCCTTTGTCATCTCTTAACTAGCCTACTCTATTTGTTTTTTTTCTTTATTTCTTCTCTTTTCTAGTGGATCCTAGATGATGCTTTTACGATAGAGGAGAGATAAATTTGCAGAACTATTAAAGCATGTTTGTCGCTGCATCTTCACACCATATAAGAAGAATAAAAATCAAGCAGAGCAGAGAACTATGTACGCACCCCAATACCAACAGGCATCCCATGCATGTGTGTTGCAGCAGTCATGTTGGCTGGATAGTAGAAGGGAGTATCAGCAACAGGAGAAGAGGGCCTTAGAGGAGTCTGAGACGGGGTGAAACTTTTTGCATTCGGATTAAATTTAAACTCCTATCAGATCATCAAAAGGAGAAACACATTAGCACAAGATACATTAGGCACATGGTACAATCATCATTACAGAAAAAGATAGTTTGTTGTACTCCACATGCTAGGCATGTCAACTGAACCGAGTGAGGGCTAAAATGCCACAATATAGCAGAAGTCAGTACCCAAAACGAAAAATAAAATGTATCCCACCTTAGCATGCGGATTCAAACTTGACTTCTCTGAAGACAAAGAACCAACAGATGAACTCGGTGACAATCCTCGGCCAGCATTAGTTGAAGTAACACCTCCAAGATTGGAGGTAGATGATGCAGAACTACTGGACCAAACGACTGAACTTGTTACTCCCTGTGTTTTGGGAGGCACTGCATCTTCAGGTAGCTCATTAGAAGAGCTGGTCTTCTCTTGACCTTTGGATGACAAGCGTGAGGGGTCAAACGCAGTAGCATCAGGCGACAACCGAAGTTTATCAGAGTTTTCTGTCTTCAGGCTCGGAAATAAACGTGAATCTGAAGATAAGTTCATATCATTGTTAAAAATGAATGCAACACTGCTTAAGGGATGAATACTATAGAATATAGAACGCACACATAATGAAAGCAGAAATGGGTCTAAATACACCCACAATAATAGACAACCATATCCTGATACCTCATTACAATAGATTCTAGTGAACTTGAAAGGACTACCAATCTAAATAAACTCCAGTAGCCCATCCAGGCTCTACATATATCAAGTCAATGCATGATGGAAAAACAAGGTTCAAACAGTTTATGAATTTAAATTTCTGTTGTTGCCTCTACATATTCCAAGTAAAGGATGGAAACCCTTTCATCCTACACAATCCAACTGAAGGATGGATTCCATTCCTTCTACACGAACATCACCTAAATAAGAATGTTTATTCTTTTTACTCTAAGGTCACTACAACAGGGAACTGCCTAAGAAATAAAAGAATTACTAGCCACTAGAGAATGAAAATATTGTCTTTAGCAAACAAGCTTTAAAAATTAAAATGAAATAAACATTAATAAGAATTACTCCTCCTATACAGAGCTCACAAAAAGAATCTATGTATCAGATGGACATGGCAAGGAATTTACTTGAAGAGACAAGCAAGGTGAACCAAGAAAATCTCAGCAAAAGCTCAAGGAAAAAGACAACCGTTTTGCACCTCCATCATCAATAACCTGGCTACCCTTCTTGCAGAGATTATAAAACAAAAGCAAGTGCCCTTTCATACCCCTACCCCTCCCCCAAAAAAACGAAATAATTTCCGAACTAGATGTGTCCCCTACATAAACATTACGATAAAAAGGAATGCTATTAGGAACTAGTATTACCAGCAACAATAAGACAATACACTCACCCTCAGTTTTTGATACTTCGCTGAGATCAGGTACCTGCAATGGATAAGAAATTACTATGAAACTGAATGCATAATTAAAAATTTTGACCAGCACAAGCAAACCTCAGAGCAGCAGTAAACAGAAACTTACATTGGATTTTTCTTTGTCCTCCTTATTGAAACTACTGTCGGCATGTCCAATAGACGGGTTATCATGATGCCTATCAAAATATTGCCAATCATTAATGAAATTTCCTCAATACAAGAAAAAATGATCAAAGCTCAAAGAAAATAGCATTAAAGTATTTGAGATGTAATTGACAGATAATGAGTATAGCACTGTTCGATGCATTACTTTCACCTAGAACCAGATTATAATATTAAGTATCATGTGGTAGTACAAAAACCTGCTAGATTCGCTCACAGGCGAGTATTTAGAAAACTGTCCTGGTTCAGGTACCAGCTGACGCATATGATCATCTGGACCTCCAAATGTTTCATCATTTCGTGAATCCAACAGGATATCCTCAATATCATTATACCCACTGTCATCAGCTCCCCGATAGACTGCAGAAAATCGGGTTTCTTCATCAATATCAAGATTTCCATCGAGTTGAATGCCTCTTTCCTGTGAAATCAATGTTTGGGATGAAATGAACGGTGAAAAGGAACTAAAGGAAATAGGGTAAAGATAAGATATTAAGCCTAGTGCTATTCTAACCTCTGCTAGATGAAGATCACGGGTATCCTCACCCTCAATCTCCCTAGCAAGTCTCGTAGCTTCTCTTTCCAATTCTCTCATCTGAGGGCCTCTCTCAAGCTTTGTTGTGTAAAGATCCTCGTCGAAGGTGCTTTTCACTCCAAACAGAGTTGCATTTGCTTCAAATTGATCCCAGCCTCTGCAGACAAATAGAGATTGTCATCAGTCGAAGCAACATCGGAGAAATAAGAATTATTTGTAACCACCTAAAGGAACTTTTTCACGCAACAAACTAATCAGCATAATATTAACTTCACGATTTCTAGAGCTAAGTTTCTCCATCTAGTATATAGATACAATTAGAGGCACTTTACAAAAAAAGAGGACTTTCAAGCACAAACCCAACTGGTAATATATGCTAAGAGACAGCCAAAATGTTCATCTTCAGTACAGGGAAGAAATATAGATCCCAACCTACTCCAAGGACCGTCAAATATATTGTCCAATTCAGGACACTCGGGATCATTTTCATCAGGAACCCAACGCGCCAACTCTCTCCCGGATTCTGCATGCCAGGATTGTGATATGAATGAATCTGTCATAAGCTCCTGCTGCTTTTCCTGCTGGAGCTCGTTCATTAACACATCCCTTGTCAAAGGCACACCCTGCTCCAGTTCAAAAGAAAAGCTTGTCTATTGTATAGCTCATGAATCAAAAATAGTTATTAGGAAGGAGACTATCGGAACCTTTGCTATCACTTGCACAAGGTCCTTAGCGGGTATGATAAAGGTCCTTGAAGGAGGCTTAGCA
This sequence comes from Misopates orontium, assembly GCA_946800315.1. NCBI lineage: Eukaryota > Viridiplantae > Streptophyta > Magnoliopsida > Lamiales > Plantaginaceae > Misopates > Misopates orontium. Next base: position 44,664,959 of record OX326949.1, read on the forward strand.
TCTGTAGCGTTTTTCTGACCTCGAGAACCATCTTTAATCAGGTGTGCCATTTTCAGAACAATTCCTGCAACACAAGATGGCCGTTTGACAAGGAAACATTGCACCTATTTACACCCAAACACTACCTTTAACACTAAAGTAGTGAATAATGATGCTAATATCACCTAAAAGACCTCTTGTAACTAAAATTTTGCAACTTTATTTCACATACCAAAATCGTCAGCATTTGTCGCGTGAAATATTCCAGAATATATGGATCCATCCACCACCTGGACTTCCACTTGATTCCCGATGAGGCATGTAGTTAAATATATTAGTCGATCACGTGAAGGAGATTCAAAAATTCCTCCTACGCCTGAAGTTATACGTGTCAGAATAAACGAAATATATATCTCAACAACATAAAGTTCTACAAACTCTTACCAAAACTAGTCTTGCTAGAATTTGTTTTCCCAGGCTGAAACCTATTATCAGGCCTGGTGACAGCGTCTCTTTCATTTTTGCGACGACCATATCCATTAGAAGACGATCTGGACTGCACCGCTGGCTGCATATTCATCTTCAACCGATGAACTCAAGTGCGTGCAGATTACTTAGCCCAGATTCAGTCTGAAACTGCAAATTCAACAAATTATATCAAGGGATGTTTTTGAGAAGACTGGCAAAGCTTAATAACAAGAAAATCAACGTGTAGCTAATGCTATATGTCAACCCAAGACTTCAAGCAAGTAAACTTACAATGGAAAAAGAAAAGATAACAGGACGATCAGCACATAGTCTAACCCAAATTAAGAAGCCAGGGGATGGATATCCATCCACTGTCCCAAAACCTTGAGGGGCAAGGGGCAAATTATTTCAGAGACAAAAAAGGTTGGGAGTTTGGTATAGTGTATAAACACTCAACCAAGCTTGGGAACCATCTAAAACATTTTTATGCTATCAATTTACTGCAGGTGCCAAAAGTACCTCAAGAGTAAACATATAATTTAGGGGGAACCAGAAAGGAGTTACAACCTATGGCCCAAAAGACACTCAACTCAATAATAAAACTTTTCATCACAACACACTTGCAAAAGAACAAATAATATCGACGCCATATCCATGTTGTCCCAACCATCATAACAATGATCTCGATTGGCCACACAACTATAAATAGCATCCAAGTTAGTAACCTGAACTCTTCTTTTGCAACTAAGCAATATTCTAGTAATTCGCTGTAAGGAAATGTGAAAAGCCCATCAAGCAATATGTGGTAACTTAAGTTCTCCCAAGAGAATAAAGAAAAACTGAATCACGTGCACACATGCTTCCAGCACACATATAAATAGTTTAGCATATATAGATACAAACTGCTGCAAGATGTATCTGAAGAATGAGCATGCCGTCTTATCAGTTTTACGTTATGAAGGTTGGCTCAACACTGTTACGTTTGTAAACATTTTGATCATACTTCTGCAGCACAGCTAACGAGAAGGCCAACTAAGGGTAATCAGACTTCAAATTCAAGAAATACACCAGGAAATAACAGTAACAAGTACACACAAACTCAGCAGCAATGAACCGTTCAGACCCAAGGAAGATGTATGAGGGGAGTTAGAGGCTTCGTCATGCATGTGAGTAGTTAACAAAGAATGCTTCGGCGGAAGGTGGGGGCGCGAAGGCCAAATCAGATCAATAGATACTTTGTACATTGATATTGAAAATTTAGATAAATGAATGTGAAAAAATATTATGATTGGTAGGTCTGAATAAAATAAAGAAATTCAAAGGATCTTACGCATCATTAGAAACTTCTCATAGTTGCTTTGTCAAATTACAACCTCCACATCAATAATAACGCTCACATTTCCTAGGGTTTGAATGACCTTTTCAGAAGTTCTCCAAGCGATAAGCATTGGATGTACTATGTATTACAAGCGATAAGCATTGGATGTACTATGTATTACATATCATTCAGCTGAACCAATCAAAAACAGTAGAGTCCACAGACAGGATATTGGCTCACAGGTCATACAATAGCCACCCAATTCATTGCTGTCTGATTCGAACTTTGTACAAAAGCAATACCCATATCCAAAAGTATTAAAGGCGAAAGATTATAGTGAGCTGAAGGTCATTGATACTAGTGGACACGTATAAGCATGCTAAAAATATCACTTTGGAATGCCAATCCCGCATTCAGCCTAACCAATCAGACACCGTTCCTAAAAGCTACGCCCGACTTGCGAATTAGCTAGATGGCACCTCCCTAACAAAACTCTCAACTGTTGAACTAACCAGTTAGATAAAATAAGCTAGTGTGAGCCTTTTAGTTGGCTAGTGTGAGCCTTTTAATTGGCTTTTTCAGGCTGACTGAGCCAGATTGATTAAATCAATCTACCCAGTCAGCCATTTGGTAGACTTGTATTTATACCTCAGTGACATTTTCAACCAGGACAGCCCGGTATCACCGGCTATTAAGAATATCCCCAACCCACAAAATATTACATAATCTTAGTTGGACTCGCGGAAAGTCTCCATTTCGTCAGGAAATTTACTAAGCCAGCTACCACTCTGCCCTTATCAATCCCAGCGGCAGATCTTTTTAAAAAAGAGCTAAGAAAACTAATATAAACCAAATTGAGATTGAGATAAACACACACTTTTTCAAATCTATACATTGAGAATCAGATTCTATCAAACACCTATTAGCGTATCTCAATCGCTACATATATTCACATCTAATCGTAAAACTGATCATTCGGCTCCAAAAAACCCTAATTTAGTATATTCAGGTCACCGCATTCATTGAATGGGTGAACTAGCTAAATACGGAACTTACAATAGTTCAACTAAGCAAACCCTAGAAGAATCGTTCAAAAAAAAAAACCCTAAGATCGGAAAAATTAATCGGTACATACCGAAATCACAGATTTTTATACGTGCGTGAGAAATGGTGAGAGATTCTTACGGCGACAATTCGTCGGAGAAGAAAGGCGACGGCGATCGGAGATGATAAATTGTTCGATTTTGATTCGATAAAACGGCGTCGTCGCGTGGGTTGGTTTTAGGGGTTGCCGCCACGCGAAAGCAGGACCCGATTCAGAAAAGAGGGATATTGGAATTTGATACATACTTGATATATTATTCAATTTACTTATTAGATTCTGTTTTCTCATGCATATAGTTATTAAAAAAAAATATTGTAATTTTATTATTGCTATTTAATTCTAAAACTTAAAAAAGTAATTCGTATATACTTCATCAAATTTACATTGTATTGTCGTGTTAAGCAAATCAGAAATGTCTCGTAAAGTTGAGCATCATACGCAATTGAGAAAAATCAAACCGAGCACATATTATTCAAACTAGACAAATAAAGTAACAGGTACAAACAGGTACACCGAAATCTAGAGTTATGTGTTTTTACACGCAATATAATATTGTCTTTTTGTATTGGTTACATATATTCATGATTCATCTAATTCATTACCTTGAATATAAAGTAATTTTAGCACCATGAAAATTGATTAAATTACTTCTTGATAACGTCTAAAACCAAGAAAATTTGTTGCAGAATATTAATTACATTGAGACTCGCTTATATTTCATTCATACATAAGACTATGGATAGTCATATATTAACTAACCTTTGCAAATCTAAAATAAAAATTTAGATGTGCGCAATAGTACATGCTATAGGGTAAATGCACGATTGGGATGAGATTGTGTAATAGTTGGTGCCTGTATTTTATGAAGTTATTATCATCTTAACCGTTGGTGGCACCACATCAGCAATGCAACGGTTGCATAAAATAACTTTTCGTGATATTGAGCCAGTACATTTATTTAGAAGAATCGATACTTAAATTATTTTTCGGGTAAAATGCATCCCCCCAACTTATACCCCTCTTTACAAGTTGCCACTTAGCCTATGTTTTTTTGTAACTAACCCCCCAACCTATTAAAAATGAGTGAATTGCCTCCTGAATTCGAATCCAACGGACATAAATGTAGAAACAAGGCCAAATCCAACGGCTTGATTTGGTTTCGGGGGCAGTTCGCACATATTTCAATAGGTTAGAAGATTAGTGGTAAAAAATACTAAGTTGCTTGGTAATTTATAAAATAAGGTATCGATTGAGGAGTTTAATGGGATTTACCCTTATTTTTTTGGTAACATAAGTTTCGAATGCAATGTCAAATAAAGGAAATACACTATATGGTCATCTTATTTATTAATAAACAAATCCTCATCAATTTATACTGTCAGACAAAATGAATAACAGAAAACAATAACATCAAGTAATGTGAGTGCTTGATTTGCATCTTTCGATTCTATTACTGTTTGACCCTTACCCAACTAAAGATAATATTCACTTCATTTCATTACAAAAGTTCAGTAACAAAATCTACATAAAAATCTAGCCTAATAATCTTATACAACAATGAATCATATGAAATTACAACATTAAAATTCAACCTTAACTCCAAAATTATTATATTTTCTACCTTGTTTCTTGATCCTATGCTTCACTCCAACTGAGTAGTTGAACAAAAGACCGGAAACAGCGTAACTCACTCCCAATATAAGAGACAATCGACACTTATTGTCTCTAACATCGCCTGTAATTTACAAAGCAGTTAACCATTTACCCATAATCACAGTCTTTTACAACTGCAAATCGATCTTCTCCGACCACTTCATAATGTCCGAATAAACTTGATCGCCGCCCAAGTCCTCCCCCGTGCCACCTGCTGCAACCCTCATGACATCCTCGATCAACGCAAAATTTCCCATGATATCAACATGAGCGCCACTCTGAGTGCCCCGACCTTCAAGGAGGTTGGAGGGAGGCGCATGATCGTACTCTCTGATGTAAGTTTTGATTCCCGAAGGATTAAATCTAGTCTTTCCACGCCACCCTTTTGCACTCATGAACCCTGCACTTAACACGGGAACCGTTTCATCGCCATCCACTGTGAAAACTCCGTCTTTTAAGCACTTATTTTCGTCATCTTCATCCGCTGAGGTGTCAATTTGAAAAGGAATGTAACATTCTGCAAATGGAGTTTGTCTATAGACATAAGCTCGTTCTGTGGGAAGACCAGTTCCGTACATGGAGTACACCTCCATTTCAGGAGCATTTGGCAACCTGCAAAGTTGCATTGTTTTAGATCATTGCTCTAAGTAACAGGAAGCATGCAATATTTCATTTGCTGCTATCTCCATAAAAGAAAGAGATGAGAACATCAAAAGCATACGAGGTTTGGCCTAATTACAGCAACCCCCCCCCCCCCCCCTACGGTTTTAATAGTTACTAGGAAATCCCCTGAAGCTTTAAAAAGACTAACAAGTATAGGATTTATCTGTAATGTTTTTTCAAAACTTTACGGGGTCTCTTTGTAATTCATCATACTTTGGGAGAGTCTATCGGTACGTATCTTTTAACTTTCAGGGTTGTAACTCTGATTATGCCTAAAATTACACAAGGTATAAAACAAAATTGCTGATAAAACAAAACAAAGAAAGTATGTCATCTCACTTTGTTTCCAAGGGATTTGACCAGTATTTGTAGTGCTGATATTTTGGATCATCCAAATTATCAGCTATCCCGTACGAAAAATGAGCACTGCCACGTTCCATCATTTTTGGGGCAACATACTGAAGCAGATCTGTTAAATCTCCAGCTGTAAAAGCTTTGTATTCAGCGACAGCCTTTATGCCGGCAAAACCTATGTCATTATATTCAGTCCACGCATCATCACAGTTGCTATTCCCGACATTATTTCCCTTTACAGCATCCTGCATGGATTAGCCACTTTGTTGAATAAAAAGTGCCTCAGCGACGTATAATTATAGTACCACTCATATGAAACATTTGAAGACAGTAGGATAAGGAAATTCGTTTTTGGTACTTAAATTTACATGTCAAAGGCAGCATATCAAGATATCAATCAATAGTTATATATAAAAACTTGTGCATAGCATATGAAAACAATATTGTACTGATGTTACTCTCACAACTTTGGCCCAGTCAAGGGCATAGACTACAAAGAACTGTGAGCACAGGTTAATGGAATTAAAAACTTAAAACCTGTCAACTAATAATTTCCAAAGCGATAAGGATTTCTGTTGGCATGTTTCATTGAAAGAAAAAGGAAATCAGAAATCTCACCCGAAAGTCGATCCTCTGAATCTCAGAAGAATCTGCATCTGCTACGTCTTTTCCAAATGATATGATTCTTCCATAATGGAAATGTTTCTTCTTTGACTCACTAGAGACTGAAGTCTCGGAATCAGTGGTGTTTTGGTTTCTTTTTCTTGGAACATGGTCTTCCTCAGGCGCCCAATCAATACCACCCCAAATGGTATCTCCACCTTTTGGTATCATTGACATTGTTGAATCCCATGTCCTTGTCATCCTCATCACGTGCTGTAGTGTTTTAATATGGAATAAATCTTTGTCCAGAACACCGGGTGCTATGGCTCTGTAATAAATCAGAAGTTCAAAATATTAAGCACGCATCTCTTGTATTAGAGAAAACGAGCAGGTGATCGACTTTCAAAGTCCTTCTTCAATGTTCATAGGTTTATGAACGTACCTGGCGACAGCAATATCCTTTGCTTCTGCAGAGAATAGCCCAGAAATTGCTTTTGGAACACCTAAAAGAGGTCCACCAATGTTCATTACGGCCTTTATATGTTTAGCACACCAGTCTGGTCCACCCCCTCCACCCATTGGAGCTGGCGCCTCAACCCACTTCATAAAATGCATGAAGTATAAAACACCCATTGAGTGTGGAATTATCACAGCCTTGTTGCCGCCATTTGTGGCAACCATCAATTCTATATTGCTTTTTATTCTGCTGAGTGTCTGGTCACGAACCTGAAGGTAACAAAAAAACAATCAGAGAGGAAAAGATGGTATCATAATAAAGCAAATAAATATTATCTAAGTTAAACTCGCCTCAGTGTTCTGGAACGAAAGCCTCCAGTCGTATGCTGCCATATACATAGTTTTCTCTTCATACCCAATCCGAGCAAGATTTGCAATTAAAACTGCCCAAACAAAATATCCAGGAGCAAAATAATCTGCAGCGACCAGACCAGTGACAGGTCTGACCCTTATACCGGAAGGATCCAAACCAGTTTCATTGTCCAAGGACATGTGGTCCACCCAACATGAAGGTCTGCAAAAAAATTAATCCAAAAATGCCTGATTAGCAAGGAGGGAAACCAACAGTTAATTGAAAGGCAAAGCGGGAGTTAAAATTCATGAAGAATGATGTTAAAAAAATTCTGTATGCAGCGTTTTCCCTTCATTTCATCAATGAAGAAAGTGTGGAGCATTTAATTTTTCAATGCGTAGATTGTTGAGAAACAAAAAGACAGATTCATGTATCCGAGAAAAGGTATCCTCGCTAGAAAAAAGTGCAAAAAGCAAGTACTTCCACTCTGTCCAACGGCTAAAGATTTTCTGTCCAACATATTGGTAGTTAACAGAGAGAAGCTCTTTCGTAAACTACCAGACTCAAGAATGACCATTTATATAGGTTGAAGAAGTTGGTAGGGCTAAAGAATGCAAAGGCGTAACTAACCGAAGAACCAAATATTTATAAAGTTATTAGGATTCTGCTACATGGCTCGAATTGGCAGACAGGTAAGTATTATTCATTTCTAAAACCTTTTCACGGTATCATTTGAATGCAAGTATAGAAACAACGGTCATTGCAAAATGTATTCCTGAAACTAAGTACGAATATCAGAAGAAAATGTAATATCAACATGTCAATCTTTCTAACTACGAAAAGATTTTAACCTACATGTACAAAATGAACAAGTCTTGATACCCATAACCTCAGTAATAGGAAGATAATACATATAAGTTCATTCCCAGTTAGAAATGCCCTCGGAATTTATATCTGTTGCTTTCGTTCCAGGAAAATCGAGTAGACTGATAACCATACACATCTTGATTGAACCATACAAAGAAAACTTCAGTAAGCTATAGTGCAAAAATACCCCACTAATACCTATTAAACGGAACTGTCCAAACGATACCAGTTAAGAAGGCAATAGACGTCTTTCCTTTCCACAAACCTAAAGATTCAACACTGACCACCAGGAAAACCAAACCAATTGCATTCCATAAGCAACAAGCAATACCAACCCTCTTAACTTCACAATAGACCAAAAATGCCAATGCTATAAATAAATATCATTTCATTACTAAATAAGCAACAAGCAAAAGCCAAGCACTAACCATATCATTAATAACTCCACATCCCACAAAATACCATATTAACACAAGTTTTCCAAACAAAATCCACCACTTGATTACACTTTAGCCCATAAAAAAAGGCAACCAACGTGATCACATCACCAACTCATCATCCAAAAAATTCCAAAGACTCAACCTTTAGAACCAACCACTTATAACCCACTAACACAAACCACTCAAACATCACCAAAACAATCACAAACACACAAAAGAACACATAAAGATCAAAACTTTATCACCAAACAAAAAACAACAACCAATCTTCTCACCTCTTATAAACTTCTCCAAAAGTCCCACCCCATAGCCTTTTCCTAAACAACCCATCAGCACAAGCGTGCCCCTCCCAAAGCTCCAACCCACCCGTCACGATCCCGGGCACGAAAACAACCGGGTGCTTGGCCCGCAAGCCCTCTTTCCTCAGCTTGACACCGGGCGGGTCGGGCATTGGCCCGGTTATCACCTCGGTCACGTACTGCGGAAAAGAAGAAGGCATCATGTTGTAACAGAACAACAAAAACCACCACGTGATGCATATGATTCCGATGAGCCAGCAGCAATTGTCCGCACAGGACCATTTCTTGCTCTGTTTCTTGGGCTTTGAGACATCGGGTTTGGTCTCATCCGGGTCGGGTATTTGGGCCTGTTCGTTTTCTTCTTCGGGCCTTCTTCTCCTCAACGGTGACATTTTGGGTTGTGGGTTACGGCTGAGGAAGAAGGAGGCAGAGGATTGGGTGATGAAGAGCAGAATGTGGGGCCGGGAACAATAAAAGAGACGTTAATATAATAATATGAAATTTTTATATTGGTGGCTTCAAATTAACGGGCGAATTTATATGTTGTCGGCAGTTATTTAATCAACGGGTGTAATGACCGGTTCGGACCCGGTCGGGATTTTTTGGATTTTGTTTTTTTCTTCTATTATTAGTAGTTGAGTTGTGTGATGAGAAATTTAAGATAAAGAGTAAAAGAATGATGTTAAATAAAAAAGAAATAGAGGTCTGACCAAAGTGTATAAATTAGTAAGTAAAAGATATGATTGGAGATATTTGGGATCTTAATCTAATGATGGAGACCTTAATGGATGAGAAGTGTTTCGTACACCATTTGTGGAAACTTCTAATAAATTCAAGTATTGTCTATTCAAATGAGGTGTCTTGTATAGTTGTATCTTACTAGCTTAATGAATTATAATTATTGATTAATATTAGTTGAAAGAGTAGAGTGTTTTATGGAGCGAGAAATAATGCAAGTGTCATGAAGAGAATGTTAGAATATTTTGTAAATAGAAACATTAGAACATTACAACAACAAAAAGATGTGGAAGATAATTCCTTTTTACTTTACCCACTTGATCGCTTTGATCAACAATAATAAAAAGAGAACCAATTTATTTCATATATTCAAATGTATATTGCAATTAGGAGTTAGACCTTATTTATAGGTGGAGTTAGAGAGGCTTTTATCAATAAGAAAAAAGTACATGGGGAGCAGAATATATGACTTGGAGGATGTGAAATAGCATTTGCATTTAATATAATAAAAAGTGGTTTGAGTGACTTTTAAAGTACCATGACTGTTTATTATATATATATATATATATATATATATATATATATATATATGTGACAAGTATTATTTTTAAAGTGGAAATAGCGACGAAGAAATTCATAGATGCTCGATGTTTATTTCACAAAAGCCTGCTAAATAGTGTGATATATTTTAATGATTTATACATAATTATTTTATGCAAACATTAAATTAGCATATTGAGTAAGAAAAGTTGCAATATTTAATTTTAAAGAGAGAAGATTGAGTCATCGGTAATTAACTAATTAAAGAATGACTCATTAAGATTCTTACAACTTACAAGGAATGGAAATATGAGAACATTTCCATTCCTTAACAAAGAGGGGTATATTAGAAATATTAAAATAATTGTTTTGACAACAATATTTTTTGCTTTGGCAATCGTCAACCTAATTTATTTAAGGGATAAAAGCATTAAACCCCCTATATTGTACTCCTGTTGCACTTTGCCACATGTCCTTTTATTTTTTGCGACTTGCCCCATGTACTATGGATAAATAAGCACTTTGGCCCCTGTGTCACTTTTTCACCATTGGATCTGAACACGTGTCAACATTTTTTGCCGTTGGATTTGGACTCAGGGGCCAAAATGCTTTTTAATCCATAGTACAGGGGACAAGTCACAAAAAATAAAAGGATAGGGGCAAAGTGCAACAGGGGTATAGTATAGGGGGTTTAACGCTATTATCCCTTTTATTTAATGTGATTCTTCACTTCTACATGCACCATGATTAATAGGCATGTGAATCAACCAAGAATAAATATTAATGATCATTGATTCTCGATGAGTAGAAGTGAAGTTAGCATATTCGATTTAGTAGAACAAAAAACAAAGTTGGCGTACTCCATCGTATTAATCACTTTTATTTATTTCTTATCTCGGTATATCTACAATCATTAATATCTTAAAATAACCATAGCAAATAAAATTAATCAACTTGAAATAAAGGATCAGAATTTCTTTTCTCTCAAAAAGTACCGAAACGTTTATATTTTTAACTATATATAAAAGAAACTTACAATAGTTTATACGTCTAATGTGTGTTTTAGGTGTAATACGTATATTTTTAGGTGATTTAGGTGCAATGTGGTTTATACGCATTGTATGTGACGTGTGGTTAGCATGTAGTATGTGTCTTTGATATAATGTCCGTATGTGCTTTTGGATGAATTTGTTGTTATATCATATATGTGCTTTATGTGTGAATGTGACATGGAAGATCTATGTGTAGTTATGCTTCTAGGTAGTTTAGGTATATCTTTTAAGTGATTTTTGTATAAAGTCACTCTTTTTTTTATTGATTATTGACTATATTACATAAGTAAGTAGAATGAAAAGGCGAGGTAGGGTGGTATATTTATTATGTAGGGAGAATTACACAAACATCCCCTGAGATATGGGCTAATTACACAGACACCCCCCTCATGTTTGGGAAATTACACAAACACCCCCTGTGATAAAATTCTTTTCGCAATTTGTTACGTTTTGCTGAATATAAATTTCCGTCTCTCGTTTATATTGTAAAATCAATGAAAAATAAACTAAAATTGCTAAAACGATAGAAAATAAGTCTCATTTATTCTGTTTTAGAAAATAAAAAAACAAAAAAAATAAGGTATATTTCGAAAGATTTTGTAAGTTAGTCATCACATCATTATTGACATTATGATCCAACACCATAAGTGTGTATATTCGATTAAAAAAACACACTACAAAGGGTGTTTGTGTAATGAGAAGCATACTATAGGGGGTGTTTGTGTAATTTCTCAAACATGAGGGGGTGTCTGTGTAATTAGCCCATACCTCAGGGGGTGTTTGTGTAATTCTTCCTATTATGTAATTAGATAATCTTTTAAAAGTCATTTTTTATTCATTGATTGAATTTGTGAGATGTAATTTAAATTAATTTTTTTTGAGGATCCAACACGATGCATCCATTGTAGATATGTAACCATTTGAATCGGATTCATTTCGGTCGGATCTGAATCCGATCGGATAATGTCCGGCTGACCTAATTGCCACATTACCAATATAGTCTTTTTCTATTCTTCACCTGCCAAATAATTAATCACTTATACATCATTTTCCCTTGCTTAATTAGCATGTTCATCTTACAATTTAAACTGAAAAAGAGGGTTTTAAAAAAATTGATATGACGTATGCGTCAGTTAAAGCCAACTCACCTATAAAATTCGATAGGGAATCAATTATAAAACAATGAATTTGCAATTCGAATAGTTAAAAGACGTTACAATAATTTGAAGTGCAAAAACACATTTGAGCCTAAAAACGTTATCTTTACACTTGGTGCCTAAGTATAAGTATAAATTAGTAAAAGTACATCATTCTGTAATCAATACTACGATTCCACTTAAATAATTGCGACAATTATTATGAATTTATGATTAACTTCAATTACGGATCGAAATGATTAAAAATTTCATTAAGCCCGTGCATACCACTAATCAGACGATTAAGCAATAACCACAAAAGCCCCGCGTGAAGGGCGTTTCCGTCAATTGCCACAAGGGCACATCCGTAATATCGACACATCTAACTGGCTGCAGCAGCAATAGTTGAGCAAAATGAATTTTTCCCCAATTATTAAAACCTAAATTTTGTATTTTTTCAAAACCCTCGACTCAAACCCCCATTATCTCTCATCAGCCGTTCTCCAAATTGAAAACCCCCATTATCTCTCAAAGCTCGAATTAGGGTTTCTGTTGAATGTATTTCACTTGATACATTTATAAAAAGCGCTTCTTTTTTTTCGTTTATTTAATATTTCCCCTGTTTTTTGGAGATGGTATCGAGTTCAAGGATTGAAGGCGGAGGAGCGCAGGTTTTGTCGGCGGGTGTGCGGAAGACGATACAATCGATCAAAGAAATTGTGGGCAATCACTCTGATGCTGATATATACGTTGCACTAAAAGAAACGAATATGGATCCTAATGAAACCACTCAAAAATTGCTCAATCAAGGTCCATTTTTTAATTGGAACTTCTCTGGGCATTTAAATTTTTTGTTTTGTGTGGTGGGTTTTGTCTCTGCATTATTTTTTATTTTAATGGTTCTTGGGATTTCTTGATTTGTTGGGATGTTTATAATTGTGAGTTTGGTGCTGTGTGCTGCAATTATTAGGGGTTGTTAGAGGTATTGTGCCACTGATTATCCGGTTCCATATATCTGTCTTGACAAAGCCGACAGGAGGAGGTCAGTGTAGTTGCTATAATAGTTCGATGTTAGTACAGTATTCTGGCGTGCGGTACGTATTTCTATGTGGAGCAGTTTATAGGCGAGTGTAAGATAACTGTTTAGGTTGGTGGTGGTGGTGGTGGTGGGGGGGGGGGGGGGGGGGGTTAGAGTTTTTAGAGTAGGATTGTCATCTGCTCTTTGAATTCAGACTCATTGCTTGCAATGGTGTCAGCGAATAAGTAAATTAATTCTTGCAAAGTGGAGCTTTCTGCCTTCAATGGGAAATGGAAGGTTAAAGGGAAGCCTCCTTGACTGTCTTTTGGCTGTTGGCTTGGTGATTTTTTTGGATTGACTCCGTAATTGGTGCTTAAGGTTCCTATATCACGAAAGTGAACCCTCAGATGGTGTTAGAAATGTTACACGCGGAGTAATTTTGCCCTTAATTTATATGCACGCCTTTTTGTGATACTCGATTAATATGAATTTCGTTTTTAGTTCATGTATTTTTTTTTTTGTTTTGGTTTACAGTTAGAAACTTCCAACGTTATATTATTCATTCGTTCAAGATAGTTCAGAAGTACATATCCACTGTATCCCACCAATCATAACTCCAAATTTATCCATGTTTGTGCAAGTAGTACTAGGATGAGTGACTCCTTGGGAAGTCCTCATGCTTCTCTCATTTTCCCAAGTAATTGGGATCAAGGCCGTGGTTGTTTGTGTTCTATTTAATTTCATGTTTAGTTCAATATTTTCCTACTATGTAGAGTATTGTTGTAGTTTTAACATTTTTTCAAAATTCCTGCTTGGTTTTTTTTCAGATCCATTTCACGAAGTGAAGAGGAAAAGAGACAGGAAGAAAGAGGTCTGTTGAAGAGTAATGATTGTCTTTTAAGGCTTTTTGTACTATGACATGATCTTAAAATTCCTTTTATGTAAATTTATCATACAATTGGCCATATGTTGAAATATGTGTGTTTTGCCTCAGAATCAAAGGGTCAAGAGTTCTGTTGCTCCAGAACCTCAGAATCAAAGGTTCAAGAGTTCTGTTGCTGCCGAACCTCAGAATCAAAGGTTCAAGAGTTCTGCTGCTGCAGAACCTCAGAATCAAAGGTTCAAGAGTTCTACTGCTGTAGAACCCCGGAAAATCTCTGAGTTTGCACAGATACCACCGCCCGAAAAGCAGCCTAATGCATATATCGATCGTAATGCTCGAAGAGGTGGATTTAATCGAAATTCTACGTCTGGTAATCTCAACTCTTGTTAATGATATTGATTTCTAATAGTATTTCCTTTGGGAAGTCTGTTCTTGGGCACTGTGTATTGCACATTTTATCTGTATTTCATATGCCTTTCCTGGAGACATCACATTTCTGGTAACTTGCCATGTGTTTATCCAGATCGTCGCGAGAGAGAAGTATACGTAATAGGCTACTGTTATATGATGGGGCAAAATATTTTTAATTCTAAAAAAAGGTTTAGTGATCAACTATACTTACTGTTGTAGTTGAAGGAGGAAGCGCTTGGGTATGTCTCCTGTTGTGTTTCTATGCTATCTGTATTGAACTAAACAGTGTTTCTTCTGAGACTTGATTGTTATTATTATTATTATTTTTGGTTATTCCACAAACTTGAATTTTTATATATGGTGCTTGCAATTAGACACTTGGGAGTCGAATAGTGTAATAAGTTAAGTTGAGTTTGTAAAATTTGTGCAACTTTTAGAACTGACTCTGATTGTACAGATAAATGATAAAATCATGAGTTCGATGGTTTGTTAAGCTTATGATTTTGGCAGCTCTGCTTTCATGGGGTTTTATTTTGTATTGTATATGCTACAATATGTCCCAAGACTTCGTGTTGGAAAGTCCCAAACATCTGGTTTTGCTTGCCTCTAATATATCATTGGACTATGCTCATATCTAAAGTACAATTATCAATTTCTTGTGAGGTATATCATTACCTGATAAGCTATAACTGAAAACGTACCCTGCCTACAATTTTGGTCACAAGTTAGTAGAATACCTCTTCATTAGAGTTTGCCTGTGTATTCTTATTGTCATGGCATAGATTTTTCTAGCACCCTTTAATAGACTACGGCGTCCTATTTTACATTGTCATGGAAACAAAGGAGAAATTGAATGCCTAAAATTCGCGAAGGGGATTGTTGGGTATCGATGCATTCATCTTCAGACCTCCCTTGTAATTATAGTTGTTTATATGCCATCTGATGCATGTATGCTCTCAGTGATTGATGGTTGTTGTTTAACTTGATGCAGTAGCCAGCAGAGAGTTCCGTGTAGTTCGAGATAACAGAGTCAATCAGAATTCCGATACAGATTTGAAGCCGGCTCAAAATTCAACTTCCACCAGAGAGAAGGTGATCTCTAACAG
The DNA here is from genome assembly GCA_946800315.1 of Misopates orontium. Taxonomy (NCBI): domain Eukaryota; kingdom Viridiplantae; phylum Streptophyta; class Magnoliopsida; order Lamiales; family Plantaginaceae; genus Misopates; species Misopates orontium. Next base: position 44,680,400 of record OX326949.1, read on the forward strand.
GGCAGTGAAGAGGTATAGATGACCAACTTCATAACTTCTTCTTATGGTTTTATTTTTGATTTATTGTGTATTTATTGAAAATTGGTGTTTTGATGGTCATGAAATCTTTCTTTGGGCTTTCTCAAGCTTCAGAGCAATTTCATCTGGGAAGCGTGTCAATAATTTTTTGCCTCTTTATAATCCAATATGTGATAATTTAAGTTTTAGTGATCTATGTTGTTAAAGGTTTGTCTTAGTTGCTTTCAGTTGTTTTTGTGCTTGATTTACACCTTTCTCAAGTGGGAGTTCTGGGGAATTTCATGTCCTGCAAATTGTTTAAAGTGTCTTTCTACATTTTCTCATATACTTTGTTTCTACAGCACTGCCACCGGGGTTGCTGGACATCAAAAGCCTCCAGTTGTTCAACATTCATCTAAAGCTTTAGATGGTCCTGCTGATTCACAACCTAGACAAACTAAGGGTGCTGCATCAGGAGGTAACGATGCGAAAGAATCGCTCGAGGGGAAGCGCATTCCTAGTCCTGCTGCCCCGCTTGTGCAAACAAAAGCAAATGATCCCCAGCTGAATTCTACTAATGCTTCTAACAGTTCCGTTGTGGGAGTCTATTCCTCCTCGTTAGATCCTGTCCATGTACCATCCCTTCATTCTAGACCAGCTGCTAATGTTGGGGCCATAAGGCGGGAGGTCGGTGTCGTTGGACCTCGCCGGCAGTCATCTGAAAACCCTGCTAAGCCTTCGTCATCTCAAAGCACCTCTCTTCCTAAAATGACAGGACCAAAAACCCTCTCGCCGGAGTCAACTGGAACAGTCAGTGGTATATCTAAATCTGACCAACCTAGTCAAAATGTGGCACCTCAATCTGCCACACCAGCTGTATCTGCAAGCAGACCTTTTTCTAGTGGTCAGTCTGGTAACAGGCCTCATCACCTCATGGGTCATCAGAAAGGTAAACAGGCTCAAGCTACATATTCTTTATCTTGGTCTGTAGGATTTTTTATTTGTTTGTGCTTTTCTAGATTTACTTTTGTGTATATTTATCAAAATTTTCATCTATTTAGGTTTAAAGAATTGAATGTTAATCTTCTCCTTCGTTGCGGCGTGTGTGCTATGGTTGATAAATTTCTTTATATCGATTTACATGATCGAATTCTATGTTCAACAACCCAGAGAGTAAGTTAGCATGTATTGTTATTTTGAGATGTTCTATTAGACATCAGAACATCGCTGGATATGGAGAAAGCACTCTAAATGTAGGTCCTCTTTTTTCTTCAAGCGAGTGGGGAGGCAAAAAGAAAAAGAAAAAAGATCACTGTATCTGGTCATTTTTTTATGTCAATTGTCGCTGTCTCTTTCTATCGTATATAATGGTTACTAGTATGTACATCACTGTCTAATCATTATATATTATACTCTTGTATTCATAAGGGAGGTCAAAACTTACTAGAACTTTCTCTATGTAGCTTCTCAGCCTAACAAGGAGTGGAAACCAAAATCAAGCCTCAAACTAAATGCTAATGGTCCTGGGGTTATTGGAACTCATGCAAAAACTGTTTCTCCTCCATCCAAAGATCTAGAAGATATGAAACAAGAAGATTTACAAATTCAAGATAGCATTTCGGGAGTGAACATTGTAGAGAACCAAAATGTTATCTTAGCCGCACACATTCGTGTTTCAGAGACAGACAGATCTCGCCTTACATTTGGTAGCCTGGGGACAGAATTAGGAACTTCGGTGAACTCTGTCTCGACGACCAGTGAGGGTATAGTAGAATTGTCTACCAAAACTTCTGAAAGGTAATCTACCATTTATTAGTTTAATATTTGCAATTCTGACATTGCAGCTGGTTTATGTCTGTTGTAGAAGTATTCTTCCTGGTTATCCGGTTTTAGACTTATGTTTTTTGAAACGTGGAATCTGCTGCCGCAAGCCCTTTATTTTCATGGAATCATCAATCAGTGCAGAGATTATGTATTTATTCTTCCAGAATGCAGGTTTTAATCTCTGTAAGAGTAATGTCAGTTAGAGACCTCATAAATGAGTGTACTAGGTTTTCTTGAAAGTATTATATTTTATATCCTGCCTCTTACTTTGCGAATTAATAAGTTTTCTTTGGTTATTTTGTAAATGACAAACACCTACCCAGTAAGGTCTGTAAGATATGCTCGAAAACATAAGAACTTCGTGAAAATTCTTTGAACTTCCATAGTGAGCTGAGCTATAAGCTTCATATTGTTCGAGTTGATTGCGATAAAATCTTGATGTCTTTTATGAGATCTGCTTTTTTCCTTTTTGACGGGAGTTAGATGCCCGTGATTTCTTATGACTTATAGTTGATATGGAACATTTGGGTTGTCAGGATATCAATCTCAGACCCAGAATCTTCAGGAAATGAGCCTGCTTCTAGCAAACAGTTAAATGACTCTGTCCAAAGTTCAGGACCCAGTTCGCCTGCTTCAGGTAATTTGTCAGATCATCAACTAACGGAGCAGAAAGAGTCTTCAAGCCCGCGTAATCTTGGCAACTCTGGCGATGTCGAGGTGGTTAGAGACACTACAAACTCACTGCAGCAACAAGATACGTCTGAATTGCCAAGCTTCTCGGTGAGTACAGTACTTGTTAGTTTGACTGAACTGGTTAGTAAAGCGCTGCAGTCGTGTTTGTTATTGCTTTTCTGTTTTTTCTTTATTCTTTACTACTCTTGCAAGTACACAACACTGTTGGAGTCAGTTTCTGTGTTTTCCAAGACAAGCATTGTGTTTAAACAGTTCTTTCTTCCATACTAAAGCAGGGCTACAACCCCCATATGACGTATGATGCGTCATACTTCCACTCGAAGGTTGACGAAACAGTCCGTGGGCCTGGTTTACAGTCTCCGCAAGAGGTTAGTGTCTTACTTTTAGATGCTTTGAGTCAAAACTTGATCGGAGTATCTCACAAAAACTGAGAGTCGCTCGGAAATCACATGGTGTGTACAACACACTCAAACTGGTACATGGTCATGTAGGCTAGTATATTAACCTACCTCTACAGTTCAGATATTCAAACTAATTACCACAACTTGCGAAAGCCGGGGCTACATGCATGGTGCATTTGTCTACTTTGATCCTCGTCCACTACCTGATTATATGCCCATGCTTCATTTTAGAATGTGCCAATAATTTTGGATTTTTTTTTTGGAAGTATCATTAGCTACTAAATGCTCGCTAGAGGTGAGACGTCGGTTTCATGTAGGAACCAAAAGAATATTGAGGTTTCTAAGCATTCTTTAGTGTGGAATAAATCAGAATACACATAGGTTACTCTCTAAAACACATTATGTGGTTTTTAATGAAGTTTTGCAATTCTTATGTTTTGGCTGCGCTAGGATATTTTACCCTGTTTAATTTTGGGCTCTGAGTTTTATGTAATTTGCTTTTCCTTTTACCAGGTAGTGAGTTCACATACAACAAACATGATTCCTGCTTCCACGATGGCAGTGGTGCAACAACAGCAGCAGCTTGCTCAGATGTACCCCCAACTTCATGTTTCTCACTTTTCTAATCTCATGCCATATCGTCAGTATCTTTCTCCTGTCTATGTTCCCCAAATGTCTGTGCCTGGTTACTCAAACAATCCTTCCTATCCGCATCCGCCCAACGGCAGCAGCTATGTGTTGATGCCTGGAAATAGCTCCCATCTCACTCCCGGTAGCCTCAAGTATGGAATCCATCAGTTCAAGCCTGCCCCTAATGGTAATCCAACAGGGTTTGGAAATTTCACCAGTCCAGCTGGTTATGCCATCAATACCCCTGGGGTTGTTGGAAGTACAGTGGGGCATGAAGATTCATCCCGGCTTAAGTATAAAGATAGTTTTTATGTCCCAAACCCTCAGGTTAAATCACCAACCATTTTCCACCTTTAATTTATTCTTCAAGTAGATACAAAATTTCCATGCATTTCAACTAGAGCTGCTTTGTATGTTTCCGCTTGTTGAAAAGTTCAAGCTACTCACATCCTCTCGAAGATTATGACAAAAAAACCCCATATGTTTACTCTCGTCAAATGTTTCTCGTCTCCTGTTAACTTGTCTAAGAATTATTTTCCTAAATGGTGAAAATCCAACCAATTCTGCAATGGATTTTTTTAACTGAACTTTGATATTCTGTCTTGCAGGCTGAGACATCTGAAATTTGGATGAACCCAAGAGACATTCCTAACATGCAGTCAGCGTCATATTACAACATGCCTGGTCAGACCCCTCATCCTTATATGCCATCTCATGGCGGTCATGCTACTTTCAATGCAGCAGCACAGTCTTCTCACATGCAGTTCCCGGGCATGTATCATCCAGCCCCTCAACCCGCTGGAATACCAAGTCCTCATCATATGGGCCCTGCTATTGGCGGTAATGTTGGTGTAGGTGTGCCTGGACCATCTCCTGGAGCACAAGTGGGTGCCTATCAGCAGCAGCCTCAAATGGGCCATATAAATTGGACCGGTAATTTCTGAAGATATTTTGCTAGAGCCACTGGCTCTCAGAGACGGTCATTAGCTATAGGGATTTTAATTTTTGTCTCGGTGTAATTGTGCAAAATGCTATCTTTCTAATCAATGCATTGAGTTGTGTTGCCGTCTTGTCTAGCACAGGGATCTCATGGACAGTTTACTCGACAAGGAACTCCATATTTAGTTGGTCTGGTGTTTCTTGTCTGGGATTGTGTTCTATGAGATCACTATCTTTACTCGATTTACTTTACCCGTCAGTTAAATAGTGAAATATCTTTCTAATGAAACCTTGTGTAATTTGGCTATATAACTCTATGCGGTTTTATAAAGAGAAAACTCTTCTGAATCACAAAATTATGCAAACGGAAAAGCAAAAGATAATGAACAGTTGGTCGATGAGCAGGGAATAGCAAAGGTAAGTGGTGCTTTTTTAGCTTTAAATAAAGAGAACTGGGAATGTCTGGACCTTGGATCACTCCCACCTGATTTGATTCGTTTTTCTTTTGAATTTGTATTCTTCTATTGTACCTTTCATTGATCGTCTCTTTAATCTTGTGTTTCTATAAAAGAGCCTACATTTGTGTGTGTGAACAAGAGAATTGTTCATGTTGTTTGGTTCCTCTTTTGTCAGAAGGAAAAAAGTTAAAGAGAGGATGTCTTTTTTTGCGAGTGTATTATTGTTTTTGTATCGATTATTTTCTGATCTATACACTTAAAGTTGCATGCAGTTGTGTGTGGGTACTGTAATTTCCTTCTCGGGATTGCTGTGACACTTCTCTTCTTTTTTTATCATTTAACGCGATTCTTGTGTCCTTTCTATCCCCACAACACTCTTTAATTCGAACAAAAGTCACTGTACTACCCCCCACAAGGGATAATTACATCTATTTTTTAAAGTTTGATATAATTATAGTAATATTTTTGAAGATTTGAATAATTGCAAACACTTCAAGTTTTAAAAATATGTTGAAATATGGATGTATGTAATATCTTAAAAAAGTTCAAGGGGTGTCTTTGAAGCTATATATATATATATATATATATATATATATATATATATATATATATATATATATATATATATATATTCATTCATTCTCGAGCAAACATACACGTGGATTAATGTGACGGCTTGAAGTTGGGAGTTTACGTACAAGTTGGCTATATGGTCCAGGCCAACGCACCTGCAAACTGTAGACTTTATTTTCATGTACGACGAAATTAATTAAACCCACGCAATTATTGATTATTGTGGTTCCATTGTCCACTTTCAGAAGATAATTGATCCGTGCAATCTTGCCTGGCCTGGGTAATAGTCGCGTCGTTAAGAGCATTAAAATCTCAATTTCGCTGAATGCTTTGATATGTAAAAGTATCAGTTTTTATTAACAACTTATAGGGAACTTATAAAATGTATCAGAAAATAAAGAATATTTCATTAGAGTATCATAACTAGAACAAATAACTTATATTGTGTTCTTTTATTTGAATCCAAAATAGGAATATCCTAAGCTTTTCTAATGAAAATATATCAAAACTCTAAGCCATGTTAAGAATCTATTTGGAATAGAGAGATGAACGAATATTGGGCATGATGAAATGCAGTGACAACATAAGACAAGTCATGAGAATCTTTACTTAGATTATGTCTAACTATTGAGCGGACATTTGTTTGCGTGAAAATTCCTAGATAGATTATATGATGATTTAGTTTTTTTTTTTTTTTTTTTTTTTTTTTTTGTAATAAAATTATATGACATAGTTAAAAGAAAAAAAACTATGCTATTGTTAGCAAGGGAGTGGCACGCGCGGTTGTCATTATACCATAGTGGTTATAGCCTGCTTTGTCGATGTCAATTATGATTTTTTGGTAGATTATTTGGCCAGTGCAATTCCACCAAACACAGGCATACCGTTAGGTGGAGGATAATACAAGATAATATACGTTCGTGCTAAGAAGATTTTAAATAAATTTTTCTTCTTAATAAATGGTTTTGCCATGTCATATACTCATCTAGAGTCGACCCTACCCCACCTAGGGGTTATCACCTAATTCGACCCGTTCACTCAATTGATTACAAATTTTAATAACTTGTTTTGCTTAATTATTTAACAAATTGCCCTCCAAAGACTTGTAGTCCATCATGATGATGAACTAAAATATACAAGCTTAGTGTGTGTCAATTGCATGCATAGTTTATTTGTATTTGGTATGAAAAGGATTGATGCAACATATATGCTTGCATACTGTTATGCATTCTCTCTGCGCACAACGCAATATGTAGGTGTGCACATGCAGCACATAGTTCTTATATAGCTAGGTCGTTGATTTAAATGGAATCTCTCCTACTAATTTCTCCATGATAAGAAAGGAATATTAACTTAGTCTTCTCCAAATTCATTGTTCCATGCATATTAAATGATTAGGTGTAAATGATCATTATCATATTAATTCTTCAAGGTTCTTATTTTTGTTTAGTGATGATTAAAATATTTATTCCTTGAGGTTCTTATTTTGGATCCTATCAATCATGTTCTTCGACCTAAATCTTGATACCATACTTAATTAAAGTCTCATCTAGTAGCTCAAGCTTTAGAGAGGAATGCCATTTATCAACAGAATCAATGAAAAACTCTTCACATGCATGATCAATTTCTTAAGAACATTTTTCTATTTTTAAGTTCTTAACTTCGATCTTTGGTGTAATACATAATGTTTTATAAGAAACTCTTGATTGGGATTATGGAGATCATTTATATACAAACTCGAGTGGGGTGTGTTCTAATCCACTCAAAATCTTTGGTTAGACAGACGTGTATTTTTCTTACTTAAGTCACAATCAAGTTGTATTTATATTCCCACCATATGCTCCATATAGTGTGCGTGACACAATTAATCTGTACTAAATTAGTATATAACTCTTTTCGAACCCTTACTTTTGGTTGATTAAATCTTTTATCCTATCAAAATCAAATCTTTGATAAAAATTCTTTCCTTAGAATATCATCTAGCTTTGCATCACATCCAACCTATCAAAGAAAAAGGTCGAGCCCCACGAGTGCAATCATGATATAAATGTATAATCGCTCCGCACTTTATTCGTTACTCAACTTCTCGCCCGCACATATACATTCACGCCAAAAATCAAGCACATGCACATAAATAACAATTATAGTGACTGGGACCGTGAGTTTATGCACTTTTTTTGGAAATTATATTTTGGTCATATGGTAATTTTTTTAGGGAATAATAATTTAATTACACATTTTAGTATTGACTTAATCACGTAAACTTTCAAAACTGTTTGAGTATTTACGGAAACAAAGATTGCATATAAGATCCTTTAATATCTGAATTATTACAGAAAATACCTATTATGTTTAAAAAACAAACTTAATTATGCGCTTCTTATATTCTATATTCTTAAAGCAAAGGGGGTGTTTATAATTATTTAGACCTTAAGAACTCTTTTTTTGTTCTTCTTCAGACTAGATTTTAGAGGTATAGATAAATGTAACCATTCATATTAATTTAAGGTCTAACTTTTTTTAAATAGAAAGGATTTAGAAAAATTGCTTAGATTTTCCTTCACACACACACATGTACGTATATAAAATGCACATAAGTATCTTCAAATCATGTTCAACAACTCTATACGATGTTGATATTGAAATGCTTTAGACGTATATCTTTAACCACCATTCAATGATATTAATGTTTCTTTACTGCTTCAAATGTTGCTGGATTTGATCAAGTTAGAAGTGGTAAGATCAGTTACGTGTATAGATTACATTCACATTGTCTTATGAAGCATATAGTACTAATTAATTTAGTTATCTGATATTTTTGTAAGTGGGAATTGTAGAGGAATTAATCGGAGTACCCTATATAGTGAACTGTTTGAAAAAAAAGTGTCATCATTGTAGTCTTGCTGCACGTGCATGTAGATTAGTTCATACTCATCAATGGGAATGTTTTTGGATTTATTTTCAGCATAATTAAGCAAATTTCTCCAGTATAATTAGCAAAGTATGAATCAATATTAGTTCAACTCTTGTATACAAGATCTCATCCAGAAAACTAGATTAAGAAAGCTAATGTGAAAGTAGACTTAATTTTGAAATTTTATAGGATTTTGAAAATTAATATCATGATTTTGAAACTCAAATATAAAATCTAATTTCCAAGACTTGTAAATTGTTACAAACAGCGAGTTTAATATTACGAACGTCGTTCCCTTTCTTGATACGGATTGATGTGGAAATGTACCAATGGCCACAAATTAAAACATTTGTATGCTCGTTTGATTGTCGAACGTTAGGTTTATAAGATAACAAACATATTAGAAATCGACATATACGGAGACTCGTGGTCTATATCATTGATCAACCTGATATTTTGACATACATTAAATACACAAATCTTAGTATACATCAAACTATTTTTTATATATTCACGCGAACCGCACATTCTGAAAAGCTCATTCCATATTTTTCTTGATTTTAATTCTTTTTTGTACTGATATAATTTGAACTGTTTTTAACTTTTAAGCATAGGTATGGTTGAGTACAGAGTATTTACCTTCTTTTCACCCTCTTTTATGGGTAATTTTTTGAAAATGGAATGTCAAAAACTAAACTTTGAATTAACAAAGAAGTGAGAATCTTATTATTTCCAACAATCGTTTTTATATGCTCGAAAGTTTCATAAGCTCAGTTTGTATGTCGATTGCCCCTTTTATTAACATGCCTTTAATTAAAAAGATAATTTCTTAATTTCCTTCAAGGCATTTGCTGAGACTTTTGGGTAACAATTATGAAAACTTATAAAAAGGGTTTTTGAGAAGGCGTGGTACTAAAAACGCTCTTAAATTTTACGTATCTTCTTCTGTAAAAATAAGTTTATATGTATGTGCATGTCTTCCTGAAAGTGTATATATATATATATATATATCTCGTGATTTTCTGCCGAAATTTCCCTTTTACTTTCTTTTTCCCAAAAGTTCGCCTTGAGAAGACGTAAGAGTTGTTTTGTGACTATGTTACATTTTCAATTCATATATATTGTTAAATAGATTCTGAGATAAAACAACTAGAACAAAGAAAACAAAATATAACTAACATTAATGTCAATGCGCGGCGTGAAAAGAAAACTCTGCATGATTGAAGACGCCATTTCACGACCACTAAATTTAAACCCCTGTGCATCAGTGCATGGTCCTTTATTCACATCTAAAACACACACACACACACACATATATATATATATATATGAAAAAAATCAATTCATAAGGACTTGTTTAAAGTGCATCCAGTTCTACCACAAAATATTTTTTTTTTGCCGAAATGTTGTGTCAATACATGTAGGCAACCAATATAATAACTATAAACTTTAAAGTATAGGTTTGATTCTTTATTTCTTTAACCTCCCACTACCACGTGCATTACGATTTCACTTCGAATTCTGTATACGTATCCTAAGTTAACGGTAGTACACCGTTTGTCACAAAGCAATTCTAGCATTACCTTAAGACAACCTCTACTAATTCGATTTAATTTTGTCTTTGATTCAGCTATAACAAAAATATCATCAAATAATATTGTTGGACAACTACTGTCCAGACTATGCCAATTGCAAAATAGCTCATATTTATAATTCTAACACACATTTTACTTGCACAATATTTATATATATATAAAAAAAACTTGGCCACAATTTATTTTCTATTTTCTTTTTGTTAACCAATCTAATTAAAAGGACACTACTCAATAATGTCGCATCGAAGTTTCGTTGCAACAAATACTGCAGCCAACCACAATATAAAGCAACACACAGAGAATCAAATCACAAAAAATTCACACTATATTTTCTTTCTCAAGCGTGCTCTCTTTTGCTCTGATTACACACACACACACACACACACTACTGCCAACTATCAACAACAAATGAGTACTATTGTCTACACTCACTACTCATTTCACACTACATTTTGCCAGTTTTTGTTCTCTCTGCACAATTAACACACACACACACACACACACGCCGTTACAGCTTTTGGCTCTCACAAAGCAGACAATAAAGTTTGCTCAATATCATTGCCCCTGTTTTTTTTCTCTATCTATAAAAATAAAAAACATGCTGAACAAATACTCACACTACAACAACACTTCTTCAATCAACAACAACAACAATCCTTCGTTTTCTTCTACGCTATTGGACGCTGTTTACCGCTCAATTGATCGAGGCGAAGACGATATGAGGCAGAATTACGCTACTGATTCGGTGAGTGTTCGAAGTTTGTTTAAAAGCGAAGAAGAAATGGCGAATTTTCAGCGCGCTTGCATGATCGAGAAGTGGATGGAGAAAAAAACGAGTGAAAAAGTTGTTACGAGAACAAAATCCGTTACGGATCTGAAAAAATCGCGAAAAAATCGGGAGGATTCGAGCTCGAGCTCTTCGGATTCGAGTTGTAACGGTTTTTTTTCGTCGTCCGAAGCTAATTCGTTCCCGATCCAGAGGCCGAAGCCAGTCCGAACCTCAGGCTCGGAGTTTGTTACGGAGAATATTCTCAGCAAAACTCACCGCCGCGATTTATTCGATTCGAACAATCGGCGAAACTGCTCCGATCATCACCAATCGGAGCAGAAACAGAGCGGATTTCTGAAGACGAAATCGCGCGCGCTGAAAATCTACGGCGATTTGAAGAAGGTGAAGCAGCCGATTTCTCCCGGCGGCAAACTCGCCGGATTTTTGAACACTCTGTTCACCGGCGGCAATCTGAAGAAGCCTAAATCGAACGAATCTCCGTCGCTTAAGTCGGCGAACACGTCGACGTGTTCGTCGGCTTCGTCGTTCTCGAGATCGTGTTTGAGCAAAACGCCGTCGTCTGGTGGTAAATTCTCCAACGGCGCCAAAAGATCCGTGCGATTTTATCTCGTGGACGAAGATTCTCAACACAAAAATAATCGCACGAATAAATTACAACCGTCTGATCATTTCGTTAGAAGTGGTGTTGTTGATGATGATGAGCTTATGGCGCATGTGATCGAGAAGAATCGACGAGTCGAAGAAGCTGCGAGAGATTTATTGAGAAATTATCAGAAGAAGAATCAGGTGTTTGATGTTGATGTTGATGAAGATGATGATGATGCTGAGAGTTATGCTAGTTCTGATTTGTTTGAGTTGGATAATTTATCTGCAATTGGGATGGATTATAGACAAGAATTGCCAGTTTATGAAACTACTCATTTGGAGAATAATCGAGCCATTGCGAATGGGTTCATCTTGTAATAATATTGATTAATTGTTTGCTAATTGATTAAGTGTAAGTGTTAATTTTGTAATTTTATTAGTGATTAATTGGATTTGGGGTTTACATAATTAAATCTTCTCTTACTATGTTAATTGTTTTGTGCCATGTTTTTGTAGTTGGAAATCAGAGATTCTCTTGTATGATCAATTGGAGTCTATATTGAAATAACATTCTCTTGTGATGGAGAATATATTGAAATAGTTTGTTTCAACAACAATTATTAATCTGTATCTATGAATCAGTTAAGCCTGTGATCTCGATTATCTGAGATATACTATACAAACCAAACGAGAATCACGTCTGGTAGAACACATGAAATCTCTTTTCTACTCGCTCCGGTTGCCTAGAAAACCTTAATTTAAACTTTTCATTTTATTCAAATGTTAATATAATGTCATTTTTTTTGTGTTTTTACTGAACCCTATGATAAAAAAAAATTGATTTTCTTCATGAGGCTAGCTAGCTAGTATGAAACTCTTTCACTTGAATTTAGTAAGTTAATAATATATTTACTCTTTTTACGTATAATTTCTTATTATGATTTCTTTTTCTTTATTTAATTATAAAATGGTAAAGTTAGAAGTGAAAAGTAAAGGCGAAGATTCGTAAGGCTATTCACACGCCAAGATGATGAAGATGTGAAAGCAAAGCAAAGCAAAGGCAATATCTTCTCCTCAACTCAATCAACTGTTCGTGCGAGTGTGTGAAAGGGAAAGAGTTTTTAAGCTTCTACTTTTATTTTTTTCTTCTACTGTAGGGTCTATTTTTTCTGCTTCGAAAGGGAACAAACATTTAATTTCCACCATAAATATCTGTTACAATAATAAATTGTAGTTTTAAATATATAATTTATTTCATTTCCTGGATTGGAAAGTTGGAGTCACGATAAATTCTCTTAATATAAACTATAATTACCATTTGGGTAAGGCTTAATTTGATTGATAGTGATATATTTCATTTCACCTTTTGAATAGCTGTAATTAATTAACTTGACGAATTACTATTAACTATGAATGTAAAGGTGAAAAAACAATACAATGATGAATTTTGGTCCCAAAAGCGTAGGACATGCAATCTCTCTCCCAAGATTTTTGTTGGTTGGGCAATATTAGTCAGAAGAAAGAAATAATTAATAATGTTTGAAAGTAAAATGAAAACAGATATTAGTCAGCTTTTCACTGTTTGTTACCAGATTGTCGAGCATTAGGGTTAGACATAGCATAATTCAATAATTTAAATTTTATCGTATTGAGCTGTAACTTTTCTTTTCACTTTACATGCACGTATACAGTAGTTCCGAAGTTTAACATGGTGACTATCTTAAGAGTATTCATTGGATAAATTTCGGACTAAACGCAGAAGTTTGCAAAAAATGTGAACCATAATATCCAAGCTTAGTGTAACAAACACAAATTAGAAGTATTTATTAATAACACTCCTATTCACAAACTAGTTTCGCATGCACGTAAGTTTTCTGGTGCTTTACGCAAGAGTGGCTTTCTAAATAAGCAATTAGTTGTTTACATTGTTACTTAGAGCTTAGTCTAATCATTAGTCAATGTTTTTGTGAACTATAGACTATAGTCTATATATATCTTAGGATGCAAGATTTTTGTTTTACCTAGCAAGGTAATTTGCATTGTTTTCGTATTCACTTAGGCATAAATGATTAATGAAAACTGAAGAAGAGGTTGTAATCAGGACCACAGAATCATAACAGGCTTGAAATGCTCATTAATTTATCATAATTCACATAAAACTAACAACTAATCTACATGCTAATAGATTCTAAAGCCATTAAAGGCTATCCTATGTTCTAAAGTGTTTGTAGGCTTAATTAGAACGATGAATAAATGAATGACCAAAAGTTGGGTGCTTGTAGTTGTCAAAGTACGATGTATAGATTATTAAAAGATCGGAGAATTTTTATTTTAAATTTATAAAAAAAGTTGGTTATTATTTCGTTTTAGGTGCAATGTCATTTTTAACTAATTCGAATCCTGTAAGCTCCTAGCCGTAGTACAATACCTTTACGCATGCAAGCTAGCTAGGTACTGGGATGGAATATACAAATCTTGAGGGGGCCTCGAAACAAACTTAATATTTCTTTTGGGTCTATCTTTTGATCTTGATTAATCATCAAAGTTAAAAGTGGTCCAACTGTATGCTAAGTTCGTTCTGTGTTCACACTTGTTAGTTTGATCAAATGCTTTAGAAAGCACGGAGCATAAACGGAATATTTGACGTAGTTAGAGATATATATGAGAATATATATTAATAAAACATCAAAAACACAAAAAACAATAAGTTCAATATGCATGTTTTGAATATTTTTGAGATAATACATAAGTACAAACAAATTCACAAATCATATATATATAAAATTTAATCTAAGTTTCATATTAATATTTCCCCTGATCCATACATACATATTGATATTTTCAAACTAGTTAATAACCACAAAAAATATAAAACCAAATATTAATAAACCAAAAATGATACACAACAATGGATAGGAGTTAATTAGATACCTACTAGTAATATTCACAAAAAATTTAAAGTATCTAATAAGATTGTTAAATACATTTCAACATGGTTTAGTGATACCAAATAAGAAAACTAATATGCAAGATATGAAGAAAGAATCATAAAATTATATACAAAATAAATACTTTTTCGCCTTTTATGCCCGGATTTATTCCTTTTTCTTTTAGTTTTGGGGCTAATGTTCCAAATTGCAGAGAATACGCCTCGGGAAAGTTACGCTCCTAAAATCGTATTTCTCCAAGCACGTTCTTATGAGCGTCATTCAAAAAGTAAAAAACACTCATAATATATGTATAATAACTAAATATATACCCTGTAATTGAAAGTATCAAAATTAAGAAGACGGCATGACACCGTAATACGGTATGCAAATATGGGCTAATGGAGCATTCTCTATTCCCTTCATCGTGAGTGTATATATTCTTTCATTAATCGGTAAACTCCTTTTTGTCGATGCATAAAAATTAGTTGATTTATTAAAAGAAATTGTTTTTGGCTGTGTTTGGCATAGTGGGGAACTTAATCGCAATCATGTGATAACTAAGATTAATAAACAAATACTATTTCCCACTCTTTTGAGTGTTGACTAATCTTTCAGTTATCCTCATCTCTAATCATTAGCAAAATCTTCTCCTTAATTTAAAATTAGATGCACTTAGCAATTGCTTATGTGAACTGTCAAAAGTACTTAATGTCATGGCTATGCAACTAGCTAGAGAAAGACTTTGAACATACCGATTTCCAACGACTAAATATTTTGAAATTATTGATGTCTATTTTCCTATGTATGGCACCTACACAAATTCTTGTAATTATGAATAGTACGTATCACGTAAATAAAGCGTGGAGTAATGTCCCCTAAGCCGCAAGGATTGACCCAAAAAAGTGAATTAAAACTTGAATTTAACCAATGTTCTTGCTTAATTACTCGTTCTTTTAATATCCGATGCACGTATCTACAAATAAATACCATTTGAGGCATGCGTGGCTTAAGAAATATATTTAGACAAGTGCACACACACGGTAGTCGGCTCACAGTTGTATATTCTATATTTCTACTTGACAAATTTTAGATGGTCTTAGCCTCTTAGGTCACATAGGGTTGTGGTGAAATGGATCATTAAGCCATAGACCGCGATTCAAGACTGTAAAAACACTTAAGTCAACAACTGTGAGCTAAGAAGACTCACCCTCAACCTTAGTAGGCATATAGAATATTATTTGTCGAGATTTAAATTATGTAATTATTATTTTTATATGTCATTCAAAATTAGGATATAAATGAAGTACTATACAACGAAACCATAAATTCTGAAACATCAAAAAATTGTGATCATAAAATTTACATAGACATTAGACAAGAAAGACTACATAAAATATTCATAGCATAATAGCAAAGTATCAACCTGAACCTTGCGTAGTTTAAGAAATATACACAAAGTTCTTATAAACATTTGGACTATTCAAAGAGGAAAGAATCGCAAAAAATTAAAGCTCAGTATTTATACAGAGCGAGTGTAAGCTACTCTCTAACGCAAACATGAAATTTTGTATAGAGAATTAGAAACTGAGAGAATACACAATTAACAAATTATGAAAGGGTTTTATGTAGGTTTTATAAATCACATTGAGTTTTATGCATTTCCCCAATATTATATCAGCTCACATATCAGAAAAACACAATCTGGTTAGTCATTTTGTTGTAGCATAACGGAAAATATACGAAAAGTAAAATTATAGAAACTACCAATCTTAAAAAAATTAAAAAAAATAATGCATACACATAAAAATAACAGTAGATCCCGAAACAAAAATAAATAAAAATAAAACAGGGTCTTAAAATTCAAAGTCACAACTCACTAGTACTAGTCCTACTCACATGCAACAACATATTAAAACCTGTCCAGCACTTGAATCCCCCATTTCTGATATGCCACTATCACTAATTGATTAAATGTTCATAACCCAAACCGAGTTGTTACAGTCACCTCTTAAATTAAATAAATTTCTGTGGGCAATCCTTGGCCGGAATTGTTACACACCAACCAAACACAATTCACTGGCAAAATCCCAATAATTAAGTGATCAAAATGTCATCCGAAAATCTAATTCTGTGGCTATATTCACTATTGGCCCGGCTCAAAATATCAATTTTTTTTTTTAACATAATTAAAATAGATGGTTTTAATTAATAACCTCTTCATTTGTCTTCGTAAAAGGGTGCAAAGGGGGTCAAGCTACAGATAGTATCCATTGAAATTGAGTTTTCTGTCTTTCAAATATTTGAGACACAAAAAATTGGGGCCTCAAATCTGGTTAGCATTTGTATTTTTCTTAGATTCAATGCGAAAATGTACTTGATATGTACAAATCTAGTTGGGGTCAATTGTGTGCATGCAGAAATATTGGTAGACAAACGGGCATCTATTAGTTGAGAGATGACCTTATGCTTAATTATTTCAGTGTGATAATTTCAACTTTTTTTCGGTTGGGTCATGCGACACATGCGTGACGGACATTTAATAATTTGCATAATCGTGCATTGCATTATTAAAGTTTACTCATAAATACACACTCAATTGTTTTGGCTGGCACAATTGGAATTTGACAGAGATGTATTAAATGTTTGGTTGATATAATTTGCTTGAAGATATATATATCAAAAGTGTCTCAAAATCCTCACTTTCTCTTATTTGGTACTTAGTACTTTCATATAAATTATATTAGGATACTGAGGAATTTTGGAATTCAAGGAATACGAGTAAAACTGAATTAAGCTTCATTTCTTTTAATATTAAAGCTATCCTGCTTTTAAGAAGAGTAATTAAGAATTATAGGATCTATTTATCTTATAACAAGCTGAAAATTGTTTTAGTTAACAAGCTGCAATTGTTGATAGTTATTTTGAAGTACCGATAATTTTTAATATTAATAAGGACTTGTTCTTGGCATGCCCCGAAATTTGAAGTTTAAAAAATCAACTTTTGAATGTGAAATCAAACTTAAATATCTCAATCATTCCTCAACACCATAATAATGTCAACCTTAACACAAGAAGTTAACCAAAATTCAACATTCACTCGAGGGAATATAGTCATATACCATGTGAAAGTCTGAAAAAATAAATTCTATTATAAATCTAAAGAAAATAACACACAACATTACTATAATTAATAAGAAATCCAATTTATAACAATTTTCTCACGTCAACGGGTTTCAAGGTCTGTTGGGATTTATCCCACGTTGCTTGGAAATGAACTTGAGCTTCTGTTTATAAAGGATTTCCTCTCTCCCTCTAATAAGTAATAAGGCCTTTTATGGTGGAATATGAGGGGCTCCTAACTACATGGCCTCTCCCTCTAATAAGGCATTTTAGGGGAAAATATGAGGAGCTCCTAACTACATGTTAATTTCTACAAGGTCTCCATTGTGATCTATGTCTAGAAGAAAGAAAAATAAAACAAAAAAGTATTAAGAGATACAAATTCTACTCAGCGTTGATGCTTGCAAATGATCGAAAAAATGTACTTTACTTTCTTTACAAAAAAATGCACCTAAAAGACTATGAGAGAATATTGTACTTTGTTTCGTAAATCAAGAAGTAAATTATTATTAAGTGCTTAATGTAACATATTTTGAAATGTACATTTGACAACCTCTCGCTCTATACATGTCACATCTTGATACTATCCACTGCAAATCTTATTAGTGAACTAAGTCCATAGTTATGCTCATGCTTCTCAGCTGACATGGATCAAGTGTTGTGGTCTTCTCAGTCGTCTCCTTCTCATATTGAGGCTTTCTTAGATTGGCGCCCTCTCAGGACATTTCCAAATTCAAGGTGATTTAAGAAAATGAACCTTTTCAAGTTCACGGTGGATCAATCAGGGTTATATGCCAAACAGATCAAGTACCCACGAGGTTTTTATAACAATGGCTAAATATAAACTGGTGATTTTATTTTAATTAATTATAGATCAATGTTTAACTGAAGTTACTAATGTCACTCAACTTATTACTCTACTTGATAATTTTCAAAGCCCGAGTGCAAGGAGCTATCTTGCAAACAGTAACTAGATGTCATTATATATGCATTACAATAACCCTAAAAAACACAACAAGCTCTCATTGTATGTGAGGATTAAAAGTCCAGCAAGCGAGCCGTTGCACACCTAATTTGAGTTAAATCCAGTTATGAACCGATATTTAATCAATATAACTCAATACGGTTGTTCATCACAACCAATTATAAAGACATGATTTTCTTATACGATAATTAAATATAACAAAATTTATTTTTCTTTATACATTTTATGCTGAAGATGATTTTCGTGGATATTATATAACTTTCAAAATTGATCATGTATACATGCATTCCTCTCACTTTTCAAACACAATATAATTAATAAAGGTTTTGATTTCTTACCAAATAATGACTTCTAAGCAATTACAATACCAATACACTTAATCCAATGTATTTGTTTGACAGAGGTAATAATCAATCACAAAAGACTTAAATAGTAATTCTACCCATAAACTAATCTATATTAACCTATGTATGTGTTTTTTTGGAACTTCCTATCAAAATTAAGGTTTTACATAAGTGAGTTGGAAAGAGTATGTGAGCCAGTCTTACTTAATATTATTTAAGAAAGGGAAACTATTTTCAGGCCGAAAAATATCTATAGAAACATGTAGTAGACAACATTTTTCTTGATCAAAATTATGATAAAACCATGATTAATTTTTAGAAGGTGTGCGCCCTCGTAGCCTCTGACCTGTCACCCAACTGAAGCACTATATTAAGCCCAAACAGCTTTTGGGCGCACGTGACGGGCTGGCCCATATCTTGCAAGGACTGTCGCGCATGTACACGTGCGATCCCATTTCCGCAAAATTCGCTGATCACAAATTTCTGAAAAGCCCACTGGGCCCCACGCCCATTAAATTAATCCTGCTCCACTTGTCTGCAGCAGACCCCATTAACCTCTCTGGAACTCACGGGATGTTCTTACCTGCCCTCAATGGTAGAAAACATCCCCCTCACATGTGGTGGGCCCCACACTTATGTGGGGCCCACCACATGTGAGGGGGATGTTTTCTACCATTGAGGGCAGGTAAGTGTTTCACGGAACTCACACCTGTACCACTCGCACGTGTGCTTACTCTACTATTTGTACTATAGACTCATCAAGTTTATGTTTTAAGTCCTAAAAACATTTTAAAAAATTATTAACAGATCAATCTAGATAAGGACCTTCTTGACATGACAAAAATGGATTCTACATACTATCTCATAAGCATGTAAGCGATTAGTAACTTTAGTTAATTAATACGTTGATCAAAGTTTTTATAAATTAGAAAGTATTTAAACGTTTGGTTATGTCAAAAGAAAATTTTCATGTGCATTGCAAAACCTTTTAAGAATTTTGAAATATTCGAAAGACCTTGAGAATTGCAAAAAAATTCTAATACTTAATAAATCGAAATCAAAACTTTGATTCATTGTTAAAAATCCCAATATGTTATAATTAACATACAAAACGTATGTACAATCCCAATATGTTATAATTAACATACAAAACGTATGTAAAGGTAGAATCAGTTCATGCGAAAAGCATTGTATACAAATAGCATAGAATTAAAAAAAATGTAAAAATAATGGTTTCGGCCTACGTATAGTGTCTGCTGCCCTCATTATAAACTAAGTTGAATTTTAAAGATGGATTGTCTCATAATTCTAAATTTTATGAAACTGTGACCGATTTAAGTTTGATAATAAAATCATGTGCATTTCGGTTGGGTCTTTTCACACAAGCATTAATTCGAAAAAGATATTGACATTTAAT
The DNA here is from genome assembly GCA_946800315.1 of Misopates orontium. NCBI lineage: Eukaryota > Viridiplantae > Streptophyta > Magnoliopsida > Lamiales > Plantaginaceae > Misopates > Misopates orontium. The sequence continues at coordinate 44,700,595 of OX326949.1, forward strand.
GAGGTAAATTGTACAAAAATACAAAACTGGTTATGAGAAAAAAGAGACATGGCAGCTTTAGTAAAAGTCACTAAGTAAAGAGGCAAAAAGAAAAAGTTGTGAGAATTTTTCTTTTTGGTGATCCCAAAAAATTTTGTCGTGCTGATTGCTTAACATAACTATAACCGAACATCTTTTTCTTTTTGTTCGAAAAAGAAGAGTTCTAAAAATTATAGCAGGAACTTTGAGCCCCTGATCAATTTAATTTTATAAATTTAACATAGAAGTGTATCTTATAATTCAAAAAAACTCGTATCTTTCAATCGTTGGTAATTCGGCAAGTATTATATATTTTTTTATTATTTGAATTTTGCAATCAAAACATAAACAATAAAACTAAGACAATATTATATTCTGCTACGCTATTAAATTTACTATGCCTATCTTTAACTTATTTTTTTTTCAAAATCTCCGATTACACGTTTTTCTAAACTAAAATATCTTTAAATAAAAAATAGGACTCCAAGAGTCTCTACCACCCCTCTCTTAATTCACGGCCAACGATCGCCCAAGGAGGCGTCCTTTTAAAGATAGTGATGATAGTTTTCAAATAGTTTGATAAGTACATCCGGCACTGAAAATTACATGTTATATCTATTATTTAATTATGATTTTCATTGATTCTTAACAACTTGATGTGCTATTAATAAAAGAAAAATATGTAAGAATAACGATATAATGATCGTGAAAATGAAACGTGACCAAAAGGAAAAGTAGATGATGGCTCCGGCCCTTTCATTTTTTATCGCTAAAATTTAGGCAGAAGTCCTTGTCATCATTTTTATGTGACAGAAAGACTTGGCATGCATATCCAAATGTGTAGAAAAGATTTATTTGCTTTTTTATAAAAAATTATTATAATAATAATAATAATTATTATTATTATTATGAATAATTGCTCGAGTTGTTCGAGACAGAGCTAGTAATATGGTATAGGAGGATGAAACAACGTGATACTTTTTTATATATTTAAATAGATATTTTTGGTTATTGTTATTTATCTTGAAAATAATTTCACATCAAAAGTACCTCAAGAAAATATTTAAGATAATAAAAGTATATAATATAACTACAAAGTAACACAATTATATCAAAACTTGTAAAAAACAAACTACATAAAATATACCAAAATCCTTTCATAATAACAGGGGAATTGTATACACCATATGAGTTTTATATATCTATGTACACTAGGACATCTAAAATTGTGTTGCATGCTTTAAGAAAATACAATAATTATATTCAATTTAATATTTTGAGTAGTTTTTACTCGTAGCTTGTATACCAAGTGCATTACTCATGATATTATTATTTTTTGATCTATACATTTTTTTCCTCCACCAACTTTCTTATTCAAAAACACGCATTCGATATGTAAAGATTTTACAAAAAAATCAAATTATCTTGTTTTACTTACTATATAAAGAGAATAGTCAAAAAATGAGAAGATAATATTATAATAAGTGAATGTATATTCATGAAGTTAAGTAATCAACAAAAAAATAAAATAAAAAACAAACAGATCAAATTTAGAGTACTAAATTAACCTAAAGGAAAAAAAAAAACAAAGAAGAAACATACCCTATATCTTGAACTTGAAATTGGGCTTTAGCCCAACCTAAAGCCTGGATATTCATCTAGGCTTGAAACTGGCCATTCCCAAGAAGTTAAATCTATTCGAGAAGTAATAAGTCAATGCTTTAATTTGAGGCTGAAGACTGCCAAAATAAGACAATTCGAGAATGCAAGTAGCCAATTGTAATTTGAAGCATTAACTTATTGAGGAGCACTTAACAATTAACTTATCATATAGTTAAAACTTTGGGTTCCACAAATGATGTTGTGTTCATAATTCACTCATGCATAATGGTGAGTGATATCTCCAAAGATGATGCTTTTAGTTGTCCCATTAATATGTTGAAAAAAGAAACAGAAATCCTTGCCTCTCAAAACTACAATATGCAACTAAAGTCCAAACTTAAAGAAACTGAAGCATATATAATAATACAACATGCAGTTTTTTCACCAGCAATATATCACACACCGTTCTCAGGATGCATTTCTTTTAGAATGAGAAACTCTCAAATGCGTGTTTCCTTTACCGTCGATACATCTATAAAAGACTGAAAACTAATAAGTTCGATCTTTGACAAGTACAAAAACCTGATAATATGTAGTATTCAGCAGAGTGTTATCCAAGATCCTTAGGTTAACAATCATATGACATAGACAAATGACCCAATCTTTTTTACAAGATTAACCTTCCACTCTATGTCTTCAATGGAGCCTTCTTTTCTCTGTCGGAAATTCGAGTAGGAACATTTGAGTGTGATTTAAACCGACCTCTGCCTCCATCTTCCTTCTCCTGCAAACAGGTACAACGTTCAGATACTTAGAGCATCCTTAACTTCGTTAATTGAGATATGCACGCAGATGAGATTTAGCTTATTTATATTACAACAAGCATAGAGCTAACAACTTATAAACTGACTGAACACCTAACAACCTAAAAATTTTCCCGCATATCTATTTAACGACTATTCAATTGTACCCCGAGGTATAAGTTGCTGGGCTAACTCAATATTCTAGTCAGCTGAAAAAGCCAATTCCGTTTGCACCCATAATGAATAACTCAAAATAGAATCTTACTGGCAAGAGGCAATACAACCCATCGGGGGCGAAATCTGTTTCAGATAACATAATACTTGCCATAACACCATTTCCCAGAGGAAATTCAGGCTCATCAAACTACAATTCAGTAATTAGAAGTTGAAAAAGAATGAAATATACCAAATAAGTCGATCACACAATATGGTACCTGGAGGGAATTAACATATACCGGGTCTAGATCTTATAATCCGAAGGTTGATAACAAACACAGGGATAGGTGTCCAAGCAAAATAACATTCTAGCCTATTTCTATTAACAAAAATTACAAAACGAACTCCCGAAAATACTAAATTTTAGACACAGAACTTACTCTCAAGATTCTGATTTATAATGATTTTTTCCAGGTATAAAGCAATGCAGTATCCATGTCTCATATATAACTATGTCAAGAGATAGTGGCAAGAAAATGATAGACCTTTTTCTCATTGAGACTCAGCGAAGGAGCAACGGGAAAACATAAAAGTAGAAAGATTAAGTACCTTCTTCTTAACTATCTGTACAACATCCTCGTCCTGAAGAGTATGACTGAGGCCACAGTGCTGTGGATAGTGCCTTGCACTAGTGCCCCACACCAAAACATACTTCACATCCTTTATCAGACTCCTATGGATGTGGTTACAAAAATCTTCAACCGTGCACCCACCCCTACCCTGAAATTAAAATCTAAAGCTATTAAAGAAAAAAAAATCAGATTTTTCTGGATATATCTCTGTCTTTCTAATTCTCACTAACTAGGACTATCGTTAGGAGATCTCACACTAATCTATTTTTGTATAGAAAAGGAGGGAGTATAGTAGTTTATGTTTATTTTAAACATTTTTCAGTCTAAAAAGCTGCAAGTGCATCATAGAGATCAGTAAAACATTGGTTGTTTCGAATGATTATTGTAATTCTGCACTTTTTTTTAGAGAGCCTATACAATTTGCAATTCCATAGATTGAACCTATTTACATATGTAACCATAGTATAGAATCAAGCATGCAATATGATCGAAGGCATCAAGAGGTAATCTAAGTCGAGTCCAAGACAGGTTAGGTTGGTTCCAAGCCGGGTTCATATTCAAGATTGTTTGTCAGTTTTATATGATTCTGGTAAAGAAGACTCCAAACCAAATACTGACTTAAGGTTGATTCCAGATACAAATTAGTTAATTAGTTTTTTCATCTCCATGACAAGTCCATTAACAAATTAGACCCAGATTTTAACTATCAAAAAGCGGGGATTCAAACCATTGGTAATCGAGTTGGTTAGTCATGAGTCCACCACATATTTGCACCCATAGGTCTCTTAGGTACAATCATAAAACTCAGAATTCTCACATCAAATTAACAAATGGAAAAGAAGAAAACAAGCATTGAGCCAAAAGCTTAAAAATGGTTGCATCCAACAGCATCACAAAAGTGTGTCAGATAACTGAATAAGGTGCTTAGATTATGAGAAACATACGGCAGAAAGAACCACTGGTTCTGAGAAGTCTGGTTGCTGGCCCTGAGGTTTCGTATATATCCTTACAAGACCCATCTCTTCCCACATTTTTGCAAGCAGTCTATCAAGATTTAGCTGTTGAAGCAACACAGTCAAACGAAATTAATTTTACAAAGCAGCTAGCTAATTATAAAAGGCATTCTATTAGTCCTACATCAATCTCTTATTAATGTTTATATGAGAATTATCAAATAGGATGCGCATTAGAAAATGAGGAACATACCTTTAAGTTGCAACTAATTACGATTGAATTAGGCTGCCGTGCTAATCGGTCAACATCATCAATACCCACAACATCTATTTTGTTATAAACATATATGCACTTGATGTACTTCCGGTTCCCCTCAATAACGTCGATAAGCTCATCCACCGTTGCATCCTCACGAAACAAAACCTAACCAAAATTAATGTGAAACAGAACTGTAAACAGGTATCTTGGTCAATGTAATTGCGAAGTTTACATGGTTCGCCATTATACAATCATTTTACGAACAACATAATACTATATACAGGGAAGTGGAACTCAACATTACAATGAGAAATTCTTAACAGATTCAGACATTCTTGCACTGGATCTACTGGTTACACGAGAACCATGCTTCACATATTCACATGGTTCACACCACGAAATGCATAATCTTGTATACCAACAAGCAAACTAGCTCATTATTGTGCTGCATATGTTTTCAATCAGGAAAAATACGGCGACTCAAACAGAACGACTAGCATGACCTTCAATGAATCGATCTACAAGCTTGAAGATTTAGCAAATAGACAAAGAAGCACTTTATATGAGTACATGACTCTGCACAGATGGATAACAAAACAAAGTATTTCCTATAAAGAAAACTAAACTGTCGCATGCGAAAAAGTGCTTCTAGAACCGTTTTTAATCACGCTCATGTTTGGATGTGTTATAACAACCCACCCAACAGAAAAGAGGCCAGATTGTGTGTGTGTATATATATATATATATATATATATATATATATATGCATGTAAGTATACGTGTGTGTGTGTGTGTGTAGAGAGAGAGAGAGAGATAGTACCTCAGCATTGTGAATCTTGTATTCATGTAATATTTGATAGCAGAGCTTTTCATCCACATGAGTCAATGGTAATGTACTATTGAAAGAAATTCCACCCGTCTTTTTCTTTTTGAAATATATCTGTCAGCATGCAATATTACAACATGATGGGATGTCTACATTCTGAAAACGATAAATCATTACTGAACAAACTCTCAGAGATCATAGATATTTTTCATAATCTAGTCCTTAATTTAAAGGTAAGTTATCTAGTTCCCAACGCCTAGAAGACACAGTAACCTGTCCAAATGCCTGAAAAGATAATAATCACATTGGTCCAGGTGCTAAGTGGGATATCTAATGTTGCAAAGATGAGAAAGGATAAAAAATGATACCGGAACCAAAGGGAAAGAGCCCATATCAGACATGGAGAAACTGTCCTGTTATTTCATTTTTGGCTAAGAATTCAAGCATTGATAGGAAAGCCTATCACTCTTGGGAAAGCACGCTCCCCTTGTTTCAGTTTTTCAAAATTGTAGATACATATATATTTCAGATTGATTCCAAGGAACGAAGGTGATAGATTTACAGAGAGTCAGGAATTTACGGGATGCACAGAGAAAATTATGCGAAAAGTTGGACACATCATCCAATCACCAATATCCTTAAGAGATTAATAAAATGTCATTCGTCAAACATGATATATCAAGAATCAAACAACAATATTGAATTGAACTCAGTAGTGTGACAATTATTTCTCTCTGAAATTTCATCCTATTAGGCAATGAGTAACAACATGTACCTATTACTCAATTCGGTAAATAAAAGGCAAAGTAAGTGGCAGGATAACGTAAGATAATACGAGTAACATTCCACAAAAAATGCTTAGAATGCATTACCTGAGGTGGTCTTTTGTTTAGACGCAAACCAACAGCTTCCAATTCCTTGGTTAAGATCTGCCGGTGCCCTTCACTCTAAATTTTCATTATTAATTAGCAGGGGAAGGAAATTTTTGAAATAAAAGATAACTATCATAACCAGTACAAATTAGCCACATTGGAGACCAACGCACAGAAACCATACGAGTGAGGAATAAAGAGATCGTCACAGAGGTATTACTGCAAGCAAATTGCTGCTATTTGGAAAATTAAGACAAGACTTATGTAACTATATGCCAAAACAAAATTATGTCCCAATTCCAAGCAAGAATAAAGTCTTCATTCCTCGATATCAAGGCAATACTAGCATTGACATTGAGAGCTGAATGAAGAAAAACCTGATTGATATAACACATGCATAAAGAGCTGAAGATACAGCGAGTGATGCCAAAAACTTGTTCTTGAAGTCATAAACTCTAAAGGAAACTTAAGAGACATGTAATATAGTGTACAAGTTATACAGAATTGATGATATCGAAATGATGTCACTATGAATACCTATTCAGCGGTATTTGACGTGGATATGTTTGTCATGACTACTTTGCCTTGCAGATCATGTACACAAGCAGGTGTGTCGTACATGCCAGTCTATGGTGGATGTGGACTCTGAATTTATTGTAAAGAAGAAACTGATGGGAAAGTTCAAACTCGTAAATATTATGCAACAGGTAATGATATTATTAACACTTACTTTTGAAGCATCCAGAACCATCAAGATGATATCTGATGATTTGGAAACAGCAATGACCTGAAACCAAAATCAAAAAGTTTCTATCAGGGTTTACATACTTCATTTCATTCGGTGTCCCTCGGAATCTAAGTTCAGCAGCAGGCTTTTATAGTACAAGCGTCTACCTGTCTACCACGTCCCTTTCCTTCGGATGCTCCTTCAATAATTCCAGGAAGATCGAGCAGCTGTATTTTGGTATCATTGTAGTGAATAATGCCAGGGATGCAGGTAAGCGTGGTAAACTCGTATGATGCAGCTTCAGAATGCGTTCCCGTCAACATTGTCAAAAGTGTCGATTTTCCAACACTGAAAAGCAAATCATCAGAAACATAGCTTGAATACTACGATCTAAGAAGGCAGCTATACTTACGTATAACTTATATAAAACAACCCCATCTAAGCACTTCGAACGACATAACATTATAGAACACATTTCGGAAAAAGATAAACAGCAACGAAAAGCCACTTAAACCAGTCACAGGTAGAAAATCATGTAAATAAAATAAAAACGAATTAGTTCTTTGCACTCTTTTCCCAACATCTACTTCCCTAAGGCGATAAAATGGCTAACCTGGGAAAACCTATCAGCGCAACGCGTCCGTGGCCAAATTTTGTAACTTCAAAACCATCCCCAGCACCACTAGAACCCTGGTCCACAGTTACCAGAATATCAAGAGTTGCGCCAATCGCATTCGTAAAACAAAGTCAAGAGTAGGAAGTTATTGCGAGATATACGCTGATGATATTCGATAGGGAGCCTAAATTATATGCAAGCAACCAAGTGCATCAACACGTGCAAACATAAAGGAAAAGTTAAAAAAGCACATTACTTTGGGGGGCTCCAACAGTTGTGTCCTCAACTTTGCTATCTTAGCCTTGAGCTGACCCAAATGATATTCTGTGGAGGAGTAAACAACACTATACTTATCTATCAGATGTTAACCTCTAATTCCAGTAAATATATTAGGCAACAACAAATTTCAAAACTAGACAAATGAATCAACAAAAAACGTCTTAATTAGTTACAAAACAGAATATGAAATTGCCTATTCTTATACACTGAAAAACGCTATCTATATGGATAGAATGAGATCGATCACCTGTAGCTTTATTTTTCTGCGTGCGTGCCATCTCAGCCTCGATTTCTTTTATCTTTTCAATGATCCCCATCTTCTTGCCTTAATTGCAGTACGAAAAAACAAAACAACACAAGAGTACTGTAAAATATGATTGAGCTACAGATTAGTTGCTTTAAATGTTACTCTTTTAGGTAAATATATCACGAGAGAAGCTGAAGGATTCTTTGCTAGCCGTAGGGCCTCAAAATTATGAAAGTTCTAGACCTCTCACCTTTAACTAAAAACGTTGTTTGATTGAAGAAACACTTTACTGGCCCTTAAATTCAGAGCCCACCTATGATAATGATGTAATCCTTTTTTTTCTTCTATGGCAGTAATTTTTGTATCTTAAATTAGGACATTTTTTAAACTGATGTTGATATAGTGATTTTAGTTGTGATTTTACCTATATTTAATTAATCCCAAGCACCATATTTGATTAATGATCTTATTGTTATCGAACAACAGGAAGAAGAAAAAAAGAAGTTGCTTTAGACGGCATGTTGATGTCAGCAGGTCAAATCTTTTGTTTAGGAAAAATGAAACCTAGATTAACAAATAGCTAATGACTAAATACAAGAATTATATCATATAGCCAATGGCGAAATACAAGAATTGTAACAAATTAGGCACTCCAGTCTGCATTCATGGTAATTTGCAACAACTCAGAAAATTAAATTTTCAGATAAACACAAAAATATAAAAACCATCAATAATAGTAGATTTTATTTTCTTGTATAGAGAACTTACAAAGCCGTAAGTTATTCAAGGTACACGAACTTGTAGGAAATAGCACTATACAATAGCACACGACCTTGTACTACTTCGAAGATTCTAAGCTAAAAACACACATAATGTCACAACACATCATATCTACATCAGTCATACTCCAAAACACTTGTCCTGCTGACTAACACTTTAGGCTAATGCGACCTCTACTTCAGCTGCAGCAGGTAGTGGAGCAATGAAATGCTCCTCTTCCTTTGGTGGATGGATGGTGACAAGATCAGGTAAAGGCGTAACTGGACCTTGCTTCCCCTTGGGATCCCAGTCGAGCATTATCTTAACTTTGATGCCAAGAACGCCCTGCAATGATTTTATAGAAACAGTTAACAAATCAACTTGTACATGGGTGAAACAGTTAACAAATCAACTTGTACATGGGTGACATAGCTTAATCCTTTCTAGAACAACACCAAGTAATAATCCTCATGTTCTCTGAGGTCTAAATGCATATTTAACATGAATGTTGGGGGAACTTGCCTGTCTAAGGAGGACGTGTCTCACAGCAGAGTCGATGTATTCTTTGACAGGTTGGCCAGATGATATCATGTATCCATCCTTGAACTTCATTGCTTTGGCACGTTGGGCCCTAAGCTTCCCACTAACAATGACCTCGCACCCCTTTGCTCCACTTTCCATAACAAATCGTAGAACACCATAGCAGGCCCTAAGAAGGAGACAAAGACAGATGCATCAGTACTATTTTTAATGTCACTTGAATCTCTACTCCTTATTCACTATGACAAAGATGAGTATTCCCGAAATTTGGTTAATGTCCACAAATAAAATGGCACCCAATCAGTATTAATATCTCTTAACAGCATGTTATTATCACGACACAACTATATATGCAACTTGGTATATAAAGGATAAAAAAGGAAGAAAACAAGAAATCCCTGAGTATAAGAAATATCTTTTATTGCAAGAACTATTGGAGATTTTTCCAAACTCCATAAACATAAAAGAGTCCATGGAGCATGACAAACTCAAGACATCTACAGTCAACACCAGTAAAGGAGCATCTTAGACCCATGTCAAGGAGAACATGGTTACATATACCAGTACGAGTAAAAAAAAGGCTAAATAAAGAATCTTAAGTAATTTGTTTGGTGTGATTCTAAACTCCAATAACACGAAACTAGTCAGGGAGCCAGACTCACTCCACTAATTTGCTGTAAGCATTGATGAAAAACTCTTCAATTCAAATGTGAAGGAAGATAAAAAGAACACAATGCCTAGACATCATTCAGTCCACTTCTAGTTTGAACCATTCAGAACCTAGCTTCATTATTTCATACTAAATTAGCAGCTCTTACCAAAGAGGACAAAGTTATTAAAAGTTTAAAACAAATGTAGGAATACTGAGAAAACCCCATTACACAATGCAAGTAAAGAGGCCAACCTGACTCCTATATCGATCTATGCATCGATTGATACTCAGACCCCAATCAACTTGGAGAAAGGAGAATATACAATCAATGCTATATAAACGGGATACGCATAGTTCATTTAGGTAGTAACTTTTTAAGATTATTTCATAAGCAGTGTGGAATAGTTTGCTGTTGGCACTGATGAGAGAGCATCTAAGACCCATGTCAAAACAAATGCAGCTACATATACCAAATCCAGTTTTAAAAAAAAATTAAAAAACTAAATAAGCATCTTAAGTAATATGTTTGGTGTGATTCTAAACTCCATTAACACGAAACTAGTCATGAAGCCAGACTCACTCCACTAATTTGCTGTAAGCATTGATGAGAGCCCTTCAATTCAAAAATGTGAATGAAGATAAAAATAACACAATGCTTATCCATCACTAAGTCTACAATCCAGTTCAAATTATGCCAAACCTAGTATCATTTTCCGTACTAAATTAGCAGCAGTAACCATAGGACAAAGCAATTAAATATGTAGGAATACTGAGAAAACCCCATTACACAATAAAAGTAAAGAGGCCAACCTGACTACTATAATCACTCTAAGCATCAACTGATATACTCTAACCCCAATCAATTTGGAGAAAAAGAAAATTACAATCAATGCTATATAATACGGGATACGCAAAGTTCGTTTATATTGTAACATAGATTGTATCATGAGCAGTGTGGAATAAATTTACAAAATGCAATAGATAAAAACATAAACACGAACCTGCGAACAGCAAGTCCTCCGAGAAGCTTGTAGCGCAACGATTCAGCCTGAGCAATGGCACACAATCCCCTATTGTTAACCCTCTCAGCGTAAAGCTCAACGGTATTCTCGGGGAACTTAAACCTCTTCTGAACAACAGATGTGAGCTCTCTGATTCTCCTCCCCTTCTCACCTAATAAAAACAACAAAAATTCACAAACACAATTCAAAAAAACTAATTAAACCTAATTCACTTCACAATTGACAATCAACATAAAATACATAAATAGATGAGCAATTTGACATTTTAAAGAAAAAAAAAACATAAAATATACCTAGAACATTTTGAGTACGAGTAGCTCTGATGATAATCTCGGTGCGGACCGGCGTGACTCTGACCTCGACGCCGGAGTAGCCATCCTCGGCGAGTTCACGAGTGAGAAGCTCGTTCAGCTCGGCGAAGAACACGCCATCGGCCACAAACTAACACCGCACAAGAGAATACAGATCAACAAAAAAAACAACAAATTCATTGATTTGAGAGATGGAATTTGAAGCTACCTTGCGTTTTTTGCTCATTTGAGTCGCCATTTTTGAGAGTTTAAGATGAGATAAATGGAACGGCTGCGTAAACTAGCAGGCACGGCCTATATATAGCAATCGTGTGCGGCGGGGTGTAGTAGGCTAGGGTTTTTCGTGTAACGTGTTTGGAGTAAAGCGCGCGTACTGCGTCAATTTACTACTACGGGTAGCGTTTATTTATTTCTATATATCGCATTGTACTTTTTTTGTGAATCGGAATTGGTCAAAATGTAATTAGATAAAATAATAATGTAGAAAATGAAATAAAGATTATTTACCTTAAACTTAGTTTCATACGTAACGTGTTACAGCTAAAAGAAGTTATTTGAGTGAATTCATTTTATATGTAACGTTTGAACTTTAATTGTTGATAACATGATTATACATATTACAACAAAAGAGTATATTGATTTGTTCTTTTTTTACGATGTTCGTTTCTATGGATACCGAAACAAATAGGCTCGTTTGACTCAAAATGCAAAACTTATATACTGATATCGTGTATCGGTCTCTATATACTAAAATTTACGGTAGATGGATATAACATGTAATGTGATCTAAATACAGAGTTGTGACGTGTGATTTGAGAAATAAATGTTAACTCTTTTAACTTTTATTTATTCCTCATGGCATGAATTGGTAGAGTGATGATGATACACTATTTTCATTCAACTCAAATCTGTGAATAGAATAAGTTTTTGAAGAGGGTCCCTCCCAAAGCAACGGTTGGAGGAGAAAAAACGTTAGATAAGAAGAGTTAAACAGAAAAAATAGCAAGTGAAAAAACCAACAGTGTCAGCTCATCAATGGCGTTAGCTCTCTCACTCTCATACTACTCCTCTTCTCAAATCCATTCTTCGTTGCATACAAATCGTGTTCTCAACTACATAAAGCCATCTTTCACTTTTGAAAAGCGCTTATCATTCACATGCTTCTCATCTAAGAAGAAGCAGCTCAGTTTCATGGACCAAATTCTTGATTACATTGAAGGTTACTTGCCACTCTTTGACCTTTTCTTGTTTTTCACTTTCAGACTTTGCATTTGTGACTTTCAAAGATTTTGTATCTTTGTTGTGATTAAACATTCTGTTTCTCTAATAATATATATAGGAGGTCCAAAGTTAAGGAAATGGTATGGTGCACCTGATATTATGGAGCAAGATGGAAATACAGTGGAAGAAGATGAGGCTCAAGGTTTTGTGCATATTACCCTTGATTCTTGTTGTAAATATTTTCTGCAAAAAAGCCACATTAATATTCACTTTTTATAATATGGAAACAGAAGAAGAGGAAACCAGGGATGCGGTATTAGTGACGGATGGAGATAATGAGATTGGACAGGTGATGTTATATGCACTCAAGATATCTTTTTTTACGGCTGCGTTTCCGTGACTTATTATGCTACATGTTCTCAAAACATCTGGTCATAATTGCTCGCATACTTGATAATCTACCCGAGGTCTAATGGGAAGCTATCCCACATTTTGTTTTGGTCCCTTAATTGGTTGTCTGGATAGTTTGAGGGACTAGTTTATTGGCCTGAATTTTTAGGTTCGTTATGTTTGTCTGGCACAGATGATTATACTTTCACTAATTGTCAAGAGGATCCGAGTAAAAGCATTTGTGAAGGATAAGCGGGCTGCCATGGAAGCGTTTGGCACTTATGTCGAGGTTGATGCGTCTACTACATCTTCAAAGCTTCAAACTGTTTAATTTGCTCATTTGCTTGATCTTTTGGCTATTTCATAACTCTTGTATGGGTGGCAATATTTTGAAGTCTCTGGTGGGAGATACAAAGGACAAAACGTTTCTGAAGAAGGCTTTGAGAGGCACTCGTGCAGTTATATGTCCAGTTGTAGGTGCCCCCGACTCTCCTTCGTTCCCTTTTCCTGCTTCACATGTTTGTTATTAATGCTAAATAAATCCACTATCGTAGATATCTTCGTATTTTACTTATCTTTATGTATCGAACACTTCACCACTAGCTTATATCTATAAATCATTTTTGTTTGCCAAATTTTACCAGGGCCATAATTCTGAGTCAATGTTATATTCTGAACAAAGTTGCATATGTATGGTATGATGCTTCCAGAAACCACTTATGACTCCTTGTCTTTATTATGCATAACTTTTAGGAAGGATCTGTAAATAACATTGAGAGCTTGAAAGGTGTACAGCATGTGATACTGTTATCTCAGGTATCTCTAAGTTCCTAAACATATTTGGTGCTCCAACCTCAAATAATACACGTTTGATATAGTAAGTGTGTGAAGTTTTCAGTTGTCTGTCTATAGGAATGCTAGCGGTATTCAAGCAGCCATGACTAGCAATGCTAGGAAATTAGCAGAGCAAGATGAAAATGTTGTGAAGGCCTCTGGAGTACCCTATACTATCGTCAGGACGGGGATACTGAAGGATACTCCTGGAGGAGAGCAAGGTTTCAGCTTTGAAGAGGTACTGTAAAATCCCGAGTGTTATCATCACGAGTTTATTCTGTTGGAAGACTTTCTACTCTTGTATCTGACAGTGACATAATAAAAATAGCTTTCTTGTATGAAGAGTTTAGTTGCATCGAATTGATTGAAACATGTGCAAACTCCTGTGCTTTTAAACGAAGTCTCTTAAGCTTCATGAAGGCTGTTTATGTGATATAAACAAGTTAATTTAACTGACAGCTGATATTTGATTTTTTTATTCCACATGAAGGCTGCAGAATTCTGACTTACAGAATTGAATCATATTATGTGCATTTTGATGAATTTAGCTGTTTGCATCATAATGCTGAGTTTTCTGTAAAGGTGTGATGTATTATCATATTCTGAGGTCAACTTTGGGTAGTATCTTTTTAGCCCTTTTTCTTCTTCTTGGGTCATTCATTTCTTGGCTTATTGTAACTTAAGTACTTAATAAGTACACTGATAATAGGTTTCATAGAACAGAAAAATGCATTATTTTGGTGAAAAAAAGGTGACTGAAGTACTTAAGTGTGACTGAATACTGAAGAAGCAAATAGCTATAAAAAGTTGCTAATGTCATAACTACTTAAGGACCTTTCAGTGGACAAGTTCCTTCAAAATGAGAACAATTAAACACAATGCTTGATTTTGATAAGATAACTATACCACATGCTTTGAGATATTGTTCCGATAACAAAAGCTCTTATGCTCATTTGCCTTTCCTAACAGTTCATATCCATAAAGGTGTTTCATGGTTATAGTTCATTGAATGATTTGTTATGGCTTTTGGATGTTTCTTTTAGTCCTCTCAATCACAACAATATTATGCAGCAACATGCGAATATCTGTTAACTGTTGAAAGTGTTTTAAGTCTATTAAAAAGTGTCATGACAGGGTAATGCGGCAACTGGAAGCCTTAGCAAGGAGGATGCTGCTTTTATATGCGTAGAAGCCCTTGACAATGCCCCACAAGAAGGATTAATATTTGAGGTTCAGTTCTTTTGGTGTTGATGCTGTTAATTTGACGCTTATTTAATATTTTTGTGATGGTTCTAGATCAAAGTTTATGTGCTCGTACTGCAGGTTGTAAATGGTGAGGAGAAAGTTTCTGATTGGAAAAAGTGTTTTGCCACATTGATGGAGAATTCGAAGAAGTAGCTGAACCCATGTATACAAAGTCATTAGCTCTGGTGTCTTTCATTTGTTTGTTTGTTCATAGTACTTTGTATGCCAATGTTATAAAAAACAACTAACCGGGACACTTAGAAAAGAAGAAACAAAAATGAATTGTGTTCTCTTATCTTTTCTACTTGTAGTAAGTTTACGAATGGATTTGAGACAAAACATTGCTCTGTTGCTACCTCCGAGTTCAGAAGGGGAAAAGAAAATTTGCTAGGTACAGAAGCTGATCTTACATGTGGTGATAAACTCTCTCAATTTCTTGCAAGAAATGCTTTCATATGTTAGATGCTTGATTGGGACAAGACTAAACTGCCAATAAGTTAATTGTGGTTTTTAAAGATTTTCTATTGATATGATATCAATCAAAACACGATGCACTTAACTGATATGTAACTTGCGTGTACACCAACATCAACTTATAGTTTCAGTGAGTTCTTCTGGCTTTATTCCGTTTATTAGTTAGTCTTTGTAAAACCTCAAAAAAACGGAGAACTTTGGACATTACTTCTTAGTACTATTAGAGCAATAATTAAATGCATTCCCATTAGATTTCTCCCTAATTATTTTCTGAAGGTTCCATCTAACAAATAACAAGTACACTATCACCATAATTAGGACATACAGTACTCAAAAGACTATGATCCTTTGCATTAGAATCTAGTCTTGTGGATGTTAGCACTTGGCACAAAAAAATTGTTTTCACGCATTATGATTCCCAATATGGTCCAAAAACATTTCAATATCGAACACCACAATAGCAAGATATTTCTGTTCTGAGGTTCTCATTCAATCATGTCCTCTTAAGACAAAAGTACTGCTCATTTCACATTCGACAAATGCAGATTCACATAAACCTTATCCAAAGGCTATATCCGCTGTACTTTTGCTCGGGATCCTAAGCCTCCATTATACAACCCTTTATAAATTGTTCGTGTTTAAACAGTTTGCGGACTCCCTTTATTCCATCATATGACCAAATAGAACACAGAAAGTAAATACACAAAAACAGACAATTGCTAAGTGCTTACTAATGAAATAAAAATGTTATGCTCAATTGAAATGAGAGAGAGGGGAGAGAGATTATATTCTCAATTCAACGTGATTTATTTGTACGTGCAGACATCATAAACGACGCATAAATGCATGGATATGTTGTCTTCTCTCTGAGACAGTATGAAGGGGGGCCATCGAAAATAACCTACGGACAGAGAGCTGTTTCGGAATAATCGGAAACCTTGTTCTAAAAGGGTGTATATACTACCAAACATTTGTTGATAGCCACACAAAGTCTGGACATTGAGGAATATCTTTTGACAAACATGGAAAGTAGTAAAGATGGGAGTTGAAGGTTTCCATCAAAAAGCACCACAAGAACGATGATGCAAGACAACTAGCCAAAAGTTTGATGTTGAGTGTTCTTTTGCAAGAAAACCGAAAGGTGAGAGATGATATCAATTAATGTAGGGACCAACACTGAAAAAACAAAAAAGGAATCAAATTTGGGTCTGTAATAAAGGACAATTATTGTTATCTAATTGCCTTCCCCATTATCTCAGGATATGCAGTTTGAAACTTGAGTTTAATTATCTAACTTTAAACACAAGTTAAGCAGACAATCTACCCGAAAATGGTAAATATAAGGAACATGCTTATGCAAATCAAGCCGTAACTTCAAAAGCAAAACGACAATTAGTGTTCATGGGACGGGTACTGCTAAGATTCAAATAAGATAGTAGCATAACGTACAAGGAAATGCGTATCCACAATTCTCTGGAGGCAATAAATGGCTTATCATGAAGGTTAAAAGTGTAGAAATTTCAAATGAAATTTGAATTACACTATCCAAACTATACCGGTCCGGATATAATCAATCAATTGCTGGACCTAATTCTCTTTTGTTCACCTCTTCCGTCAAATTTAGAAGCCCCAGCAGAATCCTCTTCAGATGAAACCTCCATAGATTTTGAGAACGAGCTGGAGAGATCGGCATACAGATCAACCACCCTTCTAATGTTGTTGTTGAGCTCCCTAATTAATCCCACATTTCGCGACAAATTATCCGGGATCTTCGACTCGTGATTCTGGTTAATCTCGTTGATCAACAGCCTGTTCTGGTCTAAAATATTCTGCACCTGCACAAAGTTTTTCTGAAATGTCTGAACAACCTTCCCCTCGATTAGCGTACCGTTAACAATACCAGAGAATATGTCGTCGTCCATCACCCTTCCGCCAGAACGTAATTAG
Organism: Misopates orontium; assembly: GCA_946800315.1. NCBI lineage: Eukaryota > Viridiplantae > Streptophyta > Magnoliopsida > Lamiales > Plantaginaceae > Misopates > Misopates orontium. The sequence goes on from OX326949.1 coordinate 44,717,980, forward strand.
CACCACTGGTTGCCAAGAAAAATCGAAACTTTACCATCAGTTACGAAAGCAAATAATCGATGTCAGCATCAAAGAAGTACTTAAATAGCTAATTCACCTTAATTTTTCACTTTTACTTTTAGCCACTTACTCAAACATACAAAAGCCACACCTTTTAGGCCGAATCATAGCCAGAACGTATTATAGCAGAAACCATCAATTCTACTTTTTAAAACACAAGGCAAATGGTACTAAAATTAAGGGTTGAAAATAAAAAAAAATAAAAAATAAAGCAAGATAACACAAAAAAAAGCTGGCTGCTTTTTATTGATGAATGAACCTTTACTTTTGTGTTATCCAAAAACTAAGCAAAGGTAAATGATTTATATATCCTTAATAAGTTAATGATTGTGCCATAAAACTCAAAACCATATAATGATCCAAAACACTCATTCAACTCTTTAACCAATCACAATTTAAAGAACAAACGGCAAAAAAAAAAGAAAAATATTAAGTGGAAGTCAATAACTAAAATTGAACCTACATATTAACACACAACAGATCCATGGACTAAAATGAAAACAAAAAGAAAAACTGTAAATTACCATAACTATTAAAAAGAATCCAAATTAGATTACATACGGAAAAAAAGGAAACCTAATTACAAACAAAACAATTAAGACCGAGCAAACTCACTAAAATTCGACAAATTCACATGAATTTAGTAAAATTAATCAAAACAGAGCAAGAAAACAAAAGAATCAACTAAAATTGGTATGAGTTGACTATTAATTTACCTTAAAATTGAGAACCATAATTTGAAAGTCTCTGTTCTGTTGAGTTTTAATTGTTCGAGAAAGTGCGTCGGAGATGGAATAAAAAGGGCCTGATGAAATGAGAAATCTGGAGCAGAGAGGATATTATTTATATGATGATGATGATGAGATTTGACGACAAATATAAATGATGATTTTTTTCACACAGACCCTATTATGTTTATTTTGATTTTGAGGAATTAATAATTGGATTGACAGGTGGATAATAGAGAGAGAGAGAGAGAGAGATGTGTTTCTCTGTCCTCGTTTACTTCACCTGCGATATTCGGGTTTCATTCATTTTTGCTTGCCCTTTTCTAGGAACATGAGATCATACAAAAAACTATTTTCTTTTCTTATGTGCGCAACTCGCTAACTCAACTTGCCTAGTTTTCTATTTCTTATTTTTCTTAATAGTTGAAATTGTTGAATAATAATTTGAGCTCGTGGGACAAAATTTTGGTTAGATTCTTGGCCCTTATATAATATATATATATATATATATATATATATATGAATTGGTTCATTCGGTTCGCCTGTTTTGCGGTCAACGGGATTATCTTTTACATTAATAGCGAAGTTAAGCGAAGAGAATTATTCTTATTATGATTTGACAATTGACAATAACAAAAATGCAATTCAATGTAATATATGTACAACGTAAGAAAAAATCATTCTTTCTATGAGATTTTCTTATATGGAGATATGTCATAATTTGGTTATCTTGACGTGTGTGTGGCATGATTTAAATGAGTTTCTAGGACAACACAGACATTGGACAAACCAATGAACTCGCTGCCGATCACGATTGGATTAGCCAATCGATTGTGACTTCTGATTTTCTCATCCAACCACTTGATCGGTTGACAAGTTAATTTATCGGTCATTGGCAATATTCTAAAGTTTCAATTGGCCATTCATAGATAACAATGATGGTGTGACAAGTATCGCACAATTGGGAATGGTCTTAAATCATCTGTAAAATATCACATAAACACTATATTTTGCAAGAAACCCTTACATATCGACTATTATAAGCAACCCTTACGTATTGACTATTCATTGTTCAATCATAAATTTATGATTTTAGCAAGAATAAGTTCATTATCTGTACTGATTAAGTACAGTTAGTTATTATTTCTAAGATTCATCAATGTATCTCATATGAAGCACATAATTGATTGACAAATTATCATAATTCCATGGAAATATTAAATATTTCAAAAATCTTAATCTTACTAGTAATCACTATTAAATATATCCAATTAATTCCTTTATCATTAATTTGTCATTCAGTTATTGTTTATTATAACTACTTGAGAGTTACTTAAGACACCTCCCTAATTATTTTCTTTCCATTATCTAAGACTAATCCTCACTACGCCCGTCCATTCTCATACTATTTCATTGATTTTAATTATATCCTAAAAGAGTAAAATAACTTGCTTACGTATAGTTTACAAAAAATAAATTAAAATAAATAACTTACGTATATATACACGAATTTCTCTTAAATTCACTTCCTATATTCTGTAAAACCTAACAAATCGCTTATTTTGTCCACAGATGAGGTTCGAACCCTAAACCCCCAAATCAAACTCTCAAAAATTCCCCGCCAACACAAAAACCGTCGTCGGCGTATGGACACTGTAATCCATTCAGCGCTCGAAGAAATCTGCTGCGAATGCTCCGACGGTCTCCACCTCCGCGATCTATGGCCGAGAATCAGCTCAGCTCTCACTGCCAGTGGACTCCCCTTCAATCCGAACGTGAAGCGTGCTCTGTGGACGAATCTCGTCGAGATTCCTGGCTTGAAATTCGAGGCCTGCGATAATGGCGAAGAGGATTGGAGCAAGTGTGCGGTCGAAGTTTGCGAGGACCGGAACGTGAAGATCGTGGCTCCAGAAGCGATGAGGAAGAGTTTTTTGGGGATATACGAGATCGAGGCGTTGGAATCGAGCTTGTCTGATACGCAGCGGTTCATTCTCCAGCGCCTCACCGTTGCTAGGTGAGCGTTGTGAGTTTTCGTGTGGAGTTGATGTAGGATTGCTCGTGTTTGTTGTGTGATTTATGCTTGTTTTGTATTGGTTGAGTTTGATTATGTTTTAGTTATGGTGCTGACTGACGTCGACTAGATGATTCGTAGAACATTAACTTCGTGTGGTTGAACACCTTGCTTCACTTGAGTTGCAAATCATGTTTTCCATCTTGAGTTATTTTCTGTATAAACGCATACTTTTAGTGAGAACTGATGCATTATAGGTATTTAGAATTCGAATAAGTAAATAGTAGTCTGTGGTGGTGGTGGTGGTGGTGGTTATTGACTGGGATCAGAAACTTAACGCATATATTTATTCGTTCTCTCTCTTTGTTGATATTGAGTTTGGCCGTTGAAATTGGTTAGTATAACAAGCTTTCAGGATTTAACTTTACATACTTGAGTTTGAAACAATAGGAATGTGCTATACGCATTTTTTGAGTGTGAATCTATATAATATCGTCAGTGAAGTTTGCATTTGCTCTATCCTCAGGACAAATGGAATCGCACAAAGTGATCTTGCAAAGGAATTGAAGATGGCACCAAAGAATTTGTTCTACCCACTGAAGAGACTTGAAACCTTAGGATTGATCGTGAGGCTCCCAACTGTTATCCGAAAGAAACAGACATCCAACAATGGAGATCCAAAACCTGATTCCATCGTGCACACCAATATGCTTTACTTACATCGCTACGGGAAGCATTTGGGTTGCCAACAGAGGCTTGAAATCAGTAAAGATGACAAAGTGGGTGGAGAGGTTGGAGATGTACATGCTGAAACGAGTGACGATTTTGGTCCAGAAGTAGAAAATGAGGATGTACACGTCAAAGATTTTTTGCCTGCACTAAAAGCCATCTGCGATAAACTTGAAAAAGCTGACGGCAAGGTTAGTTATACTCGAATGATGGACTTACTCAACCTTGGTTTTAATGTAAAGCTGGCTAATTTTTTTCTGTTACTTTGTGCTGCTGAAGGTCCTGGTTGTCTCTGATATAAAGCGAGATCTTGGTTATCGGATGAGTTCGGGCCACAGAGCTTGGAGAAATGTAAAGCTGTTTCTTTTCCATTCTGCAGTTTTCACTCTTTATTTTCAGAAGCAGATTTTATGAGCTCATTCTCTTAAAGGTTCCCATTGCTTATTCTTCAATCACTTACGGTGCAATCTGTGGTTAGATATGTCACAGGTTGAAAGAAGCAAAAGTCGTAGAAGAGTGTTGTACAATGGTAAAAAAGAAGGTATTTGTGCTGGAGCTACGACTTTGATAATTTGACACTCTTTACTGCTTGCCCTGAATACAAACAACAACTGAACCTATCATCTCAATTTTCTGTGGTAGCTGTATAGATCACACAGCAATACGTAACGATATGTTCAGACGAGCATATGAGTTTCCCTCCCAATTCATTTTGATTGAGCAAAGTGTCTTTGTTTATTCCTTTGACAACTTTATTGTATTGTAACACCTCCATATGTGTCTCTTTTGTATTCCCATCGTTCTATTCATGCATAACTTAGATTTGGACTCAAGAAAAGAGTTATGTATCTATTAGTCATATTGTATGAATAGCAAGTTAAGAAGAATATTGGTGACATGATACTCCTGTAATTAACTAAAAATAAAACGCAATGCAGGTGTTTTTGTAGATTTAGTTTAGCTGATCTTAATGTGATTGCTGCTCGTCTTTGCTAAGTTGAAGCAGGCTGGTTGTTTTCTTCAATAGAACTTAGGGGTATGGCTTTAGAAAGAATTGGAAATCCACCAAGTTTTGACAAATTAGTTCTTAAAAAGAGTAATTGTCTAAACCTTGATTCTTTGTCCTCCTATTTGTTGCATTTTTTTGGATATTGGATGCAAATCCATATAAACACAACATGTAGAAACCTATAGGTAATGAAAAGCTTATTGGTTTCCCTACGTGTCATTTCTTCATCAAGTTGTACTTTTTGTTGAACATAAGAAACTTCTTTTCCCCTTTTGTTACAGAGTTCTTTGCTTTTGCAGACGGTCAATTGTTTACGCCTACTCCAATCCTTTTCACCATCACTTTTTGAGCCAAAACTTCATGGACGCAAGCACGATGATGTTGACAGGGAACAGCCGACGAGCTCTGTGAAGAGAGGGCAGATTACAGAACAACTTGTAGAGCTTCCCATTTTGCGTCAGATATATGACGTAATTGACGCTGCAGGCGCAAAAGGAATTACTAATACTGAAGTAATTGATTTGCAGCTAAAATTAAGAACAATGCATTAGTATTATTTCTGTTGGTTTCTCTGCTAATATATTTTGACCGTGTTTACTGTTTTAGTTTTTGGTGTATCTTTTATCCTTTCTCTTGCCCTATATAAGCTGAACCCTGAAAATGCCCATAGAGAAGAAAGCCCTTTTCATTTCAAGCTGCTCATTTTTTATTTATCTTTTTCCTTCAAAAAGCTTACTTTTGCCTTCTATTTAATGCTTGTTGACCTAGCAATTTGATGGGTTTGTACGGTTAGTATTTCTGTTATAATCAAGCTTGTTGTTCCATCTGTGCAAATATTTTCTACGTACATCAGTTCAGGGGCAAAATCTTCAGGACTATTAAAGCTATTGCTTGGTGCTTTTTAATGCAGTCTATTGTATGAAACTTGATTTAAAGTTCTGGTGGATAGAGTTTCTTGTTCAAAAGGCCTCGGGGCATCATATATCTCTTTGATTGTCCTATCATATATGGATATATCCATAGTCATTCAAAATGTATTTTTTCTTTTTTGAGTGTTGCTTCAGTTGCTCGTAAAATCAATGTTTTTCACCTTTTCTTCTCTACATGCAATGGTCACTAGGCTTGTATAAATTTATGTGAAATATATGATTATTGGTCTGCAAGGTGATGGTCTCATCATGGTCACATGCTTCAAACACATTGTTTGTTGAAAGTATTAAATGTGTCATATTTATTCGAAAGGTCTTATGGGGTCTCATTGTTCGTCATTTCCTTTGAGACTTAGTGTCAGGTAATAACTGTCGAACTTTTATGTTGTGAGCAGGTATGCAGAGCACTTGGATTTGGCAATAAGGAGTATCATAAGCGATACTTTAACCAAAGGATCTTTAGGTTCGGATTGCATTCGCATCTTGAAATCCATAATAGATGTGAGGTCTACCGACTTTTTACAGCTAGAAACTTCAACAAGAAATCATCTAATATGTTTCCAGATGAAAGTGGAACAGTTCTGAAGGAAGTTACTGAACCTAATTCATATGTTGTGGATCATGACTTTTACGAGAACTTGGCTCAGCCGATGCCTATGCATGCAGTGGATACTCTTACTTCCATGGTGAATGGCGAGGGCACAAATGACATTGAACATGATGCACCCGTCCCAACAGAAGCTTCTTCTGGCACGAATAAGGATGGTGAGGGTAAGAGTTGTCCGCTTTTACAATGGAATCATCAAAATACCGATGCTGAGCTGTGCGATAGAGTTCCTGACCAGGAAACACAATCAGTAACAGACAATGCTTTGCAAGAACAGAGCCCTTCTGCTGCTGTCACAGTTCCTAGGCGTCGATCGCATCTAAGATATCCTAGTCTTACGATTGGTGCAACCAGCTTGGAGAGGGAGCAGCACATACTCAGAATGTTGGAGGTCTTTTTTTACGGTTTCTCCAGATTTTTGTTATGTTTATTTGATGGCTTATCTTTGGAGTTAATACATGCAAAAATTTTCATATGTACAGGAGGAGAAGTTCCTTATTAAACCTGAGCTACACAGACGTCTTGAAAGTCTTGAGATGCATAAGAATACAATGATGGACCGGAAGACCCTAGAACGTAGCCTGAACAAACTTCAGCAGGAAGGGCATTGTAAATGCATCCGCATCAGTATCCCTGTTGTGACAAACTGTGGCCGCAGCAGGACAACTGTAGTAGTCCTCCACCCATCTGTTTATGATAAGTTAACTGAATTATTGAGTGAAATCCATGACAAACTAAGAAATTTTGAAATTCAAGTGCGTAAGCAATCACCGTCTCAACAGGTGAAGGGCCAGTCAGTAGCCATATTAGAAAATGTAAAAAGAATTCCAATTAGTGTAGGACCGGAAGTTCAATCAGAGCATGCTGAAGTGATGCGAGCTAATGGGTTTGTACCAGCAAAAATGGTCCGCACAAAGCTCCTCCACGTTTTCCTTTGGGGTTGGGTCAGCAAATCTCCTGGTTGGGATGATGCTTTACTATCTAGTGACAATCCTTGTGATTTAAAAAACCCACACAGCACTTGCGAGCCATTCGAACTAGATACGGCCATTAAATCCATGCCCATTGAGTTGTTCTTACAAGCTGTAGGTTCTGGTCAAAATTTTGTGAATTTGGTTGAGAAATGTAGAAGCGGTTTGCGACTTTCTGATCTCCCTAAGCAAGAATACAATTGCTTGATGGATACCAGGGCATCTGGACGGTTGTCATGGCTGATTGACATATTACGTCGTCTCAAGGTATTATTAACAGTACTCAATGGTTAACAAGGTTCTATTTTTGCCTATTTTCTTCTTTTTGATGTGAGGTGGAGATGTTTGGTGTGCTAGCGTTTTTGCCCGTGAGTTGGGACTGTAAGGGTGCCCATAGTTCTGTGTATGGTACCGCTTTTCCCCAGCTCCCTCTCTCCTTCCTACATCATTCTAGACCAATCTAATCATTAGCTTTTGGCAGTATTTTCTGCATAATCAAGAATGAGTAATACATTACCAGTAAGCATGCTAGATCCCCCTTTTTTTTGTGTGTGTGTGGAAAAAGGAAACACCAATCTATCTGAAAAGTGGTAAAGAGATGATCAAAAAGACCACAAGCATCCAACTGCGTAATAGTCATGTCAAGTCCTTTACTGCAATGTTCAATGGGTACAACATTAAGAGAAGTGGGAAATAGAAACAAATGCTCAGTGAGGCAACTGGTGGTAATGCTGTTGGTGGGAAGTCCTTCTATCTGAAATTGTAGCTATAGTGTTTGTGAGAGAAATGAGTTTATGTTGTATCCGGTATATATGTTGGATTGGTAGTGAGTAGATAAGAAAAATCTTTAACAGATAAGTCAGTGATGCTTGCTGGGAATAAAGGGGGGCAGATGGAGGGGACTCACCTAGCTATTTATATATATGCGTGCACATGCATCTATCTTCCTCTCCTCTCCTCTCCTCTCCTCTCCTCTTCTCTGCTTAGTGTATATCTACGCATGTATCCATGTCTGTGTACCTAGGGTACGTGTAGCATCTTAGAACATCTGCAATTCAAAGATTTCATTATACTAGATAGAGAGGTGTGGCGGCTTCATTATGAAAAAAAGGGGAGGGGAGGGGCAAGTAGAGAGGCAGCTGAGGGAGGATTATTTGAGTTAGTATATTGTGAAATATTCGAAATGTGAAAAACCATTTGGTTTAGTACAGTGTTGCTGTTTTACAATTAATGTCTACTTTCAGCAAGGGTTTATGTTGCCACCAACTGATGTACCAAAATGTTCGATTGGATTTCAAGATAATTATTAGTAAGGCATGAAACACCTATTTTATCTTTTTGTCGATGCATTAGGAATCAATAAGATAGGTCTTCATCTCTATAATCTATTGTAAATGGTTACGAACTAACGAAATCTCTTTCTCCAGCCAATGGCTAGAACGTAGCAACTAATGAAATCTATACTGGAATATTACAGAAGCTTGCCTCAAGCAACACCTATCGGTGCTTCAATTTTATTGGCAAATTTTAGTTCTTTCTCTCTCACTCTCTTTCTGAATATTTTATTTCTTCCTTATTTATCCACTCGTAGAAGAAGTTATTCTTGTTTCTTTCTTGTTTATGTTTCTGTTCAAAGTTCAATCTGGTGATGTTTGAAATGGGAATTTTGGCAGTTAATCCGTCTGGTTAGTAAGGGACATGGAGAAGATCGAGCTGGAAGCTCACAGGCCACTCTCACTCATGCATTGGAACTTAAACCTTACATTGAAGAACCAGTCTCAACTTTTGCTGCATCTGGTTTTCTTTTTCCAGATCTTCGCCCTCAAATCAGACATGACTTTGTTCTCTCAAGCAGGGAAGCTCTTGATGAATACTGGAATACTTTGGAGTATTGCTATGCCACAGCCAAGCCGCGGGCTGCTGAGCTTGCATTTCCAGGAATGGCAGTTCATGAGGTGTGATGTTTATTCCCAATATTGTTGTTGTTGTTGTTGTTGTTGTAATTAGGATAACAGGCACATTGCCTACAAAACCTTTGGGTGGTTTCCTTGCCTGGAAACTTAATGTTAAGGAGTTTTGGTAAATTTTCCATTTCTTTCTATCTTTTGCCATGAGTTATGTATAAATCATCAGAAGGAACTGTTGGATATATCATAATTTGAATTATAATTGTAAGAACTGGATGTATCGCCGTAAGAAACAATGCTGATCTGCATCTTGTTTACCTGTTGTATTGCAAATGCATTATACAGTAAGTGGGTGATGAAATTTTTTGTTCAGGTATTTCGTTCTCGATCATGGGCATCTGTTCGTGTAATGACAGCAAGCCAGAGGGCTAAACTTCTTGAGCATGTGGCAAAAGATGACTCAAGCAAAAAGCTTTCACGCAGTATGTGTGAGAAGATTGCTAAGGAACTTAATCTTACCCTTGAGCAGGTACGTTTACTGTCCAAATCATTAGGATAATGACACTTTTTTTCAACTTTGTGCAGATCTCGTTTTCTACCCTATACTTCATGAATTCAATCTAGATTAGTCCGTGGTACATGCACCACTGATTATCTGCATGCTCGTAGTTTAAGCACTCGCTATGATAGGAAGATAGTTAGTGAATTGCAAGTCCTGTGAGTTAATCTTAGTTCAAGCTTTGGTTGAGTTTTTGATTGATATTGGTTCCAGAAGGCTAGCTGTTGGAGACTTGCTCTAGACAGATCAATACTTAACAAACTGATCAACTTGCTTGTGTGCTATTACCCCCCGCCCTCGCTGGATTTGTTTGCATAATTGAAAGAACATTGTTTCAAAGATCTTTTGCATGGCATTGGAGGTTAATCTTTTTAACCCATGTGAATAATTGTGGCAGTACAGTTAGTAGTTAATATCCTACTTTCAAATTGAATCACTTGCATTATCATGGAGTAGTACTCCAATTCCGCGCTTAATTAAGTCATGTTTTACAAAATATTTTTTTAGTTGCCCTGCTGGAATTTTTTTTTCAGACACACAGAGTTAAGGTAGAGTCTGGGCACAGGATTTGGAACTTTAAAATTCGATAACAGGTCAACTTCATAGCAGGCTTAGGCTTGATTGAGAGTCACTGTTAGAGCCTGTCCTGCAATATGTGATTTACTCTGATTCTAGAACTATAAGAATTCTCAAGTGCCTCTGAGCCTAAACATTCTTGCATTATTTTCATGTGATTGAATAATTCATTAAGTTTTAGTTATAATGTGAATCATTAGCTGTGTTCATGCTGTTGCAGGTACTTCGTGTCTATTATGACAAGAGGCGGCGGCGTAGTACTAGACCTCAGAGAGTTTCAGGTGCAGAAGGAAAGAAAAATGAGACAGTGGAAGGCAAAACTTTTTTATCTCCATGCAAAAGAAAACGGGAATCAGGTGGAGCATCATTTAAAGTTGTAAAAGCTGCTGCAGTAGATAGAGAACCAAGTTCGCAGACGGTCAGCCTGTTATTAGATCCTTATAAGCAATTAAATGTGGAAAACCTCGTTGTTGACCATTTCTGAAGACAATAATTTCCACTTGCAGAATTACACCGGTGATGACATAGAGGGTCCAGTGGAGCCAGAAGAAGAAGATAAGGAGGCCTCCACTTCCATTCATAAGAGATTATCGAAGTTGGATACATCACGCCAGAAAAGGTTTTCATGGACAGAAGAGGCTGATAGGTGAGACTATTTCATATGTTGAGCTTGGGTTAGTCTGTCTACGGCAGCAAATACTGAGTTCCCCTTTTTTGTCTGTGGAATTTCTATGAAAATGGATACGAATGCCCTTTGAATTTCATGGCCCTTTTTCTATATGGTCATTTATGAACACATGCACTGATATTCATATAAGTTTCTTCTCACCAGAACCTTGTTTGATGCTTTTGTCTCTTAATTTGTTCTCATATTGATGAAATTACTCTCAGAAAATTGGTGATTGAATATGCAAGACATCGAGCTGCTCTTGGGGCAAAGTTTAACCGTGTAGATTGGGGATCGATTTCAAGCCTTCCTGCACATCCTGATACCTGCAGAAGAAGAATGTCTTCATTAAATAGTTGTATCCCTTTCAGAAAAGCTGTAATGAAATTATGTGGGATGCTTGCATATCGTTACACAAAACACCTTGAGATATTTCCGGACAAGGTGCTGAACCATGTAGACTTTGGAAAGAATGTGCAGGATTATGCATTTGAAGGGGATACTATGTGTGACTCGTCTTCTAAGACTGGCCAATGGGATGATTTTGAGGAGAATAACATCAAAGCAGCACTTGATGATGCTCTGAGACACAAAAGAATGGCTAAATTGGAGGCGGCCCAAGATACCATGTCAGACCAAGACAACGAGGTTTGTATAAATTGCGATATGTGGTTTCTTAAATTGAATCTCATCATTTAATTTGCATCTGGGTTGAAGATCAGTTAGCAAATCATTTGAGTTTTTTCTAAAGATTTATTCTGAATATTTGTGCAAATTGGTATGTGTGTTCATAGCGATAGTCAATGCACTTGTTTCCATCCCTCGAAATTTGATAAAAGAAATTAAGTGATAACAAACAGTTGTCCAGAAAGCAAAAAGCAGAAAGAAACTTTAGATTAGTGATGAATGAAAGCTTGCAGAAGAGGCTTAACAAAAAAAAAAGCTTGCAGAAAAAAAGGTAACTAGAAGTGATTAAAGGGTTTGTGAAATGGTGTATGCAGGTGTTTTATTCATTATCATACATTGATGCGCGTAAGTCTAGCAAATGGTATTTATCCTACAGTTAATTTAACACAATAGGATCACTTGATTAGTTATTTTAACAACTGCCTCTCTTTGTACGGGTTTTCAAGAGCAATAGTTGATGTGACTTGTTTTCTGTTTGTTCTGAAAGTTGGTTAGGAGAGAATGAAAGGGATTCGTGTGAGTATAAGTGGTTATGGTAAACTTGTGTCCGATTTATAACAAATATACTGGCTCCGCATGAGCATAATACATAAATGATTTCAGAAAGTGAACCTGTGTTCTTTCTTCTGAAATAGAATCCTATCATTTAATTGCACTATGGATTGAAAATCATTTGGCAAATTATTTGAGTTCTTTCTAAAGATATTGGACATTAAATCTGCCTGCAATTGGTTTATGTTTTCCCCTGAGCCCCCAACAACCAAGAAAAGGCGTACAGTTCTTAGGTATGATGTGTAGATACTTTATTTCATCATGTCAGAGTGTATTTTTCCTGGTTGTTGTACCTCCATTCTGGTTGTTTTGTAGCTTCTCTCTTTAATATATTGCTTTGCTTCCATAATCGATGTGCAATATTTCCACGATACTGGTTTAATTTCAACAGCTTCTGATTGCTAGGACTACGAGGATTGCGGTGGCCTTAAAGCTTCGAGTCATAGATCAAGCTCCCGCAAGCTTCCTAGAAAGTATGTTAAGCTTTTCAATGAAGGTGGACGAGTTAGAAGACAGATGCATGAATCGGTTGCAATTGCAAATGCTGCCGAGCTATTTAAGCTAATCTTCCTAAGCTCCTCGAAAGCTCCCGAAGTGCCGACTTTGCTGGCCGAAACACTGCGGCGTTATTCTGAGCATGATCTTTTTTCAGCTTTTAACTACTTGAGAGAGAAGAAAATTATGGTATTTATTTAATCAACTATTCTTGAATCTTGATCACTGCCTATTCATGCATTGTTGCACTGTATATTCTGTAACTAGCATGTTTTTTTTTCTTCAAAATAAAGGCCACGCTAGACTGACTTGAGTCAGTCATAAAATTGATTAGTAATAAGAGAGGGCCTCACCGTTTAAATTTTTATTAGATAATGACCTTATGGCATGATTGTGAAGTTTTTGTATACCATGACTAAAGTTCTATCCAATGTGCTTCCTAGTACTAGATTGTGTCCTGAGATTGTTTCTGTCTCTTTTGGCCTATTGCAATGTATCATTCTGCTGGTTTTTATTCTGTAATTGGCTAAGCATGGATGTGTTTCTCTCTTTGGCAGATTGGTGGCAGCTGTAATAGTCCCTTTATGCTTTCACAGCAGTTTTTAAATCACATTTCTCCTAATATATTACCCAGGGATACTGGAAAAAGAGCTGCTAAGTTTGTTAGCTGGCTTCGTGAAAGAGAAAAGGATTTGATGGAAGAGGGCCTTGATGTTCCATCGGATTTGCAATATGGTGAAATTTTCAGTCTGTGTGCTATGGTTTCATCAGGAGAACTCTTGATTACCCCTTGCTTACCTGATGATGGCGTCGGGGAGGCAGAGGATAATAGAACTTCCAAACGTAAATATAATTGTAGTGAGCCTGATGGGGGAGAAATTTATAAAAAATCAAAAACTTCACTTCCCGGGGAGGGTGATATTACTCCTCGCCGAGAGAAAGGTTTTCCTGGTATAAAATTATGTTTGACTCGTGAAAGAATCTCAAGATCACTTGCTATTGAATCATTTTCAGACAAGGATGTAAATCCCACCAAATCTTTTGGTGAAAGGGATGAAAGAGTTGCTTTATCGGATCTGAATGTTGACTGCATGTCGCCACATTCTGATGTTGCTGATTATATGAGAGAAATCCTTGATTCTGGGGAAAGCACCCATCTTGCGGTTGATACGAGTGAATCTCCATGGGAAGCTATGAAGAGCTATGCCGAATATATAATGTCTTCGTGCTCTTATCAAGTTAGAAGTGCATCTCTTCATCCTGACTTATTTAAATCTCTTTACTCAGCAATTCAGAAATCTGGTGACCATGGCTTGAGCATGAAAGAAATTAGTGAACTTCTGAACATCGAGGGTATGCAACTATTAAACTTTTCTACTTTCCTAACATTTTAAAGGCATTCCATAAAATCTGAGTGCACAACCATCTCTTTCAGATGAAAATATGTTGGACATTATGATTGAAGTGCTTGAAGCATTCAGACGAGCTTTCAAGGTTTGTTTTATTGATCTTTCATTGTTCTCAAGTATCATTACTGTAGCTTTTCTTCAGGTTGTGAGTCTGTTCAACGTTACAATCTAGATTGTTTGAACAATATTTGGTCATCAGTCTCACCTGAGGGCATTATAAGCACCCTCATCACTGCATTATGTTGTTTTTGGTTGTTTTTTTCTGAATGGGTTGGTAGCTGACTTATGTTATATGTTTCACTACTTAATGCAGGTCAATGCTTATGACTCTACTCATGTAGTTGATTCTCTGTATCGGTCCAAATATTTCTTGACTTCTGATCATAGTCATACCGTTGCTCACCCTAGAAGTCCAAAAAGGATAAACAAGGACGAATATACACCTGTTAATCTTCATTCCCCCGTGGTTAACAGTTCTGCTTCAGAGAATGAGACTAGCATTATAGGTGATGAAGTTCATAGAATCACAATTTTAAATCTCTCTGGTGATGTTGACGATCCTCCTGAAGTTCTAAGCATGAATAAGAAGACTGGCTCTGAGCATTCTGAAACTACTTCCCACATAAACACAGGAGTTGACAATGTCGAACCACTTTCTTCTTATACTCAGACTTGCAGGCCTCTATTGCCATGGATGAATGGAGATGGCACTGTAAATGAAATTGTATACAAGCGACTTATAAGCCATGTTCTTCATATTGTGATGCAAAATCCTGGGATATTAGAGGTATGTTTTCTTCGTAGAAAGGTTTATGATTTTCTTAGAAACAAGCTTATCATGTAATTCTGCCATATAGTGTCAGCTCTAATGTGTACTCTCCAAAATATATCTTTGTGTACAGATGCACACGCACACACACACACACACACACACACACACTGTATATAATTTCAGAATCTGTAATTCAGCTTGAAAATGTAGCTGGTTTGCTGCGAATACATTTTCTTGTGAGCGTATTGTTTGGCGACTAGTGGGTGGTGAATGCTTCCACCAAGTTTTTGCGTCTTTCCTTTTTCCTAGTTTGCCAGTTTCGCATACATTCTGAAATCTGATGATGAAAATGATACTTCTAGGGTTTCTGGTAAAGTTCAGTTGTGCTTTATACTCGATCATCTATTGGTTTGTCAATGGTATATGTTCAATTTTAGAATTCAACACTTTTTTTTTTGTAATTATAATTTCTCAGTTCTGTTTTATGAATGATGTATGTGTAACTTTAAATTTGAACATCTTTTCTTTTTAATATTAATTTGTTTTCTATACAGGATGGCGTCATAAGGGAGATGCGTTTTCTAAATCCCCAGGTACATAATTGATGTTGACTAGCTTTCCCAAACTCTAAACCTGTTGATTATAAGTGGCTGAAAACTCATGTTTCTAAGCTCCCAAACATGTTTAGCTTTTCCCTCTTGTAGTCGATTGGGTATTGTTTAATTTATTATCTCAAATCTTTAAATGTGAAGCGGTTTTGTCCAGTGTGGAAAAGAGAACAGTAAAGGAAATTGAAAGTCTGCTCGATTTATCTTATTGATTCTTGAAATTCAACTTTTGCATAAATGTTCTTGTTGCTAGATATGTAATTCTGTTGGATCAGGACAAACCTCTTAAACTATGTTTTCATGGCAAAATTGCAATTTGTTTTCTTCTATTGTCAAATTGCTATTTGATTTTACAGTACCTTGGTGCTAATTCGCATATTCAATGCTTTCCAGAGCTGCAGGAACTTGTTGGATATAATGATTATGGATAACCACATTATCACGCGCAAAATGCAGCAGAAGACGTCCACCCAGCCGCCCTCCATTCTTGGTAGCCTCCTAAGTGACCGCTTTACAAAATCAAAAATGGTATGTCGGGTTCATTTATTTGCAAATCCCATGAGCACAAGCTTCTTATAGAGAAAGTTAGCTGTTACTCCAGTAGCCCAGAGCAGGTGGGGGGTGTCCGTGTGGCTGATTGTGTACGAATGAAAGTTTAACCTTGTTGTATATAAACTATTTAAGATGTGTAGGCCATTAGTTTTTGGTAAGATTTGACATTTTTGTTAAGAACACTGTATTTGGGATTCAACTGTGTTGTTAGTATCTATTATAAAGGAAATTCTCATATTGGCAATTCCATGTGTATATGATTTCTCTGCCATTAGAACTGACTGCCGAGGCTTGAAATGTACAACAATCAAGTTTGTGTATATATATAATGCCTTTGGAAGCAACTTCATCTTGCTTTATAATGGTGGATATCAAATAAAAAAGTATGATGACGAGAAGAATTTAAACACCTTGTGGAAAATAAATTACTATTATTTCTATTTCCAGAATAAGTGTTGCACAGAAGTTTGCCATGAGGTTAAAAATAATAACATGATCAAAATCCCAGCTAGACCCCATGAAGAACTCCCAATCTTCAACAACAAAGCAGCATTATCATCTGAAGATATAGAATTAGCACCACCTCTCTGTACTGCATTCGACGAAGAAGCAGTAGTTTTAATGGCAACTATCAGCCCCACCACCACCGCGGGCAGCATTAAACTGCTGGAGCTCCACCTTGTTGCAAGGCGGCTTTCACTTTTCTGATGATCAATGTACAGGGGCGAAAGCACGAGGGCAGATACCAGGGCCATAGCCATGGCTAGTGCCCTCGGCGAAGAACTCTGATGTGGATAACGAGCAGAAATCGCCATTGAGAGTGATCAAGTAAACCGTTTAGTATACGTGAAGTTGGTTTTTCTTGTTATATTATAGGAACAATATTACAACAAGAAAACCAACTTGATTAGTAGTGAAGTATTGTTGAAGAGAGGGGAGATTTATAGAGGAAGGTAGATAAGCTAGGGAAGGAATCTAGGTGGAAAGATTGAAACTTGACGAAGTGATCAAAGAAAGCCGTCCATAAAGCAAAAAAGGAGAAGAAGAAAAACACTAGATTAGTAATGCACCAATGTTTGCGGAAGAAGGGGTAAAAAAGAACAAAAGTTAATAAAAAGTGATTTAAGGAGTTTGAAAGAAAGGTATATGTAGGTGTTCTTTATTATCATTCTTATATGCGCGTGAGTCTAGTAAATGGTATTTAGCTGTCAGTTGTTAACTTTAATCCACAAAGTATATTCAATTAGTTACTTTACCAACTGCCTCTGTTTCTACTCTTTTTAAGTAAGCAAAAGTCAAAAAAGATTGTTTCCATCTTGTATCTCTAGTTGATTAGGACACAATGAGGCAGAATCGTGAGAGTTTAAGTGATAACGGTGAACTTTTTCCACCATAAATTTTAAACACATTTACAGATAGGTCCAACCGTTAAACTTTGGGCCATAATTTGCTCATATTAGTATAAGTTGATGATGAAATATAAACATTACCCCTAATTCAGTCTAACCATAGTTGCAATATGTCGACTTATACTACATAACACATCAACAAACCTTGCACATTCAAAAAACATATCCAATTGTTACATGTACAGTTATCAAAAGTTGTTAGTTCCTAAGCCATGTAGAATCAAGCCTGTCCAAAGATGGACCTTGATCTCAAATTCAAGCATGACCAAATTCAACAAATTTGTTGACCCATACCAAAGTAGAAGGATTCTCGTTAGAGAAATCAAAGAAATCATCAACATCATTAAAAGAACTAATACTGCTCTTTGAATCCACCACACAACTGCTACTACTACTCTGCATGTTATTGTTGCCTTCTCCAGTTTGATCCTTAACTAAAATCCCAGCAATTAGTTCCCCTTTTTCGAAAATTTTCTTGCTCAAATGACAGTCTTAGTAGTTCTTTATCTCATTGTCTGTTCGACCCGGCAACCTTGCCGCAATCAAGGATCATCTGTTGATAGGGATTGAACCAAGATTATATCAATTTTTTTTTATAAAATTAAGCATCTACTACTCTTTTTTTTTTTTTTGGGTCTCATTAGATATAAAGTACATGTTTCCTAAGAGTTTATGGAGCCTAATGATCAAGTCATCTTCTTGGTCAGAAAAATTCCCTCTCTTGATGTTTGGTCTTAGATAATTCATCCATCTCAGCCTACAACTCCTCGCACAACGCCTCAGTCCTGCAAAAAGCATTACGTTCGTATGTACTACAAGGACACGTTTGAAATCCTATGTCGGATTAGAATATGGCATATATTGAATATACCGGATTCAATCATATTATAAGTGATCTAATCCATCGTTCTCAGTCATAAAATTACATTCATAAATCTATCATAAGCTGGGCTTTTATCAACATGCTAACTTATGGCTAATTATAAGAGGTTCATACGAGCGCGTCGGTTTCAATAGGCCCCTTGAATTAAAGCTAGAATTCCAAACAACCTAGTAAGTCGGATTAACTTATGCAGACAACCCCTCATATGTTCTATTAAGTATTTTTAAACGTGCGATAAAAATTTGCAATACAAAACACACTTATCCAGGATACACATATATTTTATATATATGGTGATTCCGCAGACCTGCTATGGCGGCAATGGTGGTCCAGTGGTTGGCGCCGTGAGTATCGATGGCTCAAGCCAGTTTTCGGTCCTCATCAGGCGTCCATGCTCCCCTGTTCAGCCCCGTCTTGCTTAGCCGCTCTATTTTACGAGCCATGTGACTTGTTTTGCACCTGCTAATCAAATGCTATCTCCTACTCTTTTACTTGCTGTGAGCCTGTGACATAATGAATACACAAAATGTAATGCATGAACAATTAACACATACACAAGCACGCACGCAACCGCGCAGGCACACAAGTTGATGGATTAACAAAGATCAACATGTACTCTAGCTGAGACTATTAAATGGATATTTTTACATTGATTTGCTAAAGCTTGCTTAGAGAATTACTTGATCTAGTACTGCAAGCTTGTTTCTAATGTGTTTCAAACTTTAAAGAGTTTGGTGTTACACAACTATCCAAAATAGTTGGACTTCTATATTCAAATATAATCATGAGAATAGACATTAACTAATTACTAACTTTGTTTCAATTGACTTGAGTACTACCTAACTTGTTCAAGTTCAACTTATAGCATTTTCCTCTAAGTCATATTTAATTACTTGGTGGACCAAGTCATACATTTTTGCTAACAAAGAAGGGTACCATAATAATATAGCTAACCTATGTGCTTGACGTTAATATCCAATATCTAAAGTATATACTTAATGAAGTTGGAATGGTGAAATTGCCTCACTCACCGCATAGCTACTAAAATGCTTCTTCTCTTTTTTCATAGGGAAGTTTTCTAACTTCTAATACTATAACTGGCCACATTTTGCAATTATTTTGAGTAATATCATTTACGCAGCGTGAATATAAATGATTGTCGCTATTCAGTTTGGTTCACTTCATGTGAATGTAATAAGTAATAACAGCTTGATACTATCAATAGCAGAGAATTGGAGAGTACTGAGGCGGCTATTACCTAACATGTTTATATTTGGGGATAATTACACATCTACATGCCTAATTATAGAGACAACCTTTGAAATTTTAAAAATAATGAATAAAAAGGTAGGCTAAGTGTAGTATTACAAACTTAAGAAGTGTCTCTCTAATCATTCAAACTTTATATGAACCTCTGTGAAATGTTTTGCGAACTTTTAAGGGATGTATTGTTATTATTTAAATGATAGACGAAGTTGTTTGGTAGCTTCTAATAGCTCTACATTAAGGAGTTTATCTTAATAATAATGCACTATTATTGAATCTTGATTATAATGCACTATTATTGAATTTGAGAGTTTCTAACTGTATATGTTGCAGCAGTTTATGAGATAATTTCTCAAATGGAAATATGTCTTGGCTTTTCCAAATTTTGGAGCAACTGTAACTAAGGATGTTTTGCATAAAGTCCAATTTAGTTTCGTAATTTGAGCATAAAGCCCATATATTCGCTCAGCAAATCAAAGTATCTGAATGCCCATTAACGACCCAAGTATAGTAAAAGTGGCATCAAGCTTTTTATTCCCAGTTTGGACATTGTGTGTAAGCCCATGTTGGATGCCTTCTTATGGGCTACAAGTACAAGGTGGAATACTAATACTAACAATTGAGACTTTATGAACGAACAAATGTAAGATAGAAAATGATAATTAAATGAAAATTCACACAGCATTGTACTTGCAGACAGAAAATGCACAAGGATAAAAAAGGTCAAGATTAACTGCAAAACCTTTTCATATAATTCAACGATACATCATATAAAATTAATCAATTAATATCACTTCTCATCTACGAAAAATCAATTGAACATCAAACATCACATATAATTTATGATTTTTATTACATACAATCAGAACAAATGCGGACAAGGCAAGATATTTAGCAGAATGTTGTTCTAGAAAATTTTAAATAAAAAATAATTTGTCAGTTTAATACCATTTTTACAAAAGAAAACCATAAACAAAAATTTGAAATTCTTTCCAATTAAACAATTCTGATTATGTTAGGTCAATGACAAGAATGTATGTTGTATCCCTTTACAGCACAAAGAGACAAAAACATTGTATAGTCTCTCAATCAAAAACCTCCTCATCTACTACAAAACTCAATCAACGCCAACATTTTAACTAATCACCACACACCACGTGTCCTAACACCAAAAAACTCTCAGCTAAACAAAACAGTCCATGCACCCTTACCACACAAGATCCAAGCCCACCCTGCAAAACATCAGAAGGAGGAACGAAAACCAAGATTTCAATTTTGCAGAATGTTACAGAACAGAGAGCTGTGACAATAAATCAAAATAAATTCATTCATAGATTCTGAAAACGCTATAAAATTAAACCAAAATAAAAGAATAATGATAAAATCTATTTAACTCTGAATAGTACTCAAATACATGCATACACATTTTCTGTATCTGTGCACCGCGTTTTGAGTATAAATGCACACACCCCTCAGGCTTTGAAATTTGAGCTGAAAACCCCACAAAAACAAAAACCCAGATGCGAAAAATAGTAACGAGTGGTTAGGGTTTCGTGTTGACAAACATAGTTTTCAACCAAAAAAAAAAAACAGAGTATAGTAGAAGTATAATGAGTAATTGGCTGGGGTTTTCTCTGACTCCACACCTGAGAGTTGGTGGTGATAATGGTGAATCATCGCATGATGCTGCAAACGATAATAACAACAACAACAACTTCACGCCTCATGTTCCCGTTATGCCTTTGCAGCAGTGTATATATTATACTCTGTTTTGCTACATGATATTTTGATATACTCTGTTTTTAACTGTGATGAATCTTGATTTTTAAAATTTTGATTCTTTTTGTTCTTTTGCTTTGTACAGAATGACGTCTTTCACTCTGTTCTTAAGTGGGATAATTTTTGATTTTAAAAGTTTTGATTTTCTTTTTAATATTGTACAGAGCTAAGCAGTGTATGCTCTGTTTTGTGGATGATAATTTCACTCTGTTCTTGACTGTGGCAAAGCTTTATCTTTAAAGATTTGATTTTTATTGCTATGTACAGATTGGAGATACGATAATGAAGTCAACACAAACGAAGAAGCTCCAAAATTTGAAGATTTTCTTGGGTGCTGCTACTCAAACTCTCCACAAAATGAACAACCCGGTGAAATAAACATGAACATGCCACCAAATCTCGAAGCAGATGATCACCAGCAGAGAAATTACCCGGCCCCATCTTGCTATTTTCAGCCTTATCATCAATACGGCGTCGTTGTTCCGACGCAGAACAGCAATGGCTATTATCAGGCAGTGTTTGGTGGTGGTGGCTCTGTTTCAGGCTCACAGCCTGATAATAATATTCAGGCTCTTTCTTTGACTATGAACGCCACTTCTAATGAGTCTAAAATGGTGTTGCATGAGGTTGTTGGTGATGGGAAAAAAAGAGCGGTTGCTAAGTCTAAGGAGCCTGTTCCTAGGAAGTCTATTGATACGTTCGGACAAAGAACTTCTCAGTTTCGTGGAGTTACGAGGTAAAGATTGAATTTTTAACCATTTTTTGTTGTTTTTAGGTGTAATGAGTTGATGGTTTTAGTGTAATGTTGTTTAATTAGGCATAGATGGACTGGGAGATATGAAGCTCATTTGTGGGATAATAGTTGTCGAAAGGAAGGACAAACGAGGAAAGGAAGGCAAGGTAAAGATATGTTTTTTAATGTTATAAATATATTTATCAATTTTTGGAATTATTCTTGAATATACTTGTTAATTGACCTATTATTTTCTTGAAAATTGTGGGCTGCTGCTGCATTGGACCCATGTTGTCAAAACAGTGTATCTTGGTAAGTTTACTAGATTCTGTTTATTAAAGTCACTAATTTATTCCACAAGATTTGGTTCTGTCATAAGCAATTGAGTGACATAGTACTTTGTTTTGATTTAGTTCTTTGTTTTTTCTTTTTTTTGGATGTTTTTTTACTTAAGGGGGATATGATAAAGAAGAGAAAGCAGCCCGTGCTTATGATTTAGCTGCTTTGAAGTACTGGGGACCAACTACTCACATTAATTTTCCTGTAAGTTTTATCTTTATTTTGTTGATTTAAATGCTGTTCTGATTATGAAGTGATGAGACTTGAGTTGTTTTAGTTTTTGTGTAGAAAAGAAGAAAGACTTCTTTTTGGGGTTAAAGTTTTAATTTTGTTTTCTAATGTCAGCTAAGCAATTATGAGAAAGAGCTTGAAGAGATGAAAAACATGAATAGGCAAGAGTTTGTGGCACACTTGAGAAGGTAATTTTAGTTTCTTGTTTATTTAAATCAATATAGGGGACAGAATTAAAATTTGGAATTTGAACTTATATTGAGATTGTTCTTTGTCACCAGGAAAAGTAGTGGATTTTCAAGAGGTGCATCCATGTACAGAGGTGTAACAAGGTAGGTTTTATGAAGTAAATAACAAAAAGAATAAGAAGATATTTTTTGGTATATAACTTTTAAGAAACACCCATTCTTATGTTGCTTTTTGCAGCTTTATATTGCAATTATCAGCTTGGATAATTGACAAGAGCTAGTAAATAATGTATATGCATGTGCACATGTCATTAATCACAACATACTGTACTCTTTTCTTTAAGTCACACCCCATGACTCTTGTGGATATTACTTGCTTGCCTTTTATTGAATTTGGTTGTTCTACTTTTTTCATTGTTGTAGGCATCATCAGCATGGAAGATGGCAAGCTCGAATAGGAAGAGTTGCAGGCAACAAGGACTTGTACCTTGGTACTTTCAGTAAGTACTCTGAATTTGCATCTTAAAAGTTTCACTGTTTCTCCAATAAGTTCCTGCAATTTTACCTCTTTCACCCAGCATCAAACATAAATTCCCTGCTCAATAATTTTTCTGTGAATTTGTACTTAGAGATATGTTAGTATAGTGCACCACTGTTTACATTAAAAAGAAATTATTTATTTGGTGGTAATAGGTTTTCTTGGTTTGATCTTGATGATGACGTATGTTCGACTAATAAGCTTATGATGTTCGATATTTAGGTACACAAGAGGAAGCTGCGGAGGCATATGATATTGCTGCGATCAAATTTAGGGGGACGAGCGCCGTTACAAATTTCGACATTAGTCGTTACGACGTGAAGAGAATTTGCTCGAGTTCGACGCTCATTGCTGGAGATCTAGCCAAGCGATCCCCTAAAGACTCGTCTGGGCCATCATTCATCGAGGACTTCAATTCATGCGCATCATCGGTTTCACCTCAAACTTTCCTCCCGATTACTAATGGGGAGTCGAACTCTGATGAATTGGCTGACTTCATGTGGAATGCCGGTAGCAACAGCTCAGGCCAGCTTGATTTGGCTGCAAGTGATCATGATAACATCGGCATTGGTCTAGCCCAGGGTACGTCTAGCCCACATTGCCAAAAGGGACCGGTGCAGATGAACCGAGAGGCTGGAGATGGAGAGGGATTTACGCAAGCGTGTTTTGCGCCTCAGGGCACGAAATGTGAAGATGGGAGTGATGGTACAAATTCAAACAGAATACCAGATTTGGGATTGGTGCATCAGGTTCCTCCTATGTTTGCTCTGTGGAACGAGTGATTCAAGTAGAAAAATTGGTGGTGGTTTTAACTTAAAGTACAAGTATGGGAGTTTTAGATTATTTATTTTCTTATGGTAAAAACATGTTATAGGATCTTAGGCAGCTTAAATTAACTAGGAGTCGCAGGTTGTTAGGGCATTACTTAATGTAAACTGTTCCTTTTTTCTGGATTAAATGAAAACATTGTGAAGGAATTTTGCAATAGACAAAAGTGACTGATGTGGATGAAAATTTCAATTAATTGATCGAGAAGAAGAATCCGTTTATAATTTATTTTTCTTTTGATACGAAACATTATATCACAATTAATTATTTTTATTTTGGTATTTAAGAAAGAAAGAGAAGAGCTGCCTAGATTGGCGTGCCACCGTACAAAGCTTAAAACTCTTTTCCCACGTTAAAACCATTTTTTTCTGTATATTGACAAATTATCCCCTTTCTTCGTGCAGTTGATGAGGGCTGCTCTGATTTTTGACCCCCAGCCATTAATTGTGTGTATTAAAGGAAAAGGTATAATTTTATTTCAATTGAAAAATAGATCGTGTTTTTACCCTGGATGAATTTTCTAGCAACTTTTGCGTATACTATTTGCGTTACTAGTTGTAACAATAGCAGATATCTTGAGTTTTAATATATTGAGAATGAGTAATCATATCATTTAGTTGGACTCAAAATTTTATAGCGACAAACTTTGGCACGCTAGTGTGACAGTCTCAAGTCTCAACCTCTCTCTTTTCTAATGAGTCTCTTACTTTGAAGTTCGAGTAAATAAACTTCAAGTCAAAGAAGAAAAGAAGTGAAGGTTAATCTCAACCTGTTTCGTCTATTGTTAATGGATGTCGTCATGCAACCTATAGTAATTTGTTTATTATTTTATAAATGTAGTTAAGAATCATGATATGTATATACATATTATACATAATATTTTTCTTAGTTGCTATAACGGGATATATACTACTTTCCGACAACAAATAAACTTTTGTCATCGTAGGCAGCATAAAATTATCAGGATCAATGGCCAAGGACAATAGACGAGAAATTCACAAAATAGGGGCATAAGCGTGGTGTGGTGCAGTCCCTGTGGGCAGTAACTTGTATCACATAAATAGGACCAAATGTTACAATTTCCAATGCACGCAGAAAAAAGTAAAGGCCACTATTCTACATTTACTATTATTATTATGGTACCAAAATCCAGCGAACACAAATAGATTATTATTGCATTGAACATGGTTCAATTTCATTCCATGCATTGCATTAAATCCCCCTTCGCTGTCTCTGCAATTCCAACATGGCCTTTTCTTCCTTTTTCTCGTACGCCAATTTTGCAATTTCTGCCACAATCCACTCACCCATGTTTTTTAAAAAAAATTGACATTTTGTTCTAAATGGACAATTCATTAATTTCCAAGAGCATTTGGATTATAACATGCATTTACAGAGAACAGTGTTGTATTTTAATTAGTTTGGTAGATGACGGTACTAGAATTATTTTTGAGCTAAGTGTTGAATTTTATTACTTGATAACAACACATATTTAGGAGGCAAATGGTTTCCACTATTTTGTTTAAAGCCAAAATAAAACTCCTATTGACGCGTGGATGGGGCCTCTGTGGCAGCTTAGTCCTATTCACACAAGAATGTAGAACTCAATTGCTGACTAATGAAACCTTTTTAAATACTCTCTTTGAGAATGTTAGCATGTAAAGTATTTTGAGTCTAGACTCTCTCATTTAATACATCGTATCTTTTAGCAAAGACTAACCAACAAACATATTGACTTATTTTAGTCTTAAGTTATCTTGCACTAAGTTAAATTGGTCGGAATTAAACCATTCACATTTTATCACGACGTATGAAAATAACTGACAAAAATATTTCACCTCACATTTGCCCTAATATACATCGGACACTTACTCGATACACCATGGATATAAAACCCAGTGAAGCGGATAAAACTTGATAATAAACTTATAAAGTTCAAGAGTTATTAAATGCACGGCAACGAAAATTCTATCTAACTCTTGAATTAGATATAATATCTCATTTAAATTCCATATAATTTAAACAAAAAGATTTGTCTGAAAGAGAATCTTGAAGATCTGAAGTATAGTAGCCAATCATTTCAATGTTTTGAAATCGTGTACAACATCTTTTGCAAAATCTTGGAAGAATCTCAAATGATATGCGAAAGTAAATTAATTTTTTTTAAATTGTTCAGAGTTATAACTAGTAAGTCAATGTTGATTTGATATTTTCTTTTTGACCGCCGTAATGGGACAAGAGCACCTATATGAGCCAGCAAATGAAAGATATGTTTTAGCAGACACTTTTAAGAGATTGGTTAGCTACTGCGGCGATATAATTTTGTTCCCTCTAGCTGCTCTATCCTGTCCTATTCCTATATAGGTGGTTTTTATACTAGCTCTTTTCATTTTTTTTTGTTAATAATAATGTATTTTTTCGTTTAATTGATATATTGAGTCAACAGAATCTTCATCTTAAAAAGAAAATATTTAACGCTTGGATAATTCTTGTACATGCATTATTTTATTCATTAATGTCTAGATCATACGAAGAAAGTTTTCGTGTGTTCAATATGGTGAGTGATAACACGAATGAAGTTATTTATTTTTGATGGGCTCAAGTAGATTTTGACCTATGAAATGTGTCACACAAATAGTTGTGTTGTTATTTTTACATTAAGCGATATAGCAAACACGATTGTATTACGAGCAAGAGTCACCATGATGGAGTTGGTCAGTTTAATACAAGCATAAAAAAATTGCAACTGATCTTTCCTCCATGAAATTCCAGCCCATATTTCAAATAGTCCATTATCTGCAATCTCAAAGATGGGAAAACAAAAATAGCCCACATTTTTTAGTACAAGCTTTTATGTGGGCCTAACCCACCTTTTCGGCCCACGAAAAAATTATTATTCAATTTTTGTAATTGGGATGGTTTTGAGAGGCATGAAACTATGTTACATTGTAACTTACTAGTTACTACCCACAATTTCTAAAGATTTTAATACGTATATCTCGATCATAGTTTTTTACCTTTTTGTTATCACTCAAATTAGTAAAAGTGAAAGTTAATTTTTTTTTTCTTTCTCTTTTTGATATGGTAGTGATAATTGGGGGTCGTTTACAAGGCAAAACTCATTTGTAAGAGATATTTAAGGATATACTTTCAGAGGAGAAGGGGTCAAAACAACAAAATTGAAAAGATCACTTTGCAAATTGTGAACTGCAGGCTGGAATTGCGAGAAATGCATGCACTTAAACACCAGTTGAATTACAAATTAATATTTAGTGTCTTTTTTCCGAAACTACAATTAATATTTGGTTTGTAATGGTGTTGGAAGTTGGCCCTACAGATGTTGCTAGTGACCTTTTATGATAAATTAAATTCTTGTTTATCCACAAGTACAGGGCATCTTGGATCCACGAGGAAGTATTTAATATTTATCTTTATTTATTCTTCAATAGTTCTTCCTCAACATTGTGTCTTTTTTCCCCCTTCAGTTAAGCTCTCAAATGGTAGCGGTTTTATATGGAATCTGATTGAGATACATTCTTCTAATTATTTTTTATTTTTAATAATTAAGAAATTCCCATCTAAATATGACTCCGGTTCTTATATTTGAATGCAAAAATTTGTAAACCAATTTTAGATGACTTGGTTCTAGCAATTAGATAAGTTGAATCCATTCCTTGTCGATAATGATGTCCAAAGAATAAAAGGTAGTTTCAACTTTCAATACTATCGCAATCAATTAAGAATTATGTTCCACTTGTGTATAAATTGTAATTAGTTTTTAAGAAGTTACATCGTATACTTTTGCTTATAAATTATAATGCAAAAATGGATTTCGTTCTAGGCTTGTATCGGTGTATGTGATCTTCTGATCTGGACGCATGACGTGCTTAGTTTATTAAAGACTATAGTTAATGCTATACAGAATGATGCATCATGCATCCCACCTTCTTCACTTTAAATGTACAAAGGAAAAGGAAAACTAGTAATACATTACGAGTTAACATATTATGAAATAATTCACCGGTCAAACAATAAAAAAATCTAATTTATAGACAGCTTTTTTATCCTTCATTAACCTTCTAACACAGATCTGAATAAAAAAATTAAAGGAACAAAAGAAAGGATATATGACAGTTTATGCATGTCTGGATATGAGTTGTAGGTATGGATCGAGTGTGTCAGCAAGATGCTCATGCGTCCTCGTTGTTGTAAATTTCTTTGTCTGAGTTCTAATTTTATTTTATTAATAATTTAGTTCTGGTAAGAGTACGTGGGATTGGATTAGTCAAAGGTAACAAAATTTAATTAGAGAAGTAAAAACAAATAAGCGTCAACAGCAATGAGAATATAAGAGAAATCTCACAAAATGGAAATGATATAATACATTGTTTTTTTATCTACTATCATATCACCTTTCTATAAAAATTTCAGTGGCACTAGTAAATTATGATGATAATATTACCAAAAAATGAGAAATTTATCTAGTGATCACGTGGTATACAGTAGATCAGTCCAGCAAAGCATATAATATTCATACGTAGCATTTGCAATAAATAATAAATTTTCACCCTCAACTAAAGTAGCAAAAACCAATCTCAACAAATTTAAC
The DNA here is from genome assembly GCA_946800315.1 of Misopates orontium. Classification (NCBI taxonomy): domain Eukaryota; kingdom Viridiplantae; phylum Streptophyta; class Magnoliopsida; order Lamiales; family Plantaginaceae; genus Misopates; species Misopates orontium. Next base: position 44,746,611 of record OX326949.1, read on the forward strand.
TGCCCTAAATAGCCAAAAGATTAGATTTACCGTTGAAATCCCTCTTTCTCTCTCTAAAGAATTGTGGGATCACGAAGAGAATCAAAGATAATTAGGCAAAATGGGATACACGAATAATAATAATAATTCGTTCCATGATTATTATTATTTTAGTCGAATGTTGTTCACCTGTTATGTTTGACTTGGGATTTAGGAATCCAATGTGCCCTAAACCTAATTCCCCAAATTGAAGAATCTCCCAAATCGGAACAGGGATTCTAATTCGGGAACAACCATTTACACCCTTTGCCTTGATCTATCAAAGCCCTCTTTCAATTTACAGGCCCGTTGTGATTCCACTCTCAATTTTCAAACCCTAGTTCCGTTCATTTTCCCCCAAATTTCTTCTTATTCTTTGTTCTGTTGATTTACTAGAGGAGCTTTGATTGATCTCGGATGCGAGGAGGGTGTTAAGTAGCAGAATTTGTTTGATTGAAAACAAAAAAAAAAGATAAAAATTTTCATTGGCTGTTTGATTTATTGTATGGATTCGCCATTATTGAGTTTGGTTATTGCTCTTTGCATTTGTTTATTAGCTCCCATTGTTGATTCTCAACAGAATGTGAATCCCCCTCCTCCTCCACCGTTATCGCCTCCGCCTCCACCGCCTAATTCACCGCCACCTCCGCCCCCAGTTTCTCCTCCTCCTCCACCACCTCCATTGCAATCACCACCCCCACCCCCACCTCCTCCCCCACCCCCACCCCCATCCCCACCACCTCCTCCAACCCCACCTCCTGCGAGGAAACACCTGAACCCTCCACCATTGCAACCAGGCAACCGTAACCACCGCGATTCTAACAAACACTTGAGTCCCCCACCTAGGAAAGAGAGTCTCAACATAGGGAAGAAAATCGGGTTATTGTTCGTTGGTATTGAGGGGATCTTGCAAGTGTGTGTGATTGCGTTCTTGTTGATCAAGAGAAGGCAACTCCTTAAGACTGAACATGGCTATTAAGAGAGACTCTATAGTTGATTAGAACAGATTCTGTTTAGATACTTCTTTTTTCTTTTCGTAGCGGAGTGTACAACACTGATTGGATCGGGATTTTGTACTTTTAGCTTGTCAATGAGGTGGGGCATCAACGAAAATGAGGATCGGATAGAACTTTGGTGTCTGTATCTGGGTTACAGCTCTTGTAAATTGGTATGATTGACATTCCTTTTATTGATTATACATTTCTTTTTTACTTGGCGTAGCTCATAGATTGAATCGAAGAAGATGAAATATTTATCATCCTTTTATTGGTTTTTGTTTTGATACTTCATATCATGGTATGGATAATAGTATGGTGATTGACGATCTGCCTTCCTGAATGGTCGGATAACTTGGAAATTGGAATATGAACACAATCTTTTTGCGGTTATGTGTGTACAATATGCAAAAGGGTTGAACTGTGAAGTTGTTAATTCAGGAAAGAATAGTTGATATATTTAGGATCATCTAGTAGTGCCAAAGGTTTGCTTCTAAGCTTGTTATAGAATCCATAAGAATAGTCTGTTGTGCTCTCAGGGCTTATATTATGCGTCTCATCAGGCAATTAGATTATCATGGCATTGTGAAATGGGTTAAATTGACCTTAAATTCTCTAATGGATGCTTTAAGTTTCTGACAAAACCATATAAAAAATCACATTTACGCCGTTCTGTTTTGGAGGTGAACACCTCTTTCAATGAGATTTGATCGGAAGTTAATCAGAAGTAGTTACTTTTTAGGTCTAGTTCTACTTTGTGACCACCAGCTGTTACTCAATGCTACTCTAATTCTTTAAGTAACTCGTGAGAATTAATTTATTTTTGCAGGTGATAGAAGAGGAGCAACTTGCAGATGAAACATTTTATTCGAGACTGCTGACAAATTTATAACTCATTTGTTGAAAGAGAAATATACTGAAACAATTTACTTGATGTTAAGAGTCATGATTCACGGTCACGGTAATTGTATTATTGATTTGTGTTAATACATAATTCATAAGATAAACTATGTATGTAATGTAATAGTAGTTTGTGTGATCTAATTATGCTAACTTCACGTCGCGGATTAGGTGAACTTCAGTCTGCTAATGTTTGAAGAAAGTATTTAATGGATTATCAAATTGAGATTATATTTGTTGTTTCAGATGATGCTGGAAAAGACTCTGTATAATTTTGCAATACTACACTAGCTAAATAGTTTTGTTTCACCTAGTTTCTTATAGACCATTTGCTGCACAGCTGCTGAAATGCAGACATGATTGTGCCAAATATACTGCGTCATCAACCTTTTATTATCATTTTGATTTTTTCCATAGAGGATATATTAGACACACTGGATGCTGTATAGTTGCAGAACCTCTATACTGAAGAAGTTTTGCAAAGATGAAGTTCAGATAGAAGGATTGCGTGATGATTCGTAGATTTATCAATTCTTGGTTTATTATCTTTACGTTTCTTGTATATGTAGACTGCCTTAGGTTAATGTTTGTGCTTGTATATGTAGACTGCCTTAGGTTATGTTTGTGCAAGAAATTCGCTGACCAACATTTTTGGAGATCTTTTGCCCTTTTCATCACTAAATTAGGGGGAGCTGTTTTATGCCACACATGCTTGTATGTGATATGAAATATGATGCATTTAGTTTTTCTCTCTTAATAATTTTCAGAAGAATGAATTCATGGAGTGAAGTGTCTCCTATCCAAATGTATCATTTAATTGATGTGATACAGTGTAATCAAGTGTCATATTCCGTGGTTTTAGTCCCAAAGTACCTTTCTTGTTTGTGATGTTTAGCCCCTTTTTTGGTGATAATTGAAAAAGATGTATTTGAAAAACTAAGTAGATAACCTAATTGAAAAAGAAAAGGTCTTAATCCGGCAAAGCTGACTTCGGATTTAAAGGAAGTCAGTGAAGATGATGTAGCTGTGGAAAGCTAATTGTTCGGAAAATCCGTAGGAAACTTCCCGCTAATTTATTTATTTTCAATTTTTTTTTTTCATGTTTTTTGATATTTTGCAAACATCTCACTATCTACTTTTACACTGTGTTAATTTTGTTTCTAAGGACTTCTTTTTGATGAATTGTTTCTTAGGACTTAGAACACAGAACTGTCATTGTCTTTGCTGTAATAAACAAATTACCAGGGCATAACACATCCAATATTTCTCAGCCAGCTCATTCTTCTTCTTCTTCAAGACACTTTCACATAATACACATTTTACTCGCTGAACACCACACATCACATTTTAACTCCAGTGAGACGCGGACAAGTTGTCTACAGAGTTGTTCATGTACTAAATATAATTAGTTTATTCACTTACATTTCAATTGTAACCACTCCTCAAACATAAATTTACTGGAGTGGTTAGTGGTTCCAACTGAAATGAGAGTGAATAAACTAACTATATTTATTAGATGCACAATTCTGAATATTAAGAAGATAATTGAATGCCAAACACAAATATTCTAGACCAGAGAAATCATGTTTTGGCAGTAAACAATACATGAAAATGGTCTTGTACTTTATTCCACATGGGGAAGGATGTTTTCGACATTTCAATTGAGCGAATGTAGATAACCTAAGTCCGAAGTCATTTAGAGCGAGGCACATGCAGATGGAACTTGAGGGAGAGGATACGTTCGAGCTAGAATCTGAAACTACAAGTGGAATTTACATAGTAAATGAACTACAAAGGAGTTCTGTACATGTTAAGCATACTACAAAGAAACAAAAAAGCATTTTTCTCTATTGACATAGTTATAAATGAGGAACTCCCAGTGAAATCAGGCTTGCCAAAGATAGTGTCAGACTTTCAATGTTTTTCAGATAAAAAGGCCAAATTCAACATAACCTAGAGTCTGTTTGTTGAAGAAAATTAGTCTTTGGTTTCATTATGTGACAACATAATACAGAAATCTGGGACTAATGCAAACTTAATTTGGATTGGCGTTTATTAGATAATATCTCACAAGATTCTGTTTTTTGCAGCACAAAGTGCAGCTCATTTTGGGACTCAAATGTGTACATGTAGAAAATGAGCAAAGAAGATAAACTTAGGGTGGAATAATCATCAACCAATAGCATATCCTCTAAGAAGAAACCTCAGCCATACGGCAAACCTTTCACTCCACAAAATCTCTCTTAATCAATTAATAATTGAATGACAACTTGTATAGTAGCTACCTTTTCTCTTCTAGCTGTCAACCCTGTCTTCTTCTGCTCCTCCTTTTTCCCTCTCCATGTGCTGTTCTTTGGACCACCTTTTTGTTAGCTAAAGTGCTAAACATACACAAAAAAACCTTATTATCAACAAACTAATCTAATACGGATTTAGTCTCTTTAAGAATTCCAGTTCAACATTAATCAAAATATTTGCATGGTCTTATAGCATTAGCAAAACACATAGCAGAATGTTTGATTCTGCTGATCTCTTGGGGTAAGCATTTAAGGTTGTAAATTTTTAGAAGTACAATTAGGTTCACATCGTTCTCTTTTTTTTTTTTTTTTCCATTTGATTGATTAACAACCTTAAACTTTTTCTATTTGTTTCTGTATGGATAAAAAGACATTTTCTGTCCTTTTCTTATTAATATCTAAAAGGGATACAACTTATTCTCCAGCATCTCATGCAATTTTCTTCGCTAAAGAGCTTGTGGTTCTCATCAAACGACGAATACATGCAAGTTGCACGATGACCATTCTATATAAACCAACTAAACTTTCATTCACAAACAGCACAGTCATAACAATTCTCCAAATTTAAAAAGAAGTAAAAATGTCTAAACTAATCTTTGTCACATTGGCTCTTCTAGTCCTCACTTGCAATGCTTCAGTGCAGGACTTCTGTGTGGCCGACTACACCGGCCCTTCCGGCCCCGCAGGCTACTCTTGCAAGAGCGCTGCTAATGTAACAGTGTCTGATTTCGTCTTTTCAGGTCTTCGCAAGGCTGGAAACACCACAAACATCATCAGTGCCGCAGTTACCCCTGCATTTGATGCTCAATTCCCCGGCCTAAACGGGCTAGGACTCTCGATTGCTCGTCTTGATTTGGCTGCTGGAGGTGTGGTTCCAATGCACACCCACCCTGGTGCATCCGAGCTTTTGCTGGTGGTGGAAGGGAAGATTGTGACCGGTTTTATATCTTCGGCTAATGAGGTTTACGTGCAGACGCTTGTGAAGGGTGATTTGATGGTTTATCCACAGGGATTGTTGCATTTTCAGATTAACGGAGGTGGAAGAAAGGCGGTGGGGTTTGCGAGTTTTAGTAGCCCGAATCCAGGGTTGCAGATTACGGACTTTGCGTTGTTTGGGAATACGTTGTCGACTGCGTTGGTGGAGAAGACGACGTTTCTTGATGAAGCGCAGATTAAGAAACTTAAGGGTGTGTTGGGAGGCAGTGGCTAAGTTCTGTTACTATGTTTTTGTATCATGTTTATTGTTTCCGTGAATTGCATTTTTTTGGTTGTAGATTGTTGTTTGTAATGTTGTTTGTAATCTGTCTTCAATTTGTTGCTGTAATTCACGTTGACACTCTTGTAATTCATGCACAGCGAGTGACTTGGCGAACTAATAAATCTCTACTTTTTGAGAAAGGATGCAGATTTTTTTTTTTTATCTTTTGGATTAGTAGAGTACAAATCTCATCGGGTACTGGTGGGGAAGAGCTATAACTTAATTTGCTACGAATATTGGAGATAAGATGGCATTGAAGCTTTATAAAGGATTTAGTTAATAATGAACATATTAATAGTCTTCAATTTGCCTATATATACACTACGATATTGTTGTTTAAGTTTAACAGTAGACGGAAAAGGGACGTGATATGAAAATGGCCAGGGAACGGTATAGATTGTCACATCTCCCCCTTCGCATGCACGTCAACACGCTTTTTCACGTGCACGTCATTTTCGTGTCTTTCTCCTTTTATGTTTAATCTCCTATACACTCCATGTTGCATTTTGCTCTCTATTCTTTTAATTTTTGTAACTTGCCCTCTGTACTATAGATAAATAAGCACTTTGCTCCCTGAATCAGTTTTTCACCGTTGAATATGGACACATGTCACCATTTTTTGCCATTAGATTTGGACTCATGGGAAAAATGCTTATTTATCCACAGTATATGGGGCAAGTCGCAAAAAAATAAAAGATAGGGGGCAAAACGCAATCGAGGCATAGTATACGAGTTTAATGCTTTTATCCCTAAAATTAATCTACCTTTTGATAAATGAGCAAAGGTCAAATCCAAATACCCTCTTTTTAATTTTTATATTGCAACTACTCCATATACTGCAAATGCTGAAAAGTAGGTGAGTATAACCCGAAATGACTGAGGTGCAAATGTGCAACTGATTGTTGGGCCATGTTAATTGGGTCTCCCTCTTTTGCACATCGTGGCATGAGGTTTGGGCCACCGTGAGTGGGCCTTTAGATGAAAAAAACAGAAATAAAATGTTCAACTTCCTGGGCCTATGTGAGTAATCCATTTCCCATAAATGACCAAAATAACCCGAATAATTACAGAATTACTATACTATCTTTTTTTTCTTTAGTATAAGATAGTCTAAATTATAGATACTGACCATCCTATAATCTCATCCGTGCATTTACATTTGTATCAAATAACTTGTATCGCGTCGTCATGCAGCTATTACATGAAACTCGTGACATTTCTCTGGACCAATCTGCGTTATTCCTCTTCAGGCCTTTTTGTTTCAGAACATGGACACTTTTAATCGGCTTTCACTTTAGATGAATTCACTATTTTGGAGATTTGGTTGCTATATTAAAGATAATATTCCTTGATCCCCATTGGTCCGTTTTTCTACTACACGCGCGTCCGGGAATAGCTACGTAAAACTGCAAATGATTCTTTTCTCCATCAATTATTTACAGCCTTATGTCAACGCAATACGCACTGTGAGAAGGATTTGCAAGTTGAACTAAACTATGCTACATTCCCAAGTCAATTGCATTATTGAGAAAGAAACAAAATGCATCAGCCAATGGCCATACAAGAGGCAATATAGTTTCATACAAAACGATAATTTCTTATAGTATATACTAAATATCAATAGTTTGCCGTCTCCAAAATTCAAAACTCAAACCTGTCATTTTCCCTAGAATTTCAAACCCTTTGTGTCTTACCACTTTGGCCTGTTTCTCCCAACAACTATGACGTTAACCATAATATGATAATTAGAAAACACTCTTACTTAAAAGTAATCACATTAAAATAGCCTTAATAGAAACATCATAACTTCCAAAATAACAGCACACCCGTGCTTTGAATATGCCTTGCATTGTCTCTTCCGAGATGGACCACTGCTCAATTCCTTTATATATTAATTAAAAACCTCAAATTCACAAGTCTTTATACCCTTTCCAGGCTTTATTCTGATCAAATGATCAAATTCTGATCTTCCTACCTTTCTTCCCCCATATTTGCACTAAACTTTGCTATATGACAATTGAGCAACCGGAGCCAAACTCCGGATCCGACAACATCCTAGGATGGTTCGGAGAATCCATATCATACTTTCCGACATTTTTCGATGATCCTTACGAGACCGGGGATTTCAGCGGTGATTCATGGTGGGCTCAACCTCAGAATCTTGAACAAGAACTGATCAGCAGCAGTCCCATATCTTTCACTACCACTACCACCATAGCCACCAACACAAGCATCATAGCCCCAACGCCTAATGATTCAATAGTTGCAAACCATCCTCAGCCATTAGACTTGCCAACGAAACGTAAAATACCCGATGATATAAACCCAAAAGTACCTGGGAAGAACTCAAGGCGGCGGACCAACGAGGCAGATGAAGGCACAGAGCAAGCGGAAACAGCACCAAAAAACTCTAGTACAAGCAAGAAGGCAAAGAAGTTATTGGGAACCAATAATAATGGTGGCAATAACAAAGAAGGGAGGTGGGCAGAACAGTTGCTCAACCCCTGCGCCGCTGCAGTTACCGCTAGAAATCCATCTCGCATCCAGCACTTTTTGTATGTGCTGCATGACCTTTCCTCTCTCAATGGAGATGCCAATCACCGCCTAGCTTTTTATGGCCTCCGAGCGCTGACGCACCACCTATCAACCGCTGCCGCTGGGAGCAGCTTCTCCTCTTCGGGCGGAGGGAGCGATTTTGCTTCTAGCAATTCCAAATTCTTCAGGGATTCTTTGATCAAGTTCAATGATATCAACCCTTGGTTCAGAATCCCTAACAATGTTGCGAACACTTCGATTCTCCAAATACTCGGTGAACAAAACCACCCGAGAAATCTCCACATTCTTGACATTGGAGTGTCACATGGCGTTCAATGGCCCACTCTACTTGAAGAACTGAGTCGCCGGACTGGAGGACCACCACCTTTAGTCCGTCTGACGGTGGTTGCTCCTCTCTGTACTGACAACCAATCAAAAATTAGTTCTCCCTATGCATGCGGTCCGTCAAACTATGACTTCTCCTCCAAACTTCTTAGCTTCGCCAAGGAAATGAACATTAACCTGCAGATAAACAAACTAGAGAACTTCCAGCTGCAGAATCTAAATTCCCAAGTGATCAACTCCTCTGCAGAAGAAACATTAGTCATATGTGCTCAATTCAGGCTGCATAATATAAGTCACAACAACCCAGATGAGAGAACAGAGTTTCTAAGAGTGCTAAGAAATTTGCGGCCCACAGGAGTAGTCTTGAGTGAGAATAACACAGATTGCAGCTGCAGTAACTGTGGTGATTTTGCAACAGGCTTCTCGAGGAGGGTGGAATACTTATGGAGGTTCTTGGACTCGACAAGTGCGGCTTATAAAGGACGGGAGTGTGACGAGAGGAGGATGATGGAAGCAGAAGCAGCTAAAGTGCTGATAAATGTGGGAGAGATGAACGAGAGAAAAGAGAAATGGTGTGAGAGAATGAAGGGTGCTGGATTCAAAGGCCAAGCGTTTGGAGAGGAGACCGTTGATGGAGCCAAGTCACTGCTGAGGAAGTATGACAGCAACTGGGAGATTAGGGTGGAGGAGAAAGATGGATGTGTTGGATTGTGGTGGAAAGGGCAGCCTGTGTCGTTTTGCTCACTGTGGAAGATGGATTTCAAAATGGAGGATTGTTTGACATAGTAATGCATGAATGCTTTTGTTCTTGCTATCAGCATGAATATGATTTCAGTTTTTCCTAATTTTGTAATTCTGGTCTTGCCAACTTAATAACAGCAGCATTTCAAAGGATTGATATTAAGAAAGGATAATTATTGGACTAAATCTGGCATTAGAAGTAAGTGCAGGTGACGACAGGGTAATCATGCAACCAGAAAATGTGAAAAAATAAAATAAAATGATAACACTATAAGCCAACAGCAGCTCCTATAATATGCTATTCACAAGTTTGTACATCTGCTCTTTCTCTAAAAAGCTCAACTCAGAAGACCAAGTGAAGTTACACGCACCCAAAAATCCTACTTATCTGAGGGAATATCCAAAAAAATACACGTTCATTCACTTTCCAGCGTTTCAAACCAAAGTAGTAAGCTGATATCATTGATGTTTTTCCTAATAAGCCAAATACACAATTGGCTTTCCTACTCACTACTGAAAGTATATATAATCATCCTCAAGAATCATATATTCTTACTGAATTCCTGATTGACTGTCCGCACACTGGACACTTGGGTGATACTTCACGTTCAACTAACAAGGCACAATGTCGACAACAAACCAGATGTCCACAAGGGATGAAAGCAGAACGTCTTCTTCTCAGTAGGCATACCACACACAATTCGCCATCAGGAACATCTTCAGTTTCTTCTTCGGCTGCAACTTGAGCGGAAATCCCGTCACCAACGGAATCATTTTGCTGCTGGGCTTGCCGCTGATGTCTCCGCTCTTTCCATCTAACCCAATTCCTAAACGCATATAAAAAAATTGTGTAAATCAAAATCTTAAACTGGTAATAATATGTAGGGATAAAAGCATTAAATCCCCTATACTATATCCCCTATTGCACTTTGCGCCCTATCCTTTTATTTTTTGCAACTTGCCCCTGTACTATGGATGATTACAACTTTTTGCCACCTGAGCGAATTATCGCCAGAATTTGGAATATGAATGTGGGGGTTCATCATGATTTAACCTCAAGTTCAATAAAATGCCCTCTTTTTCCTTCAATTTTTTGTACATTTACTCAATTTTCAAACCCTAGTTTTAATTATCAAAATTAAGGTTTGAAAATTAAGAAAATATAACAAAAATTAAGTGAAAAGAGGGCATTTTATTGAATATAAGCTTAAATAGTTATGAACCACCATGTTCACGTGTCAAATTACAGCAAAAAATCGCTGGAAATTCCATCAGGGGGCAATTTTCTTTTATCATTCACTAGGTCGGGGGCAAGGTGCTTATTTATCCATAGTACATGGGCAAGTTGGCAAAAAAACAAGGATAGCGGGCAAAGTGCAATAGGGGTTATAGTATAGGGGGTTTAATGCTTTTATCCCTAATATGTAATTTTGGATGGTTCACAGGAAATGTGTGTTATAGTTTTCAAGTACGATTCTTTAGCAATAACAAGAGAGTTGGTTTTATATAATCTACAGACTAGCTCAGATTTAGCTCATTTTTATATTTGAACTAATCAGAGGCGTCGGGTTAATAAGCACAAGTGCATGGTATTTGCATAGAAGATTGTTCTTTAGAAGTATAGGAATACAAAATGTTCTACAGAGCCTGCTTTTCCCTCATGTAACAACTAAATATGAGAAAGACATTATGCCTACACCTATTACCTTCCAATAGAATAGCCAAGGATACCTATCGCAATTGAACCAAAAAGAATTCCGCTCCACATTAATACTTATAGTATAGGGGGTTTAATGCTTTTATCCCTAATATGTAATTTTGGATGGTTCACAGGAAATGTGTGTTATAGTTTTCAAGTACGATTCTTTAGCAATAACAAGAGAGTTGGTTTTATATAATCTACAGACTAGCTCAGATTTAGCTCATTTTTATATTTGAACTAATCAGAGGCGTAGGGTTAATAAGCACAAGTGCATGGTATTTGCATAGAAGATTGTTCTTTAGAACTATAGGAATACAAAATGTTCTACATAGCCTGCTTTTCCCTCATGTAACAACTAAATATGAGAAAGACATTATGCCTACATCTATTTACCTTCCAATAGAATAGCCAAGGATACCTATCGCAATTGAACCAAAAAGAGTTCCGCTCCACATTAATACTTTAGTCTTGAAAGAAAGATCTGCCAAAATTTGATCTTTGGTCAATTCGGACCTACAGATATAGTTGCATTACAGTTAGATTCACAAAAATCTTCTTGTTGGAAAAGGAAACTAGAAGGATTATACACATAGCTCAATTTTAAAATATTAAAAAGCCAATCTTTTAGGTTCTGCTTTGAGTGCTATAAGCTTTTGCTGAGCAATTCCATTGTTTATGCAATCGTAATTTTAAATAACCAAGATCAAGAGAATGAGCTTAGGTAGAGCTTCCCCATTAATGAAATATCTATTAAAAGAAAATTTCCATACAAAAAATAGGGAAGATCTTTGCAAGACTTGATTTCAGGAGCCCCATTTCTTAAATTACAAATGCCAACAACGCTTATATCTTTCCCAAGAGGAAGTATCTTCTCTTCCTCAAGCAGCCCGATCTACAAGAATATTGAATAAAAGATTTAAATAGGAATAAAGAAGAGCACAAGTACCGGTGGTTCCATAATCAAAATGAACTTACAGGATAATGGAGACCAAAAAACGCTTGAAGAAAAGTGTAAGCAGTGGTATTAATTGGCTGTAAATGATGATAAACTGTAGTGAGAGGTAGTGGATGTCTTGATCCTTCCATGTTGACAAGAACATAATTAGAGTCTGTCCATTTTCTGGCTTCAAGAAGAACAAAAGGAACCTGAAGAAGAAAACCATGCACTCATAATTAAAGGTCAAGACCAAAATCATTGGAGCTGCCTGTTCAGAAATATTTCTAAAAAGAGATAACCGTTTTGTGCTTTAGTTAAGTTTTATACCAAAGGAAGGCAGAAAGACGACATATATTGGAAACATGTCTTTAGACCAGAATATACCAAGTTGCAGCCTATCATCACAATTGTTCCATGACACTTGTACTAACAGTATCCATTCACACCCATGAATACAGAATTTCCCAAAAAACTGTAAAATCAATGATCAAATTAGAATCATAGTCCCCTACAGCATCTTAAGTTTCCATTACTCGACAGCCGATTGATGCAAAAACTGTAGATTTTATGAAAGTAAAGCAGCGAAAGGGTTTTCTTTCCCTTAGGCACTCCTGATTTGTCACAGAGCTAGTCTCAACTCATGGCTGCAGGGCATATGTGAAGCAAACAGCAAAAGCAAAAAAAGAAAAAGAAAAAGTGGAAACTTTAACTGTTAATAACTGAACAGTTCTAAAATGGACAAGTTGTTATAGCTTACTAAGACAATAGTCCAATGGAGGTCGAAAATAGAAATTATATGAGCCAAAAGAAAATAAAGAGCATGAAAGAACAGGATTGACTAAAATCCATCAAGGTGAACTGATAGAATATTACATCAAGGAAAAGAGTTTATGCTAATACACTTCAGGACAAATACTCGGCCACTAGTGACAACAATTTCACGTCAGAGTCTTGCATCTGATATCCGTCTCCTTGCGCATTTACAAACAAGGGGCAAAAAAAAATTGGACACGCGAAACTCTGTCATCATTCCAAACAATTTCAAGCATTCGTGTGGCAACCAGACAGAGGGCGACTTCTCAAGATCCTATAATATATATGAGCATAGCTAACATGTGAAGAATATCACGATTATTGAAATTGCAACAAGTTACCATTCTGATTGAGGACGACTTTTGCTCATTCCACGACCTCGAAAGTATAGTACGCAGATCAACGTCTGCTCTAAAGGGTCCCTTCCAGTCACTATATATACACTTCACAGTAACAACAACAACAACAAGAAAAAACATAAAACAGAAACATTAAAAACCATTAAACAATCAACTCAAATATGAACAAGAGTATTATTGATTAACTGCATTATTCGAAACCAGTTCAATTCTCAACCTAAAATCTAGCTTATTCCAACTCTACACACAAAACCTCAACATTCAAAGTAAGTTGAATCAACAAACTGAAGCTCACAATTTGACTCCGCTGCAAAATGACGCATTTACCCCCAGATTCCTGAGAAACGAGGGCATTATTTCCATAATTGCCCCTCAAGCCATTCCAGTTCCCCTTCACCACAGCAGACTTCAATTCCACACTGCCCCTAACGATCACCAACAAATCATCGCCTTCAGTATTCGAATCACCGCCGTCGGATAATATTGACCGGAGATCGGACGGCTGTACGTAAGGAGCGTCGCGGATTTTGCGGAGGGCGGATGACGTGGACATTAGCTTCCGTATGCTCCGGTACGCCACGTAAGCAACGCCGATTCCTAAAAACGCGCCGTCCGCCGCTACAGAGAGCTGCGCTAGCAGCGCCGCCGCAGCGCGGTCGTGAAACGACATCGTTTTGCACGAGCTGGATAGATTTTCGTTCGCGTGTAATTTGGTCTTACGCGCGTAAAAGCAAATTTGTTTTGTGGGCCTCAAGTGATGGGCCTTGATTTTTTTGATTTATTAAGTTGGGCTCAAAGGATGGGCCAGGAGGCCCTTTTCGTCGAGATTTATCCGGGCTAATTGTACTTAGAAATTTGGATTTGATGCCCACATATAGTATAACATCACCTCATAAAGCTACTTCTTTTTCTGATTGAAAGTGGTGTTTGGCATTAAGTTCAGTAATCCCAATAGGATCCTGTAAATTCGATTTATTGATTGTAAGAATTGTAACCCTCACAGTTAAGTGGAGTTAAAATAATCCAAATATTATTATATCATGAATATTCACAATCTTTAAGCTTAAAACAACAAGGCGTGGGTTAAAAATTAGAAGCTTCTTTTGGTCTCCTTAAAAAGCTCTAAGGGTAAACGGGAAGAGTACCGATGTGGTACGAAGGAAATAGTTCCTAATCGACGTGAGACAAATCTCAACATAATATGTTACATTGATGATCGGTAAAATGTAAATATAATTAGTGTCTTAAGGTTGTCGCAGAAATCGTCTTTTTCCGTAACTTCGAAATATAGTTCTTTATTTTCCCGTATTCAAGGTTGCTAAACAAAATAAAATAAAATAACGTAAATTGCTAATAAATGAAGGAAAAGAACTATTTGCTGGTTGTAATTTGTAAAAAAAGATTAAAATTGTGGAAAAAGACATAAATAACTAACTACATACTTCATTACAAAGACACTCTACTAGTTAGCTAGTTCTTGCATTATCTACGACATCAGAGTTTGATAATGTACAAAAACAGAACCTACAACATCAGAGTTTGATAAAATACAGGAAAATAATGTACAAAACTCAAAATTACAAGTACTTATAACATGGAACTCAGGGGTAAAACTTAAGAAGCTGTCATCAAGTGACTATTATTAATTTCTCGTGGCTTATTGTATTAAGGTACGTTTCATCTCTTTTGAGAAGGCAAGATAAATCCTTTTATCAAAGCATTAAGGGAATCAGGAGCATCAATGTTTGCTGCATGTCCTGCATCTTGGATTACTTCCAACTTCACATTGGAGCCTAAGTTTCTGCATTCACATAACATTTTTTACGCGTTAATTAACGACTCGAATCAACTGTAAACCAACTTTTAGAAGATGAAAATATACATAAGTACCTTGACAACTGATGAGCAAAGCTTATAGGGAAGATCTTATCCTTGTCACCCCAGATAAGCAATGTTTCCTAATTCACAAACAAGTAATTGATCATAAGCAATAAACACATAAATCATGGGTAAAATGTACTTCCTAATTATTATGTGTGAAGTAAGTACTCGTTACGCATAACATCTTATTTAAAAGGTGCAGGTGCACATATATATACATGTCAACTTACCCGAGTTAAAGGTTGAATATGACATGCAGCATTTTTTACCAACAAATGTTCCACTAGCTCTTGTTTCCCTTTCCTGTTACTGTTGCACATTACCTTGTTTTAAAACAAACTGTCAGAAAATTGTTCAAGAATCTCATAATAAACATAGGAGTTATATAAATTTCGCATCAAACAAAAACACAAGTCAACAAGCACAAGCTCCCACTTCCCGAATATATTTAACCGCTAAACTAATTAAAACATAAGATTTGACTAATAATATTGCTTAACCAACACTATTACGAAAATACAAAATATATATAAACCTGACCTCATGTGACCCCATGCATGTGATGTTGAATTATTTTACTATTCACTATCATAAAAGTACAAGATCTATGTCGAATGTGAAGAATCAGGCTGAGCTGGTCCTGTCAGAACCGCTTTACAATATTTGTTTTGTGCTCTTCGCAATGAACGAAGTAAAATTCTCGTGATCGCCTGGTCTATAATCTTTCTACCACACCATAAATCTATCTTATGTTAGAGACGTAGAGCCAGAAGTACTGTACATGTACATGTACATGTTCCGTTACACTTCGACCTTAAGATAAATTACAACTGTAACTTGTAAAATTATAAGTTGCCTACATATGTGTTACTGAAACTTATTAATTCATCAAAAAAAAGAAAATGACAAATGATGATTCAGTGACATCTCCAAATGAGTGATTAGGACAAATTAACTATATAAATCTCTATTGATTTTATGTGCATTCTTCAATAATCATCATATATAGTATTCCATACTAAGAACGACAATGATAAAGACAAAAACTGCTCTATGGCAAATTGAGAAACAGCTCAGGCTCACACATTGAAAACAACAACTACAATTTAATTATCATGACAACACTGAAATCAAAACATAGTAGCATCATAATTAATTAATTACCTCAATGAACTCTTGGAGCACAAAACTGGGGGCCCACTTAAAAGGATTCGACTTATAAACGGACAGCTCAATTAGCCGTCGTAGCCCCTCCGGTTTGTCCGGCAGGAGCAACTCCACTACACCGCATCCCACGCTTTTAAGCTGCTCCCCCTTCTGATCCTCCGTGCATCCAATCCCACTGCTGACGATCACCACCTTTTCGACCATCTCAGGATGATTCTCAGCCATCCGATAGCCCACGTACCCACCGTAGCTGATGGAGTATATGGAACACCGCTCCACACCCAATCCTTTCAACCCCGACCGCACGCACTCCGCCTGGAATGTCTCGGTGCGGTTCGTGCAGTTCGTGTTGGATTTTCCGAAGAAGATTAAGTCGGGTATGTAGAGGTTGAAGGATTCGGCTAGTGCACCCACCTGCATGAACAATTAGCATTTACATAATTTGTAAAATAAAGTAACATAAATAAGTGTAATACAATTATTTTTTCTACTAATTGTGTTACTCAATTTCTCGGATAAAAAGTGTCGAATCCCTATCGAACTTTGAAAAAGAGAAATATGCTCTATCACTTTTCGTCGTAAAGTGTCATGGTCAACTTTTTGACTTTCACTAGATTTTAAAGAGTAAGCATGGAAATTGAGGTTAAATCAATGAACCTCCATATTTGCGCTTCAATCTCAACGAAAACAATTTTTTCATCGAATAAATTTGCTATTCTTTTTATCAGATTACACTTTGTACATTTTTAAATAGGCTAGTAACAGATTTCTAGTTTTTCAAAATCATAGAACAGTTTGTGAATGGCTCTATAGTGTCACAATATAGTTTAATTGAAATAACGTTACAATAACTATATTAAAAAAACGTTACAATTAATTACCTGATAAAAGAATTGCCATTTAGAGTTTCCTCCGTAACCATGGATCATGACCAAATTCGGCTTGTTGAATTTGCGGTGTGCGGGAGACCAAAAGTGCATGGTGGTGCGATCGTCTATGTCGACGGTGCACGGTACGAGGTTGCATGCGAATCTGAAATAGAGGTGGAGGAATCTTTCAATAAAGGGGACGAAGATTTGGAAGCGTTGGATCTTGGGGATTAATGGACGGTTGAAGATGTATTTAGAAATGGTGGAGAGATACAAAGAGAAGATTTGGTGGACAAATCGGCGGAGCGCTTCCATTGATGATCAGGCGGAGGAACTCAAGCAAATGGAGCGGTTGGAATGTTTTTTTTTTTTTTTTTTTTTAAATTTTATGTTGTCTAAATTTTGTCGATTTTGATGAAATGGGAAAAATCATAGGTATTTGGGGTTTGGATTTGTCTGTAAAATTTGGAAAGTGTAAGTAGTAATTTAATGCTCCGCATGAAATTTTTTGATAAGAATTAAAGTTTCTTATA
This sequence comes from Misopates orontium, assembly GCA_946800315.1. Classification (NCBI taxonomy): domain Eukaryota; kingdom Viridiplantae; phylum Streptophyta; class Magnoliopsida; order Lamiales; family Plantaginaceae; genus Misopates; species Misopates orontium. The sequence goes on from OX326949.1 coordinate 44,763,961, forward strand.
CTGAAATTGTTTTTTTTTTCTTTTTACTTTTCAAGGAAAACCTATTGTAAAATTCTTCCCAATTGGAGCAAGATAGAGCCGTAATGAGATATTGGGCCAGTCCACAACGGGAGCCCGACAACGTAAGATCTTTATCAAGATATTATAAGAGAACTATCAGTTTGAGCCTTTTTTTGTTATAGATTTCGATTTTCATTCATGGAAATATATACCAACTTTAAATAGAATACGAACATAATTTAGTATGAGCTTAGATACTTGTAAAACAATAAAGAGCAATAATAGGGAACAATATTGCATTGACTAATTACATAGAGATTTTACTGATGAAAAGAATTATTAGTCAATTAGGATTTCCAGTGGTAATAGAATAAGCATGCATCATATCATAGATATCATCGGCTTTTTGCCAAAAAAAAAAAAAATCATACGTCAAAAACAAAATGGAAATTCAACATAGTCAATTTTAAAAAGAGCAAATATTCCGTTTCTCATTCGGTGTAGCTTAGCCCATATACATACAAGGACTGTCGGAAATGGTATAATCTACTATGCTATGCCTTAAACTCAAGCAAGTGTTTGGTTTCAACTTATTGTTTTTATTACCTTAAATATTTTTTTTTCTCTTTTGCTTATTATACTAACATTTCAAAATTTTTTTGATTATAAAAATAAGAAAACAAAATGAAAGTATGAATATAAAAGAATTAAGAGGACCATGCAAACTTCTGCAGACTATATTCCATAGGTAGGAAATGACAAAGAAGAAAAAGTAAGGTAATTGATTGGAATACAATATCGTTATTCTTCAATATGAAATATAATATGAAATAAATAGGAAATAAGAAGATTTTTAGCGTTAAGTTTCTACTAATTATTGATACATGTGTTAAAAAGAAGATAATTTGAACAATCAATTTGCAAGGGTATAATAGAGCAACAAGTTTTTACTCTATCTATATAGTTTGCCCTTTGATTATAAGAATTTGTCAAAAATGAATTTATGTTGGATCATTTACTTTTTGGTAGTTATGTTGGATTCTAGTATTTCTATGTTTCATGAAGTACCAAAAGCACACAAGTTAAAAGAATTTTCGAAATTTGGAACAAGGATTAACAGAAAAATGGCTTTCTCCGGTTCGCTTATTTTGTGGCTAGTGATAGACTGTCACATAAGCATTGTAACTTATTAAAGATGTGAGTAGGTTATAGGTAAACTATATTACACTAATAACTTAAATGTGAATCCAAGCATAATAACTATCATACACATACTTAGCCCTTAGTCAGCTGTAGAACGAATCAACGAATAAGAAATTAAAGATTTACAATGTTTTGCTCAGATTTCATTAATAATTGTAATTGAATTTCCAGCAATCAAATTACATGTGTTGGCACCGACCAAATTGGTATATTCTATCCAAATCAAACCATTTTCTCCTAATGTGTAATCTTTCTATTTGAGAGTAAGATTTTGTGCTTTCTTTTTCAACTTTAGATATCTTACCTAATTTACGGATGTACTAATATTATTATTCATATTTAGAAATATTAATTCAAGAACTTGTTATATTATCTAAAACCCTTGGACTGCAAACAATAAACATATAAAGGACTCGTCGACCAAAAGTATACAATTGGAGTTACCTCATTTGCTTATACACCAACCCATATGAGATTTTAAATGCTAAAATTTAAATAAAAATCGAGCGCCCAAAACATGTTACTACTGAAGTAGACAAATTTAATTTGGTTATTTGTCTTCGAGAATTCTACAGGATCTAGAGTAGATCACTAAGTATTCTTGTCTATAAATTTTTTTAGTTCTAAATTGATTTATATAAAGCGGGAAAAATAAAAACAACTTTATAAACTAATGAGATGTTTAACTTTTTTAAATTGGTTTATTGGTCTCTAAACATGCTAGGAATGCCAGACTAGATTAAACAAACGAGACTGGCCTAAATCTGGAATCAAATCCTTTCATTATAAATGAATTGTGCATTTTGTGTTTTAAATGATAGGCGTAAGACGTTTTATAGATTTAGATTTGAAATGAATATACAAATATTAATTTATAATAACAGTTTAAATTCAAAAGAAATAGCTATATTATTGTAAATTAATTTTAGGATAAAATTGCAGAACCACCACAATTCTCTTAAGAAAACAAAAAAAAAAAAATTATGTTGAAAGTTTTGTATCGTTGACAAACTTTCAGATGATTTACATATGAGATCGTACCCCTCTTTGTACTCATCCAATCCTCAATAAATGTTAAAGATCAGTTTGATTTGACGGTTATGAATGAGTTTCTACATATTTGTACAAAGTCCTTTTAAAGTCTTCTAGTTAAGAAGCATAAATTTTTTGATGTTTCACCATTTACACGATGTTCTTAGTAACACTTATACAAAATCATCTTTGTTGTCCGTAAGTCTTTGGTCTTAAGTCTCAATCATCGACTCTTGTTATTTGTATTTCTAATCTCGACGCAGCGCATATCCCTCCTCAATCTTTAATGTCATGATCTAAGGATCTCATGTTTGACATACGAGATCGACCATGTTTTGGCACATTGAACATAAAACTCAGTTGAAGCGTGACAAGGCGTGTAATTGTGAAAGTTAAGCCTCAAAAGCCTACCTTATAGGGCCATCTTTTGTTCGTAGACGAGTCTTCAGGTTGAAAGTTTTCTAAATCATTGATTAAAATTTTGATTTCGATATATATACTTTGACTTACTAATACCAGTATTTTAAAAAGCGCTGCCCCCCCCCCCCCCCCCCGCCACAAAATATAATTTTAAAATATGTATTAACAATAACAAAATTTAAAAATAGAAAGAGTGAATAAATATACACCTATAATGTGCTGAAAGAGACATATGTTTCAATATAATTTACCAAAATAGAAATTCATGTGTTTATCACACATTATGTAGTTGCATAAAGATATTCCGCCATGCCTTCAATATTCCACACATCATGAAATTGATAAATCTGAAAATTAAAACATAAAATATCAATTAAATGCCTAAAAGTAAACCCATAGAACAATTATAATCAATTTAACACCTTAAACATTCTAGAAAAATGTAAAATATCATTCAATACTTATTGTGTCAAAATGACCAATTTAATGCCTGAGACGAGTTATGATTATTCACATATGCTTACAAGAATTATTTCTCTCTTTTGGAAATGAAAGGTATCTATTGTCAAATGTTATTCTTTTATTTTCCAAAAATACATGAAGAGAAGCTCTCGACAAATTAAATATCAATTCATGCTATATTGATTTATTGAGTTTTTCTGTATGACTTGTTTTCTTGAAGCTCTTACAGTAGAAGCACTTGACTATCATAAACTCTTTGAAAGAAGTATAATGTCAAGAAACAAAAAGAAAAAAAAAAAACATTTTTTTCTATCTACAAACATTTTAGTGTGAGACTTAGGTGTAGTGTATTCCTTATAGGTGATTTAAGTAATATGTCTGTGTTTTTCATATTATATGAAAAACACAGACATGTTATATATATATATATATATATATATATATACACGCACACAAACTTTATTGTTAGATTAAAAAGTAAATAGTCGGGCATATTAAAAAACTTAGCAATAATATTAATAAGTATCGAAAGAATTTGGGAGATCATCAAGCATGATATTCTAAAGTTCTTGACTAGCTAGTTTTTACAAGCTTGTTAGGGGTTTTAACCCCTCTTTATTTGTGTTGGTTCCCCAAAAACAAAAGACCACAACATATATGCCTATATCTTTGATTCGGAGTGTGTACAAATTTTTGGCTGACCTGCTTGCCTCCTCGTTGAGTAAACTTGTCCGAAAGGTCATTTTAGTTGAGCTATCTGCTTTTATCCCCCCTAGAAGGTAGGTAATTGATAGCATGTTGGTTGTTAGCAAGACTGGTTTGAAGGTTGATTTTGGAAAGGCGTTTGATTATATCAACTGGGCTCTTTGCATCACATTATGGAGTTGATGGTTTTTAATGTGTCTTGGAGAAGTTGGAATAAGGAGGTGCAACAGTTTCTGTCTTAGTTACGACAGTCAAACCGACCAAATTCAAGTTTCTAGAGGCAAAAGAAGAAAATCTATTCAAGGGTATTGAAGTTGGAAGGCATCAGGTGGAAATAAGTCATACTGATTTTGCAGTGCTCTTTCTGAAAGTATATAATAATATAATGCTCACAAATTTTTTAAGGAGCAATTTGTTTGGAGTTAATGTGGCAGGTTACTTCATTTTCTAGATTTATGAAATTGTAAAGTCAGCACAATCCCATTCAAATACCTTGGGCTCCTGATTGACGCTAATCCTAAGAAATTAAACTGGTGGTTGACTTCATGGGGCGAAAAGTTCTTCTGCTAGGATCAATACAAAAAAAAGCAGTTTCGCCGGCAGTTTTTTTTTGCTTTTCTCGGCGCTTTCAACTGCCGGGAAAAGTAATACCGGCGGTTGGAGAACCGCCGGCACAACTGCCGGCTAAACCCTAGCCTGTAAAGGTCCCGGCTTTTCAAAAAGCGCCGGTATATACGTTTTTGACGTCGGAAGTGCCGGTATATATATATGCTTAAAAGCGCCGATAATAATATGCTTAAAAGCGCCGGCATATATGAAATAGTACAAGAACATTGCTCCGATGCTCTCTTCCAAACCAACAAAATCTGAAAAAATCGATAGAAAATCTATTTGAAAATTGAGAAACTAAAAAATCAATTTATAATAAATCAAAAAATAAAATAATATAGAAACTAATACAGAAAATAAATTTGAAAATTGTGAAATAGTCTTAAATTTCTTAATTTAAGATTAAATAGAAACAATTTCAAATTTTTATTAAGTGTAGTATTATTATTGTCCAACTGGTATTTCTATCAATAATATACATATTCAATAAACAAAGAAATTTATAAATTTATTTAACTATCCAAATATATATTGTTATCTTACATTTTTAGTTTTTGAATCTATGTTTTGGAAATCAAAAGTTGTTTTTTGATTTTACTCAAATTTAATATTAAACAATAATAAAAATCACCCTTACCGACCACCAACCTCCAGTAAGTTGACCATGAACGCATGACTAGACCTGTCAAACACAACATTTTGTCAGGTTCTGCAAGTACAATTGCGGAGTCAAGCATAACATACCACATAGTGAACTTATGTGACCAAGGAGTCAGTCTATGCTACAACATGCTCTAATACAGCCTGCACTCACAAACATGTGGGACCCACACAGGTGGGGTCCACGTGGGTCCCACACAGTTTGTGAGAGCAGGCTGTATTACAGCATGCTGTAGCTAAGACAAAATTGTGACGAAGCACGATCATGTCATTTTGCAACCAAACACAATTGTCTAATCGTCCGACCTTCGATTATGGATGATTGGAGATCTACATATGCTTTTAATCACGAGTGACTGGATTTGTATCACAAACATGTTCTCGGTGGCACCTGAATAATCAACTGTTGTACGTGGGTATTTAAGATTCTTTATTTTTGTTAAAAAAAAATTATATATAGATGAACCTTTTTTGTGACTCAAAAAACGTGACAACTAATTCGTTTAATTAGGGTATTACATATTTATATTATTTTACACACACACACACACACATATATATATTAGTAATGGAAATCAGATTGAGTTTGTATTATTATATTTTCATCAATTAGGTTATACTTTTTTAACTATCATTAAATTTGTCTTTTTTTTTGGATGAGGTTTTCATAATTCTCTCTTTGAATAATGAGAATTTTTCAAAACATATTGTGTGGATCCTATTACTTAATGATAGTTATGTTGGATTCTATTAACTCTACATATGTTTCATGAAAATACCATAATTACAACCGTGTCTTATTAAAGATGTCAAGAAGGTAAATTATATTCACCAATAACTTAAATGTGAATCCAAACATAACAATTGAATACAAATTTTGGGCCTTAACAACTGTAGAACGAACCAACAAATAACAAGTCAGAGGTTTACCGTGTTTTGCTCAGATTTCATTAATAATTACAATTAAATTTCCAACAATCAATGACCTATATTGGCCACTTGCCAAAATGGTGGTATATTCTATCCAAATCAAACCATTTTCTCATGAATGTGTAATCTTTCCATTCATACTGAACTTCTTATTATCATATTTGTTTCAAATATGTAGTTGAAATTTGGTTTTCTACTTTAGATATCTTGCCTAATTTTTTGCATTGAAATCTTGAGTTGGCTTTGATATATCTAGTTACATTGTATTATGTAACACATATTATGAAGTATTTCACAAATAAGGAATTGTTACACGTTGAGTTAAAAATGACCTAATTTTATTGGCATCTAACATTTATCTTATCATCAAATAAGTTTACTAAATGAGAAAAGGATCAGTACATGAATGTTTCAACGGAAAAGCCTAGCTAAGGTTTGTTCTTTTGAAATGCCTAGCCAAGGTTTCACTTACCAAAACATCAAATGAAATCCCAATATATATATGCTTTACTAAAGAGAGAAAACACATTAAAATCCAATCGATATCTAGAATGTCCAGAATCGACGGAACGATCGATATAAATTACTGAATCTCTTGACTAGTTTATTCTATTTCTACTTCAATAAATAATTACAATGTCATAATTTCGAATCACGCGACATTTGTTATGCCGATCAATACCATTCAGGTAATTAAAGAAAATTATTCAGATTTGCATTGGAAAATTAAATTAGGAGATAAACGAATGTCGGTCATGAATTAGATATATATTTAATATATATACCGATGTTAGTTTTATTCTACAATGAAATAAATAAAATGTTTAGAAAAGACACAATAAATCTATTAAAGTTAATTTGAATGCAGGGAAGGATTTTGCCGAGGAAAGTTGAAAAATTGAAGGTCATTGGAGGAAAACTAAAGCGACAACCCTTAACTCATGTAAAGATAAAATAATGTATGGGGAAATTACTATTTTGCAAATAATGGACATAGTATGTGATTGATAGGATTTAGCTCACTTATGATTTCATTAGCAAAATTTCATATACATATAATACTAAATAAGAAAGAACCGTTCCTCTACATATACTACGCGTAAATGGTGGTGTAATAAGTTATTATTACAGACTGATTAATAATACTCATACCAAGAAATATTAAAGAACTTGCTATATTATGTAAAAACTCTAAGACGGAAACCAATCAATAAGTACAATTGGAATTACCTCATTTGCTTATACACCAACCCATACGAGATTTTTAAGTGCTTTGTTAATAAATTCGAGCACTACAAAGAATCTACCCTGTCAATTTAAATAATTAATAAATCAAGTACCAAAAAAACAAGCACAACACTCTCTCAATGTACTTTCCTATTTATATACCCCCTCTTAATCTTCTTCTCATTCTCTTGTGCCCACCACTGGTTAGTCTTATAAATCTTCTCCTAATCTTTATTTTGTGATTTCTTTTGTTTTTTCTTTCATAATATCCAACTAAAATTCATATACATTTCTTGTTTGTTGATTCTATGTCTTAGGTAGTTTTTGAATTGAAGATTGAAGCATCTATACACTAATGGCCTCATATAACGCAGTGATGCACGAGATTCATATTTTGCTTGTGGACCATGACACTAGTTGTCTATTCAACACAACTCGACTCCTGAAAGCATGTCACTATCGAGGTAGACAAATTTAATTTGTTTATATCTCTTTGTGAATTTACAAGATCTAAAGTAAATCACAAGACTTTTTCTCTATTTATTTATTTTCGGTAATAAACTGATTTATACAAAGGGCATAGCAAAAACATATTTCAGAATTCACGAGATTTCTTTTTTCACATATTTTGTTCCTAATTTCAAGATTCTTGGAGATGTTGAAACTTTTTTTCTCCATTCTTTACATAAATTATTTTTTAATTGAGTTTTTGGTTTCTTGTGGATAAAATATATTTCCAATTCCAGATCTCCGCCATCTAGTATTCCCTCATATATCTATTACTTGTGTTATTTTCATTAGTTCCCTAGTGTTTGTACCTCTTTTTATCACTATTTTATTAACTTATAATTACAATAAGGTTGCTCAAAGATTTAAGAACAAGAAAGAGATTAGTATTTATTCCTTTTTCTTTGTGTTCTTTATATAATTTACATTTGCTAATCCTGAATCTGTTATAACAAAGTTTCCTGCAATAAAAAGTAAAAAACAGGAAGTGTATCTAAGTTACAACGATATTTATGTTTTTCCTATCCGAACAATGTACGCGTAAAGAATCATTTTAATATACTCCGTCTTTTAGTCTTTATTGTTTTTTACTCGTATCTTTCACCATTAGATAGTCCCTATGTTTGAGTAACAAATCGAATTTCCTTTTCTCAATTAATGCTAAGTGTCATAAATATTTTGGAAAATCTAATTAATGTGTACAACACATACATAGCAATATATATATATATATATATGTTATGCACGTATGTATATACATATAACTATAGGTGCTTGTGAAATGCAGGTTTATCGGTTTCTAAATTCTAAACATGCTATGAATGCCAGACTAGATTAAACAAACGAAACTAGTCGAAATTCGGAATTAAATCAAGTCATTATAAATGGCTTGTGCATTTATGATTATTTACATATGCATATATAAGAGAATTATTTCTCTATTTCGGAAATGAAAGTTGTCTATTGTCAAATGTTATTCTTTTATTTTCCAAAATACATGTAGTGAAGTTCTCGACAAATTAAATCTCAGTTCATGCTGTATTGATTTATTGAGTCTGTCTGCATGACTAGTTTTCTTGAAGCTCTTACAGTAATAAAGCACTAGACTATCACAAACTCTTTGAGAAAAGTATAGCGTCAAGAAAAAAAATAAAAAAAAATTCTATGTACAAATTAACATTACAGAAAGGAATTTCTTTTCCCAGTCTCAATTTACTTTATGGCATATTTTAGATGTCATAGTTTACAACTAACAAATTTAATCACCCTGCTCATAATCTTTTTCTTTTTTATTCTATAATTTCTTTGGTTATTCTTGAAATCATGATAATGAATGACTCCTAAAGCATATCCATATGTACACGTACAAAAATAAATAGATAAGAAATAGAACTATAGAAGACCATGATATTATTGTTTATGGTCAATCATTTTTTTTTTCTATCTTCGAACAATCGTTTATTACACTACTTCTTTTATGTGTATTAACTGACCTACATACTTTTTTTTTTGGTGATAGTTACTTTTGTTGAATTTGCTTCTGCTGCCATATCAATGCTCACAAGCGGAAAGGTGAAATTCGATATTGTGATGGCAAATATCGATTCACCTGATCTACACGGATTTAAACTTTTGCAACATGCCGTTAACATGGACTTGCCCGTCATTTGTAAGTCCAATTTCTTTAGATATTTTCTTAATATACTCTTCAAAAGTTTCCTCACTTGTTGCTAATTATTGTGCATTCAATTGTCACTCATCCAAAATGTTCAAGCACGAACAAAGGATTGACATTTATTTATTTATATATTTATATTCTAACATGACACCTCGTGTGCAAGCTGTATTCTTTCTTTTTGTTAGGCATGACAGTTTTTGATAAACGGTGAAATTGTGATTCGAACCTGTATCATATTAAATCGTAGTTTTATCTTTAAGAGGCGAGACATTATTAATTTATATCTATTCTTCAACACTTTGCGCAATTCTAATGCAATTCCATTTTCACTAGTGATGTCTGTTAATGACAATGCCTTCATGACCATGAGGGCTTTAGAAAATGGGGCATATCTTCAAATCAAGAAACCACCAACAATGGAGGTGATGAGATGTTTATGGCAACATGTACTGAGGGAGAAGATAAGAAAAATGAGAGGAAGGGGTACATTATTCCCGACTAATCACAATTCACGAGGGATTGAGTTCAGGGAACCGAATCATCTTCCGGAAGAAAACCCTAATCGTGGTGGAGGCAACAGTATGAAAATGATGGAGAACATGGGGAAATCAAATAAAAGGGTTAGAGAAAGAAATGACATGGATGACGAGGAAGATTATTTGGAGGAGAATGGTGCGACAAACAGTGGTACGGTTAAGAGAAAGGTGTGCACGGAGTGGACGCGAGAGCTGCACATGAAATTTTTGGATGCCGTTCATGAACTTGGAGAAGGAAGTATGATTTTTTAATTTATTTTTAGACCCCTTTCAATATATTTTATGACTAAATCGCTAATACGTTCCAGTGTATTTATTATTATAAAAGTGGTTTACATGTTTGTGTTTTAAAGAATCAACATTTGTGTGCAGTTATACACCTAAGGAAATTAGTATGCAGTGTGCATTTATTCTTGAGGGCATGTTTCATCTTTGGTTCCTTAGCTTCTTTTTTTATGCATATTACATTTTTAGTCATGACCATATTAAAACATTCTCGTGTATACACCATCTAGTAATTTGTTTAATTATACGATATTTTTTCTTTGTTTCTTTGTGCATGCCAGCTAAAATATTTAATCCATTTTGCTAATATAGGGTGTTTCCCAAAAGAGATCCTGGAGTTAATGAACGTGCCTGGTCTCACCAGAATGCAAGTGGCTAGCCATCTCCAGGTAAATTTTTTTTCCCCTCCCATTAATGTAATGTAAGAAAACACTCTGGATCGATTTGTACCACTTTAAATGTTATTTCATGTGTGATATAACTAAGGGTACTAGATACAAACCTTTAAGGGTGCTATATCATCTAAATAAGAAGATGAAAAATTCAATGGTTCAATTAAGTGTAAATAACTGTACAAGTATTTAATCTTAATGGAAGACAATATGTTAAACGTGCATAATTAGTTACTCATCTCTAGACTGTAGCACAAATACATAGCTTACTAAAATCACTAACTGGATTGATGTATGAAATTTAAAGTTTAGAAAAAACTTATATAAAATTTTGCGTGTGATAGAGAAAGTAAATCAATTACAATGAATGATTCTTTTTTTTTTTTTCAATCACTAACTTATTATCGTATTATCTCGAATAGAGAATTCGTTTGATAGAATTTGTTCGGGAATTGAAGTTTTCTTGGAGTTGTATTGAAGTTTGTTTTGGCACAATGTTTGTTCTTGCTTTAGACTTGATATTTTTGAATGAAAAAATCGTGGGCTATATATGAGATATATGTTTAAAGAGTTTGGGTGAAATTGTTGCTTGCTTTCTTAAGATGAACGAAAGATATTATAAATTAAATTATAAAATTAATTATTTTGAGGTATTTTGTTTTTAATAGACTTAACAATCTACTATCAGTTACAAAAAAAAAGTAAAAAAATGCACGGGTTCGAGTAGTTCCGCCCTGTATATAACAGCTCGCCTTTTATGGATCGAAACAAGGGGAAAAACCCCGTACAATTACAACTAGAATGTCACACAAAGTGGTTGAGACTCTTGCATCGGTCTAGAAGATCATTATTCCTTTTGGTTAATTTAGTTATATTTCAAATTGATTCTTAATAATGTTCCTCCAATTTCCTTTAGAAGTGTCGTAATGATAACTGGCGACCCCCCGAAGAAAGAAAGACTCAGTCTCAACAGACTACTCAAACCATGTCTTCGGACACCGTCTCGTCACCATCCAACCCAAGAAAGTTCGGTTCAATGCCTCGATTGGGCAAGTCTGGCTCGCTCCTACTCCAACTCCAGGTCCAGGAGAACAGTGGACAAAGCTCACAAACTCAATCTGTAACTGAAATGCCAAACAGGGTGAGGCAAGAGAATGTAAGAGCTGGAAATCAGGTGACAAATACTTCCCGTCATCGGCCTCTAGGAACCACGATAGCAGGCCCAAGTAACCCCACACGCGGCATGAACTTTTCGCCAGACACCAGGCATGATGAGTTCTTTCATTTTCTAGACATGGATTCCATGATGTGGAATCCCGCTAGGGCTCCGCGAGGTTCTCGATTGAATAATCCAACCGCTGCTTCAGGAGCATACCGTTTGAACCAGAGTTACGCTGATCAGCGACAGGTATAGATCCCATATTGGAAAAGAATTTTCACAAGCTACTCATATATACTGTAAATAGTACCAGAATCAATATTTATTATATAATATCAAGTTACTTTAGATTCATTGATGATTGATTGATTTTGAATAATTATTTTGCAGAATTCCGTAGGGCCAAGCACGGAGTCTAGGAGCCACTGGAGTTCAGAGACATTGAACTATGAGAGTGATGACTCAGAAACTAGAGGACATGAGTAGTATTTGAGTGGATATTCAAACAATTTGTAGAACAAATTTTTTTTTCTTTCTTTTTCATTGAGCACTTCTTTAATTCTTACCTACAAAGCAGTAGTATGCTTGCTATTGCTGAAACTTTGATGAATTTCTTATTGAACAACAATAAAAATCTTGTTCCCCTACTCCCAACTTCGAGTACTCCAATAAATTTCCCATAAACGTATGACTAGATCCATCACGGATAACATTTTGTCAAGTTGTGCAACCAAGTAATGCAGTCGAGCATCACATGCCACATCGTGCTACAACGTGACCGATCATGATTACGTCTTTGTGCGACCAAACACGATTGTGTTGTAGTGCTATCGTCAATTATGGGTTAGTGATCCACTGTATGCTTTCGCTCACAAGCTATGATGCACAAATACTTGAAAAAAGCATTTGATGCAGTATCAGATACGTATTGGATATGATACTCGACAGATACCCGTGAGGTACATATATCGGACAAGTTACGTGGCGTGTCTAGTTTTTTTATTACTTTTAGTTGCCGACGATTATTGGACATGCCATACGGGTGTATCCGATACGTTTTGATATTTTATAAAGAGTTTTTATAGTTTTCTAATATATAGAGTGGAGTCACTTAGTAATATCAAATAAAAGATGGATTTAAATTTGAATATTGATACAAAACAAGGCTTCAAAGTCAAAGAAAGATTTGATTAATTGAGAAAGAAACAACAGAACATAGGGGTGCGACTATTCATGCGAGAAATAGAAAGAAAATGTAGCTTTCTTCAATTTTCAAGCTGTATAAATCTTTGGTTTCATTCTATGTTTCTTTAAGGCTATGTTGTGATGTAGACTAAATTTTTAATACAAAATATTCAACGTCTCATAGACGTATCATATCCTATAACTTTTAAAAAATTTATATCGCCGTGTGCATATCGTGTCGTATTTGTGTCTTGTATGAGTATACGTGCAACATAGATCACAAGCGATTGTGTTTGTAATAAGACCAGATTCTCGATAACACCTGAAAATATAATCCGGGAAGGAGTATTTAAGAATTTTTATTTAAAAAAAGAATACACATAGATGAACACTTTTTGTGAATCAAAAAATGTGACAGCCAACTAATTATTTATTCAGTAAAGATATTATGTAGTGTAACTCAGATTTAGTGTGCCATCGATTAGGTTATATACTCTTTTAACGATCAATAAATTCGTCAATTTTAGAAGAGAATTTCATAATTCAATATTTGATCATTGAGAATTTGTCAAAAAGAAACTTATGTTGAATCCTTAACTTTTTGATAGTTATGTTGGAATCTTTTAATTCTATATTTCATGAAAGTACCAAAAGCACACAGGGTAAAAGAATTTTTGAGATTTTGAACCAAGCATTAACAGAAAAATGGCTTCTCCCGTTTGCTTATTGCCTAATAACAGACTGTCAGACTAATACAACTGTATCTTATTAAAGATGTGAGTAGGTAAATTAAATTTCACCATTGACTTAAATAGAAATATAATATTTGCATACATATACTTAGCCGTAACAGCTGTAGAACGAAAAGAATAATAAAAAAATCAGAGATTTAACGGTCTTTTGCTCAGATTTCATTGATAGTTTTAATTAAATTTCCAACAATCAAATTGCCTATTTTGCTCGGATTTCATTAAGAATCCTAATTAAATTTCCAACAATCCAATTACCTATGTTGCCCACTTACCAAATGGTTGTATACTCTATCCAAATCAAACTATTTTTTCTTGAAAGTGTAATCAATCTGTTCATACTGAATATCTTATCATACTTTAAGATATAGTTGAAATAACAAAAAATTTGCTGAGTAGGATTTTGTATTTAATTTCTTTTCCTACTTTACATTATCTTACCTAATTTGTCAAATTGAAATATGAGTTGGTTTTACTATATCTAATACATTTTATTATGTTAACACATGATATAAATTTCTTTTTTTGGTACGTATACATGCAAAGAATGTTACATGTAGATAACTATGTCGGAATTACGCATATATAGTTTATAATTGCAGTCTTAATCAAGTGTGAAGTCTTAACATAACAAATGTAGCTTGATTCCGAATTGTGATATCGTAATTCATGATCAAATAGATAAATATAAATTGTCGAATCTTTTGATTAATTTACTATGCTTCTACTTCGATCATGAATTAGGATATCATAATTCCGAATCAAGCTACATTTGTTATGTTGTTCAATACTATTCATGTAATTTAAGAAAATTATTCAAATCTGCAATAGAAAAAAAGAAGTTAAACCATGATACATATTAAACAAATCGGGGGTGAAACTTGATATCAATATATATTTATTACATATACGAATGTTAATTGAGTATATTAACTATATATGATCAAAAATTAAATAAATAAAACTCATATATTTGTGCGAGAACATCTTATTGATTTGTACAAGAAAATATAATGCCTTGAAAAGATGTGACTTTTATCTTTTCTAGGTAATTTGAATGGACGGAACGATTTAGAAGAGGGAACTTGAAAAATTGGTGTGCCTTCTCATATTGTAGGGAAATTAAAATTATGACCCTTATTACAAATAATATAAAATTAGATTTGGAGAAGCCACTTTTCAAACAATGGACATAAAACATGAAAGATAGAATTTAGCTCGATTCACTCGCAGATTTCATCGATACAAAAAAATAAAAATCATTTTCTTCCTCTATAGAAGTATAGGGGGGAATGAAAAGAATCGTTTTGTTGAACATATACTACATGTAAATGATGATGTAGTAAGCTCTCAAAGAGGAACCAGTCAACATGTACAAGAAGGGACCTCGACCACTACTCTATAATTGGAATTACCTTATTTGCTTACACACCAACTTCTATGAGACTTTTAATTGCTAAATGTAAAATAAATCGATCGTACTAAAGGAACTAGTCTGTCCAATTTATTAATTAATAAATTAAGTACCAAAAAAGCAATTTATCTATACAAACACTCACTCGATATCTTTCATAAACTTTTATATATATATCCCCCTCTTAATATTTCTTCTCATTCTCGTCTTCCCACCACTGGTTAGTCTTACATATATTTTTCTTCTTATCTTTATCTCGTGATTTCTTCTTTCTCATGATGAATAGCCAATAAATATACATTTCTTATATGTTGATTCACATGTCTTAGGTAATTTTGAATTGAAGATTGAAGCATACATAACAATGGCTTCATATACCGCAGTGATGCACGAGATTCATGTATTGCTTGTGGACCATGAAGCTAATTGTCTATTCAACACAGCCAAACTCCTGGAAACATGTCACTACCGAGGTAGACACATTTAATTTGTTTAATTGTCTTTGTCAATTCAACAATCTAGAGTAAATCACTAGACATTCTTGTCTATTTAATGTTTCAGTTCTAAACTAATTTATATAAAGATGCATGACTAAAAACGTTTTTTTTTTTTAACTAGAAGATTTCTTTTTCTACATATCTTATGCCCATTTTCCATATTCTTCTAGGTGTTTAACTTTTTTCTTTCCATTCTTGACTTCAAATATCTTTTTTTACTGATGATTCATATAGATTGGTTGAGATTTTGGTTACTTGTGGATAAAATATATATTCAATTCCAGATCTCCTCCATCTGGTGTTCCGTTATATATCTTTCACAAAAGTTGTGTGCTTTTGTTAGTTCCTTAGGTGGTGTTTGCAAATGCTTATTAAAGGAGCTTGTTAGTGCATTTGCCTCTTTTTTCATTATTTTGTTAACCTATCATTAGGATGAGCTTTCTCCAGAAATGAAAGAACCAAGTAGAGATTGGTGTTTTAATTATTTTCCTCTGTGGTCACTAAATTATTTTAGCGCGCTAATTTGATATAATTAAAGATTACTATTTGGGATTAAATTATTTCCCGCTAAAAAAAGAAAGAAAATGTAATAACATAATTACGATGTATAATACATACCATTTTCTTATTCAAACAATGTATGTGTTACGGCTTTTAAAATAATTTACCCTTAAGTTTTTATTGTTTTGCACCTTTTTTCTTAACCATTAGAAAGTCTCTTCTGTTTCGCTAACAAATTAAATTTCCTTTTTTCAATTAATGATACATGTCATAAGTATTTTGGTATATCCTAATTAATATGTATACAGCACATACATACCTAAATATATTTATATGTGTTATGCATGTATTTATTGGTTTACTAAACATGGAAGGAATGCCAGGCTAGATTAACTAACTAAACTGGCCTAAATTTAGAATTAAATCAGTTCATTATAAATGGCTTGTGCATTTATGATTATTTATATATGCGTAAGAAATTATTTATCTATTTTGGAAATGAAAGTTGTCAATTGTCGTGATGTTATTCTTTTATTTTCCAAAATATATGTAGAGAAGTTCTCGACAAATTAAATCTAAATTCATGCCGTATCGGTTTATTGTTTTATTGAGTCTGTCTGTGTGACTTGTTGTCTTGAAGCACTTACACTAATGAAGCACTAGATTATCACAAACTATTTAAAAGCTGTATAATGTCAAGAAGGAAAAAAACAAGTTTTCTATGTACAAACATTTCAGTAAGGCATTTTTCTCCCAGTTTCAATTTATTCTATGGCATATTTGACGCCAATTTCTTGATGGTACGTATTTCGGGTTATAGTAAGTAACTTACTCACCGTAACTTTTTTTTTTTGGCACATTAATTGCACTGATGTTCACCAAATTAACTTCATCAGAGTTCGATCCAATATTCTTAAATTTCTTTGATTATTCATGAAGCAGATAGAGAAGGACTCCTTTTATATATATATATATATATATATATATATATAGATAGATATCACATATAAGCAAGCATATATACGAAGATATTAAGACAAAGAAATAGAAATAGAAAGCGAGGAAAACATATTTTATGATCCACCATTTTGTTTCTCTCTAAGAACAATCATTTATTTGCGTGACTAGTAATTGTGACATGCACTTACACTACTTTTTTATGTGTATTTCTTGCTAGCACTACAAGTAACCAATTTTTATTTTTATTTTTATGGGTGATAGTTACTTTTGTTGAATTTGCTTCTGCTGCGATAACAATGCTCACAAGCCAAAAGGTGAAATTCGATATTGTGATGGCAAACATTGATTCACCTGATCTACACGGATTTAAACTTTTGCAGCATGCGGTGAGCATGGACTTGCCCGTCATTTGTAAGTGCATTTTAGTGTTTCCTCACTTGTTCTTAAATTATTGTATATAAAATTGTCGTCTTATTTAAAAGCTCAAGCTTGTAAAGAGAGTTAATATTTATTAATTTGTGAACACACATTTGCAAACTTTAATTTTTTTTCTTACTCCATTTTTCAATAACTAGATGAAAATGAGATTTGAATTCGCAAATCTGATATCATATTGAATTATTGTCTAATATAGAAGGTGAAGCTTGTAAAGAAAAATCATATTTATCAATTTGTATTTATTTTCCATCATTACGCACATCCTTAATCCTAACGCAATTCCATTTTTACTAGTGATGTCTGTTAATGAAAATGCATTCATGACCATGAGGGCTTTAGAAAATGGGGCATATCTTCAAATCAAGAAACCACCAACAATAGAGGTTTTGAAAGGCTTATGGCAGCATGTACTGAGGGAGAAGATAAGAAAAATGAGAGAAAGGGGTAATGCATTATACGCGGCTAACTACAGTTCGAAAGGCATAGAACTTAGGGAAGCAGTTCATCGACCGGAAGAAAACCCTAACTATGGCGGAGGCAACAATATGCAAATGACGAAGAAAAAGGGGAAATCGAAGAAAAATATTAGAGAAAGAGATGAAATGGATAATGAGGAAGAATATTCGGAGGAGAATGGTGCGATGAACAATAGTAAGATTAAGAGAAAGGTATGCACGGAGTGGACACAAGAGCTGCACATGAAATTCCTAGATGCCGTTCATCAACTTGGAGAAGGAAGTAAGATTTTTGTTAATTTGCGACCCCTTTAAGTATATTTTATGGTTAAATTGTTAACACATTTCATTGCATTAGTTATTATGAAAGTAGCATAAATGTTTGTGCTTTAAAAAATCAACATTTGAGTGCATTTCTGTGCGTATGTGCAGTATGTGCATATTTGCTATATGTGCATTTATGGGGCAAAATGCACAAAACATCCACCGTTTATTAAAAAAACTTACAACTAATTTTCTTCGTATTATTTTCTTCACAAAGTCCCTCGTGTTTTCAGAAAGGTCTATACAAAAATCTTTTTTCAATTTTCAAGACGGAGCTAGCGTTTATACAATCATGGTATGCGGGACTTGTGATTATTTTTATATATTTATACGTACTAAATTGATCAGAATAGTTTATGAAAAATATAAAGCCCATGTGTTTTTTCGAAACCTGCACAAAATATATCCCTCGTGTTTTTAAATTTTTTTAAAGACTTGCATGAAACCCCCTTTTTGTTATCAAAAATCATGTACATACCCAAACTTCTTGGTCTTACTAAAAAATTACCTGCAGCAAACTCACACAAAACCCACTCTTATTAAAAGGGGTAAAATTAACAATTAATATTTAATTAACAGTTTATGTTAAAAGAGAATTTGGTCGAGGTTTTCGAATACACCAGAGAACCCCGTACAAAATAAATAAATATACACGAGAAGGTTCGGTGTATGCAAGTATTCTCCAACACAAAGTAGTTTTATACATTTTCTTATAAACCAAAGAAAATTACTATGTAGTGTGCATTTATTCTTTGAGATAGCCTCGCGCTCTATGATCTTTGCGTCATTAGGTTCTTTCATCATACACAATTAATACCTATTTAGGTATAGCCATATTAAAACATTCTCATGCACACACCATGATTTGTTTGAATAAGAATGAAATTTTGAAAGACGTTTGTCTTTGCTTGTTTGTGCATGCCCTTGATCATGCTCCCTGAAAGATGAATTGTTTTGCTAATAACAGAGTGTTTCCCAAAAGAGATCCTGGATTTAATGAATGTGCCTGGTCTCACAAGAATGCAAGTAGCTAGCCATCTGCAGGTAATCTGTTCTTTTCTCCTAGCTATTAATGTTGTCTAATAATAGAGTCGTTGGTAACACTTTATATGCCATTTGGTGCGTCATGTAACCAAAATTAACTAATCTAATTAACTAAGAAGTTTACTCATTTTGGGAAAATCAAAGTTAAATTTAATATTAAACCACTATAACAATATTTAATGTTAATTAAGAGACAATATGTCAAACAGGCATAATTCATTACTTAATAAGTATGTGTATTTAATTATAGAGATTCTAGCACAAATAGGTTATTAAAAGCACTAATTGGATTTATATATGAAACTTAAAGGTTTTGAAAACAAATAAAATCTTGCTATATTATATAGGTAACTTACATGAATTTTGATGAATAAACTTTTATATGACCAACTTGTTATAGTTTTATCTTGATTACAAAATTTGCTTGATATAGTTTGTTGGGAAGTGAAGATTTATTGGAGTTAGATTGAAGTTTGTTTTTGCACAACTTTTATTCTTTTCTCGGACTTAAATAAATTGTAATGGAGAAACATAAAAAAGTTATGGCTTTTTTTTATTAACAAAAGTAATATTATATAAACTATAAAATTAATTATTTTTGGGTATATTATTATTTATTAAATAGACTTGATAAACTACTATTAGTTACAACAACAACAACAAAAACGCGGGGCTCCAGGAATTCCGCCCTGCATGTAACAACTCGTGCAATTACAAGTTACAACTAGAATGACACAAAAAGTGGTTAAGCCTATTGCAACGGTCTAACAGGGCAATATTTCTTTGAGTCATAATACGGTTCCTTTAATTTTCTTTAGAAATGTCGTAATGATAATTGGCGAGCCCCCGGAGAGCGAAAGGCTCAGCCTCAACAGGCTACTCAGGCCATAACGTCTGATACCGACCCATCATCCTCCAACCCAAGAAAGTTTGGTTCGATGCCCCGAATGGGCATGTCCGGGATCCAAGTTCAAGTCCCGGATAACAGCGGACAAAGCTCAAGAACACGCTCTGAAACTGAAATGCAACACGGGGCAGGGCAAGAGAATGTTGAACGAGAATTCCTCGTGACAAGTACTTCCCATCGTCGGCCTCTTGGAACCATGGCGGCAGGCCCAAGCAACCCCACCCGGGGCATGAACTCTTCATCAAACACCAGGCATGATGAGTTCTTTCATTTTCTAGACATGGATTCCATGATCCGCAGTACCTCTGGGGTGAATAATCCGAACGAGGCTCCCGGACAGTATCGTCTTAACCAGGTTTACGCTGATCAGGTAACTGAAATTGGATGAGTTTCTTCACTAACTACTCATAATACATATATCTTACGATATCATATCAGGCTAATTCAGATTTATTGATGGATTAGTTTTAAATAATTATTTTGCAGAATTCTGGGGCCCCGGATTCCAGGAGTCAGGGGAGTTCGGAACCATCAAACAATGGGAGTGATGATTCAGAAACCAGAGGGCGTGAGTAGTCTCTTAAGTTGATTCAAAACAGTTCGAATAAATTATGCAGTGAGATTGCCTGCATAGCATACAACTGTAGAACAAGTTTTATTTTCATTTATTTTCTAATTTATTTCTTTCAGTGATATCTACACCACAGTAGTTGCTGAGTGCATGTTTTCAGGACAATTCTTGCTGCCTGATATTAGTCAAAACTTTTAAACGAATTTAAATTCAAATGTAAGGACCGTTTTGTCTTGTATAAAACAGGGGAAGCATATGTGTTTTTTTATGAACATCGAAGCACTAGGTTTTGTCTCGCACTCCAGTCCAATTTTACCCAGCAAACGAAAAGTGAGATTCTGGAACCATTATACATGGAAAGTCACACAAATCTAAAATCCAGTCTGCTGTACATTTCCCTTCATAACAGAATCACAAAACATTTCTTAACAAATGTTTGTCTATGTACAAGAATAACTAGATATCTGTTCCTAAACAATGTACAACAAACAACAATCACAACTGAGTCGGCAAGTGTTAACTTCGCATGTGTGCCAAGGTACCGACAGCCGGCACTGCACTCGATATGGTAAGACCTCTTTCATACATCCGCTGGATTTCTTCCCGGTACCTTGTCAATGATTTATCTGGTATGGCTGGAGTTAATTCCACCACATCCCCCATTTTCAGTTTGCACGTTGGATCAGTAACAGGTTTATGGTTTAGCCGTGGCCTCAGTTCCTCCTTCACAGGAAACCTATATGGATAAAACCTAGAACTACCTCGCCCAGCTTTCTCCAACAGATCCATCACAGATGAGTTTGCTGGAAACTCCTGCACAGACATCTGCAAGACCCAAAACACCAGGATGAAACATTAGTAAGCATCAAACATCTGACAAATATAGAAATAACAATGCATGACAAGGATTCATATTTATATTTCAAAATAATCGTTGGTGGGATAAAAGATTAAGAATATAACCTTATCATTCTGAATCATGATAACAAAGACGGGTCCATCAGAGTCGCATTGAGGTTTGCAAGAAAATGTGCAATCTTTAGAATGGATTGGGAATGTGCAAGGTGGCTTTGTGGAGTCGACAAAACCAATTGATGAACCGTCTTTGCTCATTGCCTCACACTGCCATGTAATAACCCAACGTGCCCATTCAACCATCTGAAGGACAAAAGAAGAGTATTTACTATCTCCTTCCTTGTATCTCCAGTGGGCAGCAAATCCATATTCAGCTTGGAGATGCATCTCTTTCGTTCGGATTTGAACTTCGAGAGGAACCATACCTTCACCAATAACTACTGTATGTAGAGACTGGTACCTGCAATTTTTAAGTCAAGTTAAGCATATGGTATATCAAAAATTGCAATAAAATCTTTATGTTAATATATAGCATACCCATTAAACTTGGGACTAATTATGTAGTCCTTGAACCTCCCAGGTACTTCTTGCCATAGCTGCTGGACAACTTTAAGAGCTTCGTAGCAATCTTCTTCACTTTCAACAATTAACCTTAATCCATGAATGTCATGAATTTCATCCATGTTCAGCTTTTTCCTACAATATGAAAACAACAAGATATAATTCAGACCAAAGTAAATAGGAAATTATTCAGAACCAGAGAGCCTTGAGATGAAACACACTGTGCAATTAATACATAATAAGAAATTACACAATTATCCATTATCAAGTCCATCTTAACACGTGAAGTATTATTAGAAACATTCATGCAATGGCTCAGTCCCCAAAATACTGGGGACTCAGAGGCCCTATTGATGATTATGCAATATACAAATTAAGATGAAACCTAAAATCATGCATGGCCACTTGTCTGTTTATTGCTGACATTAACTGCAGGAGAAGAAAGAGTGAGACGAGAGAGAAATCACACATACTTCGACATTTTGGAGTAGATGCTATACAAGCTTTTATGCCTGCCTGACAGACAGTGGTAAGAAATTGCTCCACCGTCCAGAGCTTGTTCTAGCTTCTCTACAGAAGATGTAATAGAAGCCTCATCCACTAAATTCACAAGCTTGGATGACAATTCTTGGTGCTGGTCGGGACTGAGATATTTGAAGCATAGATTTTCTAGCTGCTCTTTCCAAGTGGAGATCCCTAATCTATTAGCCAGTGGAGCGAATATTTCCAAAGTTTCTTTGGCAAACCTTTGCTGTTTGATCAAAGGCAACGCATCCAACGTCATCATATTATGCAACCGATCAGCCAGTTTGATTAGAACAGCCCGAGCATCTGCCATAGCTAGGAACATGGTATGCAATCGATCTGCCTCAACAGTTTTGCAGGCTGTGTTGTTCTCCCTTGCTAACTTGCTCAACTGGCTCAGCTTAGACACCTGAAAGAAATCACAAGGGTTTGATAAGAGCCCAGTAACCCTTACGTTAAAACAAAGCTGAAGGTAATTAGACAAGTTCATTCTAATCATTTTTAAGAAGGTTGTTTTGAGATATCAAGCAGCCAATAACGTAATCAACACTATTCAGTATCAAAAAGCACGCACAGTGTCTAAACTCCTAATCCACAGCTAGACCACAATTACCCCTTTTCACTACCATATTAATCAACACATATTTTGCACATCACGCCCCCTATCACAAACCACCAGCTTTTAAAGACGATAGTAACAGCTGCGAGTAGAGTGAAACTGGGGGTGGGAGGCGGGGTGCATTGAACATCTTTTCTATACATTAATAAAAAAATGATTATTATCAGGTAACAAAACTAATGAAGGTGCAGAAATCATAGATGATTTAATTGAGCAAGTATGGCACCACAACTTCAACCAAAACCAAGATCAGGCACAATGATATCCAATTCAAACCGAGAGAGTAAAACTGAATGAAACTAAATAGTCTCACCCCCTCTACTAAATCTGCAACTCCAGCTCCAAATGACCTGGAAATATGATCATAAGTAACAAAAGAATCGTCGACCGAGTCGTGCAAAAGTCCTGCAGCAACAACCGTAGCATTAGCCCCAACCTTTGCCAGCAGAAGTGCAGTTTCCACGCAATGCTGCAAGTAAGGATGCCCACTTGCCCGCTTCTACAACACATCAAAACCACAACACAAAATTCAATACCACAAATCATCAGGATTCCTATTTCCACAATACTTCAGTAAATTTCGAAACAATACCTGTCCTCTATGAGCCTTCTCCGCTTCACGAAAAGCCCTAACAACAAACGCATCCCCGAAAATCGAATGCCTCAACTGAGCATCGGAAAGCAAGTCTTTCGCATAAGACGGCAAATCTGACTCCGCAAAACTATCCTCCATGCTAAACGTAAGCTCATCTGTCGACAAATCGAAATCCTTAACAGAAGTCTCATAATCCACACACGAACTCAACGCATGCCTCACGAATCCGTTAAACATTCCCCCAATCCCCGACGACCTAGTCGAGCCAAAATCGGCTCCAATTCTCATCGGAGGGCTTCGAGAGCTCGTTCCAATCGAACTACTCGGACACTGAAGCACAGAAACAGGACTCTGATGAACCTGATCTCGCTTCAGCGACGAAGAGTATCGAAATGAAGAACCTAAACCTAATTCGTCAGACCTATCGTGCCACAACGAGCTCAATTCCTCAGATCCGGGCGAATAATTCGCCGATTTAATCGGCGTCGACGAGAACAAGCACGATAAGCCACCGGTTAGCTGCTTCTGCGACGGAGATGCGGAGGACGACGACGTTGACCGGCCGTTGACGTCCAAATCGTAGGAGGCGTGGGAATTGATTTGGTGCGGCGCGGAGCAGACGCTGCTGGGTGGACTCGCGTACAGAGCTATCGTCGGAACCGTCATTGTTGAGCGTTTTCAGCTGATTCGCCTCTTTTTTTGCCCTAATTACAGTTACACTGATTTCAACCGTTGATTTGGAGCTCCTACAGGTTATATATGCGTACAGATGGTGCAGATCTGAGTGGAAGTTTCTGAAACTATTTGACAATTGAATGTGTAAGCTCAAAAAAAAGTCAGTATTTGTGTGAATTTGTGAGATGAAAAAATAATAAATTTTTAGAGAGAGAGAGGATTGTGTAGTTTAAGAGCTACTTGCTTGTTTGTTTATTCTTCTTTTTTGTGTCTGATTTTTATGGATTGATGATTCTGTTGAATGTGAATGAATGGTGGGAGAAAACTACTAAAATGCCCTTGGACTGTATCTGAAGTGATCATCTTGTGTCACTATTTTTGTCCCGCACACACATACTCAAATTATTTAGGGAGAATTACACAAACACCCCCTGAGGTATGGGCTAATTACACAGACACCCCCTCATGTTTGAGAAATTACACAAACACCCCCTATAGTATGCATCTCATTACACAAACACCCTTTGTAGTGTGTTTTTTTAATTGAATATACACACTTATGGTGTTGGATCATAATTTCAATAATGATGTGATGACTAACTTACAAAATCTTTCGAAATATACCTTATTTTTAATGTTTTTTTATTTTCTAAAACAGAATAAATAAGACTTATTTTCTATCGTTTTAGCAATTTTAGTTTATTTTTCATTGATTTTACAATATAAACGAGAGAAGGAAATTTAAATTTAGCAAAACATAACAAATTGCGAAATTTTTTTTATCACAGGGGGTGTTTGTGTAATTTCTCAAACATGAGGGGGTGTCTGTGTAATTAGCGCATATCTCAGGGGGTGTTTGTGTAATTCTCCCAATTATTTATGAGCGTCAATCAAGTTTAACGGGAATCTGTTATTGCCGAAATATAAGTGAATAAAGAAAACTCATTTGTTTTTATTTTATTTGAAGTTTGAGCCAAATATCATAATTAAATGAAAATTATAATTATTTAGTATTATTGTTGGGAAAGATTATGTTTTTTCGCACAACACTCATATGTTATATGAAGTAGATATATTACTGCCATATAAAATAAATAGACAAATTCGATTATGTATGTTAATCATAACCCTTTGTGTTACGTTAAACAGATAAGATAGGTTAAGTAAGGGTGGGACCATCTGCAATTTTTTAGAACTTATAGTCAAAGTTATAAATTTGTTGGTTCCCACTACTTCGCTTAAAAGACAAAGACTAGTGCAATTTAAGTGAGTGAAGGCCGCCAAGAACACAATTATGAGCATTATTAGTCATAGCTTAGTGAATTTCATTAACTCCGCAATTAAGTGGAACATAGATTCTAAACTCCTCTTGTGGCCGTGGTGGAGCTTTTGTGCTTTCTCTTCCATATGTTTGGTTTGTTATTCATACAGCCAAGATAAAAGGGGAAAATGATTATTCTATTTGAATTAACTGAAATTAAAAAAAAAAAAAAAAAAGACTTATTTGATGGAAAACCTATGGGGGTATGTTGGACAATTTCCTAAACTCGATGAATCTCCACGTTCTTCTTCGACTTTCTAAGGAGGAATCTTAAATTTCGAGAAGTCCGTGAGAATGACTGGTCTTTATTAATTACACACACATACATATATATTTTGTTTATATTATATTATTTTAGAATGTAAAATGCGGGTTTGTCTGAATTGGTGGCAAAAAACAAATTGAAGAAAGTAGTGTCGAAACAACGTGGCTGGTGACGGTCGGGTGTGAGAGACAGGTGGTCAGCAAAGGCAGGACACACTTGTTCGTTGGCTGCTTCATACTTAGTCTGGACCACTTAATAATCAAGTTGTTACGCTAGAAAAAGTAATTCCATGAATCAAATGGTTTAGTTTATGGTATTTCTTTCTTACATGTCAAAATTACTAATTATAAGGTTTGTTTCAAAGATTTCTCGTTCATTTTATTTTTTAATTTCAAAGAAATTATTTTCCGAGGTAATTACGCAACAACTAGTGAACCTTAAACAATTCAATTACATAACATCACGTATTCGTTGGTGATAAAATGCTGCGTTATTTCAATCCTAAGTTAATTTGGAAACAAGTTTATCTCGAACTACTAACGTAACGGAAGTTCGTAGAAAAATGAATAAAACAAGAAAAAAAAAATCAAAAACTAGTTGTTTACAAAGAATACCAAAAATTTTGAGGAACAATTAATTGTTTTGTAAGGCTTATATTGGATATAAATAGACCCTGAAATATAAAAAATAATAGCAAGAACTTTTTTATCCAAAAAAGAAAGCAAAAACAAGATAAGTGTGAAGATTAATAACACACTCGAACTAATATAATAGAATTCTGAATCTTATGAAAGAAGGAATAACATGTTACAAACTTTCTAGAAGTAGCAAAAATACCAGAGTCTAAACTGTGAAATTTGCCTGAAAATATCCATATATCACGAAATATGATCCATCTTATGGCTAAACCTATGAGCTTTGATATATGATATCAATAGTCAATAATCATAATAATTCGGAAAGATCCTGTAAAATATGTAATCGAATTTCGAATTGACTAATAAAATATATTTTTAAGAAAATATATGGGGCCACTCTCTAAGATTGTGAAGCCAAATCAAAATAAACAAATGTTGATTGAATATTTTTTATTACTCTAAATTAAACAAACACGGGCGTAATCTTAGAATGAAGTTACCTACAAGTTATGGCACCCCTTCTAAAGTTCAAACTGATGTGATATTTGAAATCAACAACTAGTTACTCGTATTATACATACTTCACATATATATCGTCCATTTGTAAAGCATCATTATCTGACATGACAAGAAAATTTTGTAATAAGATTAAAATTACAACGATTAAAAGGATCTATAACAAAAAAAAAAAAAAAAAGTGTCTCGAATTAGAATGACTAATATTAGTTTAATTAACTGTGAAGTGAAGGCCATGTCGACAAACGATGAATCGAGATATAGGAATGAATAGAGCCGTGCTTTGATTGTGCGGACACGGTCTTAATTAGACTCAGATCCGAGATTCTTGGAGCTATCTAAGTCTTAACATTACATGTGAAGTACTGTTTTTCATGTGCAATTGTTTCAGTCTTCAATTTCTATCCAAGCGCTCTAGCTACTGCGTCGTTTTATATCGCCCAACGGTGGGCCACGACTTTTAGTTTGGTAATGGTTGGTTAGGTGACTGAAGAATGGAAGGTGGGCCGCGATTGCTTAAGGTAGAACGTAAGTTGAGTAGTTAATTTTGATAAAGAAAATTGTACTTTAAAGGTAAAAGTAAATTCTTTCTATATTGTTCGCAAATCAAAAGTATTATCCTCGCTACAAGTCAAGCATTAAAATGCATATTTTGAAGAAAATAAATATTTGAGAGGAAGATCTACCCCGTCGAATACATGCCGAGGGGGTTTATTAGAGATTTTCTCGTGTCTAATCGTTGGGTCCACGCCTCACAACTAATGATAGGAAAGACAATTCGTACTTGACAAGCGGACATGAAGATTTTGTTAGTAAACCGTGATGATTATTCTTGACATATTTGTAGTAATGGTCATTATGATATTATGATAGACTTCGCTTAGAATGATCACATGCGAGGGTTTTTTTTTTTGGGTCACAAGGCTTCCTTTTAGGGCAGGCGAGTAGAAGTCCGAAGTTGATTGATTCTTCTAGTATGAGTATGTCGAAAGAATGTCGATTTTTTTAGGTGTGTGCGAATTGAGATTCAACAAGACTCAGGAATAGGCTTGATTTTTCATATAACTTAAACAGGTTAAAATTTGTAGAAAAAGTTAAGCAATAATGGGGAGACGTTAGTTTTGTCTTTAAGTAACCAATGCATTGATTACGTCGTTTAAAGGCAATTACAATGTACAAGTAGATAATTTCGTACAAGAGATTGACTACGAGGATGAGGTGAAGCTCATTTTCGAGCACATCTACGCTTCTCCTAACCATTCGGAGTCCAAGTAGAAATTCTCATAGATCCTGTGTGCAAACGACTAATCAAATTTGACAATATTTTATAGTTACGCAGGTAAAATAATATACGAAGATAGAAAAATACGTTATCAAAATTTATAAGGCGTGGAACGCCAATCTCGACCCAAGGAAGAGTTTTACGGCTGGACTGAAAAATCTTTCAAGATGCTTACATATCCCACAAAAGAGAATCAAGTCATCGGTAGTTCATGTGTTTGGTGTTCTGAATGTTTAGTAAAATAGTGTGTTAGTTGGGAGTGTAGTGTTGTGTTCTGGAGAAGAGAGTTTAGAATGAGGGGAGAAGAGGGGATTATAAGGAGTATTGGTGTGGGCATGCAAGACATGTGTGTGAGGTGGTGTGAGTGTGTGACATATGGGTATGGAGGGTGACACTTGTAAGGAAGGGCACGTCTTATGCACAACATGCATGGGGTACTACACCCTCTCTCGCATATATGTGGGGTTCACATGGGCTCCACACATTTGTGAGGGGGTACTACACCCCGTCTACCTAAGACAATTCATGTAAGGATGAGAGTGCCACGTGTCGGTGGGGTGGCCGGTGACAAGTGTTGTATGGTGTATGGTAAAGTTTATTATAAATAGGAAGGGGTTAATTTCATCCACCTCCCCTGAGGTTTTGTCTCTCTCCAACCACCTTCCCTCTAGTTTGAAAATTTCTCATCAACCTCCCTTGGTCAATTAATTGGTAGCCAAAAGTTAATTTTTAGGGGTGAAAGTGTCATTGATGAAAACTAAAGTAAACTATTCAATTATTAAATTAAATGGACATATTAAAAAATAACCTAGAAATTAACTTACTAAATTAATGGTTACTAGTATACAATATTTATTTGCAAATATTAAATAAAGATATTATATTTAAATAGTTAAAGTTTAAGAAAGATATACACTTTCATGCCGACAAGACATAAACATAATTGTTAAATAAGATAACTGAAAATGAATTCATTTAAATCGCTTTTACCGAACTAATTAATTAGCTCTACTTCCCTAGTATAACCTTTAAGCTACATTTAATTTAAGATAAAAGAATGCAGTATAAGAAATTGTCCATTCTCATAGAAAATAAAATAATATTAACTTAACTTAAAATTTTAAAATAATAAAATATATAATGGAATAAAGACAGTGAGACAACTAATTTTTTAAACTGTTTTAAATATATTTAATTTTATCAAATTTCAAAGAAAAGTATCCAAATTATATAATATTCATAAATACTTTTTCAAATCATCATTAAATTTACAAGTTGGGTTATTTAAATAATCAAAATACATGTATTTTTAATTTTTAACCAATATGTTACAAACCATAAAGACAGATTTAAGTAGTCAATTATTTATATTTTATTGGAAATATATATATATATGGTTGCTAAATGTTAATTATTTAAATATACTTTTTTTATCTAATTTTCAGCATTTAATTTCATATATTAGTAAATTTCAGTTTATAAAGTCTTTTATTTGTACTACAAATAATCCACTTAGCTTAATAATTAATAGTTTGTTTTATTTTATGTCAAGTGACATGTTTACCCTTCAAAATTGGTTGGTCAACTAACTAAAGGGAGGTGGATGGAAAAAATGAAACTAGAGGGAGGTGGATGGAAAGAGAACATACCTCATGGGAGGTGGATGGAATATTAAATCATTGTGTACATATATTTGATAGGAATATATGTAATTGTGTTAATGCTAAAGAAATGAGTATCATTATCCTCGTATTCGAGTACGAACCAAGGGGGACGAGTTTACGACCCATTTCCACTAGTTGATTTTCGTAAGAAACTTGTTAGAACAAGTCTTCACAGGATCATATTTATAGTGCGGCTCGAATTAAAGTCGTTAATTAGGATTACATGTTAGCAAAATTTCTTGCAAATCTTGTAGAATCTTGTATACGAGGATGAGGTGGAGCTCGCTTTCGAGCACATCTATGCTTCTTCTAACCATTAGGATCCAGGTGGAAATCCTCATACATCTTGTGTGTACAAGAGTACTAATCAAATCCATTACACATCTTATATAATCTTACATGATGGATCATCGAATTAACTATTAAAATAGTTATTTGTCGGGTTTAATCGAGAAGATTAATTTGAATGACCAATAGGAACTCATTTCTAGATATAATAGATCATAGATGTGGACATGGCACATGAAAGCGTGTGAAAATGTTTTTTTTAATAATTTTTTTGGTCTTATTTTAATATATTTTTTTTGGAAATTTAACTTATTTTAACTGGCGTGTGGAAGATTGGTTGCAAATTTGCAATTGCGCATGACTTCTCTTTCGAAAACGTGCACGCTACAAGTTGGACAGCAAGGTGGGCGTAGGGCGTCCATTTCTTTGCCTACTGCCTACCCTTTTGCACTTGTTAGTTATATCGCAGTGTGTACGAAACTCTTTAAATTTTGTGTCAACTGTGCCTTGCTTATGTACAATTAAATTATCAGGATCATGATTGAGTCTTTTGAAAAGAATAATGTTGTGGAGAAATTTTCTACATAGATATTTCTGTCAACATTTTATGTCATGTATTAGCATTTTTGTATAACTGTTTCGTTTTAGATTTATTTGTTACAAATCTTCACTACTTCAATAATTTAGTCTTCATATTTTATTGTCGGCAGAAGGTGACATTGACCAACATGTTTTAAATTTATGACCCCGTTTATTTTGAAATAAATCCGACAAACCATTGGCAAAGTTAAACTCGTGAATTGATAGATACTGAAGCTCAAATTGACTCATAATTTAACCTAATGAATTTAGTTGCACTATCGACTGCATGGATCAGGATTTTTAAACACTTTCATAGAAAATGTGGGACTCTTTTTTTTTTTTCCCTAACTTAAAGGTATTCTCCATATTTATGACAACAAAAACATTTGTACGTACTCAGGACCATAATTAGCAAATTAAATATATTACATAACCGTGTATATAATATAATATTATATTAATTATGTCAGTGTACTATTAGTAAAGTTTATTGAAATAAGAACCAAAGATAACCAAAATGTTAGGTGAACTAAAACCCAAAACCAACAAAGTTAAAGAAAATTACCGCTCGAACTCTTGACCAGCTACTTAATTATGGATTGGCATGTTATGCCATGGCCAAGTACATATTAGAAACTAATTTATAAGTTACTTTTTGAGTGAGTACTAACTAAGTAGGAATGAGTAAGGGTGAGATCCACGAGGTTTTTTAAATATAAATATATCATAAAACAAAAACTTTGAAGAATGTAGAACTAAGAAGATATAGTTGGATCCAGATTTAGAGAATATGTTAAAAAAAAACAAAATACAATCCTCAAGAGTATTTTAACATACTAAACATTAATATCTGAGCAGGTTCGTAGTACTCCTCTTGGCCTTTGATATTCTAATGGTTGGTCTGGGCTGACAGTTGAATATTGATAGTAGATAGCCCATGATAACGACCCAAATATTTTAGGCCCGGCCATCTTAATTTATACCAAGTTACAAGGACAACAAGAATACAAAGGCTCGATTGGGTTGCAAATAAAAGATTTTGTTTAATTTTGTTCCACAGACCACAGTCCAGATTTTATGTTTCAAATCATTTGGCTACAAAGGGATCGGGCGGAACCGGAGAAAATATGAATCAAATACTGAAAGTGCGGAGAGTAATGGCGCCAACAACATAAAAAAACAGTAAATGCGCGATATCACCGGGAGGAGGTGATCCGTGGAGTTCAGAGTTATGCGAGTGACCCAAGTTATGTTTCAAATGATGGGCGACGTTATATGTATCAGAACCGCTAGTCTATAATACTAGTAATAAGACTAATACATAAAGTATGAATGGTTGGATAACAAAAAAAAAAAAACCTATTTCATGATTACCAATTTACCATACATGTCACGAATTGAATGAGTGCGTCCACAGTGACACGTCATATAGGCCAGAGTTGTAAAACCTCATGAGAAACACACTTCACTCAGGGATAATTTGGCCCAAAAAGCCCGAGGCTAGCTCCTCAAGGCTAAATTTTCTCGTGTTTACGCCTGTGGAGCCTATGGCAGAAGCCCAAGAGCCCCTCCTACACCCCAACTGGACTCCGACCGTGCTTCTCCGAAGATATATTAGTTTCTACAAACTTGTTTCCAACGAAATTTAGACTTTCACTAATATAAATAAAAATTTCCATTGATGAAGCCTAAATTATCGTCGTAAAATCCATTGTTGTTGCTCAATTTTTGTAGTTGGTACTTACCTATATTTTTGATATATTAAAATTTATTAATCAAGTTTTTAAAATCCAATATTGTTATTGTACCAGTTTTAATATAATATAAATTAGATATATCATCATTTTTTTGGGTCTTGTGTTTTTTATTTATTTAATATCTTATGTTGAAATTTGTATGGTTAATAATTAATTTTAATATATTAAGGGTATATAAGAGTATATCTTCTTTATGTGTAGCTACTTAGAATAATATTAAAATATATGAATAATTGTTAGTGTTTTTATATCTTAAATAACTTATATCAGCATGATATTATTTTTAACATCTCGAGAGATTTAAGTCATAGTTATGTCATCTTAATATTTATCTTAGAATCTATATTTTTAAAATAAATACAAAAATTTGTAAACCTATTACGTCCTGCTTCTAAATTTGTGACACTTCGTCTCACGCAAACTTTTGGTATTGTCGAAAAAGATTGAAATAATTGTTCCAAAAAAAGAAAAATGTTTCTTCGACGATTTTCTTATTTAGTAACAATAAATCATGAAGATTTACTTCTTTTATTGAATGCTAATAGTCTAACTTTTGACTCATTTTATTGAACTGACAAACAATTGTCATTATATATCAATTTCACTGTGATGTAGATATCTGTATGAGTGAAGTGAGAGAAAACAAGTTGACAATCAATTGATTTAGCATAAAAGATATGCTTTGTTATATTTTCCAAACATCTTATGAAATAGGGATATCAACTTAAAGTCCTCTTGTGATTTTCAAAACATGCACGAAATCTCTTTGAAGTTTGTTAATTGTCATTCCCTTTGTGATTTCATAAACTCTGCATGAAATCTCATTTTCATGAACCCACAAGGGGGTTTGTGCAGAATTTATGAAACTACAAGGGAAATTTGTACAACATAAAAAATTTGTGTAGAACTTATGAAACCATAAGGAGTTCTAAATAATTATCAAATCACTAAGAACTTTCTTGCAAATTATTAAAACCAAAGGGGGTTTTATGCATTTTGCCCCATGAAATATTATGATTATGAGTATGACAACTAGAGGAAAAGAAACATGCCCTACAATATATCTACGGAGAAGAAGATTTATTATATATCTTCAAAGATGAACTTAGACATTCAATACTCTATTAATTTGAAAATCATCTTATGTACTTTGAGTTGGCAAATAACTTGTTCATTAATTTGTTCAAGTATTACTTAATTATAATGACGCCTGAAGCACCTGTTGTCGGGAGATCTGAAAAAGTATAAGTTCATAAATTCATCATGAATATGTTCCTTCAATAAAATTTCAAGTTATGAAAATCCCTGATTCTTTCATAGCATATAATAATTTTAATGAATAATCTATAAAATAATTTTCAACATTCGCTTTGTTCAGAACCCAATATGGACTGTTACTTAAATAAGTTGATCAATGATCCATAGATTTTTCTGAATATACGACTTCAGCAATCTGACTGATTTGGAACCTATAGTGCTCAAGTCTACGCATATATTCTCCGGTGAAAGTTTCTTTAGCTTTTATAACTTTCTTCTTTTTTTTTTGGTCCCTCGGCCTTTTGAACTGAGCGTTCTGTTCTTCACTCTTTGTTATGGAAGAGTAATAATCAATAAAGATCAAATTGTAAATGTAATGATGGAAACTGATTCAAACTTTGATTTTCAATTTTAAACTTACATCGAAGTTATCTTATAACATCAAATAGTCAGTTTTTAAATTTAACCTTATAGTTTAAAGTACACTATAAAACAATATTATATACCCATCATATAAGTTTCCATTTTACATCTTCTTATGATCTCTCCCATATTGTTTTAACTATATATAGAGTCAATCTCTATATGGTATGTAGCTATTATTTTGTACCTTTTTAGCATATTCTTGACAAATATATGTTTTGCAAAGTATAAATTATATTTTATGCGCACACTCACTTTTTTCGATTCAAATCTCCAATCAGATGAATACATTTTTCTTAAGATTAGAATATATTCAACTTAATAATATTATTTAAGAAAATAAAAGATTAGATTCTTTTTACGTGGCATACATTTCTTTCTCTCACTTCACGCAATTATTATTACGTGCACCGTTGCAAATTTCTGCTAATTCATCGATATATATATTTTTATTGTGTCTACAAAAAATTATTTTAGATAACTGATTCATGATAATAATAATAACTAACTTATTTCATATAGTCTACATATTTAAATCAATCGCGTTACACTAATATAGTTTTTAACGCGCAAGTATCGCGTGCAAAAGTTTCTAGTTTAGAATTAATAGAGGCACCAAAAAACTTACGATGTCTGAATTATGTCGAATATGCGTCATATCATGATCACCTTTACGTTTACAATAGACTGTCAGGTGAATTACCAGAAGAGAATAGTATGTCTTCAGGTGGTGAGAGCAAAAAAAAGTATGTCTTCAGGTGGTGTTGTGAATTATGTCTAAAAACTTTGACATTCATCATAATTCGACTTCAGTATCTTGCAATGGGAATAATGAATATACATACAACTTGCAAGGAAAACCTGTTAATGGACATCTTTCTACTTTAAGATTCTTAACAACTCATCTATTCAACGGCAATACTTTGGCTACTTTCTAATAAACACAATAGATTGACCACGATATGCTACTATTGTGGACTTTTAAATCAAGTTTGTCTAGCATATGATTTGCACAGTCGAGGTTTACCTATAGTGTCACTCTAAATGTAAGACTTTTAATTAGAACTCTTAACTAGTGTCAAGTTTTCATTTTTTAGCATATTAATTACATACAAAAGTAGTCTAATTTAATGATCACTTTCCTTTGCTTGAGGTGGTTGGCGAGATAGGTAGGACAGAAAGAGCATAACCCACGTACGGATAAAACAACCGTTAAGTACACATGTCAATATAATATATATTGACGTTATAATTACAATTATTGGATTAATTCAATATAGTAATTCAATTGATTTGAGCTGGTAAGAGTATCTTAACTTTAGGTAATGCAACTCTTTTGGCATTTAAAAAAAGAGGTGAATATGCTTTGACATTATTACTAAAAATTAGAAATGAAGAGTGAGGTTGCCAAGCTATGACCTGAGTCAACAACTCATGATTCCACAGGTTTGTTAAATTTAACTGTGACTTTATATATGTTAAACAAATGTGAACTTTATCGTGCAAGGACTACGTATACTACTAATTTGGAATATGTTAGTTTTTTCTTTTTCTTCTACTTGAAGTGAAGGCAATTATATTTATGCGCTCCCCTTAGTTTCTACACTAGAAAATATTTGGAACAAAAGTAAATTCTCAAACCAACAAATTGCTCTTTTGAGATGACAAAATATATGAATTATGCTTAATAAATATGAACATTAATAGTTAATTCCAATAAGCTCCGAAATACATCACTTAAGAACCTGATTTTTTGCTCATCGATAGTCACTAGTTAAAACTTAAACGTAATGAAATACAACAAAAAAGACCCACCCCAATTTTTAATTTGGAATATTATATATATATATATATATATATATATATATATATATATATATATATATATATATATATATATACATATATATATATATACATATATATATATATATATTATCCACGTGGAGGAAATATAATTCGATCAAATATTGATATGCAGACAAGGTGTCATTACAAATCGAAGTTAACCTGTAAGTATTGAATATGTATATTATATTCTACTAAAACTTAATTATTTTAAATTACATTTTTATCTAATATTTGTAATTCAATTTGCACACTAATAGCGATCAGTCTATTAAGTTACTTGTTGACTTGTTGTGTTGTAAACTAGTTATATCCTATATAAACAGTAATTCTTCAAGTAAATATCAGATTCATAATAGTTTAATTTGCAATGGTTGACTGTGCTGGAATTGGACAATTACGGGGTTAGGTTTTATAGTATCGCTCGCAGAAATTTATTTCATGTAGTTTTCCATATGTTTTTAGTGTATCGAGTAAATAAAGTTTTGCGTAATTCACAATCTCGTCTTGGCTTATACTATTAAAAATTAATTGAATAAATTGCTCTATATCGAATATAACGGGTCAACGGCTATATGAAATTGAAATAGCTATTCCTTACTCAAAATGCACTTGAGCCATAGATTAAGGTGTATAAATTTCTGTTGGAAAAATAGACGAGTTGATGTAATATCTCAAAATAGAACAGCCCAACTAAACGACCCAAAGATCTTTCTTGGCCCAACTTTTTCATTATTATATAACTAGAAACTGGGGCACGCGGAGCCCTGCGCCCATTAATTTTTAATATTTTAAAGTACTATATATTCATATTCGTGTGTGAAGAAAAAAATAAAATTTGAAAACGAAAAAGGTAAGAAAAAGATTTACCTAGATGGAAAAGTTTGAATTAATCAGAGAGTGAATCATCATAATTGGAATAGAATGGATTGAAAAGTAATTTTCATTGAAAAATATGAATATAGAGAAACTAATTCATTCTTCTTAATAAATGGTATAACTAATTTCATCTAACTTAAATTGTAGGATTAAATTAGAAAATTAATAATAAGATGCTATAGTGCAACATAAATTATAAGGTTAAATTTGAAAATCAAAAACTTGGTGTCACAAATACCTCTTCCTTTATATATTAGTATAGATAATGATTAATTTGTAAACACCTAATTAATGTTTTTAGTAGCTTTTTAAAAAGATTTCTCAACACTCTCAATTTTTTGTCAAAAGTCACTTAAAATAATTTTAAGCAAAAATAATTTTACAAGCTATTAACACCTCTTGAATAAAGTGTACGTAGTATTTTACCATATCACGATTCACGAGGAGTTAAAAATCCTCCACTATTTAATTAATAATGTCGGCATATGTGAAAAGTCAGTCATGCTTAAGACACGGGTAATGAATTTTGGCCCCGCGGTTATCTTCAAAATGACTAATGGTGAAAAACTCGTTCCTAGTAAGTTCTAATTTTATCAAATATAATTGCTTCATAAAGTTTACAGCTAATGGACAGGTAGGGCAAAATATTACACTCATAATCTTTGTTCTCTTTTTTCCTTTATCCTATAATCTATAATAAATATATCTGTAAATCGTCATGGTTATTTTTTATTAAAAAATATCTTTATCTCTCTTCCTCTTTTATGTAATGAATAAAATATAACATGATTGTTACATTTGTATTTTATTTAGAATGATTTAACTCGTTTTAAGAATATTTACGGTATTCAAATATGTATTTTCTTATATGAAAACTCATGGAGAGAAAGTTATATACCACGGATAAAGATGATT
The DNA here is from genome assembly GCA_946800315.1 of Misopates orontium. NCBI lineage: Eukaryota > Viridiplantae > Streptophyta > Magnoliopsida > Lamiales > Plantaginaceae > Misopates > Misopates orontium. The sequence goes on from OX326949.1 coordinate 44,802,276, forward strand.
TTGCTGCATTAGTAATACACATTGAGAATGAAAATATCCAAATCTCCTATATGATTTTAATTATCTACTATCCTCATTGAAAGCACATAACAGAACTAATGATATCTATGTAAAAGCAAAATAATAAAAAACTCCTAAAGTCGCAATCCGTATCTTTTGTACATGTTACTGATATTTATCATGTAATTTTAATTTAATCAGTTTATAAATTTTAGTTATAATTGCGTTGCTTTAAAGTTATTTATATTATTTTATTACATCAAATATTGGCTTTAAAGTACCTATTCATGATAAATTACTATTATGATAATGAATTAAGAAAATAATTTGATTATAATAATGATTCATGTTTTTTCATATATACAAAAACATTCATGTTGTTTCACCAAGGCTCCGGGCCTCTGATTACACTGCAGAACATCTTGTGGCATTGATTTATCTTTGAAGCTTTTTTTTTTCTTCAGAAGCCATATTGGACTGTTAATGTTGACCACTGATTCAAAATCTTGTAGTGCTTGAGTCTACGCGGACTCCATGCAAAGTTTCTTCAGTTCCTTTTTTTTTTTTTTTTCCTTTTGGAAAAAAAATAATTATTCTTCCTTTGCTTTCTTTCTTTGGGTTAATTTGATCGATATCTGATCATTTTCTAGTCTTGATTTTCTATTTTTTTTGGGTTTTATATATTTTGAGAATAATAAATAAAGAGCAATTTGGACATGTAATGATGGATACTGATCCATTATGAGTTGAAATGGAGACTAAATCTGGTCTTGTTTCCACGACGGAAATATAAAGACAGTGAGACCCCCTCACCCCCACCGATATTTGTTGTCTCTACACTTTTCACATGGTTTATTTTTTATTAATTGGTAGATTGAGATAAGACAGACGGTCAAATATAATAAAAAATAAAAAATAGAAACATATATTACGAATATTTGGGTATGTTTGAATTACATGGGCAATTCATTATCATTTTCTTTTCACATGAAAGTAGTTGTTTATTTGATATAACACATTGATATAGCACATTGATTACACAAGTATAACGCTCATAAGTCATAACAAAACAAATTCCTCTGTATTATCAAGGTCTAGAAGTATATATAAAACACATGTGGAAGTGTAACAAGTGTTTATTTGCAATGTATTTAAAATGGCACAAAGTATTTAAATGAAGTTGGAAAAAGTTACATATAATTGACGTAATGTACGGATTATGCTGCATCATCTCCTCAACTTTTCAAGTAAATTGGAAGAGAGTTCAGGTTTTGCCGTGAAATACAACGCCGCTTTATTTCTGTCTGTAGACTTTGGAATATGCATAATAGATTACTGGACGGCCATGGGAATATATGTGGCAACTTGCAATCGTTTCAATAAAACAATTTGTAGCAACTTGCAAGAGCTAGAGATATGCTTAGATATTCTGCACTTTATACCAGTGACAATGTTACAAGCTCAACGATTAAAAAGTTGACAACGAATGCACCTAAGTACTTTTTAATAAATTGATACATTGGCCATGATTTATCGTTTAACTTTTGTGCTTTGCTGAAAAATATATATACATTAATAATTGGTGTAGACTATAGTGTGTCAATTAAATTTCAAAGACTTTGATGGAAAAAAGGCTGATAGTCCAATATCCTGTAATTCATTTGTAATAGGAAATTAAAAATAGTCCAAAGTATGCCTTGACATTGTTATTAAAATAATAGGAAATAAAAAATCCGGTTGAAACCAGTTTTCTCTTGTAATTTCACCGTTTATCTGATTTACTTGTGACTTTTGTTTATTGAGAATAAAAATGCGAAATTAACCGTGTAATGACTGGTTTTTGTTTTCTTACTGCCTTCTACATGGAGTAAAGGCAATTTTATTTACGTGCTACCCTTCATTTTCAAAACTCAGAAAAAATAAAAATAAAATAGAGAAAAGTCTTTAACATACTGAAGAAATGCAAAAGATTAGTGTCCTTGGCATCAACTTGGAGGAAATTTATAGTTGAGCTAACAGCAAAAAGAAAACCATGTGTTATGACAAACTGCAAAACATGCAAAGAAAAGGGAGTGAAAATACCCAATTGCTTAAAAATTTCCTACACGAGGAATTTTTGCTGATAATTCTTTTAAATTGTCTTTTTTCTTCTTCCTATTAAGCATAACACATGCGAGTATATTTTTGCCAAAATCTCTTTTCATTTTGACCATTTTCAACTTAGACGACGGAACACTAATACGCAAATACGATATCATGATTACGAGACAAATTTGATTTAGTTTGAAATAAGGTTTGAATTTTATATACTGATCATGAGTCATGATACGATTATATATACAATTTTTCATTTGTTCACATGTATTAGGTTTGTTACTTGTCCTATAATTAATTTTGGGGGCGCTTTGAAGTAATAATTAGGCTCGATTTAGAATGATAAAGTTTTCAATTTTATTGAGTATGATAGATTTAGTTATAAAATGAAGAAGAAACAGAAGAAATTATATTGTAATTCAATGGTAATTTTGATACATTTAAATATTCGCCCATATCACTTTTTAGTGGTGAAGGGGCTTGGTGTTATAAAATATCACAAACTATCAACTCGTTTGGTTTTGTAAAACTAAGAATCCTAACAAACTAAGTATAAAATGAAGTATACGGTTATCAATCAATGATCCAATAATCTGCGTCATGCATGTTTTTATGGAGACAAAACTAATAAAATTTATAATATACTCTTCGTACCAATAATATATACAAGTTGGGCTATTTATTATGGATAATAAAGCAATGTACCAACCAACAACCCCCTCCCCCCTCGATTATTAGGTACAACGGCTGTACGATTATGTGGTGCAACAAGTCGGTTATTTATATAAATGCATGGTTTGGGATGTGGTGTGGAGTAGTTACTTCCCTATAATTTATAGTATTTAATCTCATCATTTGGCTATACCACGTCACCATACATCGGTTGTACCTAATAATTTTTCCTTCCCCACCCCCACCCCTAAATTTCTAAGAAATATATTAAATAAATTCCGGCTGCATGTAGTTGAAAGTTGATCATACGGGAGAATATATAAGGTTCATAGTGGTGTTCGCTCGCAAACTTTTTTCATAAAGTAGGACTTCAGAATCTAGGTTAAGTAAAATACACTCTCTATTTAAGGTATAATTCACTTGCAAAAAATCGAGAGCAAAAATGTTTTTTTTTTTTTTTTTTATGAAAAAATGTGTTTATTATACCATTTTATCCAAAAATATTGTATTTTTTATTTGTATATATACTTTAAATTATAATTAAAAAAATCATATATGAATTTATGATTCTTATATATATACTTTAAATTACAAAATATACTTCTTATAATAAGAATCACAAATGATATATATATTTTTGTCACTAGAGACGTAACAAATGCATAAAAAATTAATAAGGGAAGTGTGTTACTTTTTATATTAATTATAGGAGTAATTAATTTGCCATTTTCTTAAACAAAGAAGTATTTTGTCAATTCGACGTTAACAAATAGGGTTATTGGCATCAATTCTAATTAATAAAACCAACTTGATGTGTAATGATTTATATCTGAGATTTCATATTTTCAACCGATGTGCTGTTTACCAGCAACTCTATGATGGTTCCGTGTTTGAAAAAGTTCATTCAAGAAGAGCTTTATTCAGTCTTCTCCGCTTTTTGTTAATTTGATGCTGCGATCTATGAATCCATTTAATTAAGTTCATTTTTTACGGTCAAATAAGTTCATCAGATCTAGAGTTACCAAATATTAAGGATTTAGCAGCCTGAACTAACCATTTTTTAGATTGACTCGGAGAGTAAATTGCAAAAGCTACCCCTATATTATTTCTAATTGACAAATAACACCCTATATAATTTTTATTAGCAAATTGTTTTTTAAGCTAAACAAATGCCTTCCTAGTTTCATACATAAAGTTGATTGTATGGATACCTTATGACTTTAATGCATCGTGACTCTAAATGATTTTATTCAATTGAATTTTAAAAGTTATTTTTAAACTTGTTGAGATTCTTTCTAAAAATATTCAAAACTAATTAATGAAAATGTCGCTGCCGTCAAAAAAGGTGATTTGTTTTGTAGATAAAAACAGTATAGAATTCCAATTTGAACAATACTAATTACACATGTATTAGATAAGTGCGATAAAATCAAGTTATGCATGCTATCAATTTCAGCACTTGAAGATCAGTTAAGTGTTGAAGGGGATATTTGCTAATTTGTAAATACAATTGGGCTTTTTGCGAATAGAAATTATATAGAAAGTTATTTGCCAATTAGAAATAACACACGGGTACCTTTGCAATTTACTCTTGACTCGACCGTGTATAACCGAGTACTTCTGCATTAGTTATTTTGACTAATAGAAAAGTTAAAGAAACATAATAGCATGATAATTAATTCCAAATATGACTCCATGGTAAAATCTTTTGAGAGAAGACCATGATTTTGTAAAAAATACTGGGCGGTACTTATAACAAGATTTATTCACTTGAGGTACAATGAATTTACATACTTATATACACTCGTTTCTATTTTTACTTCTCTTGAAAAAAGAAAAGTAAAAGTCAAAAAGAGTTGGATAGTAAATGTTTCTGATCACAACAAAAATTGTTTCATTTATTTCAATAGACAATAATGATTACATAATAAAAAATAGTGAGAATACTTTCAAATACTGTAAAAATGATATTCTGTTACTTTAAAATCTGAAACAACATTTACTTTTACTCTTCAGCAGCATATATAAAACAAGTTTAAAAAAGAAATCTACGCTTTTTAGTTTTTGCAAACACCAATTCGTTCTCATGTTATAATTCCGTTGGTGATAATGTACTATATATCCTAAGTTAATTACATACAAACTACGTGCAATGTTTTCCCATTTTGTAGCTTACAAAGGCATATTAAATTTCTATGGTTTGTGTTTCAAAGAACTAAGGTGGTATTTATCAAAGTTTAAAAAAATAGGTTTTTTCCATGTTGTACTTAAGGATGCTTTAAGTTGCAAAAAGGTAAAAAACAAAAGTTGAGAGGGCTTCAGAAATGTCTTAAAAAGTAACTTAAACAAGAAAAAAAACTATTTCAAAAGTGTTTAGGGATATTTTCTGACATTTAATTTTATGCGGTATTTTCTTGCATGCATGGTTTTTCCCTTGAGATTTGATGAGATCTTTATGTGAGGACTAAAATTGAAACTAAAATAAACGTATCAATCAATAGAAGGTACACAATGTAGTATCCATATTTTTCGCCTAGATTACATTTACAATATGCCAAAAATGATTGGAAGTTTGTACCAAAATATCCAAATCGAGGCAGTGTGCGTCTTAAAAGTTGCATGCGGAAGATTTGTGTTACCTAGTATCCTGAACAACAACTGTTGAAAGTGCGTGGAAACCCAGTTTGGGACTTGATGGCCAAAAGGTAGTAGTACAAGCCACCAGACTTCAAACAACGCAACAAACTCTACACATTCATACTCACATTTTCTAAAAGCAGTTTGTAACAAGAAGAACAAAAAAAAAAAAAAAAACAAAACTTTCCAAGTCAAGGCAATTAGTAGGTACTAGGGACCATCTTGTTTGCCCCTGGAACTCGTGGAGAAGACTAATTTCTATATATTGATTCAAAACAAATAATAGTACATAGAACAAGAAAAAAAGAAAAGAATGAATAATATGATGCAATGTCATGATTAGTTCATAGACTTCCATATCCAAAAACTCGGCGCCAACACTTATATATAAACTCTCCTTCAAATGTTCATCTTTGCCACACAAACAGGCATAATTCTCTAATCTAGCTCCTAATAAAAAAACAAAGGATCCCTTTTGAGTTTGATTCCTTTTATAATACAAATTCAAAAATGGGCTTCAAGAATATGACATGGAGATCACTTCTTCCCTCTTGTTTCAGTTCCAAGACTCACAAATTCGATTCGAGAAGCCAAATTTCTAAACAGAATTCCACGTCGAGGATATCGCTTTCGGATTTCAGTTATCCGAGCTCCCTAATGCTTTCTTCTAGTGATCTATCCGGTTCCCCGTTCGTATCAAATCTTCATATATTCACGCTGACGGAGCTCAAGGTGATCACGAACAACTTCTCGTGTAGCACTTTTCTTGGCGAAGGTGGATTCGGGCCGGTGCACAAGGGGTTCGTTGACGATAAGTGTAGGCCTGGATTGAAGGCTCAGCCTGTTGCTGTCAAGTTACTTGATTTGGATGGTGATCAGGGCCACAAGGAGTGGCTGGTGAGCGTTCACATTTTGAATTCGCAGAAAAGTTCCCGTTTTTGGAAATATTAATTGATTTTCTTGAGCTAGATATTAGTTTAATTAGGATTGTCCTTAGATGTCTTTCTAATGCAGTTTCTTGAATTTTTAGACTGAAGTTGTTCTTCTTGGGCAATTGAAGCACCCCCATCTTGTCAAGTTGATTGGATATTGTTGTGAGGACGAGCACAGGGTTCTCGTTTACGAATACATGGTCAGAGGCAATTTGGAGAATCATTTGTTCAGAAGTAAGCTTTTTTCCAACTATAGCATATGTAGTTTAATTGTCTTGGATTAAATACAGAGGAACTCATAGAAACCGTACTTTGCTGAATATTTCAGGGTATACAAGTCCATTGCCCTGGTTGACAAGAATGAAAATCGCGGTTGGTGCTGCAAAAGGCCTAGCTTTTCTTCATGGAGAAGAGAAACCAGTTATATACCGTGACTTTAAGACTTCAAACATTCTTCTCGATTCTGTAAGTTCACGATATTGTCAATCATAAGGCATATAATTTGCTTTTATCAGTCGTGGATTATGTTTTTCTAACTCTAATGAATCGTTCATTTATTAGGACTATACCGCTAAGCTTTCTGATTTCGGGCTAGCCAAGGATGGCCCCGAGGGAGATGACACACACGTATCAACGCGTGTAATGGGCACACATGGCTACGCTGCTCCTGAATATGTAATGACAGGTAAAAACAGAACCTTGGAACCCTTCACATTTTTGCAGAATATAAGACTCTAAGTGAGTTATCTGTCTTTTTCCAGGTCATTTGACTACGATGAATGATGTGTATAGCTTTGGAGTGGTTTTATTGGAGTTACTCACAGGAAAACGCGCAATGGATAAAAACCGTCCTCACAGAGAGCAGAATCTTGTAGAGTGGGCGAAACCTTATTTAAAGGATCATCACAAGTTCGAACGAATAATTGATCCAAGGCTCGAGGGCCAGTACTCGACTGAAGGTGCCAAGAAGGTGGCTGCACTGGCACATCAGTGCTTGAGCCACTATCCTAAATCGAGGCCAAACATGAACCACGTTGTGAAAGTTTTGGAGCGCGTTCTGACTTTTACTGATATCCCGCTTGGATCGTTCGTTTATATTGCGCCCACAAAGGAAAAACTCGATAGAACATTGAGTGTAAACGGAGGGAATGAAAGTAAGTTGAAGCGAGATCAAAATCAGGAGAAAGAAGAGGGAAAGAATGAAAATGGGAATAACGAAAGAAGGAAAGGTTACAGGCACAAGCATCGGATCAGGTCTCGTGCTGTCTACTCTGATACCGCTTTGTATAAAACCTTGAGGACAGAAAACAGATCTTCAGGGAACACGGAAAAGTGAAGGGATTCAGACAGTCCGACCAAATTTTGATCGCTTGTATATTTTCTTCTATAGTTTTTTTAATTTTTTTACCGGCAACTCGACTTCTCATTTTGAGATTTTCCCTTCTTTCTAATTTCTTTTATGTTCTTACTATTTGTGTGGAATAGACTAGAGCTGATATTCCCCAGTTTAGTGTGAAGTCATCCATGATTTACTTGTATGTCTACCTTATATAAACTCAGTCTTACAATATGAAAATTTGAACCAGTTAGCTATATTCTTGGCCCTGTCTTGAATCAGTTCCTACCAACAAACAATTGCTTCTGTAGACAACTTGAAATTTTTGTAAGTCCCTTTCATGTTGCAAAATTGAACACATATATATTCAATCAGCTTTTTCCCAACGCCTTGGAGGAAAAGCTTGACAATTGACTACTTAGCTTCTTTTGTTTCATACATGTCAAACTACATAGGCCAAATTTCAATTTCAATGAATGAAAAATTGAAGGGTTACATATCGTTCTGGTTCCACCACAAGCAACAACAATATAAGGTCAACTTTCACATCATTTACATTTAGAATCAACAGCTTAAAGAATGGGACTATGACAATTTACCAAATCTTAGCCGATATTATGAGCTATAAATTCAACGTAGAAATATCGATTTTCTACTGGAAACAGGCCAGTTTAGTGAATTTCTAGATATTTTATGACTTTAGAAGATAGCACAAATTTTCTGAGGGTTATCATCACCTAAACTTGACAAGGACAAATGGACATTGAAAGAGAACTTACGTACGAAGCATCTAGAGTCTAGACTACCTTGCAGAGGAAGTTAGAAAATCTAATCTCCATCCAGATTCCAAGCTTTTCTCTACATAAATGACAGATCTTCATATGACTTACAATGATTAACAAGAGTTTTTATATGATTAGATGTTTGAATTTTGCACTATTGTTTTGATTTCTGAAGAGTAATACCTATATAGTGCGAATTGTCCCGCATCATAAAAAAGATAAACAAAGTGAGTGGTATATTAATGGATGTAACAAACCTAATATTGTAGGTTTTTAGTTGAATACGGAATCAAGTTCGATAATGGGTTACTTCATTTCAATTCGTCGATTAATGTCTACACGGTGGTTGACTCTCCCGGTCCTAGCAACAACAACAACCAATTTTCGCAACCTTCCCTATACATGACCATAAGAATCTCTATCACTGAGGAATGTCCGGTTAAGCTGTAGCTACTATCCGAACAAACGAGTCTGCCACTTGTTCATTTGGTGGCGAAAAGATGTTTAATATTACATTAAAGTAGAAATTGTTGAACATGCAAATATAACTGCAATAATAATGGACTACATTATTTTGAGCAGCAAACTGCTTACCCCGACTGCAAACAACCTACACTTCTTATCATCTTAATGTAAAATCTTGCCGATGATCAAAGTGGACCAGTCTAACAATACTCTCACAATGTGCCATTCAAGAGTAAAACACCTCCTTTTGTAGCAGAAGGTGGAAATACTTGAGATTTAATCCCATCAAATATCAATTTTGAGAGCAAAAGCATTTAACATGGCATGATTCATCTGAACACAGCCCGACGCAAGTCAAGAGGACCACCTTTGTTCGACCATGAACTGCATCTGTATGGAGCAGGGGATGATTTCCGCCTGAGGTTGTTCAACAAATATTGGAATAGCAAAAACTCCTGTCCCAGAAATATTTAAACATGAAAGAACACATATTCAGTCACTTGTTTCATGGGGATTTCTCGAACCTCTTCTTTATCTTCTTGGCTTCCTCGGAACTTGTTCTTACATGACAGTCATCAACATTTTCGTCACGCAACCATTCAACGTGGTACTTAACTTCGTAAGGAACAACCTTTCTATCAGCATATGGTCTTCTAAAATCACATGAGCAGTAACCTCGTTAGACTTTCTCACAATGCTATAATTGCATGACAATAAGCTAAACCTGGCATTTTGTTGTTCATATATATCACCCTAACTCCATAAGCATCCATAGAGAATAATCAAGAAAGTAAAATTTCAACGATAGCTGTTCACGTCATAGTTCTTGTATATGTCACTTGATCAATATTAATCATTCTATTTCATATAATGCATAAAAAGCAAACTAGCTGCGTTGAGACCGAGTTTGCAGGCAACAACTATGGCCGAAGTAGACACACAAAGCTATCCAAAGATCATTAGATTACGATGAATGATTTATCGACTTGGCTTTTTTGTCAGATTGCATAGTAGCTGTTAGAGATGAATTCATTCATATACACAGCAAGCAAATGTAAATGAAAGAAACTAGTCTAACCACCTCAAGAATATATGAGATTGATGAATATTTCAGAAATCCTAAGAAATCAAATTAGAAAGAAAAGTCAAAATCGGAATTCCATTTGATTTTGTGAATCACATTTTCAGCAACTTTACTGCTTAATGCATAATAATACTTTGTCGAAACAGAGTATATTGATTCCTTTGCCGCCTTCGGATACGATCTTGTATTTCATATATAAAATATATTTAATTACTAGTTAATTAATTGTAATTGTTATTTATATAATATATTAGACAATATAATTTATGTATTAAAGATAGTAAGTGTAGTGGATAGGAATGCAAGTTTTGTTAGTGTGTATTTATTTAGTTATTTCCTGATGTTATATATGTGTGTATTCTGAAGTAAAAGATAAAAAAGAATTTGCAGTATTTTAAACTAGCCTCTTCTCGTCCCTTTTTCTCAAGAGTTTCTGAAAAAAAAATTGGTTTGGGTTCCTTCAACTTTTGGGTTATTTAAAGTTCTAAGAGTTAGACTTGCTTTGGGCCAATTGAAAATATATCTTGAGCTAGATATGGGTTATTTCATCTCCTGGGCCGTATAAATACATAAAATGTTACAGTTGGGCCAGCTCGATTGATATAATTAGAGAAATATATACTTATTTCAAACGTACGCGAACCCCTTCATTGCATACACGGCTCAAATGTTACGGAAAAAATGTCTACAAACGATCTAGTCATTTTCTTTCAAGATATATGATGATTCCATGTGATTTAACTTGTTAAACTGATTAACAATCTAGCCATTTATGAAGATGAAAAATTGCAAAATTTAACTGTAAACCACATGAAGGAGCTATTTTCACTTCTTTCAAACATCCAATCTTACAAAACAGGCTTCAAATCACCGAGGCTAATTAGACAATTATTACAAAAACCATATGAGGGAGCTACTTGCGTTTATTTCAAACATCAAATTTTACAAAATAGACTTCAAACTATATTAAAGGCTAATCAGATGACAATTAAAATAGAGCCCACGAACAAATACAAAATCACACAGAATAAAGCTCAAGTGGAAGCCTAGGCTCCGCCACAGCATAGAGTGGGATCTTTCTCGGAGTAGAAAGCCCAAATATTTCCTCCATGTTCAAATCTTCGGGCTTCATGTTATCCGGCAAAGTCCAATTAAATCCATGCAAGAGATTCGCCAAGCTGGACTGGATCACCTTCAGGCCCAAACTATATCCAGGACACATTCTTCGGCCCGACCCAAATGGCAAAAGCTCAAAATCTTGACCCTTCACATCAATGCTTCTCCCAATAAATCTCTCGGGACAAAAATCGTTTGGATTTTCCCATAATGATGGATCTCTCCCAATTGTCCAAACATTTACTAGTACTTGTGTACCCTCCTTAATGTCATATCCAGCTACCTGTACAACAACTTTCATTATAAATTTAGTTGAATTTTATGTGGGGCCCATTACATGAAATTGACATTTGAGAAGATAATTAATTAACATAGTAATATGTATGTACGTACCTTACAGTCCTGTCGCGATTGTCTAGGTACTAACATAGGTGCAACTGGGTGGAGACGCATTGTTTCTTTTACAATGGCTTGAATGTAGGGGAGTTTGTGTATGTCTTTTTCTTTGACCCATTGGTTTTGCCCGATGACCCGATCCAGTTCTTCCGTTGCTTTTTTGAATATTTCGGGTTTCTTTAGTAGCTCTGAGATTGCCCACTCCACCGTCACGGCCGAGCTCTCGGTACCACCGGCGAGCAAGTCCTGAAATATCATAATTTGTTGGCGATTAGGCTAGCGAGGTGAATTCAATCTAGACGACGATCAAATACTACATAAATAACATAATCCACTTTTTTATGACGGGTTGTAACTTATAAGAGGCTATAGCGAGAGGTAAGTTGTGTTACAAAATAATTATATGGAAATATCATATTATAATATTTATGTATTATAATTCGTAGGCTGTCATTTTTTGGTACCTAACGCCACCTTTGTATATAAAGGCTTAAATATGTATTCTACACCATCTTCTAATAAATTTTAAATATGATAATAACACGTGTTAAAGCGGGGATAGAAAAGAAAAGCATTTGCTTAGCTCGAGTCTTTCCAATATTTAACTAACTTAGTCAACTTAACTTTTATCTAAGTTCTAATCATTCTTCATTATTTCATTACCGAATGGCAAAAAATATAATCAATTGTATATGATATGACATCATGAACCAACAACATATCATTCATTTTATTAATTACCTGAGTAAACGCCTTGACTCCATGCCTCTCAAGCTTCACCTCCAAATTCGGATCCTCAGCCAACTCCAACAACACATCCACCATATCACCACCCTCCTCCCCATGTCTCCTCTTCATCTCATGCTCATCAAGAACATGCTCCAAAAACCTATCAAACTTCTTACTCACAACTTTCATCCTCTTCACATACCCCTGAAGATCCAAGAACCCGACCCATGGTATCAAATCCCCGATATTCAAAACCCCATTAAGCAAAAACAGCTCGTCCAACATTTTCTTGAACTCGTCGGGCGAAACGACGTCGTTTTCGTCCCCATGCATGTAACTCTTGCCCAAAACCATCCTACTAATCACGTTCAAGCTCAAAGTCGACAAAAAATCTTTTAAAAATACGGGTCGGCCCGATGACCCGAAAAGGGATTTGATTAGAGAGTCCATTTCCTCGACCCGGATGTACTCGTAGGATTCGAGTCTTTTGACGCTGAAAAGCTCCATTAGACACATTTTGCGGGCCTGTCTCCAATATGGGCCGTACGGTGACCAAGTGATGTCGGAGTAGTTGTAAGTTGTGTATTTGCCCGCTGCGGTTTTGGGCCGGCCCACGAAAGTGGTGTCCATTGTTTTGAGGATGATTTTGGCCATTTCGACGGATGACCCGACTAGAACGGGGCATGACCCGAATTTGAGTTGCATTAGTGGGCCGTGTTTTTGGGAGAGTTGGTGTAGGGAGCGGTGTGGGAGGGATCCGATAAGGTTTAGGTTGCCGATTATGGGCCAGGGTTTTGGGCCGGGTGGTGGGTTGTTGAGGTTTTTGGGTTTGAAGAGTTTGGTGAGGAGGTGGAATGAGAGGATGGTGATTAGGCAAATTGCTGAACATGTTGTTAAGAATTGGGTGTCCATTTTGAGGTGGTAAAAATTATGGAAGATGTGTGAGTTGAAGAGTGTTGAGTGCGGTGGAATTAGTTTGTAAGTTTGGGTGATATTTATAGGGGGGGAATGGAGCTTGTATATGATGGAGATGGAGCTCGAAAGTGTGAATTATTTAATGTTCATATGGTTGACGAGCATAGTACTAGTCAATGATTACTTTTATGTTGAGATTTTCTAAGAAATTTTGTGAGCTTTTCTGTGGAACGTGGAAAAGGCATTTGTTTTCTACATGTTGTGGTGCACGACAATTGCAACGAATTTTCATGGGAGAAACGGGGTAGATGAGGAAAAATTATTTTATGCACGGGTATATTATTGACGTGGTGTAATATATTGTTGACGTGGTATAATCAACGATTAAGATTAAAATTTTCTTTTAAATTATAGGAAATAACTTTCTCATAATCTCATTCCAATCATATATCTACACCAATAATCAACTTATTACGCCACCTCATCGTCTAACGGTTTACACACACAAAAATAATTTCTCCTAGAGGTGGAAGAATCTCTTGAATTTAGTAAAAACTAGGTAGAATGCATAGCTTGGAAATAAAAGCAAGGGCGTGAAGAGCGGCAAGTGTAGACTGTTTTCCAAGGAAACAGATGATTTATTTTATGCATTTATTATATCGTTGACCTATTTAATCAAGATAATGATACTTCTTTTTAAGATGCTAGAATATGAGTACGTGCTACACGCACGTGTGAGTTAATCATCACACACAATTATCATCAGTAAAACTTATTTACTTTTTAAAACTGTATTACTACAATAATGTAATGACCCATTTTCTATAAGAGGAGAGAAATAAACACTTTCTCTTCTCTTTCTCTAGTGATTTACTAATTTACGACTTCTCCTTCTTTTTCTTATTTCATTGCTCTCTCTCACTCTTTCTTTCTTATCAACATTTAATATGTGAATGCCACATGGATTCACTTCATGCAGAACAAACTTACATATATATCTTCTTTTCTATTGTGCCTACCATATCTGAACTTTGAGCATTAATTTTGTGCCCATTGTTATATTATTTAATATATCATAAATTTAGACATACATACACATTTACCTTTGCACCCTTACACAGTCGCAACCCAGCTGTCCTTCATAAGACTTTCAACAAATAGAATAACCGACATTTTGGGTATACAGTATATGCACAAGGATAAAATCGGCATAGTAAAAATGAACGAAAAAAATAGATATTTGAAGATAGCGAAAATGGAGAAACAAGAAAACATAGGGGCAAAATTGGAACAATGAAAAATTTATTTTGTGTATTATTATATCGTTGACCTATAGCAGTCAAAATAATGATACTTCTTTTTAAGATATACGTATTAATTATACTCTAGTGTCATTTCAATTGTGTATTTACATTATAACCAATTTATTTTTTCTTACAACGATTGCATAAAATAATTTTTTAAAAAGACACGTATCAAACGTCCAAACAACTATGAATAATGAAAATTTATTTGGACATGTCACGTTTCATTTTTAGTTGTTTTATGTGTACGACTGAACCTCTTGGTTGGTAAAATAGAAAGTCGCGGATTTTAATTTAGTCGAGTTAAAAGCTACCCTGTGTTACGTCTAATTAGCAAAAATCTTGAGTTATTTTTATAAGAAAATGCTATGTGTTAATAATCAGTCGGTAAAACCTCCTCAGCACATATAATTTTAGTATAAATTTATTTTTTCTGGCGTGAAAAAAAGATCAAATTGCATCATTTGTTATTGGAATTTCAACTCAAAAGCAAAACCACTATATTATATGTTTAATTAACTAAAAGAATCTTACTACCAAATACTCCATATGTTTTACTTTCTTTACATTTTACTTTGTAGTTTTGTTTTTCGATTTCCATTTCTGTGACACGTCCAAATAATATATTGTTTTATTATATATATTATCTATTAGAGACCACCTTATCAAAAAGAAACAAAACAACAGTTAACTTAGGATCCTATACCATAAGTAATAGTATTATTTTTCTAAATCAAAGTTAGTAAAACTTAATAATTATTGTAACCCTTAATTAGTCATAAGTTTTTTTATTATAAATTGTTCTATACATTTTCAAGGCATAAGTTTATTATAAAATGTCAAACAATAAGAAAATTTCTTAGTCTTTCTAACTGGACTTAGGTGGTGTTTGCAAATGCTTATAAGAGGAGCTTGTTGGCTTTTGCAGTCGCAAAAGCACAATTTTAGTGTTTGGAATGCTGACTTTTGCTTCTGCTTGTCTAAAAAAAAGTCAGAAAAAGCACAAGCCACAAAAGCATGTCCAAGGGTGCTTCCCCAACTGCTTTTGAAATTATGTTATTTTTAAAAGGTCTTTAAATAGAAAAGTTACTTCTCATTAATTTTTGCAAACACCTAATTAATGATTTAAATAGCTTTTTAATAAGATTTGCAAACACTCCCGACTTTTTATTAAAAGTCACTTAAAATGGCTTTAAGTAAAAGTAGTGAACATGCTTCTTTTATAAGCATTTGCAAATACCACCTTAGTTTATGTAAAATGTATAACTTTTATTTTTTATTTTTCTAATATATGTAAATTTTAACATAATAATTATAAAGTAACAACTCTTTGCTGGCACAAAACACACTTTAATATAAACCAATTATGTTGCTAGGAAGAAAAATAATAAATTTCTTTTTGAAAATCAAATATCGAAAAATAAGATATAATTTTTGAGTGTTTAACGCATGGGTTATATTACTAATGCAATAAGAATCTGAAATATATTATATCAAATTTCGCAATTGTAATTGACGGTGTTTTAAAAAGGTTAAGACAAGGAAAACAATAGTTACTTTGAACATCAATGGACAAAGCCGATCCAATAAGTCACAGAAATGTTTGTATCCAAGACCCGTCTTAGTAATTTTGTGCATCTTTTCTTCGCACTTTCTTGCAATGTTACGTCAAAGAAGCTGAAGTCAAGCACTCAAATCCACTGGCTGCTCTATAGACTATAGATATGAAAAAGATAAAGCACTCAAATGTACTGGCTGCTCTATAGACATGAAAAAAGATGACAATCATTAAGATTGTCATTTAATTAATTCATTGACCAGGCACGTTCTTCTTTGTTTTGTTTTTTTTTTTTTAATAAACACTCGTAAATGATCGTAGAAATAGTAACTCATGCAGTGGAAGTGCAATTACCTATTGTACTAAGGTACTCTTATAGTAGCCTTTGTCTAAGTTATCTGAAAGTAACTCTAGTTATAGTTACAAGGTTAGACTGAAGAGATAATTGCATAAAGCCCATTGTTGCAAAAGATAAAAATCACATATATTTTTTGTCAAACAAGTAGATTGATATGAACTGTGAGTGGTACTTCAAAATCAACAACTTATGGCATAGTTAACAAATTCCACATAATTTACATATCGTCACATACTCGCAACGCAAACTCACACAGACAAATGAGCTTGTCAACAACTTTTTACATAGTTAGAAAAATTCAGCAAGCTTGGATCTTTCTTTTTTTGAAAAAAAAAAAAAAAAAAACGGGGAGGATATTATTAAACCTTATAATAAATACAGGAGTTTACAGTGATTTGGGATAGGGAATATTACATGCATGTTTTAAGATAACATTCGATTGGACACTGGAGTTTTTTTAGGGATCTGCCTAAGTCTTTTGTCCTCTAAAGCCCATAAAAGAATTTAGTTAATCAATTATATAGGACCTTTTGTTTGGCTGCTCCTCCAGATAAAGGCAAATTAGTACTATAGAGAAGAAAAGATACAATTTAAATTTTAACCACATCTGATAGATTTAGTAACATCCTCCTCATTGTTATTCATATATACTTGAGCTAGCTAGTACAAGTTTCTTCATTCTAGAACACTATAGTATAATATATTTGATCCTAGTTTGAACTAGCATCAACCAGTTAACCATCACATTAATCTTAGATACAAATTTACATGCACCCAATAATCCAACCTTACTCAAAACTCATATTGATACACTATTGGGCACACCCCTACATGTTACCCCAGGCTCTGAACTAGGTGCAAGAAGTTCATATGGTAGCACCCCAGCACCACACCTATTCCTTAGATTAGGATCAGTGTTCCGTCTCTCGATTTCCTTCTCAACCCTTTGAATCTCGGCCGAGAACTCGTAAAATGATTCGACAACCTCGGAATCACCGGACCATATAGATTGGTGACACCTCTCTCCTAGGTATTCCTCGTCGGGGGAATGAGTCGATAATGTGTCAACAACGGCCATGAACTTGCTTGCTTGTAATAAACTCGGTAGAGCGCAAAAGAAGTATTTTTGAGGATCCGCGAGGAAAACAGCATACTCAGGGTCGTTCTCGTCGGGGATCAACCGCCGCATGAGTGGCGGCCGATTGGGTACGTATCCACCATAGGGATATTGGCCAAAATTTAAGGCAGCATGTTGTGCAGATGCTAGCCATATAATGGTGGTGAGAATCGAACACAGGTCCTCTGGAGTAGCTAATGTGGGCCACCAATCTTCGTGCCTGAGGTCGGCATGGCCCACGTTGATGGACTCTGCATACCAGGCTTGGAGCTCCTTGTCGTTGCAGACTTGGGCCGAGGTAGGGTAGTAATGGTTCACATAATTACGGACCCAGTTTTCTATAGCGCCCCATATCATGAGCCCATCTGAAGCATATGGATAGTCCTCAATGGTCAGTTTAACCCCATGTGGTTGCGTAGGATCTGGTACTGCCATTCCTCTGAAATGGCCAAAAGGGATAGTACATTAGACTTCATGATTCTACTTGCAAGAATCTCAAATACTAGATTTCATTTAAGAACCATTGGTAGCATTTGTTATGTTTCTTTCCTGCAACTGATGGTAGGATTTTTTCAAAATTTACAAGATTTGGAATAGATACCTTCTTATGAGATCAGCAGGGAGGCCTTCCAAATCGAAGCGCCAAAAATTTTTGTAGGCGGCTGCGCTGATCTCCATGCAATAACGGCCGGGGGTAAAGCATGACTCAATGACGCCATCCACACCAATCAAACCCTGCCGAGCTAATGCATTGATCTCTAATGTGTATCTCATGTGTGGATCCAAAAGCTTAAAAATGGGATGCATTGCACTCAGCTGCCTATGTGCTGCCAATATAAATGGTTCCATCGTTGCATGCGTACGTAACCTGAAGCCACCATAATAAATCACAACAGGTCAGAATTTACATCTACACACACTTCTTATTGTTGAAATATTATCATTCTGTACGTACCAGTGGTTGACGAGCTGATGAACACCGGCATCGTTGGAGCAAACATGGGCTTTAGCCAATTGCCACATCCAATAACTAGTGGCATCCACCGGTGGTGTCACCACTCGCTTTGATCCTGACCTCGGAGAAGTGTGTGGGAGGCTCAGCTCTATGGCTATGGGTTTGAGAGTCCCTGAATCGGTCAAGAAATATATTGTACGTGTTGCGTATGATTTTCGGCCATCAAGGGAATTGATTCGATCAAGGAATGGCAAGTAAATATCATGGTAATCGATGATAAATAACTTGCTAGCGTCCAAAGCCTGTCAATGGTTCAAAACAAAAGAAGCATAATTCCACGTTAGATAAGGTCGAAGGCTACCGGGAATTAAAACGAAACCTATGACTCAGATATTATAAGATGTAACCAGTACTGCATTGCATTTCTACGTACGAATCATTAAATAATGGTTTAAATAAATGATGGCTACCTCTTGAATGGTCATTCCATTGAGCTGCCCAGCAATGTGTTCTTCCTTTAGAGCTGATTCTTGTGGACCATAAGTTTCAGGGTCAAGTTTGCTAACTGGAGGGAACGCATTAAGCTTCTCTATGTTGACAGGATTGATTCCTGCTATGGCCTGACGGGCAAATTCATCATCTCGCAACCATGCGTATTTGTCCTCTATATCACACAAAACATTGTTATTATTATTTAAACAGTGTCACGCACGTTTAGAATACGTACTAAAGCATCAATAATGCAAGTGCTAGTGGATTCAAAAGACAAATAAAGAGCACTAAACTAGTGGTTCACCTATGGACCATTAAGTGGAAAATTCGACAGCTCGAGAAGTAATGCTCTATGTGGCACAAAGTGGTTTACACTATAACATAATGTCCTTGTGATATTTGACTAACGATTTTTATTTTTTTTTTGTTTCGAAAAGAATCAAATTCCTCAATAATAGAGTGCAGGTGGGGTACTCACTTGATACAATCTTTGGAATGTCATATTTGAGCAGACCACCTTCTTGAATTTTGCTGACAGCCTTAGGCAATGGAATCTTCTTCAAGATTTCGTCCTGTAGCCCGAGCTTGAGGAGGAGCCCTTCGCTGTAGAGGCTGTCGATGTCCGAAAATCCCTTGAAATCATTGTTATTAGCAGAGATGCTGGTCATTAACAGCGGTATGAGGTTATGAAGCACCGCTTTCAGCCTTCCGGTTGAGAAGGCGTTCATTTTTGACTCCTCAAATTGTTCGTCCCTGGGGACGTACATTGGCAACGGCTTCTCCACTCGACTCTCAGAATTCATATCTGCAGCAAAATTTGGACATAAATCAGACCAACATTATATATGATGAAAAGTTAGATAGTTATTGGCCATGAACTAGCCGCGCGGGGGTAGGTTATACTGACCAGTGTAGCTAGCAGGGCGCCCCGTGCGACAACGCCTAGGATATGGGATTTGGTCACCTCCAAGTACGGGTCGAGCAAAATCGATTCCCTTATCCGGATTGCCAAGATCATTGTACACATCAAAGTCATATATTCTATCAGACAATTTTCTTTCACCATTGCCATCACCTCTTTGATCTCTAAGCTCCTTCTCTCTAAGGGCTCTCAGCCCTGCTGGTGTTTCGTTGGGCAAATACGGCTGTCGACAAATAAAAAATGTTTAATTAAACTACATACAAATTATATACAAATGCATGTGAGTGATCAATAATCACCAACTAACTAAGATTCCTTCTGTCTTTAGTTCTAATCTTAGCTGTCTAGTATAAGTTCCTGGAATAATTTATAGTGGCTTTTCTAAATCAGACACTTAACAAGTCATAGAAAATTGAGCTTATCTCTAGCTAGTTTGTATAGAAACTAAGTAATAACTTTATAAAAGTTTATCTTCAACTTCCTTTGCAACTTAAACTTTACTCAATTTGAGATCAAACTTCTATCTTTTTGAGTATAAAATTCCTCAAGTGGCCATAAAGTGACAATAAGAGCCTGAATGAACTTTTCTAGGACCAATAAATAAAATAGGAACCTCATCGTAAAAAGGGTAAATCAGAAACTAACTACGCAAGGGGGAAGGAGATAAGACACGACAATTATGCAAAAGACTGCCAAATATAATACTATACTTTTTGAGATCTGAAACAGAAGAGTTCAAGTGTATACTTTAATAATAATAATAATAATAATACTTATTTTCTCATATTCGGTACGCAATGTAAATTTTGGTCAATATCCGCCAAATATTTTTTCTTCCAAGTAAAATTCAACTTCAAAGAACAATCTTTGACTGGATTATCATCTAGCCAATGCCATTTAACAAGTTGACTCTACCAGAAAATGCCAAACACTTGTACAAAATCTAAAAAAGAATATAAAGAAAATTTTAATTTGAATTTAATTAATACCTGATTAGAGAAGAAAATTCTTTTTCCAGGATGAAATTTTTTGGGCTGAACCCAAGAATTGCAAGGGAAGTGAACAGGACCACATGCAAATCCCTGAATTGTGATGCTCTCTAAAAAGAACTCTTGCTGGTGTTTATTAGACACTGTAATTGCACCTGGGGTCCCAAAATTTGAGTCCACCTCAAACTCTGCTGTGTAATTTACTTTCTCTGTTTTAAGGTTTGATTTTTCAGACCAACCCTTTAGTACAGCTCCATTGCTCTTCTTGGGAGCCTTTGTTTCTTCATCATCAAAAAAATAAAATAAAAAAAAGATCAATTTAGTAAAAAATAAATAATGGGTTTTTAATATCACTTTTAAAGAATGAAACTTTACTAGGAAAAAAAAAATAAAAAAACTTACTTGGGTCAAGATCAGTGCTAACAAGCTCCAAAACAACATTTCTACCAATTTTGTCTGTAAAAGCATCCAAATGCTTAACTAAAGCCTCCTTAAAATCCTCCTTGTGCTTGTTTCTTACAGTCACAACTGCTCTAACCTTAAATCTCACAGCTTTTTCAGGTACGACTTTAACCAAATCCAAATCTTCACTAATGGCTGCAACAAGGGTTGTACTCTTCTTGATCCCCTGTTTTGCTCTGTTTCCTTCAAAGGGTAAAAATACCCTGTTCTTGTTCTTATGATTGCTAACAAATCTTGATGGTGAAGCAGCAACAAATGAAGATTTTTCAATTAAAGAAGAACCCATCAATTCTCTTGCCAGTGCCATTACAAAAAATCGTGTTTATGTTCCAAAGATCGAATCTTTATTTATTTTTTTGAAGAAGGTGGAGGAGGAATTGAGTGCTTGAAGATGTTGATGATGAAACTTTTTTATTTGGTGGCAATTGAGAAGATTGTGGGCTGTGTGTGTATATATATATATATATATATATATATATAAAAGAGAGATACAAGAGTTTGTGTGTGATCGATCTAATGATGGCAGTAAGATCTCACCGTCCACACGTTTTTAATTTTCTTGTTTTATGACCACATGCAAAAGGTCAGTAGTTTAGTATATAGCTTATGTTTCGTATGTGTACTTGTTTTTTGTGTTAGTTAAATAGGCGTGGGACATAAACTATTTTATGGGTTCTTTTTTTTGTTTAGTTTTGGGAATTTGCCTGGAGTGTTCATGTGTTAGATTCTGTGTGGGCTGCTGCTAAGTCAAAAGGACGAGTTTTGAGTTTTCTAAAGCGAACGCGGTGTTGCGTTAGGAAGCCAAATCGAAAGTGCGATTTGAGGAGTGAGTTAGTGGTGTTTTTTGTAGGAGTGATGTTAATACATCTTTTAGCCGTTTTGCTCTCAATTATGTGATGTGGATTTAGACATTTATACATGTACGAGTGATGCGAAACAAAGTTTAGTAGGGGGCCTCAAGTTTCTTTTAAAAGATTTTAATATTTTATACAGAGAATAAAGAAAACTAAGTTTATTTTCTAGCAATTGTGATAGACACGATTCCTTAAAGTGTAAATTAAAATGATCATTACATCGTAACACGTGGTTAGATTGTAAGTTCAATATTATCTTAGATGAACTTCCATACCTCCTTCTTAAGATGAATTGTGATATTATTAACATACATTAGCTCAAATTAGTTATTTTCAAGCAACGTAGTACAAATTTTAACTGTTACTTATTAACAAGAATATTGGACTCTAGTCTCAACTATTTAAAAATTATTATAATATTATAAATAGATAAATTTATATTTCACCATGCAACGGTTACATGAAATAAGTATTTCTTTCAAAACCTCCAATAATCAAGACAACTTTTGTTGTGGCGTTTTATAAATAGAAAAAGCTCTTGATAATAACTTAATGACATTCAAATGACAATTTAGGCATTCTGATCATGAAAATTGACGTTTCAATCAAACTAGCTAGTCTTTGCGCATTTATTCGTGATTGAAGGACGAACAACCACCAAGTTTAGACAAAATGTACTTCATACATGTATAATCAACTATACACTGCCATAATCAATACAACTTACATAAGCAATCATATAATACGGTGATGCTTGCTAGGTCACCAAATCATCCACGATAGTCTTTTCACTTATTATTCAAACTTCAATTATTCTCTCACCTTTCCTTCCGACCAAACCAGTGCCTCTCTTAATTTCTCTCTCTCTCTCTCTCTCTCTATTGCGCACTAAAATCTTAAAATACATTGTGATGCAAGTGATGATAATGTTCATGTGATTTTTGTTTGTGGTCAATTAACAAGTCAACTCTTCATTAGACTAGGAGTAGCAATTAATGATCCATTTTGTCCGAAACAATTGTTGATTAGAAAACGCAGTCTTACTTTATGATATATAAATTTCTATTTATTAATTTATAATTAATATTGTAAACTATACGTGTTATTGCATGTTTGGTTACTAGGAAGCAAGAAATTCAAGTTGTTGACAATTAATTAAGGGCAATACTAGTATCATCTTAGCATTATTATTTTCGTGGTTTTATCTCAAAGACTCAAACCCAAGTACTTTCAATGTGAACACCTGCATAAATAATTTCAAATCTTTCTGTTACGTCCTAATTAAATACAATAATATTCATACAATACTTATTCAGACTGAACCAAATTTCATAATTCCGTCCAACTATTTGAGGTGCAAATGCCTTTTAAAAGATTTACGTGTTAGGGGTTCATGCCGCTCATCAATTTTAGTAGTTGTCTACCAAATCTTCTTTAATGTGCGAATAAGACGTACGTGAAGTGTGTGTGGTGATGCCATTCATGGCTTTATCGGCCTATAACATCGGAATACTTTCATTCATCTAACTTATGTCATTGTATTCTTGAATCCTATATGCAATATTAAGCAAATTGGTTCATCATTTTCAATGAAGCGTGAGTTGTTTGACCGAACAAAGAAAAAAAAAATATTAACCAGGAGCACCAAGTAATAAAAAAAGAAAGTTATAGTGCATGCACTCTATTTTAATAAAAGATTACTTTATGCATTAAAGAGTTCTCTTTTTTTTTTTCAAATTGTGTTATGCAACTATTTTGTTGTATGAATGGCGGGGTGCAATTAACGAATTAAATCAAAATACTTTTCTAAATTATAGGCACTAATGTATATCATAACTTCATTAAAATTATATATTTACATGCACCAACTATTAATATGTATGTATCACTTCATGATGCAAAGGTTGTATAGAATAAATCGTCCAAGTCATGGCCACAAAACAATGAAAAGTAGAATTTTTAATTTATCTCTTGATTAGCACAAAAAAGTTCAATATAACCATCCTTGTGCTCGATCATTTTTTGGCATATTAAATGGGGTAAATACCTTTAGTAGATTTTTTGTTATATTTCTATGTAAGGAAAATTTACCTAATAATGCCCCAACATGATTTATAAAGGAAAAAGAAGGGAGGGATGCAGTTGGCAATAGTTGAAAAGATGTCCAAAAAAATGATTTTTCATTTTCTAAAGATGGAAAAAGTACCAAAAGAATGAGAAAAATTGGCGTGCTGGTATCTTCTTTGAACAAAATGGGTAGTTCTTTTGACCATTAATTGCTGGCGGTTTGGCAGCTTAAAATTCCTGTCAAACAGTTTGGCAGCTTAATTAAAAAAAAAAAATTCCTCAGCCATTGGATCAATCGAATCTTATTTTCTCAATAGCAGCCACTAGTTTCCACGTCCCAATTAAATATGGTGTCGTGGTTTTATCAGTGATAATCTTGTTCTGGGTTCCAATGGACTGAGTATTTCGAAGATTAGAATGACTTACTCTAGAGATTGGCTGTTCCTCGCGGAAGACCGAAAATTCCCACCTAATAAGTATTTTGTTTGCTTTTCTAGAGTTACTACCTAATAAGTAAGCTAATTAAAGGTTTCTTTAGACCTATTGCTTGATTAAGATTACCAAATATAACCACGTGTCATGTTTAGTAGTATTACACGTGGCTTTATTCACGTACGAGTAGGAAATCGCCATGTATCATTTAAATAAGTTGAACGAATCTAAACGATAAATTCTGACTTGACCGACAACCCTTACATGCACGCATACTCTACTGGAAACAAACTTATCTCCGAATTGAATCTGCATCGATAGGTTGGAAGAGACACTGAAATCGGCGTAATTTCAATGTACTCGATCGATCGCCTCTTTTGATTGTTACTTATGAGTTAATCTGGACGCGATTCAAGTTAAAGCTTAACCTTGGTGGAATCATATAAATACTGATCCATTTATAGTGAGAGAATGTATGACATTGGTTGCGATTCTTACCTACTAATTTGACATATATTTGACATCTCTTTCAAATGTTGTCTTTAGCATCAGTGGGCCTTCGTTTGACGCAACTTGGCAAGCCTAACGATTTACATTGAGTGAAAAAAGATCTCATGAAAGCTTAGATCCAATTTGAGAAGTAGCCACGCACACATAAAACAAAGGGATAATTACAGCTACACCCCCTGAGGTTTGGTGTAATTACACATACCTCCCATGTGGTTTGAGAAATTACACATACCTCCCCTGAGGTTTGAAACCTTACACATACCTCCCCTCTACAACTTAAGGGTTGTTTGGGTGTAAGTTATGATAAAATTATGCTTATTATGCTTACACCCCTAAAGTTTGGTATATTTGTAAAAGTAATCCTTGATGTTAGAAAAATTAAAATTAAATACCCCAAATAATTTTAGAAACTACTATATGACTAACCAAAAATATAAAAAGTATTTAAATTATTTTTAAAATTTAATCTAATCTTAATATTTTTATTATTTTGTAAAAATATTTAATTTCTTGTTTTTGTTTGTTTTTTTATTTCTTAATTTTTGTTTTACTTTTAATAATCTCATAAATTTCATTATAGTTCCATATTAAATACTATTACGCGTGCCCACGGAAATTTCAGTTTATCACAACAAAAAAGATGCATTTGGTAAAATAATAAATATCTATGCAACCTCCGAAATAAAAAGACAAGAAATAGAAAATTCAATTGTAAAAACTCTCATTTCCAATGAAAATTAACAAATATAACAGAAATAATCAAGATTTTCATAACCCATTTTAAAAAATGAAGAATGATGACGAAATTACCAGCAACAGTGACAATAGAATTATCATCCTTGGATCAGACATGGTCACTGGTTTTAGGTAGCAAGTTTTGTTGAACTTTTTGACAAAATAAACATAAATGCACTATATTTAGTGAAACCAATTTTCGGTGTTTTATCTTCTTCTATTACTAAAATATTTGTTAGTTTAAAATTGTAACGAGAACAAAGGCACAAAGATGAGTAGTTAGTTAAGTTTTGACTGAGATTTACGGGAATTGTTTTAAAGAAAAAAACTAAAAGTTACGTGTTTTGGTTCAAAAATATATTTTGGATTAGATTAACTTAAATTTAAATACTTTTTATATTTGTAGGTAATAATATAATAGTTTATAAAACCTTTTGGAGTATTTAATTTTAATTTTTTTAACATCAAGGATTACTTTTATAAATATACCAAACTTTAGGGGTGTAAGTATAATAAGCATAATTTTATCATAACTTACACTAAACAACCCTTAAATTGAAGAGGGGAGGTATGTGTAAGGTTTCAAACCTCAGGGGAGGTATGTGTAATTTCTCAAACCACAGGGGAGGTATGTGTAATTACACCAAACCTCAGGGGGTGTAGCTGTAATTATCCCTAAAATAAATATGAAATTGTGTATCACAGAGAAATATCTCACAACAGTGGTACATATTCATTCTTCTTATTATGTTTTTGAATTAATTAGTAAAATCTAGCTAAATTGATACTCGATAGTTAGTTTATGTAGACATAGAATAATGAATTGGGTTGTGGCTACCATTTTTCTCGTTTGCCGCTGAGATCAAACTGTTTGAAGCATAAATAATAATGAGAATGTCATGTAATCAGCGGAAAAAGATCAAAACTCGTGGTGTAATCTATAAACCCATTTTATGTGGAACCAAAATTAGTATTTCAAACAATATTGTCGATAAGCCTAAAGGCTAAATCTCATTCTTCTTAGCTCGCCCAATATGTTAACACTTAACATGAGGGACATAAACTCGTTAATAATACGTGATTCAATTTCGAATTGAGCAATTCGAACAATCACCTAATCTACCACGAGATTATGCAATTCTCTCGTGCTTATAATACTTCACATAAAATGTTGAAAAATCAAAAAGAAAAAAAAGTCTACTAGCTAGATCCATTATTTCCTGACATTGTAGTTTAAGTATATAATTTTCATTTTGTTCAATATTGCTTGCTAGCTAGTCTTTATGTCCAACAAAATCACTCTGAATCGGTAAGATATATCCAAAATTAGGTTCACTCGGGTTGGTCGGAGACTAAACCCATGCACAAAAAACTTGAGTGGTGCATGGTCTAATACGACATGGATTTTAATACCAATAATTTTTTATAGACGTCTCTAAAGTATAGAAGAAAATGTCAATGTTGTTGCTGTACGTGGCTCTATAGTTTGTGAACAAGTATAATTTTCATAAATTTTCACATGAAGTGGAAATAGAGCAAAAGACTAGCAAAGAAATGCCAATAAAGAAGAAAAGGAAATGGCCGATAGATTTAGAACACCGTCATGGACCACGCAATTCTTGTCAAACCTTATTCCCAAGATTTGGGATTTGACCCGTTTTGTATTTTAGTACGAGAATATTGAACTTTCATTTCTATGATACATATATATGGAGTGTCATACTCATAGTCAGCAGCACGACCACATATATATACTTAGTTCCACGTATAAATATTGTGGAACCCCCATTTTTTCTGAGTTCAGATTTCATAGTCTAGTTTTAAAATGTACGTGGAGAAATATAAAGATATTTGTCAACTCATAATCTCTATGGTTTGCGCCAAAATCAGAAAAGCAAATTGTTGCTATAAGTAAGACTAAGACGGGATTAAAAGATAAAAAGGCGTTTACGTGTGCCATGACTAAATAAGTATATTATACTGTAATATTTACCACCCATAATTTTCCTAATATGAGAAAATTGGTCAATAGATTGCATAAAGTCTGTAATTTTTTATTAGACCAAGTCTTATATAATATGATGAGCTATAATGGCGTCTTTTTGTTTCTTCTTTTGCCGAAGTCAAAGGCGTAGAAGTTTAAAAATACAAATTTATGTATAAACTCAAGACTAATAGTTTTTCAACCGAAGTTAAGAATTAGTGCAATACATGATTCCTCCGTCGACTAAGAATGTCTACTTTGAACGTTACAAATGAAATTATTCAATCATCACTATTTTTCATCAAGTGTTCTTTTTATAAAAAAATCTTAACGTACTATTACGATCAACTAATTAAACACGCAAAACTGCACTAAGTTAACTACCTGAATTTACCAATTAAACTGCTTATTTTATATATATATGTGTGTGTGTGTGTGTGTAATGAGGCAATGAGCATAGCACCGTCCAGTATATATATCGGTATGAAAGGCCATAAAGTAAAAATAAAATTAATGAGTAAGTTATAAGTTGAGCAGAGCACAGTCCAAAGGAATAATCAGTAACGAAGGCCACAAAATAGTCAAACTTAAGGAATACCAGAAAAATCCATTGTGGAACTACCATTCCACTTTTTTGTTCCCATTAAGGTGTTACTCAAAAGTAATCAAAAGTTTCAATAGTCAAAGTATATCATTTTCTTTCTTTTTCAGCCAGCAGATCAACATAATTCTATTATATATCTGTGCAATGAATTACTAATTAATTTCTCAAGTATTGGTGATACCATTTGTAAAAAAAGAAAAACAATACTATAACAAACTATTTAATGAAGTTAATGGAATTAAAGCCAACTGATATCTGATTTTTTTTCTATTCATTGATTATGGTTATATGACTGAAATTATGTACTATCATCAAGGAACAAGAAAGAAAGAGAAGTGACATAGTACATTACATTTGATGTTAAAGTCCAATAGTCACATTCGTCGTGTTGTTGTTCTTCCTTCAATCTAGGCCACGCTTGTTCAAATAAGGTCCATGTAATGTTAACACAACAACATGGGCCTCTATGACGATTTTGTAATCGTTACTTATGTCCCAACAACCAATTAATCAAGCCCAATTAGGGAAAGTATAGGGCCCAAAAATGTTGGCTTGTTTCAGTGTCTTAGAAAGCTAATCATATGTCTTGTCGGGATTATTGACCCCAAAACTCTTTGAGATGGCTCTTCAAGACTTAGAGAGTACTCAGCCCAATCGCTAAGCTAACGCCTCAAAGAAGCCAACGAAGTACGAACAAAGTTGGATCACTTTATTAATTTATAATTTTCATCCTTATTTGATTTTATAAATGTTTTTAACATAAATATAGAAGACAATTGATATCCTTAATAGATTTATTCTAAATTTGTATTAGGTCTTCTTCTTTTTTTTATTGATTTTAATCATAAAAATTGATTTTATTATTTTTGTAGTGAGTAAAAAAGTTATTTATTTAGTATTTTAAGTTTTATAATTTTCAATTATTTCAATATGTTAACTTATATTGATGGTTTATAGGATTATCTCTATGAAACTTATATAATGTGTAAAGAAAACAATATATATATCTTAAAATAATTTTTATTTATTTATTTCATGCACATCTTAACGTAGTATGCCATACTTTAATTATTTTCAATTTTGTTCACACACACACATATATATATATGTGTGTGTGTGTGTGTGTGTGTGTGTGTGTGTGTGTGTGTGTGTGTGTGTCTTAAAATTTTGTATCGAAGTTTGTTGGCCGAGGGCTTATACCCCACCATTAGTCTTTTCCTGCACTTAACATTTTTAAAGCAGTACTTAGGCATATAGGCTAGTCAAAATTAGGGAATTGACTTTGAAAAGGTGTTATTTAATTTTAGGGTGGTAGGTTCACATATAAATCAGATATTTAAATAGAATAAATTAAGGATCCGACCGTCCCTAAAGTTTATCTATGTTTTGCTACCTAACCAGGGCAATGCAAATAATGTGAATGTTAGAACTGCAAGTTACTACTTTAAAGTTCAATGTGTTGGCAAATGAAGGTATTAATAATATGATGTCTAGGAGTTAGGTAGTTGAAAGTTTGAAATACAAACAAATTCATGTACATGGAATTGATTAATAGAAGACGATCGACCTGTAATAAAATTAATTATAAAAACAATTGTGGTATTCTTTCTATATTATTAGCAGTCTTAATTATAGGTTAATTTGTGATTTACTACCTCAATTAGTTGATAATAACTTATCGATTGAGGTATTAAAACAATGAACTTGTCAAGGTCTATGAAATTATTAATTGGTGACGGCAATCGGGTTATAAAAACTCTTGGATAACCGGGCGGCCATAGCATACTGTTAGGATAGCGAAATCGCCATGGATGATAGGAGAGAAAACAAAGAATAAAAAGCAAGTTAAAAGAAAGAGGAATCTTATTGAACTTTGGGAGGAATGTTGAAAACGATGTGTTACACAATTTCAATGCTCAATCTAATCTAATTTCATGTATATACTAAAGCTGAGTAAAACTAACTTATTAAAGCAAAAAATTCCATTGCAGTTATTTAACCGAAATTTGACTTTTATTTTTTTTAAATTAGGAATTGATATTTCTATTATATTTAATACATGTGAATCCTTCTAAATCAAATAACTAAATTTATTTATGTTGGAGAGTCGATCAAGTAATAGAAGAGAGTTATTTAACCTACTTTAAAGGGTAAAATGGTTAAACTTGCCATGATATACCATCAATTTGCAATGTGTGACATGTGTTTAGAAAGTTGGATGTGCTTTGATCTACGAGGTATGTTTAAAGTACTGGTAGTCAATTTTTAGACAAGATTTTCGTTGAAGGTTTGTTTATAGCATAATAATATTAAGCGTAAATACGGAGATTCATTTCAATAATCCAAAATTCAATAAAGAGTGATCTTGTTCTTTTAATTTTTGTTGTATCTTTCTTAAATTCATTGCAATTCTTATTTTTCAAACCTAGATATTGGAATCATGAAAAAATTGAAGGGAAATTGAGGAATGTGAATAGAAAGTTGTATTAAATCGCATGAATCCCCATGCTTACATTTAATATCAACAAAAATATGCCATCGGAGGGTATTACAAAGGGTCAGACACAAACAACAACATTTTTTTGTGATAGATAGCACATTGCAAAATTGGATTGACTCTACGACAATAAGGAATCGACATTTCAAAATATATAGTTGCACTTGAATGTAAAAGTATTTTAGTTGATTTGCCATTTGATATTTTACCTTAACGCCTCAACAACAAGATTTCTGAAGAAGATTCACGTGTAATAGTCTATGACGAGACGATTAAGTTGAACTCTTTCAAGTGTGGATGACTAAAAGGTGTCATCTATAATTTTATTTCATTTTTAGCCTCTTTTTTTTAGCGATGTAGATAAACTCTAAGGCATCTTTAACAATAACAAAAATGAATAACGATATTAAACCATATCAAACAAAGTGAGGAAAGCGATGACACCATACATGTTTATTTTATTTAATTGTTAAATAATAGTTTATTTGTCGGGCATGATTTGTTCATAACCGTATTGATAGGGAGATTGAGACAAATAAAAACTACTCAAAGTAAATAATGCGCTTCACAAGTCACAAGCATAATTGGTTTGGTGCTCGATTAATTCCAAAATGGTATTTTAAGCTTTATCCTAATTACTCTAGAAGAAGGTGGGACAAATTAAGAAATTAATATCTCATATAAATAAAACCGTAAATAGATGAATACAAACTCATGGCTTCTGAGAGCCAACTTGCGAAATTAATTTCATATACGTGGTTAGACTACACCACGTAATACAAATAATTTTTTAATTCATTAATTATATTCATTGAACAATACATAGCACGAAAAAAAAAACACAGACTAACTAATATAAGATTAATGAACATTGATATTGTTCATAGACTTCGAGCTTAGACCTCGTTAATTATGTAATGGTGTGACATGAAATTAAGCTTATCGCAACCACGTGCATCTTAGCTGGTGTCTAATTTCAATAATCCAAACAATTTCTTGCAACCCGCAACTCATTGATTACATCCCAATAAACTCACACATGGAGGCTAAGCAATTTTGACCTTTTAGATTTCTGCGTTGTCAACGGGATTCGTGGTCGACACAACCCACCTGCCGGCCTATTCATTCAGATACATTCATGTTCCTTAATTAATATTATCAGTTAAGACTTAAGAGTATATATATATATATATATATATATATATATATATATATATATGTTTTAAATAAATATTACTTCCTAATCAAGTCTATTTTCACAGATCTTCATATCAAAGATGACGTCACAACGAATTAACTTTGTGTATTTTCAGTCAAGACCAAAAAGATTAATTCCTAAAATTACTAGCTATATTGTACATCTGATCGAGAACAAAAGGTGCAAAAAGATCATATAGAAACTTGTCAAGACATAATTCAGTCTAACTTAAAACATATAATTGCAAGCAACCAAGATATCACAAATCAAACTTTTACCACACACAACTTCAATGTAACATAGAGAACTATATAACTCGCTTTATAATGAATGAACCATACGCAGTTCTAAATGATAAAATAACACCAAAAATATTTCTTCAAATTGATCAAAATAATTCACATTAACTTGTTTTACACCATCATACATACATAAATCCTTTCATTAATTCTCACATATTCATCTCAACCAAAAAATGATCAGAAGTATGGCCTATCAATTCCATAATTAGAAGGATACGAATTAAACCCGAGCCCCATAACCGGGATGGCAAAAGAAGTCTCCATAAGCATCCTCTGCTGATACGACTCGATCGTGCCGCTCCCTTCGATCATGTCCTTCACAAACGAATCGTAGCACTTCTTCAGTTTCTTCAACATGCATAGATACTTTATCCTCAGCCACTTTAGCTTCGCCTTCCGACAAAGCCGCACGAGGAAGAACCCGCGGCGTCGGCCTGTCTTGCCACCTAGGCGGACTGTCGGGAGCCGCCGTTTCGCGCGGCGGAGAGTCCACCGGAATGAGGTGGCGAGTTTGTTGTTGTTCAAGATTGGATCAGTTTCCGATGACATTTTTTTTGGGGTGAGAGGATAGTTGACTGTATGGGGCGAAGTGTGTGTTAGTAGTAGCTGGCTATTTTGTTGTAGTAATATTAATATATATAGGAAGAGGATATGTGTGAGAGAAATGGAGAGAGACGTGAAGGAATTATATATGAGGGTTGAATAATTATTACGAGTCGTGGTGATAGGGACTAGTGTGTGCGCAAATAATATTTTGTACCGTTGCTGTATCGTTGATGTGGTGCAATTAACGGTTAAGATGATGATGTTTTTTTAAATTGTAGGAGATATTTTTTTCACAATTTCATCTCAATTATGTATCTACACTTACAATCGATTTGTTGTGATATTTTATTCTGTAACGATTACATGGGATAGTTTCTCGTGTGTGAGTGAAGTTTCCTGCTATCTTACGGAAATCTTGCTAATGCCTTTTTATATAGGGTTTTTAATGCGAGGATAGATTGAGTAAACTTTTGTGTTGTTTAAAATGGAAGGAAAGATAAATAGAGGGTAGAACTTGTTATAGAATGAGTTAATTATATTTATGAGGATGTTGGGATCTAATGGAAATTTAACCGACTGGATAAGAATGTGTAGCTAGCTAGAGGAGTGGATCTTATCTTATATACTTGTTATACTATATGGAAATTTAACTGATTTAATCATGATTACTGGTGCGCAATGTATAGCACTTTTAGGGGGTTCTTAGTTACCATTTTTTTAGATGTATCCAAGTTTAAAAGCACACATTTGGAATATTAGTTAATTTAAAACCCCTTCAAAAAAAATTAATTTAAAACCATAAATATGTGCAAAACACCCCTGAATTTCTAGCGACATTACCGGAGAGTTTTTAGAAATCAAAGATGTTAACACGTACGAAAACAATAATAGATAAATTGGAATACTTGAATCTATGGTAACTTATTGACTTTTATGGGTTTGCTTTCTTTTTCCCAAAGAAAGAGTGGAAAGGGTGGAACAGCGTTAGCGATTAATTATATAAAGAAACTGTTTTATGACAAGAGTGGAAGAGGGGAGATGACTGCATCACACAAAGAGCATTGTAATAATTTACGAAATTGTTGTTGCTTTCTTTTTTCCGGTTCGCTATATTCGTTCAATAACTAACAATTCTCTAACATTTAGCATTTACTTCTCTTCCATAATGACCGTTTTGAATCTATATCATATTACATTTTGAATCTATATCATATTACATTATATTTTTCTTTACTCAAGTCTAGAATCCAGATTTTACAAATTAAAATACTTTAACCATCTTAAATTTTTAACTTTACTTTGGTAACGCCATATACACAAATAAAATGAAATAAACTACTTCAAATATTTCAGCGAAAATACAGCACCAAGTTGGCTTCGAATGACAAGCAAAAAAGGTTACACGTTTGGGGACAAATAACAAATCTCCACCCGTGAATAATCCACACAAATTAGACGATTATAATTACGTATGAAAATTTGTCTTTGAATGAACGTAATCAGTTTTGTCCTAGACCTATTAGTGGCCTCTCTTAAGTCTTAACAGCAAAATCATTTTTCCCCTAATCTTTAATCAAACAGTAAAAGCTATATTAGACATAATTTTCTCTCTTTCGATATATTTTCTTATTGGGATATCGTACACAAGTACGTCTATTATTCTCTTTTACTTCTATAATCTACTAGTGTCAAAATTTTATATATGAGAGACAGTTTAAGAAGGTCAGTTTAATATTAGTCACAAGGCATGTGAAACTATAGAAATTATGGGAAGCAAGTCCAAAACGATTTCTGTATTGTCGGCAAATATTAGTTATATATGACTCTGCATGTAATTTAAATGATTACTATGACGTGATGTCTTATATTTTTCTTTTTCTTTAACTTTTTAAAATCTAAATTTATGATCTGGTGTGTTCAGCTAATCTTGTATGCTCAGATGCATCTTAATCAGTAACTAACTGTTTGTATTTTAATTAATATATAGCCTTATTCTCTAAACAAATTAATAGGGTCTATTGTTGCTTCTTGATTCAATTACTTGAATACTGCCAAGGACCTAATATTTTTATTCATGACACAGGCTTCTGAACTACCCAGATATTGTAAATAATGGTCAGGACCATGTCACTTATAGTTTGTTCATTATTGATTGGATCTCAAACCCAAACATCAATATGGGTCTTGTAGCTGGATCTTTGTTAACCCAACCCACAATAAGATGGATAAAGCTCTTGACATGCCGATAATTGATTGTTATGTCATGGAAAAGGATAACATAACAAAAAATTCGAAACTTTCGTTATTGATAAATTTCATGCTTTTCATGAAATTATTTTCTTAAAATGTAAGCTGAATGGTTAAACATTTTACTATGTATGCTCGTTTAGATTAATATTTAAGAGTGCAGTTAATTAATTGTTCCTTGTTGAGAATCCAATTTTTTTTTTATTATAAGTAATAAACAACTTCGAAGGAGACCTCTTATATTTTAGAAAAATGGAATCAAAAAAGGAGAAAATTTTCCGTCGCCTGAGAGATTCGAACTCTCGCGGGCAGAGCCCATGTACTTAGCAGGCACACGCCTTAACCACTCGGCCAAAGCGACTGAATTGACAACATTTCTTTTCCTTTATAAAATATCTACATACTTTCTTAACAAGTAACAACCAAACATGTCATTCATCAAATATTGTGTAAATAATGCCTTCATGCATATACAATAAGGTAACGAGTTAATTGCAGTTATTAATCCATTACATTTCAATATTATTATATCCGAATATTTAAATTACTACTCTAAAGATCCGAGGAGCTATTTCACTTTGTCATTTACTAACAAAAGTAAAAGAATATTCAAATTTTCCATTTTAATTTGAATTGAGATCGACATATTTTGTTTGTATTTATTTTGAATCGGATGCACACTTTCAGCTCATTTTTCAGAAGAAGTTTTTATAACTTTAATTAATTCTATATATAATATCTATAAAATTATGTATATTTACATATATTTATCATTTACTGCAATAATAAATAAAAAAATAACAACTTTAATTACTAATCCCACTATAATACAATAAAGGACCATAAACCAGCATACTTTTCTTGATTTGATAAATTTATTTTAAGAAATGGACACACGTTTTCATATCCAAAATTAACTCAAACCCAATTATTTTTTTCATATATGCAAAATTAACTCAAACACATGTTTATCATTTCGCACCATTAGTCTTTATTCATCTAAAATGAACCCAGTTAGTCTCAAGATGATGCTGCCATTTGAGGTAAGCTCCCGCTTGTTTTGGTAACTGCTCTCATTTACAAATACTTTCTCAAATAAAGCTAAAAGTATAATTTCAATCATTTTGTGTCTATATGTTAAACTTTCGAACAAAACAAAGTAATTTAAATTAATGAAACCCGAAATGCAGCAACACAAGGACTCACATACACAAGAATGTATTCGACATTTGGCATCAAAGTTGAACAGGTCTAACTAGCATTAACCAAATATAGGATTTAGCCCAAGCAATATGAACCCTGTAATTCATGAACAACTTTTGGATTTAAAAGTACCAAAAAGAGCAACTAAAAGCAGCTAGAATTAAGAAGATAACAAAGTAACCCGAAATCAAAGTTTGAACATTGCAATAAAACAAACAACAGGTGCCGTCATCAGCTTCTTCCTACCTCCAATAAACCTGGGAATTAATACAGAAACCCCACAGAATTTGGAGGAAGTATTCTTCTAATACTACCCAAAGTGTCTCAAAATATACAGCGTAAATCAATTTTACATCAGTTCATAACCTTATTTTACAAACAAGATGATCAACAGTACGTAAACAAGTAAAACGACGCCTCCTCTCGGCGAGGCCGATCATGGCCCTTACTCCGTTACATTAAACCAAGTAACTCTACATTGCCACAGCTGAACTCCGGCTCCAAACCGCCGCGATTGGGCTCCTCACGCTGTGAACGCCACCGTCGCTCCATTCAATTGACCCAAACGACGACTTAGTGTCGCCAACAATCTCCAATTCAGCCGCAGCACTGCTACTCTTAAACGTAACTTCATACGACAACGTGTCATCCTCCTTGCTAAAAACCAACACACTAGGCGACACACTCACCTCCACACCCGGCGGAGTATTCACTTTCACCTTGTAAACCACATCAGCCTCGTTTCCGACATTTTTCACCACTCTCTTGTACTTCACAACACTATCACTACCCTCAAACACAACCGAAAACGAAGGGTAGTTCAAATTCCCTGGAGTTTTGAACCCTACTGCATCACAATCCACTGAAGCACCCTCTTTAGTAAAAACTGAGATTCTCTTCTTATCATACCCAATGGTGCACAAGAATGCCACATAGTCACTGGTTTTCAAGTCATAAACCAACCCAGGTTCTAATGCTCGGTTAGGATCCACGTGACCCGATCCATGGATAAACGGGTTCGACTCCCCTCCAGTGCCGAGGTCTGTAATATTCCCACCTTTGTTATCCAAGTTGTAAGCTGTAGTCATCAAAGCCGACCTGATAGCAGCCGGAGACCACTCCGGATGAGCTTTCCTCAACAATGCAGCTAAACCACTCACGTGAGGACACGACATCGATGTGCCTGAGATAATATTGAACTCAACCTTTCTTGTATCCGTATCCAAATCGGTCGGGCCAACATTTCCAGTCCATCCGGCTAGAATATTAACTCCAGGCGCGATCACATCCGGTTTCAGAATTTCTGCGGTGCGGTAATTGGGTCCACGGCTAGAGAACGAAGCCACACGTGGAGCCGGTGTCCCACTACCGATAACCGTTCCCCTGAATACAATTGTGGCCCTTGGATTCGGATCTGAACGTGCATAAGCACGAATTTTGTCGCCGGCAATTTGTCCTACCATTGAAGCAGGAATGAAATGAGCATCAGCAAGGAGTTCCTCGCCTGAATCAGCTAAATTCGCCATTATTAGGCCTACACCCCCTGCAATATGAACCGCATTTCCTTTCTCCACCCTGGCATTGCCACCGCGATCGCAGATCACAATTTTTCCCTTGACTTTCTCGGGGACAAGGCTGCCGGAGTAGCAGTATCGACTTCCACAATCAGCTCCATAAACCAATGGTATCAATTCCTCGCCAAGCGGCTCACCAGAGTACAACGATACGCCACCGAATACTCTGCCATCACCGATAATCACATCAGCAGGGAACTCCCGATCTAATGTCGAAGCTCCAACGGTCAAAATCCACGGAGCAATGTTCGTCGCTGTGTACGGATTAGGTCCTGAATTCCCCGCAGAGCAGGACACAACGATTCCATGCTCCGTAGCGCCAAAAGCTCCGATCGCTATAGAATCGTAATCATACGGAGGCGGATGGCCACTGGTACCAACGGATAGCGAAATAATATCCACGCCATCAATAACAGCTTGTTCAAAAGCAGCTAATATATCCGAATCGTAACATCCGAACGTCCAACAGATTTTGTAAACCGCAATCCTCGCCTTGATCGCCATTCCTCTAGCTTCTCCCTCAGCGTAACCGAACAAACTAGCGTTCGTAACTCTCGATCCGGCCGCAGTCGACGCCGTGTGCGTCCCGTGCCCTTCCGTATCTCTAGGAGACCTCGACTCATTCGATTCCTCCAATAACTCGCCTCTCGAAGCTTCGTAACCTAAATAATACGCTTTCGCACCGATAATCTTCCTATTACACGACTTCGCCGGAAAATCAGGAACATCGACGCAACTCCCCTTCCATCGCGAAGGAACCGGAGGAAGTCCTTCATCGGAGAAGCTATGCCTCTCCGGCCAGATTCCGGTATCCAACACTCCGACGATGACGTCATCGGCGTAATCGGAGTTAGGCCAGAGGCCGAACGAATCTGCTAAGCCTAGAAATTTAGGCGTGTGAGTCGTGTGGATGTGCCGCACGGCGTCGGGGATAACGGACAAAACGCCGGGGATTCGTTTGACGGCGTCGGCCTGCGCCGGCGAGAGCCTGGCGGAGAAGCCGCGAACCGCGCGATCGTAAGTGTAGAGGATTTTGGCCGGGCGGTTGTGGTGAGGGGGCAGGGATTGTATGATGCTGGTGTACCAGTGGTGGTGCGTGGAGAAGGCTAGGGGCTTGTGTGATTTTGAGACGTGGATGATGAAGGTCTCCTGGCCGTCGGATGAGATGGCGGAAGGGAGGAGGAGGAGGAGGAGAGAGAGAGTGTAGAGAGAGAATAAGGCCATGTTTGGAGAATGCTTCATCATCTTTTTTTTTTCCGGAGAAAGTGGAGTGTGGAACTGTAGGATTCTAGTTGAATCTTTGGGAGGATGAGATAAAGGGGTGAAAGAATTGAAACTGGGCGCTGATTGGTGGATTGGTATGGGCCACGTGTGGGGTTGCTATTAGCTGGTAGACTTTTTCGGAGAGATTTTTAATTATTTTATCTTATTTTACTTCGAGATTTAAATAATAATTGAGTTATAGTTTATTCTAAAGTTAGCCTAAATTATTGATAAGATTTGAACGTGTATGTTAGTGTCCACGTATTTCTGTAGATTTCATTTTCAGGGCTATTTGATCATTTCGCGGGACCTGTATTGCGACAAGATCAATTTTTTTAATTTTTATATCGTTATTGAAGTATGCTATATAAGTTAAATAAACATTCTAATAATTGAGTGAATAATTTTTATTTAGTCTTTTAACAATGATATCATTTGTGTAACATTCATTTATGAATTAGTCTGATCGTTCAACTAAATTATCATTGTACTTAAAAACCAACTTAATTTGCGTTTTTTTTCAGAGGTCCAGTGAGATTCATATTCTAAGCCTAACTTGATACCGATAATGAAAATCCACTAATAATAGAGTTTTGAACTATAATAAATTTGCAATAAATAATTTTCATAAGCATATGTGTACGTTTGGTTTGCACATGGTCCTCATTACCAACTTGACATTAAAAAAGAAAACTTAAAGAAAGTTCTGAACTTGGACAATATTTTGATGATTACTCTAGTTAAGCTCCTCAATTATTTTATGGTTTATAAAAAATTAAAACAAAGAAAATTATTGTTTATAATTAACAACTTACTTCAGCTTGACTTTCACATAGCCTGAAGTAAAATTTATACATATTATTTGGCATAAATGTGCCTGCCCCATTTGAAACTTAGTTACGTGGAGATGCTATAGGCCGGGAGATGGGTTGAAGATAAGGAGGTGGTAGGTAGGAGAAGCATGATTCATGATCAGTGCATTATGTAAGTCTAAGTATTTAATTAATGAATAAAATAGATTTTGGTACTTAATAATTAATATATCAATTATATTCGCACTTCTTGTTATCTAACTCTACTCGCATTTATTTGAAACGTCTAAGTACGTTTTAATAGAACAATTTTACCTCCGCTGCAAGAGGTTTTCCTTGTAAAAAAATGTCCATCCTTCTAATTTTGCTATTTTATTAATTTAATATTGGAGTTCATATTTCCTAGCTACATATTTTCACAATGAACGTAGATGGAATAGTAGCCCTAGTTCACAGGAACCTAGACGAGATAACGACCGGCTACATGGGAAGCTCATTTTTCTTTTGTTTTCTTTGTCTTTTTGGTTATGTTCGGGAAATAAACTATTTTCACGTGTATGTATGCTGTCTGTTATTTACCGTGATCTTAATGTCGCACAGTCGCAACATAAATTAATCAAGAGAAAAAGAGGAAATAGCATCAATTTCATAGTGCCAATTAATGTTTATTCATTATCACAAAAAACTAAAATGTTTATCCAACATACATGCAAATGCAAATTCTTTTCCCGAAGGATCATGAATCATGTTGCAACATACACTGGTAGTTACTATTGTGTAGTTTCATGATGATGATACACAT
The DNA here is from genome assembly GCA_946800315.1 of Misopates orontium. NCBI lineage: Eukaryota > Viridiplantae > Streptophyta > Magnoliopsida > Lamiales > Plantaginaceae > Misopates > Misopates orontium. Next base: position 44,843,221 of record OX326949.1, read on the forward strand.
AACGATTTGTAGCCTACATCAAAAAAAGGAAAACTGTATTTGTTTATAACCATAATTGAGTGCTCGTTTGGGAAAAGTCGATAAACGTAGCCATCAATATTACTCCAAAAGGAATGCAATAATCTGAGTTGTGTCATATTGGAGTATACATTATTTTGTTATGGAGCACACGTTTCTTTTTCATTTATTGGACTATATATACACTCTGTTTTAGCTAATGTCACTATTTTTAAGTTAGTCTATTTCGTAGAGAAAGTTGCTCCGGATCACGTGTTAAGAAGTTTATCTCCATATGTGAAAAGTTGTTAAGAATTTACGTCCGAAACTTGACAATATTTCTCATGGCCTACATATTCCACATATGGTGAAATTATTTGATAATTTCAAAAATAACATAAAATTTTAATTGAATAACTAAAATATTTTATCTAATCAACGAGAGGCCAAGCCCCGTGAAAAATTACGCCTCAAGTAGTCGTCTGAAGGTATTTTTGGGTATACTTTATCCCTAGATGAGCCACAACGAGTTCTATATAGTCATTAGTTACATTTTAATATTGCAAAGACTAAATTCTTGTATAAATATTTCTTAGCTTTTAATTTGGATATTCTTTTCGCTAATGAATTCATAATACTCCATACTGTTGGGAATTAAAACCCAATCCTCCGCTTCCCAGGCCCATTAAGAAACGCCACCAGAAGTTTAACTAGCCCACCACTTCGAGTGAGCCTATAGTGCAAGCCGTTCTTCCTTTATTTCTGTGTTCCACAAAGGCCCACAAGTAGCATATTCAATTTCCATTCACGCATCAAATAAAATGTACAGAAAAAAAAAAAAACACCAATATATTTCAAGTCCTAGATAAGCACATCCATGATGAGTAAGATTCTCTTTTTTGATATCATATGTGGATACTGGATAATATAAACTTGGGTCGTTATTCAATAGATTATCTTTTGGCTTACATGTTGATTGAACAATACTTCAACCTTTTTAAATAGTTCTATCCAATACGTTTTGTCTTCTTTTTATTATTCAATGTAATTAAAAAAATAAAAAGTATGGTCGATTGCCAACTAATTGGACCACCTATGACGCAAAAGAATTGCGTAGTGGCAGTAATAAATTTATGTGCTCAAGGCTTAGATAGATTACGAATGAGGAAGCAAAGATGGTTTTGCCATTGCTCTCAATTATTTATGTCACATCATAGAAAAATGAAATAAAAATTATTAAAGTCCAAACTCTGTCTGCTTAAGCACACTTCAGGGATCAGAATGAATCCATCACCTAAAATCCAATTATAGCTTAATAAATTAAAAGATCATTAGCTAAACGTAAAAGATGTCCATATATGATAGATCCAAGATAGTTTCTTTGGCTACATGGTTCATCCGAGGAGAAAATAGTATTTATTCCGGGTATACTGAAAATTCTTGCATGCACTTAATGTTATAAAAGATCCTGTGATACCTTATGGATATTAGGTAGTTGTTAAACAAATTATAAAAGTATAAGTACTTGAATATACATATTCATAAACCTATGATTACCCAAAAAGAAAAGCTGTAATTTCAAACTCGAAATAATGACACGTAAGTCCGGCATCATTTCTGACAGGTAATATATCAAAATCAAAATCTGACATAATAGCACATTATCTGCAAAATCAGATTTACTTTAATAAAAAACTTTCTAACTATTTGGCATCAAAACTTTCTTACTTAAAACATAACAAATGAAAATAGGGTATATGTCACAAATCATAAATGTACGTCGATCATCATCGGACTATTCTAAGCGCACACGTCTCTTCTTCATCACCATTTATATCAAACAATAACACAGCTGCAGCAACTCTACACTGTAAGTTTTGATCCAACACACACACAATCACACTCACTCATTTACTACTACTATGTCTGAATTGAGTACTACTTCTCCTGCTTACGGTACAGCTATAAAACTAAAGATGCCCTAATTTGGGGAAATGATCGAATTTAGGGTTTGATTTTTTTTTTGTTTTTTCTTGCAGAGATGAGTTTCGAGAAGAAGGAGCACGATTTCTTGAGAGAGATCGGGCTCGGGCCGAGGAATTTGGGCTGCTATGTTAATGGTGTTTGGCAGGGGAGTGGGCCTGTGGCTTTTTCAGTGAACCCTGCTGATAATCAGGTTTTGTTTTGGGCTTAAAGATTTGATTTTTATTGCATTTTGGGTTAAAAATTGGGGGTGGTTTGAGTAATGTACCATGATGCATGCAAGAATTGAGTTCTTGATGAGTAAATGAATGCATATTCTTATTTGGTATACAAGGAACTCAGAGTCTTTGTTGCATGCTTTTGATTCACTTGTGAGTTTGAGACAATTGGTTAAGTTTTGTTGTGAGGTTGATTTGAAGTAGTAATCGTTCTGTGGTGATCGTGTCTCGTTTTGAAGTTAATTATGTGTATTTGTTTCTGTGGGGTTTATGCAGACAATTGCTGAAGTTGCTGAAGCATCGATTCAAGATTATGAGGATGGCATGAAAGCATGTGCCGAAGCTGCGAAGATATGGATGCAGGTTTTTTGTTGCTTTTTAGAATTAATGCTAGGTTTGCTTGCATGTGGCAAAAACGTTGTTATAATGTGCAAATGCAATTGCTATATTTGGCGAGGACCAAGTGGCGCTCGAACATTGTTGTGTCCTGCTTCTCTGTTTTGTTGGTGTTTTCTGTAACATTCTGATGTTTTCTGGTGTTATCTCAGGTTCCGGCGCCAAAGAGAGGTGAGATTGTGAGGCAGATTGGTGATGCGCTCCGATCCAAACTTCTTCACCTTGGTCGGCTTGTTTCTCTTGAAATGGGAAAAATTCTAGCTGAAGGAATAGGGGAAGTTCAGGTAAATTCACATACTTGATTGGAAACGAGGCAAGTGAAAAATACTGCATGTGTTAGCTTGCATGAAAACTCAGGTAGTACATGAGATAAAAATTCACAGAGCTGAATCATGTTATATTTTTAATTCATTTGTAATACCTTCTGCTCGTGTTGAAAATTCAGCTAGTAAATAGTAGTGAAAGATGATTGATTTTTTTATGTTTAGGGAGCCAAGCCTTGTAAATAAATATCACATTAGTTGTATTAGAAAAATGTCTGATTATTCGCAAAAAAATGCTGTCGATTCAACTTCTACCAGGTGGCGTGGCGTCACACTGAAGTAATAATAGGTACGACAAAATAAGATTGAATCAATAATAGACACGGAAAAGTACTTAATCTGTCTGCATTGGTGGCTGACGTTTACTATTGATTAAAGAATTACTTTTGCATCAGAAATGGTTTGTCGCTTGTGAAACTAGCTAGTTTTAGTTCCCAGTGGTTCTTTGCCTTATTCTATCCGTCGCCGCCAACAAACTTGTCGCAATATTCCACACCATAGGACGAGGGAAGAAAGGATGACATGAAACTATTGACAGAACAATTCAATGTGGTCCTAAAGCATCTATCTGTTGTTCACCAAAATAGCTAAAGTAGAAAATTCTTCTAGCATGTTATTCGTCAAACTTTCATTCTCTTTTCATTTACATTTCCCATGGTATTGGAAATATTCATTCCCTTTATTCATGCACATACCACCAATTATTAAATGTTCTACACATTTCTGCTAAACCTTATCTTTATTAACTTTTTTCGCGAGTAAACTTTCGTCAAGTGTGATAAATTTACATTTGTTGATAATGCCCATTAACTTCAGTCTAGAAAAATGCAGACCCGCTTACCCATCATAACATTGTTTGAGCTCGTCATTTCAATCAGTCATCATTATGGCTTCGAATGTTATTGAGCATAATCTGTAGTTTTCCTTTCTCATATTATACATTATGGTTTCTCTTTACTCACTAGTATGTTAAAGCGACAGTTGAGAGACATTAGAACTCTGATTGTGGAAACTGACATTTTGAAAGATACTTTTCGTTGCTTACTGTATATTTCCAATTGGAATGCATTTCTTTCCAGAAACATACGGAATAGAAAGTGGCTTGTGGGATTTTCAGTGTTTGCTCCACGAGAATTTCCTATCTTGCATCTTTGCTACCAATTTCTCTAAACATCATATTTTAATGCATTCCCTCACATTGGATCAATGTTATTTCAGGAGATAATTGATATGTGTGACTTTGCTGTGGGATTAAGTCGTCAGCTGAATGGGTCAGTTATACCTTCAGAACGTAAGTTCAAACACCTCCGCGTTTGGCAGTTAATTAAACCCTATGCTTTTCTGTAGCTGATAGATAAAAAAAATCATTTAGCCGTTTAAATATTTTTGTATCTAGTAAGCTAATAGCTGTCATAGTTCTTGTAATAATTAACTTCATACTTATTTTTAACAGGTCCAAATCACATGATGCTGGAGGTATGCTAGAAACTGTTGCTTTGACTGCTGGAGTTAATATTTTACTTCCTTCAAAATACACAGCCATTCCTAACCTTTTTGGTTGCTGCCACCTACAGGTGTGGAATCCTTTAGGGATAGTTGGTGTAATCACGGCTTTTAATTTCCCTTGTGCTGTTCTTGGTGAGTATAAGACGCCTTATGTGTTGGTAATTTCTTATGGTCGCTTGGCTGGGCTGAGTCTCCGTCTTTTGCACAATTTCCAATTTTACTTCTAATGTTTTCATTTGGTGTATAACTTTAGGATGGAATGCTTGCATTGCTCTAGTCTGCGGGAACGCTGTTGTCTGGTGAGTCCTTCCCCTTCTTTTCTCAACATTATAATTTGGTTTTTTAGCAGACTGAACAGACTTTTAAATTTTCACCTTAATGGAGTGCTAAAATGTTTATGCACAAACCTCCTAGCTGTTACGGGGGAAAAGGTTTCCTGGATTACTAGGGCATTGTGATTGTTTAATTGTTCGTCATTATCTTCTCAAGTTAACACCAATTCAGAATCTACAAACCACTGAGTCTCTACTTTATCTTGACCCATAGTACTCTGGTTGTATTTCAGGAAAGGTGCTCCAACCACACCTTTGATCACCGTAGCCACGACGAAGATTATTGCTGGGGTACTCGAGAAGAACAATTTACCAGGTGCAATTTTCACGGCATTTTGTGGTGGCGCCGAAATTGGTCAAGCTATTGCAAAAGATCCACGCGTTCCTCTAGTCTCCTTCACAGGAAGTTCTAAGGTACTAAATGCTGCTGAGCAACAGCAGGTGTTTATGGACAAATGAAAGATCAAATGTGCTTTTTAGTTTTTACTCAAGTCAAATGTAGGGTGAGTTAAGTCATCTTAAGTCTACATTGTTGAATTATAATACTTAATTTCACATAGCTTGCTTTAATACACGTGGGGGTGTTTGGCAGCACCTAATGCACCCTTACTAGGGGTGTGTGATCTGGAGTACATTATGCTTTTGGTAAGCATATTGGATTTGTGGGTTAGCTGGAATAGTTTCGACCTGCCCAGTACTATATGAGTGATATAATCCACCCCTTGTGGGTGGATTATGAGTGGGTTATAAACTTATAATCTATCCTACTGGAAACTCTATGGCTCTAGGCCCAATAAAAAATAATCCACTACTTTCAAGATTCATATGTTTTACCGAGTCTAATAAGGCACAGATAATATATTTAGATCGAACAAACATGTAATTTTTGCAAATGTCATACTACAGTCTCTAGCTATTTTACTTGGTGTCTAATTTCTAGGATATCAAACAACCTACAGTTATTTTGAAGTACGTTATGAACCCTGTACCTATGTTTCTTTCTTTGTACTACCTAGTTGGAGGAAGTGCAATTTCTTGTGTATGAGGGAAATTTATGAGAGAACTTATATGGTTTAAACTTAGATGTCCTGTTATCATAGTCAATGTGTTACATATTTCCAGTCAATCCATACTTCAAACTGAATATCTAGCTATTAGTTGCGATGTTGTCCTTGCTTATTTTTCTTAATGCGTATCTATTTCAGGTGGGTCTGATGGTTCAACAAACAGTTAATCAAAGGTTTGGAAAGTGTCTGCTTGAACTAAGCGGGAATAATGCTATAATTGTCATGGATGATGCTGACATTGAACTTGCTGTTCGCTCTGTCATGTTTGCTGCTGTTGGTACTGCTGGTCAGCGGTGCACAACTTGCCGTAGACTGGTATCTTAAAACATTTATTGTTCCCGTGCTTTTTCTGAATCTAGGAAGTCACACCTTGTGCTAACATCTTATATCTTCTTGTCCTTGGAAAAATGTAGCTTCTTCATGAAAGTATTTATCAGAAAGTACTACAACGATTAGTTGAAATATACAAGCAAATCAAGATAGGTAATCCATTGGAAAAGGGTACTTTACTTGGGCCTCTGCATACTCGTGCTTCAAAGGAAAGCTTTGTGAAAGGAATTGAGAAAATTAAGTCGCAGGTTTGTTCTCTTACTTAATAAATTTTTCATTGTACTCATAACATTCACTGTGTTGGGTGGATTTGTTGAATGGCTTTCATTTTCGTTCTTCGCCTCTTAAGATCAAATGTTCAAGTTTCGTGCTTTTGTTTCGATATCCGGAGCTCTTGAACGAGCATCAGTTGTGTGCTCTCCAGTTGTTATATTGACTTGTCCAAACTACATAATAACCATATAGTTTATGTTGTTGCTGCTTTCCATATTTTGTAAGCCTCTCTGTATATCATATCGACGCCTAAGAAAGCCGTCCTCATTCCTTTTTGGGATGTGGATAGGCTAACTCGGAACATCATAGAAGTTCTGACTAAAGATAGTTAGAGAAAGTGCGGAGAGTTGATCTTGCTTTATGTGTCCACCGTGTAGGCTTCCCAATCAACCTCTTGAGCTTTTAGCATTACACCTCTTAGCAGAAGGATGTCCTGCTTGAGTCTTCTATGTCAACATGAGATTGGTGGGAGCCTATATAAAACTTTTTTTCCTAAGTAGATTTGGTGTAGTGGGCATAAGAGGAATGGTACATGGCCAGTTTACTTATGATGCATTGACCATCTAATTGTATCCGCAATGGACCATCACTTAAAAATTAGTTCCACCTTTAAAAAGAAGCTGCATCCTTTCTGTTACAGGAAATGAACTCAGTATAAGAAACTTTCAAACAAGTCGAGAAGATAAATATATCTTGTTTCATGTAAAAAGTTATGCAACCCTTTTTTCGGATAAATACTGGACTAATCTTTTATAGAGCGATCATACGATGCTTGAGAAGATAGGATCGAAGTTAACTTTTATGGCTTAAGTTACTCTAACAAGCGCATTTTGATATCCAGGGAGGAAAGATCATAGCTGGTGGTTCTGGTTTAGAGTCAGACGGAAACTTTGTGCAGCCCACCATAGTTGAAATTTCTCCTGATACTGATGTTGTTAAGGAAGAATTGTTTGGTCCAGTTCTTTATGTCATGAAATTTCAGGTACGCATAAGTTTCAAATCAGCCTTCTTCAGAAGTTTCTAATTTAGCCAATTGTACCTTCATTCAAATAATTTAAATCTATTCAGACATTGAAGGAAGCAATTGAAATCAACAATTCTGTACCTCAAGGTCTTAGTAGTTCCATCTTCACCCGCAAACCTGAAATTATATTCAAATGGATTGGGTGAGTAAATAAACTCCTTTTGGTACCTTTGCTTTTGGGGGAAATAGCTGTAATTAGACCAATCCCTGTTAATGCAATTAATTGTTAAAATTCTCATTACTTTTCAATTGCATGAACTTGATGCAGGCCACATGGAAGTGACTGTGGTATTGTTAATGTTAACATTCCAACGAACGGTGCTGAAATTGGCGGTGCATTTGGTGGTGAGAAAGCCACTGGTGGCGGGCGTGAGGCTGGAAGTGATTCCTGGAAACAATACATGAGGCGCTCAACTTGGTAAATTTTTTATAATCAATCTCTTGGAGTCTATACCTCTCATACTGTTCATATTCTTCTACATACATTTCATATGATAGCTTGAGTAACAAAATCTTTTATTATTGCATTTCTAATACTTGCAAGTTCTTCTATGATGTGCAGTACTATAAATTACGGAAGTGAACTGCCTTTGGCGCAAGGGATTAATTTCGGGTAGAAAAATTACAAAGAATAATCGAGTGCGACGAAAATGTATATTGAGTTATTTACAGGTATCAAAGTGATTGCTGGCAGTCCTTCAGCTGTAGTTCGTACTAGGGCCTTTGGCCTGGGGTTATAACTCAGCTTGTAATAACTTTCAGCAAACAATTGTAAAAACTCTGAAATTTCGACTTGGAATATCCATCATATTATGCTTGATGTACTATAAATTTCACACCTATCTAGCATGATCCATCTTATATTATTGGTCAAGGACTCAAGGGTCTATGTTATTTTACAGGATTTGGTCTACTTATGGGAACTATCTAAGTGTTAGAATAACTATAGCAAAACACTGTTTTTCACACATAAGTACATACCCCCACATGCTCCTAAAGTCTGAAAAACATTCGGATAAGTGTCATATTTTCATGTTTCTAAAAAGTTTTAGGGGTTGCTTTGTAATTTATTAGATCTTGAGAGAATTTGTATTGGACCAAACCTCAGGTGTATATTTATATATTTATCACTCTCGTGGATTGTGAGCTAAATATAATTTTCTCTTTAAATAAAATGGTATCTCTATCAGCTAGGCAAATGGTAACATAAAATAAAGAAATGGACTATCATAATCTCCAAGTTATGGTATCTTACGAGGCAACAAACGCCAAACCAATTATATTGATTCTCTCCCGTCCTTTTTTTCTAAAAAGTTGTTCACCAGAGACCTACCTTATATTTAAAATAATTATGGAGGATCTATACTATGATTGGCACTAGGTATATATAAAATCCATGTAGTAATAATGGCGCCACTATTTTGTCAGTTTCTGCTCGTCAACTAGTTGGAAAATTGTGAGGTGTGCTTTTTAATTTTTTAACGGAAGTAGTCATTTAGGATATGCTCTTTATGCCGGAATTCAAGTCATACTGCATTCCCCATTCACTATTCAGTCTTCTTTTTTGATAATGTCATATTTTTGCTGATGATCAAATCATACACTAAAGTATTTATCAAAAGAAAATAAAATCATACAATAAAGTAAAGTGGTTAATCACGAGTTGTGGAGAAAAAACAGAGAAGGCTCCTAAAAAGATGAGCACGTAGGATAGTAAAAGTAAAAAGTGATACTTTAAATTTGCATACGGAACCATATTAGTTTTCTTTTGCACAATATTCTATTATTTATGGTTGTCGGAATATTTCAAAATCTTATGAGGAATTTGGGTTTTTTCTGTATTTCGCTTTTGTCTATTTTTAGTTTCTTATCACACCGAATTCTACTTTAATACCCAAATACTATATTCTTCGGTGTGAGTCCTAGAAAACAAAAGGAATTTTGTATGTAGTAAGAAAAAATGCTTCAAACCGGGTAGCTATTAGATAGTCTTTTAGGTAGTCTTGTATCATTTACCGTTGCAAAGTACGCTTTTATAGTCATGAGGTCTTATGAGATGTGAGCATAAGACGTTTGCCAAGTGTTGTTCCAAACAAACTATTTAAAAATCTTCTCTAAAATAAGTAGTTCAATACTTGTGCGGTTAATCCTCGGAGCCTCGTGTATATATGACCCGGTCGTAGGATATGTGTTATCATTGTGATTTTTTTACAATTCTGTGCATCTAGATGAGTGTGATTGGGCATCTACCGATTCTCCAAATGTGGTGCAATGATGCAATTATGGGGATAAACTAGAAGAAAAAAATATTGTCGTGGACTAGAAAGAGGGGCATTATTGAGATGGTTGTTGACCATAGAGTCTGGTTATGATTGAGCTAGGTAGTTAGGTGCAACATAATTGATGACTCACGAACTTCATATGGGCCCCCTATAAACCTCGATTATAGCTACATGACCACACTACTTCCTGTCATTTGCCTCCATACACCCTCATTTCTCCTCTTCTCCACAAGTTCCTTTCATTTTTTTGTGTGTTGTTTAATGGATGTATTAACTCAGACGACACATCATATGCTTATGTTTCAGAATTTTAAGGTGCTAGACAATATGATATTAGCCTATAATATGTCATCAAGAATTATTTCGTGCAATTATTTCATAAGGTGCATTCGACGATCAAGATAACAATATTTTCCTAAATAAAATGCGCTACTATTCCAGTTGTGTATCTATGTCATTATCCACCTCATCTTAAAACGGGTGTATTACAGAGATGTCTAATATTTGGACTAATATGTTTCATGGCAACAATAGTTAAAACTGTACAACATTCCTCAACCAGGGATGTTTATATATTACGATGTGGAAATTAATATATGAGTAGAAGGTAGTTAGAAAATTAAGTTAAAATCTTCAATTGCAATTATCTTATAAGGCACAAATTCAACAATGTCATAGATAATGACACACAATATTGGAACCTGGAAGAAGATTTGAGATGCCTATACTGTGGCATGACCCTGATGTCAAACTCAATTAATCACAGTTGCCAAACCTGAACTTTAACTTGAATCTTCCAACAATGCTTGAATTTTTTCAGCCAAAGTACAGTATTTGTCACCAATATCATCCAAAAGTGTCACCATTCTGTTAATCATCACTCTTGCAAACACTGTGTCAGAAAATACAAGGAAAAAATGCCATAATTAGCTGTATCTAATCCCATATTGCAAGCAAATGAGCAATGAGTACTAAACTTTGAGATAGCTTCTAATATTAACTTCATACAACACATAACAAAAATGATGCCGAGCAATTAAAAAGGAACAAAATTCAACCAAGAAGAACTATTACTAGTATTTCATTTTCATTGCAATAACATGACAGTTATTCTTTTTACATTTTACTGATCACATTACAAAAATTTCAGCACTAAAGCTCTGCCTTTTTTTTCCTTTTCTCATTTTTTCTCCATTTTCTGATATTCTTTTTCTTCAATTTTTTTTTTGTTGATCAACGGTTCAACACTCATTCACAACCTTCATCCACTCCATAGCTCATTGATGCTTCAACCAGGGTTATACTCGGCATACAACTCCCCGACCGAGCCAGCATCGATCCAGTCATATCGCGATCGCTTTTACTCGTTGGGCTACTCGGCATTGACCGCATAAACTTGGGGCTCTCCAAACTCTTTCTCAAGACATGTCTCATGGCCCGAATCAAATGTACAGTTGGATCCTCCGGTGGACCCGAGGCCCGAAACTTGTTGCAGAAGCTGAAATGTCGGTCGATAGCTTCGTCTGGGCTTATCAGCTTTTGACAACGCAAGATTTCATCTTTTACAGCTTCAGCACAAAGCCCACAAATCCATTTACCCCCATACCTGATATAGATTAGAAATTAAACAAATTACAATTAATTTTCCTCGAGTTCAACCATGTAATGTATCGTAATTTCTAAACGTTTACTCGAAAAGTAAAGAAAATGATTCCATTTTAATCTATGTAGAAACGAAAACATTAAAGGGTTTTGGACATCCATTGCAACAAACAATATTTTTCAGTCGAAAAGATTTTAAAACATTGCTACAACGTTCTAATACTTAGCGGGTCGAAACATATGGCAAAATCAAAACGTTGATCCACACATGAAAACAAACCTAGGTAACAAACAAATCTAGTTCTAACAAAATCATTGTAACTTCCGATCATTACCTCTCACGAATTTTCTCGATATACGAAAGGGTACATTCTTCTGTAAACCCGCAACAATCGCATTTAGCAAAATCCACCTCGATCTGACTCGAGACTTTGTTAACGGGCCCATCAGGCCCGGAATTAATCAACATCGAATCACTAATTACACTCGTAGACATACCTGGAACAAGAAAAAGATCAGATCTTTAACAATAAAAACAAGAATCTTGAACAGGGCAGTTCACAAAACAGAGTATGACGAAGAAAAAATAAATAAATAAATTTACCAGTTCAAGAAATAGATCGAGATACAAAAACACGTTCTTCCGCAATATAAACAAAATCCCAGTTCTAATTTGGTTTAATCTACACGAAAAGAAGAATTTTTTTTGTTTTTTGGTGTTTTTTTTTTATCTCTCTGTTTCCCACTCGCCTTCTTCTTCTCCTTCAGGAATAAAGAACGTGTACATTAAAGACATTTTAGTGTGCTACAAAGAGAAGAAAGAATTGGGTTCTTGCTCACAAGAATTTTTGTTTAGCTTTTTAGGGGTTAAGGGGAAAAACAGAGTAAAACAGAGGTGTGTATATATAATAATAAATACAGAGGAAATAGAAAGAGTAAACAAATGATTTTGTTTTTGTTTGGGGTTTTATAACTATTGTGTGTGAAAATAGGGTTCAATGATTGGCGCCCTTTGGGGTGGGGGGTGGGGTGGGGTGAGGGGACACGTCATCACAGAAAAGGTGTCAAATAATTTGTGGCCTTATATTATTGGATTTGCATTGCCAGCTATCTGCGTTTGAAGAGCTGTCCTATTTCTGTTTTTCTTGTGGGGGAATATTTTATGAAAAAAGATTTGGCTTTTAATATACTCTCCTACCCAATGGGTGTTTGCCATGTGGGTGATGTGGACTTTTATTATAAACTATCACCCAACTTAGTCAATGGGGAATATGAAACTAAACTTCAATTGCTTGAAGAAGTAATTGCTTATTAATTTCAAATTGTGATAGTTTAACATTTTTTTGTGGAGATAATTGCAAATCCTACCTACATGTTATTTCTTATGGGTAAATAACCCCATATGTTATTTATAATTAGCAAAGATGCCCTTGTGATATTAATAAATTCGCGTAAAACCACTAATTGCACTAATTTAACCGGCACTTGCATGTTACGAAATTCAGGTTTTGTTATACTTGATGCTAAAGGGTCAATATGTAGAAATTGACTTATTTATATTTGATAAAAGATAAAATTAACTAACGACCCAGTAATTACAGTGCTAATTATTTTGATATTGAAATACGATGACAAATATCCCGTCAAATATACAAACACGAGTACTCAATGTAAGATCCACTATTTACGCTAAATGACACCTTACACTATACAACATTTGTCACCAATTACACCGACACATGGGATCTACATTCATCACACATAGAACTATTCCTTCCGACAAGTGTCACATTTAATCTCAACACTTGTCTTGCTACACACATGCAAAACCTCTATAAAATGGGTTAATCCCCTCATTTCAAAGGGTTCTCTTCCTCTCTTCTCTTCAACTACAAGACAACACACAAACTACACTATAAGGAGGAATCTCTAAACTTTCCACTCACATCATACTACATTTTCACAATATAACATTAAGATGGGAATTACGATAGTCTGATTCTCTTTTTGAATACGTAGGCAACTTGGAACACTTACAAGTCCGATTGTAAATCACATAAACCTCGGTCGGGGTTGGCGTTCCGCACCCTACAAATTTATCGACAACGTTCTTCATCTCGTATTTCTATCATTTTTACACTTAAAATACCAACTTTCGATATCAATATTTTTTCTCAGTTGCAAATTTTATTTTATCAAAAGAACATAACATTCTATATTCGTAGAAGCAAAATTACGGTATTGATTATTTTTATATGTTAAAAAACAATTCTAAAAAACTTAAAAGATTATAAGAGAGCTTATAATGTCGATTTGAATAGATATACTTTTAATATAAAATTCTAATACATAAAGATCGTTAGTCATCGATACATGAAACTTAAAATGTAATGGCTCAATTTATTTATTTGCTAATTTTTAAACTTTTCATGGGGATTTATTGCTAATAAAAATAACACATGGGTAAAATTTTGCAATTACCTCTTTTTCTTTGTGCTAACCTTTGAGTTCACACTTCATTATGAAACGATCAAAGCAATTTGATTTGCTAATTGCTATTATTTGTTATGGTGCACGTTTCTTGATTATTTTAATTTGGTTATCTTTGCTATTCGAGAATATGATTGGGAGATCCCTTGTAATTCAATGAATATATAGATCGGCTAGGGATGGCTGGAAACTAATTAAATAGTGATTATATCGCCATTCACAGCAGGAAACAGTCGTGAAAAATATACACAAATTCTATTTTATGTTTTCCTTGAAAATGGATATTCCATATTCTTCCAATTCAACATGACATGTCGGCAGTACACTTGTGATTTTTGTCATTTTTTTAATACACGTCATTTTCGTAAAATAAGAGAAAAATAAGAAATTCATTTATGCGAGCGAGCTTACGGATATGGACGTATTTTTGTCATGTGCGTAATTTAATTTTTGTCCAGATGAATTCACATCAAAAGGTGTGATCAGTTACTCATCCGAAACTTCAGAAATAACTAGAGAAAAATAGATAATTTTAAGGTATAGTACTATTTCAGTTGGATCAGTAAACAAGAATTTGTGTGAAAGCAAAGCTCACTAATCATAAAGTGAAATGATTTGAGTTTCCAAAGTGGCCAAAAAGAGTGAATCCTACGCCACTCAAAGTTGGCCACTTACATTATTAGGTTTGGGGTAACAATATTGCTAGTATATGTGTCGACCTCATTACTATATAGATGAGTTTATATGTCGTGGATGATAACAAATAAAATGTTATATGTCTCTTTCGATTACTAATTAAAGTTATAGATGCGAATGCCCTTTATGACAGGCAAGGAAATACAACGATTAGTGATACTAATTTAATTCGTGGTGATAATAACAATTAGTGACACTTCTTTCGTTTGGGATTTAACAGAAACAGCTCTTAAAGTAATATCATCGGCGACACTCCCTCATAATTAACACCATCTATTAAGCTGTTTGTTTGAAACGAAATATGTTTTGCTTTTTTGGTATATTTGAGAAAATATAAATATATTTAAGTTTTATTATAAAAGCATTCTTAAATGAGTTGATTTAAGTACTTTCGTGACTAATTCAAATTTATAGCGGACTTATTTACTCTAATTTTCAATCTATCTAAAAATTTAAGCAAAAAAAATAAAATTAACTGTAATTTAAGCGAACAATAGTTCCACATCATAAAGGTGAAGGAGAGTAACTAGGTTTATTAAAATAAGGAATATCTCAAATGGTATGTGACCTAGCTCTTAGGGGTAGTAGCACAAAACAAAATAAAAAATAAAAAAAAAACATGGGGCCGTGGGGCTAAATTGGATTATATCATATCATTGCATTAGCAAACATATGGCAAATGCTTTGCCCGAGGCACCTACTCTAGCATTAACCAAAAAATCGGATCTCGATAGGCTGAGTCGTGTAGATTCACTCGACGAGCACATACTCCAAGACTTTGAGGGAACACAATGGACCATGAAATTGCTGCAAGCAAGCCACCTCTTACCACTGATGCTAAAATGGATATCAACAATTGTTCCAACCGCCTATTGGATTGAGAAGTTTAGGAGTGATTACTAACGGAGTTGTTGAATGGAAATATCATATGCAATACTTGACGTCCGCCACCAATGTGAAATTTATTTTAGCAAAATAGGAGTGATAGGTCAAATAAAAGATATCAGGAGATATATATTCCTCGAAAGTGGTATCAGATTCAAAGTTAGCTTAGGGCAGGTATAGACACAACGATTGAGGTGAGGGGGAGAGCCTGTTAGAAATAGATAGATTCACAATTGATGAGAAACTTGTTAACAAAGTCAAGATAGAGAGCATCTTACATGGGATATATTTAAATTAATAGTGTGTGGTTTATTAGTGAAATCTAAAAAGAACACATAAACATAATACCTTAAGATTTTTAGTTTAAATGTGTTGTCAAGTCTACTAACATGTGTTCTTAAATTTAACTCATGAATTAATACAATAGTGCCCCAGAAAAAAACGAACTTTCAATGTGAGTAATACCATTGAAACCTCTCTAAGGGGTGTCACGGCCCATACTACAAGGTGTCACTAATATTATCTCCAATCTTTAGATAAAAGTTATATGCATAAGCCGTTTAATCATATCTAAATATATAGTTCTTGTAGATTTGACGCGAGAATTCCTCCAAAAAAAGTTATTTTAGTTAGAATTAGGTCATGGAAGTCGCTTTGTACGTAATTTTAGTTCCTGAGTTTCAATTCTTCCTATTGAATAACTACAACCAAACGAAGCACAATAAAATGAGATGTTTTGCTAATTTAAGCAAGAAAAGTGTGTATGAAATGATCGATTGAGAAAGAGCAGCATTCAGAATAGGCGATTGGTTTATTTATATGACGATCGGATGCATGGACCAATAAACTAAGAATGCGTGTAAATTACATCCATGAATCCGAAAGGGACGCACGATTCTTTTTTATTAAAAAAAATGAGAAATATTCAGCTTTGCGTATAAAGAGCATTAAAAAAGTTATGTGCATTTTTGGTATAAAACCAAAAAACAAAAATCAGAAATTTTAATAATATAAAGCCATGATATGCAATAATTCTCCACATATCTTAGTAACGATTTGATTTGCCACGAGTCTACAACACATCACGTATGGGGTTGGGGTAGCATATATACTATAGCCTCAAGTTCTGAAGACTAGTTTTGTTGCAATGCCACGTCTCTAAATATGATTCCATAACTAATGCTGCATTTAATTCCATTAATTAGGTGCGACATATACGTTTGACAAACTACATATTTGGACATTTGGTCACATGGCCAGCTGGCTTGTAATCTCTTACACGTTTCACATGCTTGTACTTGGTACATTTTAATCAATTTTTTTTTCTCTTTGCAAGTGATTAGTTGTTATCGCTTCCCAAACAAGAGAAAGAAAGAAAGAGAAAGGTTTCGCGGAGTTTAACTGAGAAATAATTTGCAAATACTATATCTACAATTTTGTCTTCTAAATGCTGCAAATATAGTTTAAGTGCAAAAGCTCTTACTGATAACTGATTTGCGGACATGGATTCAAAAACTTGACTTAGAAGCATAGACTAAAAACTTGACTTAAAATACTTTCAAGTAACAAAAAGATTTCGAAACATTATATATATTTTTTTAAAAATATTTAAGCGTCGAAACATACATTAAGATGAAATTTGATCCATGCAAAGAAAACGGACAAAAATTGCCTAAAAGTTGATCAAAATCAAGCTGCGTGTTAATTCCTCGAGTGAGAAATCTGGACTACACACCATAGACAATCAGACATACACCAAACACCTACACAAAGTATATGGTGATGAGCCTGACTGATAATTTTAATAGTATAGGAATAGGATCACTGAAATGAAGGGGACAATAGTTGCAATAGAGGTAGCAACGTGTCGCATATATACATGGCAGTTTTTTAGTTAGGATATATGGATCAATCACCGAGGATTAAAAGCCAGAACTCCATTCATGGCTCAATTATTTTGATCCATACCTAACGAAAAAGAAAAGTGATTCTTATATGTGATTTTTTTTTTAATGAATTTTTTTATTCAATTTTACCGGACCAGATTCTAGGATTATAGTCTTACCACATGCTCAATGAGGATATTTTGGACATATCTTTTATAAGTCCAAGTCAAATGGTTGAAAAAATAATTCTTAAGTTGCTTTGATTTCATTCTTTGATTCAGTTTATTGTAAAATCTAACGCGTCATAGTTTTACGTCTACTATCCTAAAAATCTTTATGTCTACTTGTGGTTTACATATTTTGACTTTCTAGGTTGTAAACCTTAATAGATTCATACACGAAAACCTTGGGTATACCATTCTTTTCCTCTACTTATCCAACTTTTGTACGTATGTAGCTCAAATAATTCTTTAATTGTTGAGAGGAGTGTTACCTATAAATTCACATGCTCCCATTACACGAAAACTGTTTAAAAAGAAATATACGTCGAATCGATTATAATAAAATTGTCAAAGATACATAGAATCGTGTCTACTAAAGCGAATATAAGAATATTCGTATTTTGTTTGCTATGTATGTGTTTAAATATAATTAGTACTATATAAGCAGTACCACAAGCAGAAAAATTTCTAATTTTTAACAACTGGCCCTCACCATATCGACCTACAACTATGTTTCACTGTTCTATAAATAGTCATTCAAAGATAAAAAAAAAAAGATCTTCTTTTAGGATTTGATTAACTGAAACTTTCCTTTTGCAACGTGGTTCATGTAAGATGAATCCTTTTCTTGTTAGTTCGTTGTCGGGAAATTTGTGAATAACAAAATGTTTGCAGTTCTATGTTACTACAAACCGACACGTCAAACTTTTTTGAACTTGACTACTCATATTGAGTAGATATGGTACAAGAACCCATCCTTATTTTTTTCCTTTGGAATTTTGTGGTTTATATACTGAAAAAAATAGATCGTATGGGCTCCCACAACAAGTAAAGCAAGCATTGAATAGGCCAATGGATTGAATTTATATAATAGAAATCCTAAATTGCTTGAAAATTTTAACTTGATTGTTTTAGCATGAAACGTGTAAGATCTAATCATTCTTTACTACGATCAAGGAATATGTTTAAAGCTATTTTAAACTTATTCATCTATTTGCCCTGTTCACTTACACTAAAGTGAGAAATTATAATCAAAGAATTTTGTGCATGCATTCATAGATTTAGGTTCCAATGAGAGACGAACCAATACATAGTAAGTTTCTTTTTCTTTTAATGAATCTATAACATGTTGAACTGATATGTAACGTGTGACTGTTGACATATTAACCGGAAATTCTCTATCCAATCAAATCCAGATTCACTTCCAAGCAAACTTGTGAAATCTATATTTCTATTATGACCTACATCTGGGCGATATTGCATTATTAAATAACTCCAGTATATATATTATACGCATTGACCCACATGTGCAACTGGTTGAGTATGAAGGATGATCACAATTAATGGTAATAAAATCATTATATGATCCTAAGTCTCAATCATCGGGTCAGGCCCTTGTCACATATTAATATAGTGTGGAATTAAGGTCCATAACAATAGACATTTTTATTTAAATATCATAAGAAATTGTGTGAATATTTCTCTAATTTCATACTAGCTGGCTGGCTTATGCGCGCGGGATGTAATAATGATTTTGACGTTCACTATTAAAAATGAAAAAGAAAAAAAGGGATAGAGAAGAAGAAATGATCAAGAATATCACGTGATGGACTCAGGAATTTGATTCCTCCAAGAGTTGATATAGAATTTATTTTCTATTCTGTAACAAAATTATTTATAAACGTTTATAAATAGTTGGATCCACATGCCATAAAACAAAATCTGAGTTTGATCTATAATTTTGTTTGTAAAAGTTTCTAAATAGTTGGATCCACCTTGTCATTTATTAAGGTCCAAAACTCTAAAATAGATCAATAGTGATATTTCTCTAACCTAATACTAGTTAGCTTCTACCGCATGTAATAATGACCTCCTCTTATTTTATTTTATTTTTGAAAAAAAGAAAAAGAAAGAAAACCTCATTTGTCATGCAATATGATTGCAAATCAAGCCATGGCCAGGAATATGATCACGTCTATATCAAATTTATGGTGCTTGTTATTTATTGGCAAGTGGCCTCAGGAATTAGATACCTCAAATTTGTTCATGGAAGTTTTATTTTCTATTCATCAAATCATTATTGCTAATAGTTGGAGCACAAGGCATAACATAACACAAATTTTGAGTTGCCTTACAAACTGGCAGGCTAAACATCTCAGACTAGTCATGGAGTAGCAATAGATATTAAAAAGAACTTTATTCAATACATTTTTGCTTAACACAAACTAATGAATAATCCAACAATTCGGAGAACCATATATATATATATTTCATGAAATTCTGATTTTTGATATGTGAGAAATCCGGCTCCAGTTCTCTCCAGTTTTCTTCTGGTACTGTTGCTGCAAAAGCGGACATTTCTGGATACGCAGCTTCGACAATGGCGAATTCTGGAGAAGAGTTGGTGGGAGTGCTCTAAGCTTTTCGCAACCAGAGATTTTCAAACACCTGAGACGAGGCATAATCATAAAGTTTTCGTCTGGGATTTCTCTGTTTTCTCTCATCACATCCCATTCTACCAAACTTTCCATGTTTGTAATTTTCAATTTCTTCAGCTTTGGGAACGCAGCAGCGTTGTCTTCTTGTCTTCCTTCTCCATTCGTTTTACCGTTAACCACATTTATTCCCAAGAATTCAAGTCCTATACACTTTATATTCTGCATTCCTTCTATGTGTAATGTGGCTAAAGATGGCAATCTCCCTAAAGGAGGCAAATATGTACAGCTTCTACAATCCTGGATGAAAAGATTTTGCAGATTAGCTAATATCATAATCCAGTTAGGGAATTTCATCCCGCCATACGAAGTAATTTGCAAAGACTGCAAGTTTTCGTTGGGCTGAAGAGCCTCAATAATCTCATCTTGCTTGTTGGTTTGAATCGAAGCGCTGAAATCCATTTCCAGATCAGAAAGGTGTTTCTTTTTCTGCAGCTCAGCCTTCTTGGCCTCGTCTGCTTTTTCTATACATCCCAATCCTTCGACTTTAAGAAATCCTCGAAGGTTGTTAAGGTTGTGCAGGTCTTCTATTCCACACGTTTCATCATCGTCCTCTTTTCCTAAAACGACTATAAATTTGCTCAGTGTGTGAAGTGAACCTAATTTTCCAATCCCTTTTGGCAATGTCTTGAGGCTATCTGTGTGATCAAGTTCAAGATGCCTGAGGTTTGTTAACTTTCCAATTTCTTGTGGTAGTTTTCTCAAATGGTCGCAGGAGGAGAGCTTCAAAGTTTGCAAATTGTATAAATCACATAGATTGGCTGGTAACTCCCAAAATGGATTGTGGGATAAGTTGAGGTACTTCAAGTTGATCAGTTTCTCAATATCTTTTGGAAGTTCTCCTATTCTGTTGCGGCTCAAATCTAAAGCTCTTACGCATGGCAAGTGACGAAAGAAATCGGGTTCAATTTTGTCGAGTTGACTTACAATAGGTGGAGAATCATGGAACGACTGAACCCAAAATGTGCGGAGCTTCTCTACATTAGGAACAAAACTAGGAAAACGAGCGTCTTCCGCACGTATCAAAGTCAGGTGACGCACACTATTGTGGGACGATTCCATTTTTCTTTCCAAATTACTGTTGATTTCCATCACACAGCATTCGTTCTTGGTTAGATGCTGCACAAAGTCGTGGACCATGTCATGCATTTTGAGACTCGAAATCCGTTTACCATCATTCTTCATTTCTTGGAAAAAAGACATCATTGCCAAATTTTGCAAGTATTCCTGACCTATTAACTCCATCTCTACATTCTCAGTAGAGGTAACATAGCCTTGTGCCATCCATAGCTTGATCAAATTGTCAGCTTTGATAACATGATCCTTCGGAAATATAGCACAGAACGATAGACATTGCTTCATTGTCGAAGGCAAATGATAGTAACTCAACATCAAAGGAGGAAAAAGCCCTTCGGCTTCTTCCAATTCCCACAAATCGCTATTCAAAACGCGCTCCCAATCTTTCAAAGAACTCTTGAATCGCATTAGACTGCCGATGGTCTTAATAGTAAGAGGCAGACCCTTGCACTTGTCCACAATCTTTCGACCAACGTTTTCTAGTGCCTCACATTCTCCTCTACTTCTATCAAAAAATGCAATCTTACTAAACAAAGACCACGAGTCGCGACTCAGCAACTGCCCCAAACGAAGCACATACCTACTTCCCATCACTTTCGCGACCCTCTCGTTTCTAGAAGTTACTAGAATTGCACTACCAGGTGCACCAATGCTGAGAGAGTTCAAAAGCTGCTCCCATTTCCTATAGTCCTCTGTCCAAACATCGTCCAACACAAGCAAGAACTTCTTACCGGCTATATAGCTTCTGATTTTCCGTAAAAGAGTTTCGAGTTCAAATAAGTACGGGGCACTACCTTCAACGTCCTCTACAATAGCTTTCGCTATTCTCACATCGTCAAAAGGCTCCGACACACAAACCCACATCCTTCTCTCGAAACCACGAATCACATCACTCGAATTATAAACTACTTGCGCCAACGTCGTCTTCCCAATCCCTCCCATCCCCGTTACGGCAACTACATTGATCCCTTTATCTTGATTTTTATCAGACAACAACAACAACTTGCTTATCAAAGTATCTCTATCCACCTCTCGACCTCGTACCTCCGAAACATCCACAAACGAAGTAGTTTTAAGCCTAAAAGACTCCTCATTCCCTACCAACTCACTGAATTTGTACCTATCTTTTTCACAAGCGATCAAATCAAGTCTTTCGTTAATACCCTTTATTTTTAGAGCAACATCACGACGAAGTGTAACTTTATTGAAACCAAAACAGGGCAAAACCATTAAAGATCGCACCTTTTTAGTGGGAGATGACTGATTTTCAAGGGATTCAATCTCTGCCCTCTGCACTGATATTATCCATTCGGACAAAACATCCTCAGCGTCGTATGAAACATCTTTGAGCTTTTGTAGCCAAAGCTTTATTGTTTCTTCTTTCACCTGTCGTTTTTCAGCGTCAACAAGAACTGATTTGATGGACTTGAATGTGTTTGTGAGCTTTTTAACTTCTTTTTCGACTCCGGTTAATAATCTCCATTCTCTGCGGATCTTTTGTTCCAAGATTGTAGCGGCTAGTGTGAGGATCACTGTTATGATTGCATCAGACATGGTGTTGAATTGTACTAGAAGGAAATGAAATGAGATAAAGATTGTTTTTTTTTTTTGGTGACACGTCTAAATGAAAATTGCAGATACTTAATGATATTGTGTAGTGGTTTGATGAATTTGTGTTGAATATTCTGCCAAGAAAAATTCTAGGAAAGTGGGGAATGAAATTCAAGTGGGTCCTGTAAATTAGAGAAAGAAGACTTAGGGAGACGACTTTGTAGCGAGCGAGTTAATTTAAACTGAAGCTTCATATAACAAAAAGAAGAAAGAAAGATAATAATAAATAAAATCATGGATAAACACTAAACACAGATACACCCCTTGAAGTTTTGTCTAATACTTACCTCTTGTTTGAAAAACAAATGGATGGGACATTTGTAAAATCTCAAATAAGTTTAGTTGTTTACTTTTTTAAAATTGCAAGGAGTATTAATATTATTATTGTAACATTTTGATAATATTCTTGTAATTAGAAGAAATTTCAGGGGTCGATATGTAATAATATGTAAAAACTGCCGGGAATTAAGACAAAATCAATACTAGAGGAAAAGCAGATAAATGTCAATCTACATGATCCTTGTGTTTTTGAGTTATTGGTCTCTGCAGTTTCTCTATGTTTGAACTACTTTGCTTGGTTTTCATAATGTTGTGATTTTTTTTTTTTTTTTTTTTTTGTGAAACTATAATGTTGTGATTTGATTATATGCTTTTAAAAAGGAATCTCCTTTTCGTGGTTATCATAGAAAACAACTGCTCAATGTCTCAGTTGTGTTCTGGATGGAATTACATGAGCTATCCAAATACAGATAAATCAGCACTTTCCCAGCTTATAATAATCAAAATAAATGAAATCTTTGTAAATGCCTCCATTTCTTTGTACGGTACACTAACCCTCAATATCATTATATACAAACAACTTCTCCAAGATTAAATCTTGAAATTCCTGAGCTGAGTACTTGATGTTCTTCTTGTCAAGGGGCTTAATCTCAGGATTACTTGTAAACTTCTCAAGAAAGTTGTGGTATTCTGGAACCAACTGCGTGGCCATGGAGATGCGAATCTCCTCCCTGAGTTGCAAATCGGGAACTGTCCACGAAGAATGTAAAAGCTGGATTTCTTCGAAAACAGAATTAAAGGTCTTTAGCCTCTTTCTCAACGTAGTTTTTGACAGCCGCGGTCTAAAACACGTGGTAACATACAGTCCCTCGTCTTGTAAACAACTCAAGAACTTATTGCAAGTTGCTTCCTGATATCTGCTCCTTGCTAACTCAACATTCTCTTTCAGCTTCTTCAGAAAAGATTCGCCAATCATCTCTCGTACCACATTGTTCTTTTCAACTTTTTGCACGATATGACAAATGTTGTTCATTGTGAACAAGCTCCCCAAAGAGGGGTCTTTGTGTTGCTTGGACTTGCTCTCCAAATTTCGTCGCAAAACCACGATGATCAATATCAAATGCAGATCAAGAAAACTACGATCACCGCGGGATTCTCCCAAATCCTCTTCGGGAATGATTGTACCATCAAAATTCAGAGACGGGGTCGACTTGATCAAGCCTGTCAGCAATCTCCTCCTCCCCACAATGTGATCAACCTTATCCATCACATACTTTGTCGACTGATGAACCGCTCCTCTGTCATCCACAACACTCTGAACCTCACACAAAACCGCCTTCTGCAAATCACGCAGCATCCTCACGACATCATTCTCAATCCTAGCCAACATCTCCGCACACACATTCACTATCCCCTTCCCCGGTTCACAACCGAAAAGCGCCTCAACATTTGGCAAAACCGACACAAACGCGTCGTACATTCCCAACACGACCTCCATCCTATCGTACGAATGATTACTCAAACACACCCCCTCCGCAAACCCCAACAAACTAACCGCGAAATCCCTCACTACCCCCAAGAAACACTCATCTCTCTCCCCACCACTCCCAACACCACCAAAAACCAACCCACAAAACCTCTTCTCCCTCTCAAACAAAATCTTGAAACAAATCTTCACATTTTGCACCCACAACTCAATCTTCATCCTCAACTCGTCCCACACGAACCTCTTCGAATTACTACTCCCGACACTCATCTCATCAAACCTCAACTTCCTAAGCTGCAACTCAAGAGAACCCCTCCTCACATTCTTGTACAAATCAACACATTCTCTCAAATTCCCACTAATCTTCATTCTCTCAGCTATGGTCCTTAAAAAGAACACAACTTCCTTACTGGGTTCTTCTCCTATCACATAATCCTCGTACCTAACTACATAAGCCGTGCTGTCGTTAACTAAACTCCATTCTGTGGTTGTTATTGTTGAGCCGGCTTGGTGATCGGCTTGTCGGCTCAAAACGGCTTGAAACTCGAGCTTGAGCCGAGCCATGGCGGCTGATATCAGCTCTGTGTTTGTGTGGGGAGACTGCTGGAGCTTGTCAACGGCTTGTATGTACAGTTCGCGGCGGCTTGAGTCGAAGAGCAGCTCGTGGGTCGGCTTGGAGCGCCAGTGCGTGACCACGTCAACGGCTGATTGATGAGATAGTGATGATCCCATTTTTACTTTTTTTTTTTTTTTTATGGAATGATGTTTGATATTCTAATGGAGATTCATAATTGCTATTTTTCTTTCTGAGCAGAATGTGCCCAGATGGAAAAGTTTTGGTAAACTATGGAGGAAGAAAAATTTAGAAAGGTTCGAAGTTTTTATTTTTATTATTATTCTTTAATCATTTTCTTACAAGAGGATGATGACTATTTCAACTATTTTTTAATATACAGAGTTTTTTTTGTTAAACGCGTTTGACCGACATGATATTTTTTGGACAAAAAAATAAAACACGTCTCTGGGTCAGAAACTTCGATTGAGGAAGTTAGGGGAGTGAAGGAACAAGAACCTTATTTTGTATGTATTTTTCAACTCAATATTTGGACCCATTCCGCAGTTATAATTGTTAAAAGTGCAGTTACGTTACGACTAACTAATTGTTGAAGTGATCACATAAGCAATAATTGTCAAATATAGCTAAGATTTTTGTGGAACTAAAAGAGAATAATTCATAAATGCCACGTGTGAACTAAAAGGGACTACAAAATGTAAATGGGTGATTTTAATCTAGGTGGATCAAAGATTTTTGGATTCATGCATAGCCTTCCGTGAAAGTTGTCTACCGTAGCCTTTCAGCAGCTAAGCTTTTTTTTGGGGGCAAAGTGCTTATTTATCCATAGTACAGAGGGCTTGTTGCTAAAAAAAAAAAGTCCAGGAGGCAAATCGCTACACCCCTATAGTATAGGGGGTTTGACGCTTTTATCCCTATACAAAATAACGCACTTGATATCGATTCAAAGTGCAATAGCCACACCCAAACTCTTTTGATTCTTTCTTTTTCTCTTTTGTTAGTGTATATAGTAAGATTAACAAAGAAATGACAATCTCTCCATCCCACGCCCTTTTTGAGTGTATCAGAAATCAACATAACAAGCATCCAATTATCAATTTTACGCGACATAAAAATATAAGGTTTCAAATTTATTCATACATTTAATCCATACTCCAACAAAATATTAAGTGTTGCTGGAATAAATTGAAAAGGCAGTTAAATGTGGTATTTTAGCAACTAATATCCCATAACGAGTTAATGGATAAAGAAACACTATTTCCTTTCAGAACAAAAGAATCAAGAATGCTCTCAACGACATATATACATTTTCCTAACACTAAAACTAAATGTCCAAATCAAAATCATTATAGCAAGTATACAACACTTACTAATGAGTTTCCTCAACAGAACTACGGCTATCAGAAGTCCCTTCACTTTCAAGTTCCCTAATCAGCTTTTCAATTTGTTTTCTATAAACGGGCATAAAGTGATCGGCTATCATGGTCTGTGAGAGCCTAATCTTACTATACAATGACCTTGAGGTTAGAAAGATCCCAACCTTCGTCTCTTCCTCCTCATGGTCATTTTCTAAGTCATCGGGAGTATTAGTACCATCACTTTCTCGGGGGGCGTCATCAGAAACTAAAGTTACAATATGCATTATCCTTCCAGCAGGGAAAAATCGGTGCACCTCCTTTGTATTAGGTATCGAGCTTTGAGATTCGCTGTCACTTACCTCAGCAATGGCGGCTGCTTCTTCCTCCCTAATTTCCTTAACATTGTCAACTGCTTCAGGTTCTGTCTGCTCATAAAGCTCGCGCTCCAGTTGTTGCCATAATTCAACTTCCGTCATTCGATCTTCATGCCTTACATGGTCCATTACATCCTCACCACCATCAACTTCCGTATCCATATCACCAGTGAGAGTAATCTCACTTGTATAAATGTCTGAACTAGATGGTGTTCTGTCTGGTGAAGATACTACCATGGTATCTGTAATGGTAGAAGTCTCCTCAACAGTTGCAAGAAAAGGCTCGTTGCTCTCCCTATGAGTCGGGGAGGATTCTGAAGAATCTATACTTGCATTCTCATTTAGGTGAGCTGTTGAAGGCCTACGACGAGGACCTATGCAAGACCATGAAGAAACACGTAGGGCAGGACGCGACCAAGCTGCCTGAGCCATGCTTTGAGCTCTCCTCATGACAACCTACATTGCCAACAGAACATGACCAAGAAAATCGAGTGGGTTAGATAGATATAACGATCACATGAAATTCAAATGGCAAGTAATCGACAACATAATCTATAGTAAAGGGAAGACACGGTACTAATTATAAAAGCAACTTCATATCAACTTGTGGCCATCTTAACCCACAACCATCAGCCCATTCCAACATGTTAATATTAACTGATTTTGGTTTCGACCATTTACTAAACAGGTGACACATTACAAAACCTAAAACTGAAGTAGTTAACCCTACGGAAACCCAACAGGTAAGAAATTTAAAATTAAATTAACATTTTCATAACTAACTTTTCAGCTTGTTTTTACAAAATAAATATGGAAACGGTATTATGTCTATATGTGAAGATGTATATAGTGGAAAAGAGAAAAACACTAAACGTAGACTAATTAGCAAGTAAAATAGGTCTTTTCCACAACATTCCTCCATATTCAACATTCTAATGTCAACATGTTATTTATCTTCTTTTTTTTAACAAAAATATAAATGTCAAACTCTGAAAATTAATCTTAATGTTCTATTCCCTTCATCTCTCAGTCCAGCCATTTCCCATATCAGAAACTTTCTGAAAATCCTCTCATCCTGCTCATCTAAGTCTTTTCCATGTCCTCATTAAAATATACTTTTTAAAGAATAATCTTTTGCTAAAAAAATTAACCAAGTCTCAAGTTTATAATTTGTAAAAATATATCTACCAATTTGTATTTATGAAATAGTTTATTTGTAAATATTATGAGTTTCTGATTAAATTTACTATGATAACTTCAAATCCAAACAATTAATGTTTGACAATATATTTGTACAAAAATTTATATTTTTAAGTACATTCACTTAATCAACTAAATATAGATATTAAATGGGTTGTTGGTAGTTTTAAGGGTAAAAACTAACCCATTTATAAATGAGTAAGTGGATAGATGACTTTCAAGTCATTACCCATAGTCACCCATCCATTTACAATCCAATCCATCTGTTTGTCACCACTGTTCATTAACACCTTATATCATTCTACAGAATGCACGGTGAAAAACCAAATGATAGGAAATTCAGCAAACCTAACTGCCAGTTCATAGAATGCATAAAGTCAAACCAAGATTGTATTTTGTCAAGTAAAGAGGCTAAAGCACCAAGAGTAGCACGAGTCCTCATTGTTAATATGAATCATGCACAAAGGATGAAGCTAGTTCTTCAGACATCGTCAAATTATAAGTTTTAGAATAAGATATATACATACCTGAGTACCACTGGAAACTGGACGAAGTATTGCACCAGCACCAGCAACTTTTGCTTTAGCAGTAGCCATGGATGGCAGATGAGAACCCAAGGCTGAAGCAGAACGGTACACTGTACTGAGGATTCTGGTACGCTCGATTTGATTTCTCAGATCATTTAACCAAGCAGATGCTGTTACCTGAAAAAAGGCATCATGTAATTATTAGCAAAGGACTTCGAAGAAACTATCATACCACGTCAATAAAGAAAATGAAGAATTTAAAAAACAATTATTCAACACCTCAGCACGCAGGTCATCCACTGATGCAGCTGAAAATGTGGGGACCAAATCAGCTCCATTAATTACTGAAGTAACAAATTCATTTCCTGATTCGGCCAGCTCCCATGTCATACAAGCAGCTGCATAAAATCGTAAAAGTAAAGGAACACTGATCGACAAAATATAACTCACACCCCTACATACAGTAAATCCCTATAGGTCAAAAACAAAATCATTAAGACAACCACATAGGAAGTAATCAATTTAGCAGGCTACAAAAGTGAACCTGGAGCAAATGAAACACAGGTAGCGGCTGATAATTCTTTCCGTTCACGCAATATGTATGTTAAGAGGGCAGCAGTTCCACCGCCTAGAGAATGTCCAACAATCTGAAGACAATAAATAAAAAGTCTGGTGACAAAATGCGCACGCGGAGAACGTAACATTTGATATAAGAAACTTAAGAGAAGGCAAACATGATTTGAACTAACATGGTTTTACAACCAAATAATTTTTTGTACAAGATTCAGATACAACACCAGAGAATAATCATATGAAAAGCCCCCATCTTTTTCCGCACAAAAAGAATTGTGATTAACAATGCAATAAGTAAACCAGGAGGCCATTCAAAAAAATAAAAAAACAAAGAAAGAAAGAGAAAAAAAAAAAAAAAAGACAGGAGGCCATATTTCGAGGAGAATAGATGATTGATGTCAAGTTAAATTTGTGTGAGATGTACTATATGCATGACATGTACTTAAGAAAGGATCCTTAAGCAGAGAACGTGAGCATCATGTATGATCCTTAAGCAGAGAATGTGGCGTCATGTATGATCCTTAAGCAGAAAATATGAGCATCAAGTAAAAAAAGTTAATGAGATGAAAGAATGCTGTTGACACCTTAAGCATGTAATCTGGATTGCTGTTAAGTGCTGTCAGAACACAAGGAGTTGCAAGCTTCGCAATCCACCTAGCAGCTGCAACCATTCCACCATGTGCATAACCTAGAACCAAGTTGCTAACGCCTCCTTCATACACCACAGTATGATGGAATGGTACCACTGCTCCAGTAACAGCAGTCAAAGTATCTTTGATACTATGAGTTCCACGAATCAGCAACAGCAGACTTTTTGTTTTGTGGCTGACCAAGATGGTAAAGGCTGGCTTTAGAATCTGGAAAGATATAGTTTGCCACATCATTAGGACAGAGGATGAGTAATTACATATTCTTCTTCAGGAATCGCCAGGAACACGTCGAAGTCATTGCCGAGGTTGAAAACTAACAAGAAACAGGGAAACCAGATATCAACCAAATTATAAAGAAAACTCACTCCAGCTTTAGGTTCTTGGAGAAGAACATCATCTTGAGAATATCCAGTCTCCTCCAGAAATAAGGGAAAAGGTTTTTTGGAGAAGTGCCAACAAAGAGTGAGCAAATCCAAAAGATTTCGGAGCTCAGCCGCAATTTCAGGTCCTCTAAGCTGTGAGCTATCTTTGCCAAATTCACGCCCAACATGTAAGTTTCCCTAGAATTAAATTATAAGCTTCAAGTCTGCTCATAAACGTTAAACTCCAAATGTAAAGGTTGATTTAGCAATATAACATGCTATTTGCACCTGCTTACCTGTCTTTTTAAGAGAAAGCTAATTCCAAAAGCCAAATCGCCAATTGGCCACTTTCCCAAGGTTTCGGAATACGTAAACCTTAGAGTCTCCGACAATGTTGAGATTGTCTCTAACCACGTTGCTGGAGCTTGTATAAGTCTATTAGAAACTCTATCAATCCCCAACGGAGCGTGACTTTGTAAGTCACTTCCATTTTCATCATCGTCACCCTCGGTGGAACTTGTTTGCAATTTTTTATTTAGCGTATAATACAAAAGGGCGGCTGCACCAGCTGCTGTGGCCATTGTTGCAGTCGCCATGAGTTTCGGATCCCTGGGGGTAGAACGAATAAAAGGCAGAAGAGTTTAGATAGAAGTCTCATTCATAGACTATTTCTTCAAAGCCCTCCAACACCAAGTTGTAGAGAAAATCTTACATTCAAGGCAAGCATTTACATTTGCATAGAGCAGAAAAACTTCACGTTTCAAGCTAAACTAAACGGAACAAGCTTAAGCGACGTTAATCACTCGAGCCATTTTATGGAACACGTAACAAGAGAATAGTAGCGTCGTTTCTATTTGTGCAACCTTTGGAGACCCAACACACTGAATATATACATATATAATTACGACGAAAACCAAAACCCATAAGAAAAACATAAGACTTTCCTATCATGTTCTCTTTAATTTCAATTTTCCAGCCTGTTGTACTTATACTGATCAGTCGAACAAAAACCGCAACGCAACCACCATAAAAAAAAAAAAAAAAAAAAAAAAAAAAAAAAAAAAAAAATCGATTCCAAAGCTTGTTTCGCAATAAAACTAAATCAATCAATCAACCTGAATGAACAACCAATTTTCAACTATCTTACAATCGTATCCGTATACAAACCTAACAACAGATGAACATCACAATTCACATATAACGCAATAAACAAATTATTACAGCCAATAGCAAAGCAGCAGTTAATAGTAAATTAAACCTGAACATGATCAAAATCTGCAAAAGCAAAACCCTAGAAAACCCAAATTTCGGAGGCATATAGACTGACTAGGAAAAAATGGAACAAAAAATAACAAAAAATAACAAAAAAAAAAAAAAGAAGATAAAATCACGGACCTGAATCTACGGATGGTTTGAAAGAAATTAGATAAAAATTAGTGGTGATTAATAATAGCTTCTAGTGTTAGATAATGAGAAAACTACAAATTTGGGGGTGCTTTTTTTTTTTTTTGATTCGGGGTCGAATTTTATGTGTGATTTATTTGGCTTAATATATAAGTTTCGATTTTGGGTAGAGGACACGTGTTGAACAGTCAATGATGTAAGAGTCACCTGCTTCAAAATTCAATAATTGGACCTATATATGAATATTCTTGAATAGAAATGCGATGCAATAATTAAAAACATATACCTTTAACCAACATAATATTTTCTTATCCATTCAATTAATTTTACGCGATACATATAAAAAAAAATAGTGTGAACCTCGAGAGTCGAGAACTAACTTGATCTGACCATGTCAAAACTACTTTAAACCCTCAGTGCATACAAATTACATTTTAATCTTGACACGGTCAAATTATATACTTAGCGCTCTATTTATGATATTTGTTCAGATTTTAGAGCTACATGTAAATCAATTTCAAGGCATTTAAAGAACTTTAAAATGTCCAATTAATAATGAAGAAGCCACACTGCATCAAATATAGCACAAATAGTTTCCTCCAATTCTGCATAATCTATAGTTGGAGTTTTGAATTGTTGAGTTAAAGAAAGTTTTCTAAAATAAACTGGGTTGAACCTCATACCTAAATTAATTAATTACATAAAACGAATCTTTGAGACCAAATTAAGTAAAAGAAAAAAGTGAAATTAGTCCAGGTGAGTTTATTAAAAGATTTTAGAAAAGATACGTATATAGAATTGTTGCTTGAGATATTTATGGTACTAATGTTTGATTTTCATTAAAATATGATGGTTGTAGAACTACCGTAAGTTCATAATTTGAATCATATGCGAGATAATTCTGAGCTATTTGCATTACTATGATAAAAATTGAAACATGGTTTTATTCGACATTCCATTCCGTGATTAATCATTAGAATGAACCCGGAGTTATTAAATTTGAGCCCAATTAGTTGCCCAAGAATATATCCTAGGCCCGTTTTTAGAACAAAAGCAAACCCTTGTTAAAAATGAGAGACCATGTATCAAGTCTAAAATTGGATTGATGGCAATTGGCTAATCACACATCTAGAAGTGACCTTTTCCATGGAAGGTCCAAAAAATTGATTATTGAATAAGTCACCAGACCAATTTTGATAAAATACCTTATACTTAATATCACATTCCACAATAAAATATCCTTTAAATAATGTTCCAATCTATCAAACAACACCCAACCAATCCGCGACCATCCTACAACTCGCAACTCATAGGTTCCCCCCGGGATGGGCAACCTGATCGAGCTTGGTGCGCACATGATGAGTTGCTTGGCGCTGGATGGTACATACAAAATACTTTTAAACATAATAATCCTAACCTAAGCACAATAATTTTGATTTACAATAGAAAGTGAAAAATAGAAGATTTTTATATTAATCTTAGGTGATCTTTTTATTTCTTTTCATATTAATCTAAACTTATAATCAACAAACTATGTAAAATTATTAAATATAACTTTAAAAATATTAAAAAAACAAAAGGCAATTAATATTTGTTTAACTAAAATTTTTATTCGTAGGTGAGAATGAAATAATTTTAAATATTTTTTTCACATCAAGAGACATTTTTGGCTTTTCCAGACTAAAGTATTACAAAAATCCGAACTTGCGTTGATTTAGTACGAGTGCAAGTTACTTACTAATAGAATTGGACGGCGAAGGATTTTATGCATAAAATTAAAACCACGAAAAAGTTTACATAGTAAAGAAACTATGCAGAATTTGTACATCGTACAACACAAGGAACTATCTAGCTATAACACTTTCTGCCAAACATAATAAAAATAGTAAGCATAGAAACGGAAAGTTGGTTTAAGTCCTAACTTGCATAACTCAAAAGATCAAAAAACATATGGATTAAATTAATAGACGTTTCCTAAGAAAACAAAAATGAGACGTTCCTATTAATTTGAATTTTATAACAATTATTTTTTGATTTTTCAAAATATGTCGAAAAATTCAAAAAAAAAATACAATTTCCTTTTATAATAACAGACTGAAATATGCACCGAAACCAAAGCTTTCGTCCGAGAAAGAAAAATCGAAGAAGTCGCAGCGCTTAATTAAGAGTAGTACGATTGCGGACAGCCACCGCTCACCAATAAATTGCAGCCTAGTTTATATATACTTCATGGTCCCAATTCATTAATCAGCTCAATCTTTTCATATTTACTTTGTTAAAGATACAATGTCGTCTTTGCTCATTTGTGGTCATCAAGCCATGCAATTGACAAGCCGTGCCGTCTCTCTCACGTCTACGGACATATGTATATACAGTTGTAATGAAGTACATTTTGAGCCAAAATTATCTAAACTTTAAATGTGTCCACAATACATATTGGCTCAATCACTATCGACCGGCTTTGTGCACATTTTAATATTTTATAGACTTAAGGATATTATGTAAAATCAATTCAGTGAGAAAAAACCAGTGCCATTTGACAGCGAGATGGATTTTTTTTTTTGTTATTTCTTTTAAGGAATTCACGCATCTCCAGAGGCCAGCTTCAGACGAAAAGTGTTTTTCTTTTCTTCTTTTTTCCCTCTTCAATTCAGTGTACTGAAAAATTACCATAACACTTAAGTTAGATCAGATTACATACTTAGTTTAATTTTGATTGCCAAAATTATTTTCTTAATAGGTAAAACTGTCGAATCAAAATGGTATACCTCATTTTGCAAAGTGCGCAGAGCGTTTAAAAAATAGAAATTGCGCTACAATCTATTCAAAAAATTGCAATTTGCCCTGATAACTTTTCGTACGTTTTCTAAATATGGTATATACCTCATATAGTTCAATCGTCTTTGCATCGATCAATCTAAAAAACCAAAAAGCACATCATCTACACATGCAAACGAAAATATGTAATTTTATGGTCGTAGTTTCACTGGATATTTATCATTGTGAACTCTGCAAGTTTTTGAGATATCTATATATAAAGCTAATCCAGAATTATTCGTTAAATTCTTTGAACGTGGCACAAATATTTGATTTGATGCGATCGGGCCCCTTGGCTCAATCATAATATGCCACGCTTTAAGCTATTAATCTAAAGTAATTAAACTTTGAGTCAGTTTCGTATCAGATAATGAATAGATATCTCAACCAAAAGAAAACTATTAAATTAGGGTGAAATTGGAAAAAATGTCAGCAAGTAATTGCTACCTATCTGAAAATGACTATGAACATTCCCACTTTCACCATGCATGCATAATACAAGTTAAGTAATGGCAGACAGTAATCACTATTAACTACTCAAACCGAAAGCACCATCACTAAGCAAAAATCATATGAATCGCCACGCCATTTTCTTATGCTTAACTTAAATTATTACTATAAAAATTAAATTTCAACTAATTCAATACATTTTCCGACAAATAGATGAAATCATGCAACATATATATATATATATATATATATATATATATATATATATATATATATATATATATATATATATATATATATATATATATATAGTACGTACCAGTACCCATGCAATAAAAAAGAAAAAGAAACATATATGCATGGTACGTATTTCTCTAATTTTCTATCCTCTGGCATTGATATTTTTGTGCAAATTTAATTCGGCGCTGCCAACAACAGGCCAATTAAGATGGCGTGGCCAACCAATTGACCAAGCAAACGTGATTGGACATATTGCGGTCAGTCAAATTAAATGAGTATATTAATGAGTAAACCAAACTTCATCAGAACATGCCTGATTCACTTGGGTCTCTATCAATATAATCGAGGAAAACTGCGTGATAAACTAAAGACAAGTTTGGTTAACAAAAAAAACTAGAGACAAGTTTGAATTTTTTTAGTAATAAGTTTTTAAGTAACTTTACTAACGTTAATGCATGGAATTAACTGTGAAAAAATTTATTGTGTTTACACATCCCAAATTATAGAGGAATATTTTCTCTTTTCATTTACTATCAAGTATCAATCGAGTACCGCGTGCTGTTGGATTTTAATATTACGAAATGATGAAGTTAATTTTGTAATTAGTTATCGCATGACCCTACTTAAAAGGATTTGAGACTTTGATTTGATCCTACTGTCGCAACTAACAACACTGTACTAATAAAATTCGATCGACAACCTAGACAACTCTACCATTATCAATTGGATACATTACTAATGCTTATTTTCAAGTACATATCTATACATTGCCGGGAGCAATATGAGTTTAGTCAATAATTACGAAACACAATCAATCAGTCATTGGAGCTAAAGGAAAAAAAAATCTTAATGTTTTATGTCTAGTTAGAAATAGTTTTCTTATACATTTCTTAATGCAAAATGTTTTCAATAACACAAGATGTTATACACACATATCTACATATAGGTTTCTATGTAGAAGATGTTATACACACATATATACATATAAGTTATTCTGCTTGAAAGTATGAAAAACTCAATAGAAAATTATAAGATTAGCAAGTTTTCTATAAAAACACGCCAAAGCTCATATACCAAATGTATCTCTTGTTTTATATACTAATCCTTAATTATTTTAATTCTATCAAGTGAGAGTACAGGAGAAAAATGAAAAAAATGTGATCGAATTTCTTAGCTGTCATTTAAATTATACACTTCGTTGTCGTTTTTGTTTCAACTAAGTTTTATTTATCAAAATAATTGTTTCGACAAGAACAATGTGGTTTCATATCTTATAGGTCTGTGTTTGTCACACCAAATTTACTAATTCCAAATTGCTATGCTGAGTTATTTGCAGAATATTCCATCTAGTTCGAGAATTTATTCAATACACGCTAGTCTGTGGAGCGAGCGTCAGTTCTGACTTCATCTAATTCAAAAAAAAAAAAAAAATCTAATAAATGTAACGTAAACTTTTTTAACTGTTAGCTACACTACTCAAAATACACCCCCATGTAACAACTAACTAACATGTAATGTTCCATCCATCACCTCCAAATACTCAATTTCAAACCTCAACATCAAGCCAAACCTAGTTCACCATATAAATACAACTCTATTAAGCCCCCTCTAAACACACCATCACTCCCGCTCCCTATCCACATTTGACAAAACAATGGCTTCCGAATTCTCAAACGCGGTCGAACTCGGACTCAATCTATCGCGTCGGATCTACTACAGCAAACAACGAAGTACGTCCATGTCATCTCCACCTCGTCCCGAGCCATCGATGACCGCGGACGTTACGGATAGTTATTTACCAACGGCGATGATGGTTTACGCGGAGATACACGACCCGGTTGTGGTGG
Source organism: Misopates orontium (assembly GCA_946800315.1). NCBI lineage: Eukaryota > Viridiplantae > Streptophyta > Magnoliopsida > Lamiales > Plantaginaceae > Misopates > Misopates orontium. The sequence goes on from OX326949.1 coordinate 44,880,056, forward strand.
ATAATCCGGATTATCCGAGTTATCAACCGTATGTCCATTGGAGGTGCGACCCGCCCGCATTGATCCCGCTCCACATGCATGGCGTCTCGATGGAGGTTGATTGTGTTTTGGACACGGCTTTTGTTACGGTTACTGGCGCGTGGCGCGTGCACTGTGTTGCCGCGAGTAGGAGTTGCTGTTGTCGGATTGCTGTGCCTATTGGTGAAGAGGTAATTAAGTAGTAATTATGTTTTGGTGATTATAAGGTTTTGCTAGAGAAAATTACATGCATGTGTAGTGTAAATGATTGTGATTCGCTTGCGTTGTTTTCGTCACGCAAAATTAATTGGTGGTACAAAATAATTTTGTCAAGAAAAAAGCAAAAAATTGTCACTATTAGCACGCGAACTTGTATAATTTCGAATAGTAAGTTTTGCCGCACAAACTAATATTTACATGATGAATTGAATATTCGTCATCGGCAGCTAAAAATATTTGACGAACTAAAATTTTGTCTTACAAAGTAATCTATGTGGCGAATTTTAATTCTGGTCACAACACTTGTGGTATAAAATGATTTTTCTTTCTTGTTGTAGTTGTAGATAAAAAAAAAAGTGCTTACCTCAGATGTCATGTCTTTTACTAAATTAACAAATTATCTCTACAAATCTAATATAAAATAAAATAAAATAAAACCTCAGATGTGAAATAAACAAGATAGGTTTTTTTTTTTTTCACATGAGATTTTTAATCAATTGCGCATAACATAGGACAGGGTAAGTCAGGGACTCAGAAAGGATACGGGGACCCGGGACCATGTATTTTTTTTTTTGTTTCTTTGTATTTATGGTTCAGGGACCATGTAGGTTATCAAATCATATGCAGTGTTTTGACTACACAATGACCGTAATCAACAAGATAATTAATTATTGTGAACTAATTAGGTTTCAGTCAAATCATATAGATAAGCTTGTTTACAAAATAATGGTTTTGAAACTTAGTGGTATTTACTTAAAAAATAAAAGGTTAAATTGATTAACATATTTTAAAGATTCTCCAGTTCAGAACATGTCGTGTTTTCGAGGATATAGATCATTACAATTAAAGACATCTCTTATAATATGCAATACATATTAAATACTCTCTTGGCCAAAAAAATACATATTAAATACACTTCATTCTTCGTGTGCAAAGAAACATAAAAAGAACGTAAAATATTTTTAAAAGTTATTTTTACTATTACATATTATAATACCTTAATAATTGTCAAAATTGTTAATGTATCGAGAAGACAGTCCCTCGTAAATAACATAATATATCTATCAACAAATGACCCGATCGGATCATAATCTGGATAGGAAAAACTTATTTTGTTGTTCCTAACCAATTTGCCGAATTTAGGGTCAAAACTGACCAAGATTTTAATGAAATGTGCATATACCTATTTGATATGTTACTAAATGTTATTGAAACCTCAATAATGTAAGTGATATTTAGCAAAACCTTATAAAATCTCATTGATATCGTCCTTATATATGTAGCAATAATATATATTCTACATGAGATATAAAGCAAAACGTGCATTGATATTTTAAATTAGAAGAACCACAATAAAAACCTTATGTTTTAAGTTTATATTTATCTTAACTACGCTTACTAAGATGGATTTGATGTCGCTAAATTTTTTTCACCATTTACCACATGAATGATACTGCGTCTATTATACTCATACAAAAAAAAAAAAAAATGCGTTTATTCTGTCTGTCACCATGATTTTTCTCAATACTAGCAATTTTGTTACAGTTTTTAATTATATATCTTTTACTATTTTTCACTTTTCATTGCTAACAGGGTTCGGTTCTAGGTGTTGAAGTCGAAACCCCTTTGAATTCATATTCCACTCAATTAATTTCCCTGGAATCTATTGAAGATGCAGAAAAAGTAGCCGTTAGTAAAGATGGAATCTTGATTAAAGGCCACATTTACACGCTCAAAGTTCCCCCGGTACCTTCAATTTATGCAAACTAATTAATAATTAATTAGCTCATACTAATAGTAAAAAGGGCCCTTATTTTATTTCTTATAAGCAAAAAATCCATTTCAAAAAATAATTAGAGGTAAAAGATCTTCATTGAACTAAATTGAACGTTATGATCATGAAATTGGAATTTGTGTCTTGTTTGTAGGTTTGTGGTGGAACAGTTTTAACGGTTAAAGTTAGTTGGTCTCAGAAATTATCCTATGAAGATGGACAGTTTTGTCTCAATGTGCCATTCACATTTCCTTCGTATGTCATTCCGGCTATGGCGAACAAGCTACCTCAAATTGAAAAGATTTTGGTTATGGTGAACTCCGGTACTGGGACACAAGTCTCGTATGAAAGTCCGAGTCATTCTTTAGAGGTATATTTCATCACTTATTCACTATGTTGCATGGATATTTCGAAAAATAGTTCTACACTGCATGAGATAAGCAGTTATTTTTTTATTTTGATATTGCACAAATATATCTCTATTAGTTGAATTATGTGTTTAAACTTTACTACTAGATTATAGATTAAATTCGGATGCATTATAGATTAATTACTTGTATTAATACATAACATTACTATTGATATTAAACCAAATAGATGTATCCATACCTTACTGAATCCGTCGTATCCAAAAACATTCTATCAGTACCATATCTTATTTGTGTTGTCGTATCCGTATCCATGCAACTTAGCTTATTTATGTTTCGGCAAAAAAAAAAAAAAAATAATAATATTTTTTTGTACTTCTTCTTGGGTAGAGAATAAGACAAGAAGCAGGGAAAGCAGAGTTTTATTATGAAAGGGAAGCTTCAACGTGGTCCACGAATGACTTCAGTTTTTCATACAATGTAAGACGCATAACTGCCTTATTTTTTTTCTGAAGTATGCATTTATTTTAAGGTATTCACTTTTCACCGAGTAAAAAGTCATTGGACATGGTTTGGTAGATTGATCATGTTCAAAATGTTGGAGGTGCAGGGGACTAGTTTTTTGCTAGCAAGTAGCCACAAATTAATCCTGCTGATACATATATATGTTCGTTTTTGTTGGATTCTTCAGGTTTGTACAAGTGACATTGTTGGTGGTCTGCTGTTGCAGTCTCCATCTCCCCATGATTATGATCAGAGAGATATGTTTTGTTTCTATCTATTCCCAGGAAAAACGATGAGTATGAAGGCAAGTTAGCAGTCTCCTTTTGGCTCTTAAATTTGTATTTTTCTTGTCTTATTTTGATTAACTTTGTTTAGTTAAGATTATGTAAAACAAAGTTTTAGTTCTCACTCGTTGTTCTAAATTTTCTAGGCTCATGCGCCATAGTCTGACTGGTAATTGCTTGATAGTTTCGACTTTCAACTCTTCGTGTTCTGACGTCTCATGTCCATAATCCTCATATTTGGCAATTTTTACAGGTTTTCAGTAAGACAATAATATTTCTAGTCGACATAAGTGCAAGCATGAGTGGGCGTCCACTTGAGAATGTTAAAGCTGCGCTCTTACATGCTCTCTTAAAGCTTAATGCAGAAGATAATTTCAACATTATAGCTTTTAATGATACTTCGGTATTATTTTCTCCATCCCTTTCACGAGCAACTAATGAGGTGATTGAGAAAGCTTTCGAATGGATTAAGATGGATTTTATAGCTGAAGGTGGAACAAACATATCAGCTCCTCTGAATCAGGTATTTCAAGGGAATACACTATGGATATTCACTAATATGTGGTCAATCTCATGTTTGCCTAATTGTTTCAAAGTTTTCACTTTTACATGACTTACAATTTAAATTTGGAAAATAGAAATTTTAATTAATTGGTAAAGAGTTAGTATATTGCAACTTTTACTCCTGTTGGATTTCATTGTTAGAGATTCACTTGAAACTTTATTGTTGATGCATCATTCAGATAATTTTGAACATAAGTTCTTTCTAATTTTACTATCTATTACATCAATCACATCCAATGATTTGTGCTTATGATAGGCAATCAACATGATCTCGGCAACTGGTGTTCAATTTCCGATAATCTTTCTCATTACTGATGGAGCTGTTGAAGATGAAAAAGATATTTGTGATGCCATGAAGGGTCATCTTGTTAAAGGAGGGTTGACTAGTCCACGAATTTGCACACTTGGCATAGGTGAAGGGTCATCTTGTTAAAGGGTCATCTTTCATTTGGCATCCTTTATTCAGTTTCCCGCTGCATTTGGTGTTATATATTCAGTATGTTTCACGAATTTCAGACTAATAATATCAGCCTGGCCTTGTATTTTCAGGTTCATACTGCAACCATTACTTCTTGCAAATGCTTGCACAGATTGGAAGGGGTCACTATGATGCTGCATTTGATGTAGGTTGGTCCCGGTGTTCATTAGTGTGTAAAAATGATTCGGTTACGATCTCTTTAGTTCAAATATTCATTTCGTTTGAAGCCTAATCTGATGTGTGTGGTTGATATCTTTGGGTTTTTGTCCCGTCATCAAATCTATAGGGCTACTGAGATTGCAATTACTATATCAGTTTTCTATGAACCATCTGATACTTTGAACTTATCTCAGCTGCAGGGAGTTAGGACACTGTCACTTGTTGAAGCCACAGTTCTTGAACTTGCAACATTAAGACCTCAGATTGATAGTAACAAGCAATACCGTGTATCAAATTTAAAATATGAATTAGTTTGCTAACGGAACTTGCTAGATTTAACTATACAACACATATATTGCGGTGATTTTCGTGTGAGAGCCCGTTATGTTTCACTAAAATGGTGTTCATGTATACTGTAGGACAACCTATTTCTCAGTATCTTTGATATTTTGTCGGTTGCCTGGTGCAGATTCAATCGACTTGCAGATGGAAAGATTAATTAGTCATGCATTGTCGGTCATAGTGGCAGATATCACCATTGATGCGTTGAAAAACCTCGATTCACTTGAGGTATGCTATATCGAATTCCACAATTACCCCTATCATGAGGATAACACACTATTGGCTTTAACATATCCTCTATTTTCAGGATGTAATTCTCAATGCATCATACCTCTCATTTAATTATCCCCAACTTTTTGACTAGCTTTCTTGATTAATATGAATCTCTTGTAATTCGCAGGCCTCTGACATTTTACTATGTGTTGTTTGTTGCAGTTTTATCCATCTCATATTCCGGACCTGTCGGCTGAACGTCCATTGCTTTTATCAGGAAGATATAGTGGAAAATTTGAGGACAGTATTGAAGTTCGTGGTACCTTGGCGGATTCAAGCCAATTTATGTTAAATGTGCCGGTGCATAAGGCAATCAATATCCCAATTGATCGAGTAAGGTTTCAGTTCGTTGTCATGAAGTCGATAAGTTGCTAAAGAATATTAAAAGAAACACTTGTACAAACAACCGATCTTGTCTTTGGGTAGCAGGTATTTGCAAGGAGACAAATTCAAGCACTTACTGCTCAGGCATGGTTTTCTGGAAGCAAACAATTAAAGGAAAAGGTCTGTGTCATGTTCTCGGTTCAAAGGAAATTACAGTTAGTAACAGATACAATTTTTCTACATATATGAGTACTGAATGCATACCATAAACGCCAACTTGCCGATATCTCTTGAATACGATAGCAATCGCGAGACTACATAATTCGGGTAGCTTTGCAAACAACATTCTTATGATCTTATCTCCAAAAGGAAATTGTTCTTATGTTGCCAAACTTTTTAAACTTTTCATGGAATATCATAATATTTGCGTGAAAATTTCGTGAGTGACACGAGTTCCTTATTGTAGGCCACAAGGTTGAGCCTGCATACCGGTGTGCCTTCTGAATATACCAGTATGATTCTAATTGAGACTGACAAAAATAAGTTACCTTCTGAGTTAAAGACTATGCAAGAGGTATGTAGAAAATTCAAATCATTTGAACCACCTGCTTAACTTACCTTCACACGCTGCTTGATTCGTTGTTTATAGTTTGATGAAATATTTTGCATGGAACTGCAGAAAACAGCTGAGTCGGAAGTGCAGAAGATTACATTTCTGCGAAGTCTAGGAACAGGATTTGGTAATATCCAAGCCACTGCTGAAAACCAACCACCCGAACACGGTGAGCCTAAGTTATACAATACTTCGGAAATATTCTTGACGAGTGCTGCAAATTTTTGTGGGAGGATAGTGGATCGCTGTTGCTGCATGTGTTTCATTCGATGTTGCACTCGTGTTAGCGACGAGTGTTTCGTTGTTGTCAATCAGCTCTGTACATCCGTCGCGTGTTTTGGGTGTGTAAATTTCTGTTTTGAAGTGTGTGCTTCTGATGATTAAGGGCGATCCCATGTAGGAAGTATACCTTGATGAATAAAGTTCTTGTATGTATAAGTCATAAATGTTGTTTAATTTCAAATCGTTACTTAAGGTATTATGGTACTAAGGCAATTCTGGAGTCTGGAAGGTCATCATACCAAATGCAATATGGACTTATATTTCTAAGGTAATGTACATCTTGACCGTTATTTTTGGTGTTGAATTTGAATTCAGACAACATTGCCTTTAGAATCAAATTGTGAATGAGGTGGCATGGGCTAAGAAAGAAGATAGATAAACACTACCAAATCTGCAAACATAATTAAAAGAATTGGTAGCTAAGGGGTGATTGTTCTTGAAAATACTTTATACGCACAAAGTTACGAGCACTCAATAAATGTAACGAATCAGAATAGATTTATATACGCTAGGTGATGAAGTGGAAAGAGACCGAATATTTTATGATTCAAAATTATGTCAAAGTCAAAATTAGTCGAATTTTAATCAAGAAGTCAACATAGTCCAACTTACATAAAACAATACAACTTTTTTAAGTGGAAACGTCCATTTTTTTTTTCCAAAGCTAAACTGTTTTATTCAAAAACCAAATGTTGCTATAACATCGATTGACAATGCGTTCACAAGCACAAGATATTGGATATTTGGCACCACTATGATTCAACAATGCTGAACAACTTATTCCAACATCCCAAAAAACAAAAAATGTGTCCAATTAAGTAAGAGACAAAGATTTACATTTTGACCACCGGAACAAGCACCACTTTTTCATATTGACCCCCCTAACTTCTGAATTGGGTTATAAAGCCATGTTAAGTTTAATATTACTTAACATTGCACAACAGAAAGGACCTGGTCCATGCGACGGGCATGCCAATGAGAGCGACATGCACAACCTGCGCGCATGTTGAGCACACAGGCTGCTCATTGAGGCTTCATGAGCCAGTTTTGAAGTTTTCTATATTTTCAGGAGCTTTCTTGTAAATATGCTTTTATAGAAGCTTGTAGGGCGGTTTAGAGGACTCAAGAAAGACCTGATAATTTTAAACTCGGTTAGAAGAGTTTAGAAACCTTGTAGATTCGAAATAGTAGTCGTTAGATTGAGTTGATCTCCACCGTCCATTGAAGATATTGCTTTTTGTAAATAGGGATGTTTGGAGTCATTATAAAATTCTTTTATAAGATCTGCCAGAAAATCAAGAATGATGATCAAGAAAGCTGCTGGAGTGGTTTTAACCAAAGTCCCCGCTGCGTGTCAAAGGAAGTAAATAACGTCCAGTCTGTGGAGGCTGATATGGAGATCCTTAAGGATCGGGTCGAGTTAGCGGTCGCTACTTTAAACTAAATGGAAAAGCGGATGCAAATGGCTCGTAGAAAGAATGACGTACAATCAATTTGGGTTGATAAAGCATAAAGGGACTACGGCATATGCGAACAAATTGTGAAAGATTGGGCTGACTTCCAAGATAAGAACCCAGCGGTTGCCACCAATGCGATTCTTTGAAAAATCAAGAAAATGACCTACTATGTAAAGAACTATCCGACTTTAAAAAGATTTTCCCAGGCGTATTAGAAGAGCAAATCGAGCAATGTGATGCGATGGGATCATTTTACAATTATACCCCTAAATTTATAAAGTTACCGTCTAACAGTCTAACTAACTAATGGGATTGTGTGAGTTAATTACTTAATATCCCACACTGCTCATGTAATATGTAAATTTATTTGGTTATTCAAGCTTAATATACTTAAAATGTGTTATTATTCTGCGGTGGCACTTCACCTCTCCCGTCAAAAGTGAAGAATTTTGCACATTCCCCCCTCAAGAAGCGTTTGGATGATAATACCCTTCATAGATCATATATTATCGTTTTTGCATGAAAAAATAACTAGGGGAGCAATATGCGACATCTTTTTAGGGCAAAGTGCTTAATCTTGATTTGTGGGGAGAAAGTGCCAAAAATCATTTTTGGACGAGTTTAAGAGTTGTTTTCCCTTATTAAATTTGGCGGTTACATTTATCTCGTTTATGCAATATTACGCATAGCATACAAATAATTATTATAAATCTTTTAACATGCCGAGGCAAAAACCATCCATACAAATTGACCTTAAGAAAAAAAAAAAAAAAACACTTTTTGGGAATTAATTAATAATTTCACAAATAAGCTATTGCAAATCCTTAACGGGCCTAATTAAAACCAAAGGTCCAACTTTGAATGCAAAAACCTCGGAATCTTGTCACACTCTCAGTCAACATGGAGTCTCGTCTCGGACATATTTAATTGTAACAAATCTGCCAGCCCATAGTTAATTCTTCGGGTAAGAAAAGAATGTGAATCTCCCTCTCTTCAATTATTCAATTAGAAAAGCTTTGATTTTGAGCCTAAAATCTTTTCAGTTTGGTTCTTCAAATGGCTCTTCGATCTGCTATATACTCAGCAACATGCCTTGTTCTTTGCCTATTGGCCAGGTGAGTGAATTTGCTGAATATATATAATAATGCAGATAGTATTTAACTTAATGATATTATTATTGGGAATTGGAAAGTCGTAATCTTTGTTGATTTATTTTAATCTTTATATTGATTTGAGGATGATTTAAGGTTTGCTAGTTGTTTGTTATTAAGGATTGGATTGGGGATTAGTAGCAAGATATTGGTTCCACTTGAGTGTTGAAGGCTATTGATATTAATTTGATAAGTAATATGCAATTAAAGTGTGTTTTCTGTATTTATTAATTTAGGCTAGTCTAAACTCTAAATGTGTACTTGTAGAAGGGGAAATGGTGCTGATTTTTCAGTTATTCAAAAGCTTGCGTTTTTTTCATTTTCCCCTGTTTTATTGTATTATGTTTGCATTTGTAGATTGTCGGCTAATGCGGATAAATTGGAAGAGAGGACGCTGGCAATGATAAAACCGGATGGGGTTGAGGGTAACTATGTCGATATTATAAAGAAGACCATTTTGGCTTCTGGCTTTGATATCAAACAGGAGATGCAGCTTCAGCTAGATGAGAATACAGTGAAAAGTTTTTATGCAGAACATGCTGCGAGGAGCTTTTTCTCGAGCCTCGTTCAATACATGACTAGGTATTTTTCTAATCTTCAGCTTCAGATAAAGCATTCTCATGATGTAATATGATTAGAAATCCTTAATAAATGATTTATCCCTATCGAGTTAGGTGGTTTGGCTCTCTTGGTAGGTGAAGTTTAATTTCATAAACTAAGTTTGAGTGAGTTTCATTTAAGTATGTTTCTTGATAAATGATTTAATTTCATTTAAGTAAGTTTCATTTGGTTGAATATGTGGTAATCGTTCTAGACTCAGACAATCAAGCTACAGATATATGTATAGAGTCTATTCTCTCCTCCATATACAAGCTCTTTATATTAATCCCTTTTTTTGTTCTCCCTCTGCATGTGTGTCTTCATGGCCTCATCCATATTCATGTTTAGCTAGTGGCCCAGTGGTAATAATGGTTTTGGAGAAGGCAAATGCTGTAGCTGATTGGCGAGCTTTGATTGGACCTACAGATGCAACTAAAGCTAAGGTGACTCATCCAAGAAGGTGGTGAATTCGCATACTTGTTAGGGCTCTCTGTTTCGTTATTATTGAGGTTATAAAGTTTTACATTCTTGCTATTTTCTGTTTAAATTAAAGTTTCCTTGTCACTTCCAGTCTCAGAGCACTGTGTGGGCTTGACTTAGAAAGAAACTGTGTTCATGGTTCTGATTCACCAAATTCGGCTGCCAGAGAAATATCTTTTTTCTTCGAGAATTCATCTTCAGGTCAAATTTCAATACCTATCTCATTAAGCAGAAACGGCACAATTTGAATATGTCTCTTGCCATACCACTTGCTTTGCAGTTTAAATTATCAATTTATGTAAGATTGCTAGCGCATTATTTCTAAAGTGACAGCTATCATTTTTTATGTTATATTTGTCGTATTTGCTGCAGGATTTGTTTCAAAGCATGATGAATTATAAACTTATCAGTGCGCAGAAGTGGATCTTTCTCTAATGTGTACCTGAGCTTGCCCTTAAGCATAAAAAAGTCTTAGATTTTTAATATTTGCGGTGCTTTAGGTAATATCATTGGATTGTATTGGCATCACTGTTCGACATGTTATGTACTTCCCATTGTCTCCTTGTACTCTTTGCTTTGTTCATTATTGTCTTTATCTATAGAAAGTCCAAGCACTTATTTAATATAGCTGCAAGAATTTTTAGTTTGTATGGATTTCTCGAACATATCTGAATAAAATGGCTGGTTTTCATACATATATATTGCTGGTTTTCTCAAACATGTTATGTACTTCCCTTTGTCTCCTTCCCTCTTTGAATACATCGGTGGAGATGCTGTAGTTATAATTATTGTTAGAGATGGTTCTCACTATTCTAACAATGGCTTTAATTACATATTTCTTACCAAACAGACTTATAGCACTGTGTTGATATCTTCTTGTCAAAACCAAATCCTCGTCCACATTAAATTGCATGAGTTTTGTTCCAATGGCAAATAATGCTTCAGTATTTGGCCTATATATGTTTTAGATAATGTACCTGATAAATACTAGTAAATCTAAGAAGAGCATTACTCTTTTCCTTTTCAAAAAGCTTTTTACAATTTTTTTTGCTTCTCGAAAAGTAAATATGATTATATTGCTTGCACACACATATTCAGTTCAACCAAGAGTGTTTACTGCTATTGTGTTGGTCTACTGCAATCTTAGCTTCTTGAAGTATTGCAGATGCTGATAAAAATATTTTTTCTGGTTATTATTGTAATTTTGGAGTTTTCTTATAAGCCCTGAGCTTAAAATGTTTACTTCTTGATATGGAAGTCAATTTTCGTTTGTTATACCATGACCACAGATTTTGCCATTTTTCTGAAATAAAACTATGGCGGCAAAGGTGAAGAACCAAATATATGAGCATTTCAAAACCGACATTGTGTTCATTAATCATTATTAACACAAGAACATGTCCAAGTATTCAACAAATAGACTTTAGTCTGGTGTATGTACTGTGGCTTGGTGAAATTAACTATAGAAGTTTGTCCCCTTCCCATTTATCGGTGGACGAGCATTGCAATAACTTACTGACTAAATTTTGTCTATAAATGAAATGTTATGTAATAATTTGCTAGTTTTCTTTTCTCTGGTTACTGATTAGTGTTTAATAGGTTTATATGTGCCCCTTCGGTGAGTGAAAGATCTGCTTACTAGATCCTATTATAAATGAAGTATTCTTTTAATTATTTGTTCTGATATCAATTTTGTTACGTAACAATATGATGATAAAAGAACAAAAACACAAAAATCAATAAAAGACACATATTTGTTTGTTCATTTCTTCAAAACTATTATGTTTGGAGTCGACGCTGAGCCTGAATTTTTCTCAGTCTTCTACGAGTCAAATTCCATTACGCATAAGCAGACTATTTACATTAGGGACGCAACCTTAATCAAGTTTTATGTAGATTGCAATAATTTCACTGTTTTTGATGAGTTTTAGAATGATGTGCTTTATGCTCTCAACTTAATAATCTCCCACTTGGAGATATAACTTATATGCAATCAACTCTTCAATTTCTTAACAACAAACAACCTTTTATACAACGACAACGTCAATCCTCGAACTCTTCAACTTACAACGCCAATTGAAGTCATGCATAACTTCAACTTCTCTAAGGTCACTACGTTAGTCAAGATATCAACGAAATTCTCACTTCCTCGAAACATCACTTGTTGCAAAGTCTTCTTTCCTTATAGATATCGAATGTAACTAATGATGTTTCAGCTCAATATGATTTATTCTCGGGAGAAAAGTTGGATTTTTGACTTAAAAAATAACACTCTGACTATCATTATAAATGATACTATTCGCATGTCTTTTCCTCAAATCACTCAAATAGATTTGCAACCATTCCATCTATTTACTGGTCTCCATCACTGTTGCATACTCTGTTTCAATAGTATACAAAGTCACAATCATCTCAAACTCAGAAACCGAAGAAACCGGCCAACTCAGCATCAACATACCCCTTGAATTTGACATTCTTGCCTGAAAAATATAGTGTTGTCTCTTGGTACCTTGCAAGTACTCAAGGATCCACTTCACTGCTTCCTAATGATGTTTATTTAAATTGCTCATATATCCGCCCACAATTCTACTGCATATGCAATATCTAGTCTAGTACACACAACATACAATATAGAGTGTATACTGTCAACATCTGAAGCATATGGGGTTTTCTTTATATACCCACGCTCTAAATCACTACTATGTGATTCATCCTTAAATAACCTATGCTGGCTACCCAACAGAATATTCACTGTTTTTGCAATTTGCATAGTGAACATCTCCGAGACTCTCTCAACTTTTCTGCCACCTTATCTTGATTAATATGCATAACTAGGATCTAATTAGCTTTCTAAGATTCTTCATTGCAATCCGCCAAGACAATTGCTTATTCACGTGTTAAGCACAAGAACTTGATATCTACATATCATCAACATCGAATTAGATAATAAAGCTAATATTGAACTTCTTGAAGTAACAATAATGATCACCATTACATCTAGCAAAACTAATTTTATGCATGAACTCATCAAACTTCATGTACCATCGCCTCGTAGCTTGTCTTAGGTCATATAAGTTGTTCTCCAGCTTACACACAAACTCATTGTTATCTTCAAACAAGTATGGTTGTTTCATATATGTCTTTCTCAAGATCACCAAGAAGAAAGAATATTTTGACATCCATCTGTTCTAATAATAAATTCTTGCATCAACTATATTTAGAATCATTCTGATAGTAGTTAGTTTAACAATAGGAGAAAAGTATATATGTATAATCAATACATTCTTTCTACTAGAAACCTTAAGAACGAGCCTTTCCTTGTAACGTTTCTTCCATCTGCCTCTTCTTTAGTTCTGTAAATCCACTTGTTATGCCGAGTCTTCTTATCCTTTAGGAGCTCAACAAGTTCTCATGTGTTGTTAGACTTTAATGACCGCATTTTGTTTTCCATTGCAGGCTCCCACATGATCGAATTGTCACTCTCCATAACCTTTGCATAACTTTCGGGCTCACTGCTATAAATCAAGAAGAGATAGTGTAAAGAAGCTGACTACCTTTAGTTTTTGGGACATGATGTTGTTTACTTGATCTCCTCAGAGAAGCTATGGTATACTTGGTTTCAACAATGGTATCAGAGATGTTAGTGTGACTGGGATGGATATGGAGACGGTGACGGTGACGGTGATAGAGATGCGAACTTGAGATAAGAGTGGAACAGATGGTGCTAGCGTGACCCTTGTAATGCAGTCCGAAAAAATTTCCATGTATGTATGTGGAAGGATTCACACTTCAGATGGAGATTGTTAGAATATTAGATATGCGATTTTTACACATTGAAATTTAGTGAGCAAAATGAGTTTTATATCACTGAAAATGATCCATATACTATAATATCTTAAGTTCTTAGGTCAATATGTGGTGTCAAGTCTGCTTATGTGTATTTTCACTTTGATTGTCGTATTAATATCTCCTTAGTTGTTGGCTCTCTAAGTCATAACAAATTGTTTGGACGAAGATAGTCCCACATTGAAAAGGTATATGAGTGAAATTGTGTATCTAGAAATGCATAGTATCTCTAGTAGCATGAGACGTTTTGAGATGAAGTCCAAAAAGAAATTCATGAAGACTACTAGGTCCCCATTGAACAAAATCATACAATTTGATGTGCCATAATTTTACTCCCATGACTATTATTGTAATTTGTAAAGATATAATTTTAACAAAAGTCACCTTTTTTATCACACAGGTTAACAATTTTTTGCCGTACTGCTCTGCAAATATATTATAGCCACTATATATTCAAGATCCAATGAAATGTGAGTTAGTCAACGAGTGATGATTGCCATTTTATGGATGAAAGCAGTCCACACCCTGTAGTATCTTTCTCTCTTTGATGGAAGAGTCAAACATTCCACATTTAGTAAGGTTTCAATCTCTTTTGCATGAATTCGGGTTTAAATATCTCGACCCTTGTAATATTATTACGTGGCTTTTCTTTCTTTTTGTTAGAAAAAGTTGTATATTTTCTTGGTGAATGTGTTTTTTCTTCAAGTTCTTTCTTTTACATGCATCTCGAGGAATATGTGTAAATACATACACGAAGGAACTCAAAAAAGAACTCCAAAGAAATATGGTGACGGCATCAGTGACATATTTCACATGATTTAAAAAAGGACGAATATAGAGTGGGATATTTCAGTAAGAACTTCATAGAAACTTGATGACGGCCTGAATGACGTTGGTCCTATTAAAATATAGTTCAAGTTTGTTAGGAAACATCTTCTATTGGTTAATCTTCCAGTGATGTTTTCTTTTGTCTTTAGTCCAGACATTGTCTGCAAAATTAATCTTATGACTTATTGAGTTATTTCGAGAAAACTATTAAAAGGATATTATTATGTACACTAGATTTGATTATACAAGTAGGGATACCTAGATATGAGTATAGTGCGGTATGAATGAGGTGAAATAGATTTTCTAAAATCTCAAATACGTTATGTTGGAGATATGGCTAATATTTTTATATTAATATTTGTATTGAGCATTAATAGTTAAAAAAAAAAAAAAAACCTAGGGTGCATACAATTAATAATATAAATCATATAAATCATCATTTCCAAACACATTACTTTAGTAAAGCATAAAACAGGTTTGAGAATATATAATAATAAAAAAAAAAACTTTTATCTTTCGTACAGATTAAACTTTTGATTTTCTTTTTAAATATATAAAAAAATGAAATTAATTTTTTTAGCAATAGAAGCTAAATAAAATAGAGATATAACAATAAAAAGAACAAACTGAGAATGAGTTAATGAATCTCCAAGGCTTGAATATTAATTAAGAAATGAAGATGGAAAAATGGAGCATGAAGGAAGCTATCACCATTAGTTTTTAATGAAGAAAAAACAATATAAAAAATAGATGAAAAATCTCATTTTACGTAATTCAAATATATTACTTATTGTAATTTTACCTTATGATTTTAATATTAATATTTTTAATATTAAAGTTAGAATTCTATAAAATTTACTAAGACCGTAATGAGGACGTACCAAAACAAACTGGAGACTAGAGTATTAAAGATGGATGTGGTTGTGTCGGGGCCGTGTCAAAACCGTGTCAAAACTGTATTCAAACCATGTTTGAAGCTCTATCGAGTTATTTTTTGTGATTTTTTTCTTTACAGATACTCCATAGGACGTATGAGATTCGTATGAGAGCCCTATCAGTGTAGTATTCAAGTATCAAGGATTCATTACGTGCATATGGGATTTTTCAAATTATTTCTACGACATATATAGAAATATCCAAGAATATATTCTAACTAACCGTACATCAACACTTTTGATCGTGTTTTGATTTTAGTTATCATTTATGAGATTTTACAACATGTGTCATCGTTTATTTATGTTTGTTCAAACATAGTATTTCATAATTCTTCCAATTCCATCTTTTTATTTTTATTTTATGTGTCAGATACAAACATTATTCTGATAAGTTTCAACTTCAAGGGGCTCCAACTTTTTGCAACCAACAATTAATTTTCCAATTTAATCTAACGCAGTCCAACTTTGTTATTATGTTATTAATTTGATGTATAAATCTGCCTGAGAATCATTTTAACATAAAATTATGATGTCCTGATATTACTCTAATTCTATTCATTAATAACATAAAACTAACAATATTATTGTATCTGGCTTTAACAGTACTGTTCGGCAATAGAATTTTGAAGTTCTCCTATCAGAGTTACTGAACAGTCTTAGCCGCAATTACATAATCTGGTTCAGTTGATTTATTAATTAAGAATTAAGATCGGTTGCCATAATATCCAATCATCTTAAGACTTTGATCAATACGGACTGGATCAGATGCCCTGTGATTCTGCTGCCTAGAGGAAATTGTTGTATGGTCAACTATTCTTTCACATTTATATATATATATATATATATATATATATATATATATATATATATATATATATATGGGACGTGTCGTAAATATTGAGGAAACTTGTCATATAAATATAAAATAATGAACAGTGACTTTACACGACTTTCTCATCGTGGAGGCGTTAAATTTTTTATTTTCGGAGCAATTTATTACACGATCAAGTAGCATCACTCGTCTCATTTTACACGCTGAAGTTCAATTTGGATTTGGCACTTAATTATGTCATGAGAAATTGAGCAGGAAAACAAAAATTGAAATTTATAACGAAAAGAAGAGCAGAACTATCAATTTTATATGAAGATTTTCGGGGTAGGAATATTCAAATCAGAGCTAAAGTTTGCTTGAAAAGTTGAGGCGGGAGAAAGAACTCTGAGATTAATGAATATAAGTATATTTTTTAAATTTAAGAGAGATGTTACTAATTTTAATTAACTTATCTAGGGAAGAGAATCTGAATTATCATTAATATATATAAGATTATCTATGTAAGATTTCCATTTTAGTGGTTTAACCCAATAGAAATAAGAAACTAGAAAAGAAAGATGTATTAGTTACGGAGTTGATAGAAAGGATAATAATTTTCTATCCAATTAGGGATTTTGCTATGAATATATCAACTCCCACTTAATTAGACTAGAGTTTCTATCATTTTCTAATGTATTTATATTAATAATAATGTGGTTGCAGCACCTCATCGTTCACCTACGACACAAAATAATTTCTCCTTTGGGCTGATTATCTAATCTACCTGGGAAGTGAAGGCTAATGACAGTTTTGTTGTAAATGCAATGTGAATGACCTTTTGTCTTGCACTTTTTTGAACAAACAATTGTGTTCTAGTTCCTCATCCAAAAATTTAAATCGACAAAGTTGATTTATTTTCAATAGGTTAGAACCTGAACAAGCAATTTTTTATTTTTTTTTTATAACACGAACATGCAAATTTCAATATTGTGTACCGAATGAATAAATACACTTTTGTTTTTTTGAACGTGTTCAATTCAGTGTTTTGAAAATCGGACCGGACCGGCTGGTTGAACCG
Organism: Misopates orontium; assembly: GCA_946800315.1. Taxonomy (NCBI): domain Eukaryota; kingdom Viridiplantae; phylum Streptophyta; class Magnoliopsida; order Lamiales; family Plantaginaceae; genus Misopates; species Misopates orontium. Next base: position 44,897,444 of record OX326949.1, read on the forward strand.
GTTGGATCGGGGCCCGGACCCTTGTCCGGATGCTGGTCGAACCGGTTCGACTGCCGGTTCGACCGCCGGTTCATCCGGTTAGACCAGTAAAACCAGTGAACCGGTGGCCTTACCGGTTCAATGTCCGGTCCAGTTTTAAAAACATTGGTTCAATTACATTCATGCATATTAAGTAAGTAAGCTTTTAATCTTGGCTGAAAGAGGTAGTCACTCGAGCTATACCCAATGACTGCTATGCCCTTTTCCTTCTTTTTTTTTGTTACTTGGCCAATTTGAGAGAAAAAGATGTAGGGGTAAATTAATTGTTTTGCAACAATTGTCAACAGTGAGAAATTGTTATAGTCTCGTTTTTCATATGATTAAATGCAACCCATTTATCTCAAGGTGGAGACTTATTTGAATTAACTGAATATAATGAACTTTTCTCAAAATTTGATTCTTAACTCTCTATTGGAATATATTTGTTTCTCTATTTGTGAATACAATTGTCACTGGAGAATGAGAGAATTTGGACAAACCCTAGGAGGATCTTACGCTGAAAGAAAAATATTTGAGGATTTTACGCTGTTGTCGGTCTCGACAAATCTTCCAATTAGATGCATAACTGTAATATTGTTCACATATTATTATGCACGAATCGCACGGCTTCTGTTTTTTTAAGAGCCACGCTGTCCGCTTTTTTATTAGATCATTAATATCGAAGCATAAGATAATCGATGTTAATTATAAACGTCGAATTAATATCTCGAAGAGGCATAACGACTTGAACTGATCATAAGTTTTTTAAATCACAATAATATCGGTAATTTAAATACGCGTTTTACATATTATAGGCAAATAATAACTTCCGAGTTATCGGGCATAAGTCCCAATAATATCGGTATTTAACGTTTAAAAATAATAACAGTAGAACTGAAAATAAAAGCTAAAGAATATATAAGAAAATAAGTCAACAAATTTTCGAAAGATAAAAAAAAATATCAAGTCAATATAAAGTTATAAAGAGCATTAAAAATATTATTATCATATTTTGTTTTACACCATACTAACTTATAAAAAAAAAAAATTCCTCTTATCCTCACATATATCTCACGTATTATAAATCAATAACTATAAGCTAATCTAAAAGTAAACATTGATCAAATAGGACAATGAATATATATTGATTTATTTTTTATATAAGAGATGAATTTCAACAATAACAAATTTATATTCGAGATATCTAAAGCTAAATACCAATTAATTTCAATTACATATGAAAATTTGTATTCTGTAAGTAAAATATGATTTAAGTCATAAATAATTGTTACAAAATAAATAGAATAGACTAATGTCATAAGCCCTGTGAAAAAAGGCCCTTCGGTGCAAGTTGGGGCCAATTTTGTCATGGATGAGGTAAAACACTACTAAAATTATTGTTTTACTAGCAGTTGTGTACTTTGAATCAACAAATCATGATTGGAATGTGAAAAAAGGAGTTCGCTGGATACCTTTGATCTTGAACTTCTTCTTCATATTTGTATTCTTATTTTTTACACATAGCTTATACGAAGACGAAAATATTGTCATAGGTGCATTTTCGGGGCAAAAAATTAGTTAGAAACACACACACACACACACACATATATATATATATATATATTATAAAATACTAATTATTTTATGTGCATATTTTTTTGATAGATTATAATAATATGTGCTTAAGTAAGCTCGAATGTTCTTCACCTCCTATATTAGTACGTAATATATATTATCCTAGGCAAAAGAATATCCCTTGTCACTTAGTGCATGAATTTTAGCTTTGTAGAATTGCTCGTTTGGAATCAAGAATCTAGTGTCATTAATTAATTTATGTATTGACGAATATTTACTATTCTTGTACACAACTTGGTCCAATTTAGACCACTCCAGTTTGATGAAAAACCAGCAGCTCCTCACTTCTCCTTTCTAGTTATTATGGTGTTCATAATCTTTTTATTATTTTATATTCATCCGCCCAATGCTCCTTCGAGAAAACACTATTCACTTCCAACAATTAACATAAATTATACTCTGCACGAGTGGTGATTAAGGGCTTAATACAATCACAATTTATGGTCAATTTCGTGTCACCTTGCTAACCATTGGATACATGTTTGTATTTTCGAGATTAGCACTAAACTTCCGTACCTCAAGATTATCACTCCCTTAATCTCATGGATTAGGAAGGCGCCACGAGTACTTAATTTAAAAATTACACACAAACAATCCGCAAAACTCTCATGCATGTGTGCTGACCTTGCATATTAAATTAAACTAACACTGGTATATAAAGAAGAATGTTTCTTTGTTGGGACAAATTAACCAGGTATATTTGTTCACATATTGAGACTTGATACATACTAGGTTGAGTCTGTGTGCTTACACCACTAGAATTTTAAGTGGAGTTTTTAAAAGTATTTTGGAACTTGGACCAGTACAAAAGCTGCTAGACTGTTCATTATATATTTTCATAACATATTGATCTTTATTCATTTGTCCCAAAGCTTACTCTCATTGGCTCCTTGGATCTGCTGAGTTTTTCTCACTATTTCTCTTCAAGAAGACTACCACACAAGAATTAATCATTTTTGAAGCAATTGTGAAGAATTTTGGAGTCTGTTCTTTACAAAATGAAGGTAGAGGCAGAGGAAAAATATGATTCTTTTTTTTCCTAATTGGATTAGCCTTAAAATTTATGGAATATTAAGTGTGGTTTCATTTTGTTTGGCTGCAGTTCTTTAACTGGATGCAAAACAAGTTAAATGGAGCACAAGGAAACAAAAGGCCTAATGCAGTTCCTTCTAAGAGTAAGCATTTTTCGACATAACAAGATTTCTTTTTGTTAAGTTGAAGTAGAACCATAGACATTCTTGTTCATATTTTGACTGTAATCATACACAAATATTTGATATATTCTCAGTTATTATGTCATTGCACTTCATCGGTATTTCATTCAAATTGCATGCGTCGTTTCGTGTTAAAAAAAAGCTATCTTTGTTCTTACACTTCTCTTCAAGACTTTTGCGAATTCATTTGTTCCAAAACAATCTGCAAACTCAGTACTTACTCTATTTTATCTAAATTGTGCAGATCATATGATGAAAGAACCTTCCAAGGAAGAATTCAGTGACTGGCCTGATAGTTTTCTGGCTATCGGAACTTTAGGCAATGCAGATCTAACAGAGAAGCAAGAGATTCAAATCGCGCAAAACCAAGAAAAAGAAATTCCTCAAGAAGAAGAATGTTCCTCTGCCGATTTCTCAGAATTCACAGCTGAGGAAGTAGGGAACTTACAAAAGGAACTGACAAAACTTTTATCGCGCAAACATGCCTCTAATGCCGAGGAACAAATCACTGATCTACCATTGGATAGATTCCTCAACTGCCCTTCAAGCTTGGAGGTAGACCGTATGGCTTCAGACAGATTCAGCAGTGTATCAGATGATAAAGACGAAGAAGAAATTGATCGAACCATTAGAATTATCCTAGGAAGATGCAAAGATGTTTGTGAGAAGAAGACCAAGAAGAAAGCGATTGGGAAAAAATCGCTATCGTTTCTTTTCAAGAAAATGTTTGTTTGCAGTAGTGGATTTGCACCAAGTCCTAATCTGCGAGACACATTTCAAGAATCAAGAATGGAGAAGGTAAAAACCGCGCTTATAAGTTCTCATGTGTAGATGAATTTTCTACACAAATCACTTACATTTTCTTCTCATCCTATATTCAGCTTTTGAGGACAATACTTAGCAAGACAATGCACCCTCAAAATTCTTCTAGAGCGTCATCAAAAAAGAATTATCTTGAGGAATCAAAGGCAGAGAAAGACGAAAAATCACAGGACAATAGTCAGGAGGGATCCAAATGGATCAAGAACGACTCCGAATGTGAGTCCCTCTTTACTTGTTCATACATATTTCAAATTCATGTTACTACAACATTTTATCTAGTACTAACAACCTTTCTTTCTTTTATTGCAGATATTGTACTAGAGATTTAAATACACCTCCAGTTTGTGAAGATCTAGAATCAAAGAAAATAATAGAGGGGTCGAAACAGAGTTGTCAATAAATACATTAGAGGTTGGCACATGAGCTGACCGCATTATACTGAAATTAGCTTGATGTTGATGTGAAGGGCAAGGAAAATTGTTTCTTTTTTTCATGGTTGTGTTCATGATTGGAGTGGATGCAGAACATGCTATGCCTATGTTGTTCTCATTGATTTTTTTGTAGTTTTTTTGGCTCCTGCCAACATTTTCTACAGCTGTAACGGAGGCATTTACATAACCTTCTCAACATTCATCAACTTAGTCAATAAAATAGTTATACTTTAAAGACTATACTGCTAATTTTTCTTTAGTCTTTATTTCATGATTGAAGCTGGGATACTGTGTTTTGTATAGCACATATGAAATTTATTATTGAGATTCAGAGTGAAAAGCTTAGAGCAATATAAACCAGTCAAAAATCAATCACATTTGTTGACATAACTCTATTTACCATCAAAGGAACCAACTGCATTTCTCTCTTTTCATGTCAATTTACAGTTAGTAATTTTAAGGCTTTGCTAATATTTCTATATACTAATAGAAAGCAACTCATCCCGGTCCCAAGTTGGATTTCTCCACAGGGAGTAATTTGATTATATACCTTATCGATTGTCATACTAGGTTTTCCTAATGTAATTTGAGCGATTGACTTTGTTCGTAGACTACTGCGTCCATTTCGGTTATCTAGTGCGCATCCTATACTTTGCAACATAAAAAATGCTTCTTCTTTTTTTTTTTTTAATAAATTCTTCGATTATCAGCATTGTTTCCAAAATATATTCATTGATTTTTTTCTTTAGAATGTTCTTTTTCCAATTTTACAAAAAATTAAGCAACTTTTGAAATATTTTTTGAAAAGAAAATTATTAGACAACACAAAGAAACATTTGCTTAATGAACGCGCAAAATAGAACACACGTACATACATATTGCAAAACCCGAATTTGGGGATTAAGCCCAGAGCCTGTGTGCAAAACTAGGGTTTCACAAGATCCGATCTTGAACAAAAAAGTCAAACAAAAACTCTTCTGACCCCTTTTCTTGACAAAAATTATTCTGGGGTGTGACTGCAAAAGAGGGATAAGTTTGGAGTTGCAAATGCAATTTGTTTCTGTGATAAAAATTGGATCTTTTTTGTAAAACCGAAAAAAGTTGAAATCTTTTCGATGTCTTGGGCAGGCCCGGAAGATGTTTATCTCTCTACTTCTCTTGCCAGCTATCTTGACAGTAAGATTTTAATCTTTAATTTTTCAATTTAAAGTTGGGCATGTTTTTTATTGAAGTGTATGTACTCAATTTTATTTGGCATTGGTTGTTCTTGAAGTTGTTTATTTGTGCTTTATGAAGTGGGAATTGATTTTGGAATTTGTATGTTTTTTGGGTTTTGGGTTCTTGATGGAGATTTGAGGAGTTTTAGTTGGTTTGTTTTTCCCGCTTTCGATTGTTAATTGTTGTGGCAGATGATTGGGCTTTGTTGAAGTAGTTTAGGAGATTATTTTGGAGTTTTGAGATGTGGATGATTAGGATTGAAGTACCCTGCTTCAGTTTCTTGTAAAATGAATGATGTAAAGGATTGTGTGTCTTAAGCAGCTGACTGCTTGTGAAGAAGAAAAAGAAAGGGCTTTTGATGACAAATGCACTATCGATATTGACTAGTTATGCTTGCTGGACAATTATGGAATGTGAAGATAGACATGGTCATTAGCCATAATAGGGTTTCGTTTTTGTCGTCTTTGAAAGCCCTTTGTATAGGTATAGCTGTATGGTTTGGATTTGGAAAGCTGTACGTGAGGAAACCAAGAAAATTGAGCCAATATAGATGTTTTCTACCTTTTCTTTGCTTACCATTCCCGACCAATAATTACAAGGTCTAATGGAGATCTTAAGACGTTGACAACTCATTACAATCACCATGTTCTATAGGATATTGGGAACTTGGAATGCCACCTTTAAAATAAGAAATAACTGTTAGTTTCTGTCCCTCAATGCCGACTTCAAGTTAATTCTTTTCAGCCTCTTTGATGACCATCATTTACTGTTACAGAGCAAAGTTTCCTGAGGCCTCACTTCAACTTTTTGTTGTTGGCGAAACAAGAAATAAGATAAACTTTGACCGACAAGTAAATTTTAAGATACCTTCCTCTTTCCTTTTTATAACTCGGCGGAGATCCTGCCAGTGATGAAGTTGTTCTGGTCATTTTACATTGAAATGGGTAAATATGAAAAGCTTTGTTTGCTCCTTCTTTGGATTTTTGTCTGAAAGCGGTGTACATCATTGTGTAAATTATTTCTGCTTCTGTAGATGAATGATAGCACAATCGATAACTGAAAACCATTGTCATTAGTATCTTTTTGTATGTTTAGTATGTTAAGACTTTACATCTGTATTGTTTTATGTATGTGTCTGCATGTATATGATAGTAATTCTATTTTATTATTGAGGTTTGAAATGAAAATAACGAGAAACTGATGATTTTGTCGAGGACAATTAGGGGAAAATGAAGCCATTTGCTAACCTAATATCTTGTTGTTGCAAGCAATCACCCATGTAAATTTATCTGGTACATCTTGCTCTATTTGCCTTAAATCTGAATAATATTATGTATTTTCACTGACATGGGTTCAGAAGATAAGCCGCCTTCATATTCATTTATGCATATGCTTATTAATATAGGAAATATCATTAGGAAATTGTTTTTTTCAGGTTTGATATAGTACTATTTCTCTTTCAGCATTCTTCTACTTTTTCTCTCATAAGGCCTCCCCACTTTGCACTATATATATTGCTGTTCAAAAGAAAGTCTTTCACATCTCATTGACTGTCTATTTAAACTAGATCTCAAATCATTTTTTAATTTTCGTATGCATTTCACTTAATATTGCATGAGTTTATTTAATTGTGAAATTGATTTTTTTTTTTTTTTTTGCATTGTCATGTTTGTGAATGTGGTTTCGTCTTACAGTTCTTTATTGCAGCCTGTTTCTTACCTTTTCAACATTACTTTTCAGAGAAACTTCTTGTATTACTTAGAGATGGCCGGAAACTATTAGGGATTCTTCGTTCCTTTGATCAATTTGGTACTATTTTGAACTCATTACATATTTTGCGTGCCTTGTTTTTGAATTAATGGTTAACAAAATTCAACATCACAATGTAGCTAATGCGGTTCTAGAAGGTGCATGCGAGCGTGTTATTGTTGGTGAAATTTATTCTGACATCCCATTAGGATTATACGTAATACGTGGAGAAAACGTTGTCTTGATAGGGGAGCTGGTATGTACGGCTCTTTAATTTGCTGATATTTGCTCTCACGACATGCTATATCCCCTTTTTGGCTTACATGAGGCTTAATTTTCAGGACTTGGAAAAAGATGAACTTCCCCCACACATGACTCGTGTTTCAACTGAGGAGATAAAAAGGGTAAGTTCTACTTTTTGTGTTTATTAGCTGACGTCTTGTGGATGTCGTCATTAGAGGAATGCTGATGACATAGTCAGGTTTCGTATATTTTGGGAGTTTGGCTTTTTCTTGTTTTGTTTTCATGCCTGAGTTTTTACTTGATTAGCTTTTCCCACAAGTAATTTGCTTTCAAACGAAATACTATATGCCTAAGATCATTTCTTTTAATTGGTTCATACGTAATCCACTTAATCTTCTTCTCGATCTAAATGTATAAGAACTTTGATATCGTCCAATTCTTTTGAGTCTTTTGAGGAGCATAAGTTTTTGGTGTTTTATCAGGCACAAAAAGCGGAAAGGGAGGCTTCAGAACTCAAGGGTACTATGAAAAAGAGATTTGATTTTCTTGATATGGATTGAACAATCACAACTTTAGACATCCACAGTTGTTATTTTTGGTTCAAGGCCTACGCCTTGACGTCTGCAAATATTAGCGCCGATGCAGCATCGCAAATTTATGGTTGGCTGGAGTGTCATTTTACCTCTCTCATTCATTTTCGTTCCGTTTGAAATAATTTTGTTTTCTGTTAGATGTTGCTCAAAGTGTTGGAGATGGTCATGAACTGCATTTTGTTGTATGAAATGGTAAAAATATAATGTGGGGGGTTCTTCCTAAGTATTTTGTTTTTGGAAGGACTTTGAGACTTTGTTCACTTTGGTTGATGATATTGTATAGACATGAGTAATGAATGGGTTCTGCTGATTTTCTGACCAAACTTTGTAAAGTCTTGTACTTGGATCCTCACATTATTCATCAATGATTTCAGAAATTGTCAGCAAAATTGTGAAATTAAAAACCTCGTAACTTAACCGACAGCCACCGACATAGAATCAGAATTAACTGGCCCCAGCTCAACGCTGGCTCTGTTAAGAGATTGCAATCCAATGCAGTCGGTTGCACGAGAGTTTGATTACATGTCAAATATAAAAATCCAGCGGAAATTTAACGACTTCATAACTCAAGGCAAAACCATTTTTGAATGGTCATTGGGATGTGCTTTAGACATACTATGGTGAACAAAAAGTGAAGATGAAAACGGAGGAGAGAAGAAAGAGAAATAGATAGAGAGAGAGGAAAGAGAAATATTGGAGATGAAGATATGAAAGAGAAAGAAAAGGGTAAATGTGTGAGTATTAGATATATTTTCTTATATCTTTTTCTTAATTTATTGAAAGGGTAAAATAGTTATTTAATACTCATAGGGAGTGTTATTGATATTATTGAAATCTCAGGGGGTGTCACTGATATTATCGGCGGGTTTAAATTGTGAGAAAAGTATAGTAATATTTCAGTATAAAAACAAAAATATAATCTACTTTTCGTTCTAAAAAATAACAAAAACAATACAATAACTTAATAAAATACTTAAACCACAACATAACTTAACTAAAATAACTATATAAGAATGTAAACGAACATTTTATCTACGTAAGTCATAAAAGAATAATTTAGAGCGATTCCAAGTCCAAAATACAACTATCAAACAACATAAAATTAACAAAAAATAAATATAAAATTATATAACCATATGACTTCCAAAAACTTTTCTTGCTCCCCTTATTTCTCTACAAATTTATAAACTATGGTGTATGCGGGCGGATTTTGGTGGATCGGACGGATCTGGCGGGTCTTAAACACCGTTACGTAAGCTTCTTTAAGTTTCAAAAATATTTCTATTTTAAATTAACAAATAAAGTAATTTTATTCTCCCAATGTTTAAATGCTTTTACCTTATTATAAAACTAAAGTCATACAATATCTTAAATTTTCAAAATTTTTAAGTAATAAAATATCTTAATCTAGTTTTAATCTTTAACATGAAAACTTAAATAGATTCTTCTAGGTTTTAAAAATATGAAACTAAAATACGCAGGGGAGGTGTATGTAATTACACTGAATCTTAGGGGTTGAGCTGTAATTATCCCTTCAATTTATACGCCCCATTACACAATTAAACCCCATTATAAATACTCCCCCTCCCCCCCAAAAAGAATCAAAATCAAATTAGAGAGAGATGCAACACAAACAAGAAAGTTCAAAAATCGTTAGACGCCGTAGGGAAATCTGCTTTCGAATCACTGCTTGATAAGTATCGTAGTCTGAAAAATGTGAAACACTGAGAAGACGTAGTAGAATGGGGCGAGAGAGTGTGATCATGATGATGGAAAGAGAATAAAGATCTTCGCAATGGCATCAATATGGAATGGGTCAGACAAGCTGTAGATATTTACAATCGTGCAATGGAACTTGTGATTGCCTAGGATTCTTTCAAATTGTACATCCGAGTGAACGGAAATGGATTCGCCACTAAAATGAAGAAGAAACTAGTGTTTCTCCAGAACATTTCGAGGATAAGCTAGGGAGTTTGTTAAAGACCTTCAAACGACAAATATGGAGATCGATCGTCAAATTGAATTGAAAGCCGAGTTTGTCCGCGGTTTTGATTGACAGATTGCCTATCTTTTGCTCATTCACGGGTATTCCAGTGACGCCTTATCTTCTGCTCATTCAAATGAGTTAATTCTGTCAGTCCGTTGAGTTTCTTGATTTTGTTGAATGTAAATTGACTAGTTTTAGTTTCGGAATAACGATAGAAATTTGTGACTTCAGTACATTCTTGATTTTCTGTTAAACAATCTGATTTCGTGCCTATTACAGACGGTGACGATTTCTTGGATTTTATGCTTCGTCAATGATTTGCTTTATGATTTCATGTTTTAGTACCCAAATTAAAGGGTTAACTTGTCTCTTTATTTAAATTTGTGTGGGCAAATAATATACCTTGTGACGAATAATGCGACTCACAATCTTGTCGATTGGTCTTCCTGCTCAACTACTACAATAGCATGCGATCTGCAATTCATCTTTTGTTTTGTGACGGGATCTTTTGTTATTGACTTAATGTGAGTTTGTTCTGTCCTAGGTTGCACCGATACCGATACGAGATACGGATACGACACCATACGGACACGGAACACTGATTTTTAAAATATTACATGATACTATACGTTTAGAATACGTTGAATACTTTATATTAATAATTTAATTTAAATAACATCGTGATAAAATTTGAGTGTTTTGGTTTATAAAATTTCTGATTTCATATGAACTAAAATATAAAAATTATAGAAAATTAATCAAAAGCAAAGCGAACGGCTAAACCCAAGAAATGGATCCTTCTTTTTCTTTCTCACGAGAAAATGTGAGTAGATCCCCCAATTTGTTTCTCCTTTCTATAACTTTGTTCTTTCGCAATTGAAAGAATTGCACCCGCAACACATTTGTTCATACTTTTCTTCAGTGACATTTGCAAATTTAAGTTCATATTTACTTGATATATTCCAAAGTAAGCTTGTCCGTATTTTTTAAAATTAGCAAAGCCCCCATAAATTATGGATACATATCGGATACGCGTATCCTATTTTTAATAAATAAATAAATAATCGAATACGCCAGCGTGTCCGATACGTATCTAGCCCGCAGTTCCACCCTACAACACTAACTTGTAATCAGAGTTAAAACAATTGATCACTCTCACTAGTCTTCTCGTTTTCACCAGAGATCTCGCTTGTGAGGTTATTTTGAGTTTCAAGATACAAAGATATGTGGATGATTTAGGATTGTAGTGCCCTGCTGCAGTTTCTTGTAAATGATAGTATGATGTAAAGGATTTAGTTCTTAAGCAGCTAACTGCTTGCGAAGTAGGAAAAGAAAGGACTTCTTATGACAAATGCACTATGGATATTGACTAGTTACGATGGCTACACGGTTATGGAATTTGAAGATAAACATGGTCATGAGTCATAATAGGGCGTCTTCCATTTATGTGGTCTTTGAAGAAATTGCCATTTGGAATGGAATAACTTGTGGTCTGGATTTAGAAAGCTGTACGTGAAAAAAAACCAAGAAAATCGAGCCAATATTAGATGTCTTCTACCTTTTTCATCTTTGCCTAACCTTTTCGTTAACCTTCTCAACGAATAATGACTAGGTCTAATGGAGATCTTAAGACGTTGAGAACACATTACGGTCACCATGTTCTCTAGATAATGGAAACTTGGAATGCTACCTCTAAAAATAAGAAATAATCGTTAATATATGTCCCCAAAACTTTCTATTGCCAAGTTCCAATTAATACCTTTCAGCCTTTCTTTGGATGACCATCAGTTTCTGTGACAGAGCAAAGTTTCCTCAGAACTTATCAACTTTTAGTTTTTGGCGAAACAAGACTTAAGATAAACTTTAACCGACATGCAAATTTTAAGATACCTTCCTCTTTCCTTTTTATTCTGAACCCGTGGAGATCCTGCCATTGATGAAGTTGTTCTGGTCATTTTACCTTGGAATAAGACATTCTGATAAATATGAAAAGCTCTGTTTGCTTCCTTCTTTGGGTTTTTCTTTAAAGGCGGTGTACATCATTTTGTAAATTTATTCTACTTCTGTAGGTGAATGATAGCACAACCGATAGCTGAAAACCATTGTCATTGGTAGTTTTCTGTATGTTTAGTATGTTAAGACTTTACATCTGCATTGTTTTATGTATGTGTCTGCATGCATATGATGGTTCATTCTGTTGTCCTATAACTATACGGGAGGTTTGAAATGAAATGACCAGAAAATGATGATTTTGTCGAGCACAATTAGGGGAAAATGGGGCCATTTGCTAACCTAATATCTTGTTGTTGCAAGAAATTACCCATGTCAATGTATCCGGTACATCTTGCTCTATATGCCCGTGAATCTGAATTATATAAAGTAATTTCACTGATATGAGTTCAGAAGATAAGCTGCCTTCACATTCATCTATGCATAGGCTTATTACTATAGGAAACATTGTTAGGAAATTGTTGTTTTCAGGTTTGATATAGTACTATTTCTCTTTCAGCATTCTTCTACCTTTTCCCTCATAAGGCCTCCTCACTGTGCACGTTTCTCCACGAATTACGTATAATCCTAATGGGATGTCAGAATAAATTTCACCAACAATGACACACTCGCATGAGCCTTCAAGCACCGCATTAGCTACAATGTGATGTTGAATTTTGTTAACCATTAATTCAGAAACAAGGCAGGCAAAATATGTAATGAGTTCAAACTAGTACCAAATTGATCAAAGGAACGAAGAATTCCTAATAGTTTCCGGCCATCTCTAAGTAATACAAGAAGTTTCTCTGAAAAGTATGTTGAAAAGGTAAGAAACAGGCTGCAATAAAGAACTGTAAGACGAAACCACATTCACAAACATGATAATGCCAAAACAAAACAAAAAATCAGTTTCACAATCAAATAAACTCATGCAACATTCAGTGAAATGCATACAACGATTAGAAAAAAGCTTTGTCTTGATAGGGGAGCTGGTATGCACGGCTCTTTAATTTGCTAATATTTGCTTTTGCGACATGCTATATCCCTTTTTGGCTTACATGAGGCCTATTTTCAGGACTTGGAAAAAGAGGAACTTCCCCCGCACATGACTCGTGTTTCAACTGAGGAGATAAAAAGGGTAAGTTCTACTTTTTGTGTTTATTAGCTGACGTCTTGTGGATGTCGTCATTAGAGGAATGCGGATGACAGAGTCAGTTTTCGTATATTTTGGAGTTTGGCTTTTTTTTTTGTTTCCATGCATGACTTTTAACTTGATTAGCTTTTCCCACTAGTAATGTGTTTTCTTAAGGAGTGCTTTATGTCTTAGATCATTTCTTTTAATTGGTTCAAACGTAATCCACTTAAGCGTATCTCGATCTAACTGTATAAGAACTTTGATATCATCCAATTTTTTCGAGTCTTGAGGAGCATATCTTTTTCGTGTTTTATCAGGCACAAAAAGCGGAAAGGGAGGCTTCAGAACTGAAGGGTACTATGAAACAGAGATTTGATTTCCTCGATATGGATTGAACAATTGCAACTTTATGACATCCACAGTTGTTATTTTTGGTTCAAGGCAACGCCTTGACGTCTGCAAATATTAGCGCGGATGCAGCATCGCAAATTTATGGTTGCATGGAGTGTCATTTTTAACGCTTTTTCTCTTTCTCTCTCTCTCTCTCTCTCTCATTCATTTCCGTTGCATTTGAAATAATTTAGTTTTCTGTTAGATGTTGCTCAAGTGTTGGAGATGGTCATGAACTGCATTTTGTTGTATGAAATGGTGAAAAATATGATGTGGGGGGTTCTTCCTAAGTATTTTGGTTTTGGAAGGACTTTGAGACTTTGTTCACTTTGGTTGATGATATTGTATAGACATGAGTAATGAATGGGTTCTGCTGATTCTCTGACCAACTTTGTAAAGTCTTGTACTTGGATTCTCATATTATTCATCAATGATTTCAGAAAAATGGTTATTGTTATATGGCAGAAAAATTGTGAAATTAAAAACCTCGTAACTTAACCGATAGCCACCGACATAGATTCAGAATTAACTGGGCCCAGCTCAACACTAGCTCCGTTAAGAGATTGCAATCCAATGCAGTCGATTACACGAGAGTTTGATTACATGTCAAATAAAAAATTCCGGCGGAAATTTAGCGACTTCATAATTCAAGGCAAAACCATTTCAATATTCTTTAAAACATCCAATTAAAATCTCAACTTTTTTTAATAGTTCAGAAACCAATATTAAATATAATTTAATTTGTTGGTTCGTCTCTTTTTGACAGGAAATTATTGTACCAACCAAGCTTATGGTTTATCTTGTCATTAATTTTGGTAAAGCTTAACTATTTTTTTAATAGAAATGAATAAGAAAATAAGAATTTAAGATCCTTTTGTCATTTATATGACATCTTTGAAAGTGATTGGGCGGTTTCTATTTACTATTGTATGCTTACAAGCAAAGGAATCTAGTTGTACGATCCAACCTTTGATCAATTAATAGTTTCACTTAAGACTATTTTGTTCGAAATGGAACTTTTAGTATAATTTGTGTCGATAAGGCGATCATGTGTGACATATACGTACCACACAACCGCATAAATCGCCTGAATGTCGGGTCTTTCCCTACCGTCAACTCAATGTCGTCTACAAGTTGACAAAAAGCTAAACTTTACTAAATAATCGAGAAAAGCCTATCTATCTTATTAGTCAAACGTGCTAGCTGCAAACAAACTAAATCACTAATTAGTAATTAGAAAGTGCGTCAAAAAGTGCAGTAAATATTGTTCTGCCTGATGCATTCATAATCAGAGAAAGAAAAAAAAAAAAGAATCAAACTAAAATTTCTTTAAAATATAGTCAGAAAAGACTACTTTTAACATATGATGATACTAACCCAATTAAAAAGCCGGATCTGACTTAATCGTTGACTTTGTACCTGCACTCGCACACACCAAATAACTCCCCCCAGTTCCTTCCTCACTCAAATAATATAAGACCCTGACTTTTAATCAGAGTTAAGACAATTTGACCACACTCATTTTAGTCTTCTCGTTTTCACCATTTTCACCAGAGAGAGATCTAGCAGATTTTGTGCTCCAGTCAATTTTGCTCGCAGCAGCAATGTTGCGGTCAACTTTCCTAGTTTTGACGGTTCTGCCCCTGGTGGCGGTTTTACTACACTGCGCCGAAGCGTCGGTGCACCGCTACACCGACGAGAAATTCATCAACAAAGGCAATGCGTACGTAGTCCATGGCGGAAGCGAGGGAATTTACTCTTCTGCCCCTGGACTCAACGAATCTTCTCCTCAAGACTCTTTTATTAGGTATAATAAATATTTTCATTCTCCTGCTTCAATTGTTGTTCACATTTGATTTATAAGCTAGATTTAGTGTAATTAGTTCTTATTTTTGATGTTGCATGGTTGTGAATTAGTGTGATTTGATAAGATCTGTGTTGTAATTTGACTTATAAAAATTGCTGTTTATAGATGTGCTTGAGTGTTGATTTAGGCTTGTAGTTTATAGATGATTCATTTGTAGTTGTATGAACTTAATATTGCGATTCGACTGTGGATCTTTGTTGATCCGTTAAAATGCATAAGCTTAATTGAATGTTTAAGTTGCAAAATCGACTTATGGACCGGAGTTTTCGGAAGTGTCTGATGTTTTTTTTTTTGCGTGAAATTAGATTTGAGAAGATTGTATTTAGAAGGCCTTTCGAGCTTTCCAATTTCACCTCGGGATCGGTTCACGCGATTGTTTTTGAGGTGGACGATAGGGAGATGATTGGGGGCTCGGCTTATGGTGGCCAACGGGCCGTGTGCTGTACAGGGGATCTTGCGAAACTTGGAGTTTGCAAGGAAGGTGAAATCATTCACCGCCCGTCTACTAACAATCCGGGATGGCCTTACGTGTTTGGTGCCTCGTTTGACGTTGATAAGACAACGACTACTCTGCAGCCGAGATCGATACAAATTACTAGAACTGGAATGTACAACTTGTATTTCATTCATTGTGATCCGCAACTGAAAGAGGTTTTTGTTGACGGGAAGACCGTCTGGAAGAATCCCAGTGGATACCTACCTGGTAGAATGGCGCCTCTTATGAAGTTTTACGGGATTATGTCTCTTGCGTTTGTGTTGCTCGGGATCTTTTGGTTTTCGCAGTACGCCAGATTCTGGAGAGAAGTTCTACCACTGCAAAACTGTATTACGTTGGTGATAACGCTAGGAATGTTGGAGATGGCCTTGTGGTATTTTGACTACGCTGAGTTCAATGAAACTGGAGTGAGACCAACTGGTATCACGGTCTGGGCAGTCACTTTTGGAACTGTGAAACGTACTGTATCACGTGCAGTCATCCTAATAGTTTCTATGGGTTATGGCGTTGTTAGACCTACCTTAGGTGGTCTTACATCGAAAGTTCTTTTGCTTGGAGGGACGTTCTTTGTTGCATCAGAAGTACTTGAACTTATTGAAAATGTTGGTGCTGTTAGTGATCTCTCAGGAAAGGCGAGACTCTTTTTCGTCCTTCCGGTGGCAATTTTGGATGCTTTCTTCATTCTTTGGATATTTACCTCCCTCTCTTCAACGCTGAATAAGCTTCAGGTACTTGTTTATTCGTGTCATGAATTTACTCATAGCTCAGAGTTTTCTGGATTTGGCATTGTCATTTGTTGTTCTCATACATACTCAGAATCTAAGCCAAATATACCTATTTTAAAAGTAACTTTTCTCATAATTAGGTTATATATAAATTCCGTCCCTATTGGACTTGCATGCAGTCTTAACCAAATCTAGTCACGTCAATGATGATCTGTATGGCATGCAATTGATTGACAGGAATTGAGAGAAACTTAAGAGGAGATTTTTCATTTAAAGTTCAATTCATCTTGATCTTTTGTGATTCTTAATAGACAGTCATTGGGTATACAGTTGATATTCCAATTCTGGTTCGTTGTAAATATGGATGAATTCTACCCAACTTCAACTTTTCGCTGTTTCTTCCCTTAACCCGGCTTCTTTTTCCTGGGAAGAGGTCTTAATTCCATATAATAGCTTTGAGATCAATAGCATTGCTAATTTTTTCTCGACTTGTGTTAAATTATCATACTTTGCTTGATGGGACAGGCTAGAAGGATGACTGCCAAATTAGATATCTACCGGAAGTTCACTAATGCTTTAGCAGTTGCTGTTATCGTGTCCGTAGGGTGGATTTGCTACGAGGTAATGTTTATAATATATATTTCGTGATTATCCTTTGTATCTCCATTTATTTCTGTTTGAGACAACAGATGATTACCAAATTGCCGTATTATTGAGAAATGTCATGGTTATCAGATAAGAGAAGTGCTTTTACTTGAGTAAGTGAGTCATTAAGTATGGGCATAGTATACTAAGCTGGCTATATGCTGAAATCATATAAAGTCCAAGAAAGTGCCGATCGAGCCAAGTTGTTGTGTCTCTAAATTTGAAATTTATTACGCAAAAAAAAAGAAAAAAAATGCAATGAAAAGGATGTCTGTACTTCACGGATTTCCATTTTGTAATATCTTCTCTTGAATCTGCAGCTCTATTTCAAGTCGAAAGACATATACAATGAGCAATGGCAGAATGCATGGATCATCCCTGCCTTCTGGCAGGTCTTGTCTTTCTCTCTCTTGTGTGTCATTTGTGCTCTTTGGGCGCCGTCTCAGAATTCAATGAGGTAACCATTTTGTCTCACTTCCAGAGTACATGTTTTACTGAGCATTGATGTTTGCTTTCTCTGGCTATCTACAATTTTTTGGTTTCTGCATTCGTTGCTTCAGATGTCGATAGTATGTTGTTACCTTGCGTATTCGCTTCAAGCTATCAGTGCCATTAATGCCATCATTGACATTTTTAACAAACTCTATCCTGCTTCTTATCATCGCTGAAAGCATAAACCTATTGATTTGTTATCTTTGGAAAATTCACGGTGCATAAACCTACCATGATTACTTATCAACCATACTTGGTTCCTCATAGATTTTCTTTGTCACATTTCTTCAGTTGTCCAACTCTCAACTTACAGCCATAAAAAAGCACAGTCAAAAACTGAAAAAGCATCATTAAACAATTTTTTTTCCGGCATAAATGGGAAACGTGAATTCTAGTTCATTTTATTTTTTCCCTTTTGACAGATATGCGTACTCTTCCGAGGATGCTGCTGAAGAGTTTGACAAGGATGACACTTTGAAACTCATTAAACCATCCCCTCTGCCAACTAAAGATGTACGAAGTTTTGAACTCGCATCAGCGGAGAGTGGAAATGGCATCCCCCATGGTAACCGTGAAGAAGAAAAGACTGCGTAAAATATAACTTAACATGTGTACCTCAATTCATCGACAGAGTCGTACCATGGGTTGGATAATAGTAGCACACTTTAGTTGTCACCGTTGTAGTGTAGAATATTACCAGGATGGAAGATCAGAGAATGCAAGTTAGAGACGTCAAATCTGTTGGATTGGTGAACATTTTTTCTTTTTATTCATTGCGTTTCTTTCTCTTGTTTTTCACCCCATGTAATTTTTGTTTACTATTATATCTTTGATAAAGTTATCTATCTTAATCATTTTTCTATTATGTATAATTATATATTGATCGTCACTGCATCTAATTTTAATTACTACTCTCGCTGCTTGAACTTTAACCAAATCATTCTAGCCAAACCATGGATCTGCATTGGAGCCTTAGTTTAAGTACAGTGCAAGACTTGTGACTATAATAATTTTGAGTAATTTTTTTTTTCAAAATATTGGATGATAAGTACCCAATGATTGTAAGTTCTTAAATGCTTTCTAGATATACACAACTTATTACATCTTGTCATAGACAGCCGCCGTCTGAATTGGTTTTACTGTATAGTATATTAGGTCCTCAACAAGTAAACATTGAAGTAATTATTTTAATCCATTGGTTAGAACTGTAATCCATTGGTTAGAACTGTTCTTAAATTGTTAACCAATACTTAGAAGACAGAGGTTCATCTCCATGGTTTTCTAAATTTACTTTTGGAAGTAGGACCATTCTGGAGCTGGTTGATTGAAACAGAATTAAATTTTTAGATACTAATATATTTCTTGATGATGTCCACTTCACGATTTTCCAAATAATAAATAGACAAGTTGCGGGTAATAAGAGAACGACGAGTTGAAATTTCATTTTATAGATATTATTTATTTGCCATTTTCCCATCATTTCATTTTTATAGTTAGTATTTGTTTGTCATTTTCCCGTCACGTACTCATCGTGTCAGTACGTAACACATTTATTTGTATTAAGTTGACATATATAATGTTTATCTACGTAAACACATGTATATATCTATAATATTGTGCGTATGTGCCTGCACACACATATATTAAAATTTCAGACAAATTCCAATGGTTTTGAGAAAGTCTTTGCTTAACAAGTTTATATACGGATTCGCCAAATCAACGATTAAAAGTTTATAAAATATAAAACATTTTTTATGACACAATTACGTGATGAAACCAATTAGCAAATCAAAGACGTCACGAAACTGGCAACATGGCTCCAATAAATAGGCATTGGAGGCCAGACGACTTCTCTTTGCTCTCTAATAGATTTTTAATTTAAATTGTGCTAAGGGAATAATCATCCCATGGGAGAAAAAGTTGAGGTTTTTTTATTAAAAAAGATACCCCTTATTATTGGAGAAAGAAAGACAATTCGTATCCGGATTCAGATAGCCGATGAAGCATCATTATCACTTGACTTTAGAACAAACGAATGACATTATTTTTGTATAAAACTCACAAAAGGAAGGACATTTTAATATTAAATACAAGCAACTTTCAGTTTGAGAAGCCACTGCAGCTGGGCCCTCCTATCTCGAAGACCATATTCACGCCACCTAACAATAATATAGGGATAATTACATTTTATACTCACTGAGATTTAGTATAATTGCGTACACACTTCAAATTCTGAAGATGTTTAGACTTTAGATAGGCCTCAAAGTTTCAAGGGTGTCTTGGTAATTATTCAAACCTCAGGAGAACTTTCTGTAACTAGAAGAAACTTCAGCGATTTTTTTAAAAATTACTTCACCACTGAAATAATTAAGAAACTATGAAGGCGAGATGAAAATACAGAACACATAACAGAGCTGTCAATTTAGACTTAGTATATACACTTTATAAGTATATCAAGAGACCATTGTAATTAGCATGAGATGTCACCACCAACCTTGAAGATTCATTCAAGAAAGAATGTAAAATATAAACTAGATATAAGGGCTGTGACCAGGCAATTAAATCAATTATCTATACCAAATAGGAAATATTTAACTTGTTGATCTACTACTGATGTATATATCTAAGCACGCAGAAATATTAAGAAAAAAACAAAGTATAAGTCAATCAAGGTACTTGCGATGAGATGCAATTGCAGTGATATGGATAGTTAACCAAGAATCTGAAATTGAATTCGATAGTCGAACAATCAGCAATTAGGTATTTCTTTGCTTAAGAAAAGTCTTCTATGTTCTTCATGAGAAAGGTCTTCTGGTCTAACAAGTCAATTTCGACTATCGAATTCAATACAGCAACAAACCAATCTAAAATGTATTGTTCTTCAGTACAGATCATGATTAATGAGAATTCTTGCAAGTTACAAGAATTATTAGTGAACTTTCTACTCACATGTGGTTTAAATTAAACCTTTAATTCTGATGAAACAGCAGCAAATTTAACCAATAAAACCCAGTACTAGGAAGTGATGCGTAGAAGACAAAGATAAGTAGTGGTCTAGTGATATGAATTCCAAGCAACGTTAGCTCAAGAAACTCAATAACCAACAAGGATAACAATGGGAGGCTAATAATTATCACAAATTTGTGGGATTGCACGAGCTCAAGAATTGAAGTCTTATTTCAATACCCATCATATAAAGGTGCACGAGCTAGTAATTTTCAGTAGAAAGATGATTTCATGTTGTGCCTTAAAATAAATCCTAGAAAATCTAGGGTCATAGCTCATCCTCCCATTCATTCTGTTCGAGACCTGGAAGGATGGTTATAAATATCTAGCTCCGGGTTAAAGCTTCAAGGTAAGTTATAGGATACACAAACCTCATTATGATTTCCAGTAAATGAGAAATACTTGACTTTATATAACACTGAGCAACCTAGTTCACATCCTAAAATTTTTGTACTTCCAATTTACTGGCTTATCTGAACTTCCCCTTTCAGGTTTAAGTCATACAGTCTTAGAGTCCAATGGGGTTTGATTCTTCAAGAAA
Source organism: Misopates orontium (assembly GCA_946800315.1). Classification (NCBI taxonomy): domain Eukaryota; kingdom Viridiplantae; phylum Streptophyta; class Magnoliopsida; order Lamiales; family Plantaginaceae; genus Misopates; species Misopates orontium. The sequence continues at coordinate 44,918,640 of OX326949.1, forward strand.
GTGAACAGCAAGACACTTCTCAAGAATACTTCAAACATGAATATCGCTGGCTAATTTATGCAGCAAGGCACTTCTCAAGAAGATAACTCGTGGAAGATATCCATGATAACAGATAAAGCTCTATTTCACTTCTTAACAATGCTAGATTTACATAATCTTAATCAAGCAAAAAATGTAGATTCCATACCAAATGCTCAGAACCATTTATAGACTTTAACCAGATTGAGTAATGATAGAACAGAAGTTAGAACAAGAGGTGGCAAGCCTACAATGACTCTGTACCCCAACTTTCGAACGCTAAGTGTATTTAATATGAAAAAAATACAGTCACCACCGTGTAAATTTAACGAGCCACTTGTGTGACAAGAACTAGTTCAGATACTCCATATCATAAAATGAACATTTTAAAACACATATGTTCTGATCTGCAGAGTCATGTGAAATGATATATGCTTTTCTAAAATCTTGCGCTGCTTGAAGGTTCACAAAGTACAACAAACACAATATTTCCTTCCATCAACAAATGAAACAAAATCTAAAAGCTGCGGAAGTACTAACAACAAATGCTTACAGGAAGAAGAATTCTGAAAGAGGCAATGACTGCTCTGAACAATTAGAGATGATCGTATATTGTTGCTTCTTTACATCAATTATCCCAGTAAATATGGGTCTGTAGGTTCATTATCTGAACAGCAGGAACCTCATTCCAGAACACTCCACAAAAATTCAAAGAATAGCGTCTACTATATGTGGCAAAACTCAATTCCATTCATCTCACCCAGATCTCTTCCGTATATGCTGGGAAACTGGGTGTCCCTCAAAGAAATCCAAGACTGCACTTTCAAGGTCCTCGACCGAGTATTTGATGTAATTCTCTGGGTGCCTTCCACTCTCAATATGACTTCTGAACCGTCCAAGAAACGATCTATAAGCTGGGAGCAGCTTCTCTCCAATGGATATCCTAAGTTCCTCGCGGAGCTGAGTATCAGGTATCGACCATGTGGCTTGAGTTCTATGCACCTCTTCAAACATCGCATTGAAGGCCTTAAACCTCTCTCTCAAAGCACTCTTTGAAACACCAGAAGAAAAGCTACCACTGACATGCAAACCTTCATCCCTCAAGCAATGCAACACCCTCACCCAGGTAGCTCGTTGGTAACTAGTTGCAGCCGTCCTATATTTCCCAGCCATCTTTTTTAAGTAATAATCCCCAATCATCTCCCTCAACTCAGGTGTCCCTTTAATCTTGTGAACAATATAATGAACATTATTCATGATAAACAAATGAGCTAAGGAATCATCCCTGTACGCCTTAGACTTACCCTCCAAATTAAACTGCAAAACCACAGTGATCCAAATCAAATGAAGCGCCAACGTCGAATGGTCCTCAAACTCTGATAAATCAGTATCCGGCACATTTGGATCATTCGAATACCTGGGCGCTGTGGAGGGCTTAGACACAATCAATTCAGTCAAAGTCTGCTTGTAATCTGAAAACAACAAGATATAGTTCATGACATATCTAGTCAAGGGATGAATCGTCCCTCCAGGAACCGCAATTTTGGAAGGTTCGCGAAGAACCATATTCTCAAACTCGGACAATATTCCTCTGGCAGCTTCAGCTAACCTAGACAGTATCTCAACAGTTTGTACCCTAATCGATTCGCTAGATTTGGACTCAAACACAGCCTCAATATCAGGCATCAGATCAGACAAAGCATCATGTAAGTCCAATATCTTGAACAATTTCTCAGGCGATCGCTTACTAATACTAATTGCTTCAGCGAAATTAAACAACTGAAGAGCAGGACCTTTAATAGTTTCCATAAAACAAGTATCATCAGCAGAATTAGAATTCTCCAAACCGTGAAATATCTGCTCGCACAGCCTCCTCTCGCTCGCGAACAGCACACGCACGCATATCTTCGCCGCGCGTATCCACCGCCTGATCTTAATCTCCAGCGTCTCCCAGTCCAGCCTCTGGATATCGCCGATGCTCAGCTTCTCAACATTCAGCTTCTTCAATCCGGCGTCAACCGCGGACTTCCTCACGCTGGCGTACACCTGAATACACTCGCGCGAGTATCCCGCAGTAATCATCCGCTCCGCGATGCAACGAAGATCGTACACCGCGTCGCAGGGGATAAGATCTACCTCGCGTATGCTGCTAGTGGACTTGTAACAGCTGCTCGTGGTGCTCGTGTTGCTCTCCTGATGCTCGAACTGCTTCTCGTCGAAGCTGATCCTGCCGATCTCGTCGGAGAACTCGTGAGTTGACTCGCCGTGACTCGACTCGGCGTTGCTTGACCTAGAGTGACTCGATTCGGCGTGAATTGACTCGTCGTCGAGTTCCACGAGTGAAGTGTGCGAGAGTAGGATGTTGCGGAACTCGTCCTCGAGTCTAGCCATGGCGATCTGTAGAGCGGAGGAGGAGGATGATGAATCGGACGGTGACGATGACAAATTAACGGTGGAGATTGATTTCTGAAGCTGATCGACGGCTTCGAGGTAACGATCGATCTCTTGACGGTCGCCGGTGAAGATCATGCCGTCACGAGCCTCCGCCGACGCAGTGGAGTCCCAACGGCGGATGATTTTCTCGGCGGCGGCGGTATTCTCCGGCGGTTCCATTTTTTCTCTTAATCTCTTTTTTTATTTTTGTTATATTTTTTGGGGGAAAATGAAGTGATTGAAGTGATGATTGAAAAAAATGCAGCGCTGTTGAATACTACTTGAATTTGGGTTGAGGTTTTCTTCTGTTTCTTTTTTTATTTTTGTTTAATATTATATTGTAATTATCATCAATTTATTTGCTATTTGTTATTTATTATTGTTATTAAAAATTATTCTTTTTTTTTGGTCATGTGAGAGAGCGCGGTAAAATATTATAATTGAAAGTGAGTTGAGCGGTGTTGTCTAGTGTTGAAGAGAGTGGGGTCCGGTAAAAAAGAATTATTGGCATGTGAATGATTTGTCAAATGCCTCCTCTAAATGTCAACAAAGCTCTTTTCTTATAATTATAGATATAGAAAAACTCCTAATTATAATAATAATAATAGTAATAACAATAACAAAATTATATTCTAAACATGTGGAGGAATTGTAGAGCTAATAAGGTTTTCTGATTATATGTTAAAACTTTTGCTATGATCAATATGAGTTGTTTTTAAACATGTGGAGGAATTTTAGAGCTAATAATGTTTTTAGATTATATATTAAAATTCTGGTTTGCAATGATCAATGGTTTTGAGTTGTTTTGAGTCCCTTGTTCGGTAATGTAATTACGAAAAAGGATATAATTATTGGAGATCATAGTAGTTGGTTGACGGATGGTTATATTATTGGTAAATATTTTGGTTTGGTGTTAGTTATATTTGTTTTTATGTGCTTTGTATATACATAGACCATAGATTTATTTTTTTTGCATACAAATTGAAATTATTTCTTTGCTTGTTTATGAATGAAAAAGTAACGCTGTACTACAATAAATAGCTTAGAGATAAGTATACATAGATGCTAATTATTGAAGGATGCTTGATTAACTCTTTTAACTGGCTTTTGATTTTTCATTGGATTCGCAGGTATTTATATGAGCGTAAATTCTCAAGCAGACTTTATTTGATTCAATCATTTCTAGAAGGTTCAACCCCTAGACTTCCAATAAATTAATGATGTTAGACTTTTATGTTCCATCACTTACGTATGTCACATTGAATGTAATAATCTATCTTTGATCTAAAAAATTCTCCTAAACTTTTTGTGTATATATTTACATAGAAAAACTTAAAAAAGAATAAAAAAAATACTAGGGTCCCTGTATTTTGCATAAATGACAAAAAAACCCTTGTATTAACAAAAAAAGACGAAAAACCCCATAGGTGGGGTTCTTTTGCCATCTACACAAAGTACCTATTGTTTTTTGCATCTTTTCCCAAAATGTAAGGGTTTTCTTTTTTTTTTCTTTCTTTCTTTCTATTTGCCTCTTCTTTTTTCATATAAGAATATTCTACATTTTAGTTGTTTCCATAACACAAGATTGTGTCCAGTACTAAATGACACATCTAAATGCCCCCTTGTAGATTGCAATTTCCTATAGTAGATTCACTGTTGTGGCGAGAGTAATGAGCAAATTAAACTTAAATAATAAAGAAATTTATTAAATGAAGTCAACTTATCAAGTGCCAGAATAGGCCGACATTCACGTGCATGGATGCTTGCACGTACACAAAATGGTGTGCATAAATAGATATTCTGCTGCTAAATAATTAGACAGAGGAAGATTCTCGACATTTTTCTACAAATTTTAAATCTCGAAAAATAGCTGTAAAATACATTAAATTAAATAAATTATAAAAGTCTGAAATTAAGATATTGTGTGCTAGGTGCATTTAGTGCTTGGTTTGTTCTTCTTTGCATTTTTAGGGATCTACTATATAGTTGTCACTTCGCACCTTGAAGGGCTGCAAAAAATAAAATTAAAATTAATATGGGCAATAAATTTAATGAAATGAGGGAAAAAATTACGCGTCCGTACCAAAAAAATTTGTTGCACGAGTGGTTATGATTGGTACGAATGCTTGGTCATGGAAGAAAGTGCTTAGAAACAGAGAAAATTTCAAATACATGTACGTATGTAAATATTAGCGGGCCCTAATATTGTATGTTTGTATATAATAATAATGAACTTTCTAACTATATTTATATAATACATATATACTTGTTATTATTATAACTTTTAAATAACATGTCAATTCTTTTAATGTGTTTTTAAGTTTTCTAGTAGCAAGTGTATTGATATGGGAGCCATATATTTCCAACCATGAGTGGATCAATTTCCAGCTGTAATGAGATGCACTAATTAATTTTGAGATTGGGAGAGCAGTAGGCTAGTAGTAGGGTTGACTCATGCTTGAAACTGAGTGTGAAATGAGTTGGAAATAAATTGGAGTTGTCAATAAACATGAAAATTCTCATTTCTTATGATAATCAAATAATCCGAATGAAGCTCAAAGCTAGCTGTATACCATATTTATTCATTCGAAATATGACATATGAGTTTGAATTCGGATTAATTGCGTTTGTGTCTTGATTTGAACAGTACAGCTTGCAATACATGCACTATGAGTTTGAGTGTTGGGATTTGTGTTTTTATTGATTGTTGAGATGGTAATTAATTAATTATAATGAACCAGCTAATTAATCTTAGCTAGATTTTAGTAGTTTACAACATCAACCTTGTTTTTTGGTTCATTGTTTCGTGTAGTCAGTGTGTCAATGGGGACTGACAATTAAAAAGCCAACGGTTTGTGGTCGTATTTTTTAAACTATAGTAGTATTGTGGTGAATTATAGATTACAACTAAAATAATTTATTTGAACAATTGAAACCACAATATTTACAAGATTCCCATAAATATAATTTGAGAAAAATATGACTCAAGGAAAAGCTTTAGCCTAGTGCACCTCGCAGAATCATTCAGAACACAAATATTGTCAAGAAGCTAATCACACCCAAAATGGTGATTATGTTCCGTTTTTGCACGTTTAGAGCAGCATAATTGTTTTGGATAAATTGAGATTGTTTTGAAGTGCTGAAGTAGCGGCCTTAAAATTCTTTGCATTTGAAGTATATTCGACCATTTTAGGATTTCTAGCCAAATTTTTGTCTTGAAAAGATGTATTGGACCAATACAATTAAGCGCCCAGCCCGCAAGATGATGGGCTTTATAATAACAAATCTGAATATATTAGGCGAAGAAGCCCAATGTTTCTCAATCTATAAAATCGATTTTTCTTTTCTTTTTCGTTTACCAATCCAACACAGTAAAAATGGCCAATTATCATTTGGTTGACTGATTTTATATGCTATGTTGCCATGTTAATAAAAAAATTAATTATTTTTCCGATTTATGCAATTAGGAGCCTAATAGAATTATTAACTTAAAAATGGGGAAACTAGGGAGTGAAAAAGAAGTAGCCAATCAACTTGTGAAACCAAAATCTGTGTTACTACAAGAAAGAACTACACATCATGCGATCCATGTGTGGCCTGTTAACTCCTAAGTCCTACCAACTCCTTCCAAACCTACAAAAGATGGAAAAATACTACCTGATTTTGCTCATAACTGCTAAAAGAATTCTTTACACACAATCTAATTTGCCAATTACTATTGCATTCTATTCTCTTCTAATTGATCAACATATCCATCTCCTAACGACGGATGAACGTCGACCGTTCTCGTGTCCAGTTTATTTCCGGCCACACCTACCCCTTCTATTCTCTTGATAGCCTCTTCAATATCCAAACGTTCGTCGGGGTTATTTTCCGTGCAAGCTGCGCCAATGTGCAACAATTTCTCTATTTCGTCTACGTAGTTTCCAGCGTTGGGAACATCAGGATCAACTAACTCACTCTCCCTCCCTTCGTCAATCGCTGATCTTACCCACTGGACTAAATCTGTCCCACCTTTGCCACTGTTGAGATACTGAGATGGGAACTGTCCTGTGAGAATTTCGAGTATGATGATCCCTAAACAATAAACGTCGCATTTTGGTGAGATCAGACGGTCGAGAATGGCTTCTGGAGCCTTATACCCTGTTAATGCTTCTGCAGCTTGGCTGCTGCTGAGCAACGAACAGAACCCGTAGTCACATAGTAACGGGTCGTAGTTTTTTGTTAAAAGGACGTTGCTTGATTTGAGATCGCCATGGGGTAAGTCGAGTGAAGGGAGTTCAACATGAAGATAGCCTAGTCCTTTTGCAATTCCCTGGATTATCTTGAACCTGACATCCCAATTCAGCTCGGAGTAACCGAGTCCACGGGCACCTGAAGAAATTGAAGCAACCAAATGAATATTTAGTACTAAAAACTGATGATACATATGACATTGTAAAGGTGAGAACTGTATCTACCATGCAATAGTAAGAGCAGACTGCCTTTTGGCTTATATTCAAACACCAAAAGCTTCTCATCTTTCCTATAATGATAAGCCAACGGTGTCAACACATTCTTGTGCTTTAACCTTCCAAACCTTCTCATCTCAGTATCAAACTGATCTCTCCCCATCTTCGTCATCTCTTTAACTCTTTTCACCACCACCGTCAATCCATTAGCCATTGCAGCCTTATAAGACGACCCCAAAGCCCCGTTTCCAAGCACCTCAGCCGCCGCCTTCATCAAATCAGGCAATCCAAACTCACCATCCTCGTCATTCAAAATCACTAAATCCCCGGCCCCTTTTCCATGCGTTGATCCCTTGATACTCGACCCGATCCTATGGCTCAAACCCATTCCTTTCCTACTAAGAGACTCGAAATCTATCTTCCCGGAATCATTTCTTTGCTTTTTCTTCACGTTGAAACACTCTTGCTTACGTCTCATCACGCATATAGCCGCAATCATTAGCAAAAGCGCGAAGACGCACCCCACGAGAACGAAAATAGATATCTTAACAGCATTATTGGAATTCTGTTGTCTAATCGGAGCGTTGGGCGTTCTTTGAGACGAAAGCCTTTCGTTCCCCTTAAACGCTTCCATGGTAAATCTCATTAGAGTAGGCGGGATTTCGCCTTCCAAGTTATTATTCGAAAGGTTGAGCGAAACCAAACTTTGTTGCTCTAGTGGTGGAATTGTTCCGGAAAACTGATTGCTCTCGACGTGCAATTCCAATAAATTCGGTAGCTGGCCTAGCGAATAAGGGATCAGACCCGAGAACCTGTTCCCCGATAACCAAACCTTCTTCAAACTCTTCATTTCTGAAAAGTAGTTCAACGGAATCTCGCCCGAAAACTGATTACCCGTAATGTACAATCCCTTTAAAGCCCCGAGCCGATTAAATTGTGGAATCGGGCCCGAGAAACTATCCGACATTATGGCAATGCTCCTGAGGCCTGATATCGAGACTAATGCATCAATGTCTATTTTTCCCGACAGGTCCAAGTTACCGAGGCGGAGGCCCGAGACAACCCCGTTGTCGCACATTACGCCGGTCCATTGATTGTCTCTGGCGCAGGGCTCTGTTCCGGGCTGCCAAGAATCAAGAACGGCTACATTTGTGAATGATTGTTTGAGCTTTAACAGGGCCTCTGAATCTGAAATAGAACTTGTTAAGGGAAAAATGAGGAGGAAAACGTGGAATACTATTATTAATGTGCCATGAACATGAATAATGGCCATAAATGGAGATCTTTTTTTTTACAGAAGAAACTGAGATGTGTTTAACCAAAGTTTTCGATGATGATTTGCAATGTATGCCATTTTTGGTGATACTTTTTTCATTGTGTGTATGTGTGTTAGTGTGTGAGATTCTTTTTTTTTTTTTTTGCTTCAGATTTGAGTGAAAGAGAATGGATTTGAGTGTGTCATAATTTTTTTCATGGAATGCCGCTATTGTCGTAATAAAAAGGTTTGCCTTTGTTTAGTGTAGTAACTGTAATAACAACCTTACTTTCACATTTGAGTTCTTTCTGTCTTTTTTTTTTTTTTACTTTTGTTTTTTTTTTGGCTTATTCCCAATTTAATACTAAGCAGTTACCATCTTTTTAAGTTATAAATTTACTGTACGCCTGTACCTCACATTTGTGGGGGTAATAGCAAAAGCTATGTCATTCCTAGCTGACAAATAACCTCCTGTGTATTTTTATTAAACAAATTAAATAATTGAATTTAGTTTTCTAGTCATTCTTAGTTTTAAATTTATAATTGGATTGAGCTTAGGATAAGGTGAATTTCGTTCCTTGGAACTTGGAAGTAATGAAGTTGTTTAGAATATAGATGACTTTTTTTTTGTTGAGCGAATTCGTTAAATGGGAGATATATTCTGTATATCAAGACATTATCAGTAAAAATAGAATCATTAACTGCTAAAAGTGAGGATATAAAGAGAGAAAATTATTTAGAAATTAAAGAGAGTCTATATATTGATCTTGGACAGGATTCTTAAAAATAATTCTGTAGTTGCTCCTTGGGCTTAACTCTTAAGCAATGACAATACATATGGGCTTGGTACGTATACGTGGGTGAAAAGATGATGAATCATAAGAATAAGAAATTCAACGACAACAATTAAAACTATACTATTAATAAAATAAAACTTGTCTAGTCATGATTAGTTTTCACGAAAATTGCATTGCATTGGCACTAAAGCAAAACCGTGTATCCTGTTCATTTAATCAAATATAAAGATTATTATTGTATTGTTGCTCACTCAACTTTGTTCTATTATTGTTTTATCTTTTGTCAAAAGGTTGCGCAGTGTGGAATCGTTGATACTAACCACAATGTTGATAGACGATAGTATTGTACACTGTTGTTTGTGGAGGTTTTAATAATGTCTAATATATTTTGATAGAAAATATATGATTGCGTCTTATTCTGTAGTTTCTAAGATATTCGTGTTGTCATGTACGTACCCTCGTATCGTGTCCATGCATCACACATTGTCAACTGCCAATTAATAAACGTGAACTTTGTCGTAACTAGTATTTGCACTTGTTACATGAACCATCATTTCATTTTTAGAAACTTATATTCATTTATTAGTAGCTAATGCCAGGAATGTGTATTTTTAAATACGAAAACAAAGGCTACAATCGAAGATTGTGTAAGTGAAAATAAATTATAGATAAATTTAGGGTTAATTTTGCCGCAGCATCTCAATTTCTATGACATATTGTTTGTAATTAATTATTATGTAACTTATATATAATTGTGTTATTGTAGGGTTGTTTTTATAAGTTTTTCTTACATCAAGTCTTTGCCTTTTCAAGCTAACGATGTTTTTATGTAAGACTATATACTTGTACTGAACCAAAAATAATTTTCCTAAGAAAGTATTCATTTTTATAAATAAAACCTAAATAATTTGAAACATATTCGCCCCCAGTAAATATTTTCCTGCCTTCACCATTATTTCGACCAGGCAAGTGGATTGTATCATAAGGGATGTCGCCCACTTAAACATCACTTAATTAGTCACCTTTGACTTGAACACCTTTCCCCTCTAACCCAATAAGAAAAGGTAACATACAAGAAAAACGTGGGGATTAAACAAACCAAAAGTATCCTGTGGTAGCACACTAGGACAGCTTATTTATTAACGTTATGATAAATTAGAATTGATTGTAGGTCCATGTGGTGGGTAATAGTACCTCTGTATACAGAAATATATAAGTACCAACTTTAATCTATGCGGTCCCTCCTCTTCAATATGACGATTGTATCTAATATATATCTTAATCACATAACAACATTTTACTAGTTAGTGAAATTAAAGCATGTTCCTTTACTTTAATTAGTATAATCTTTTAGTGACTTATTAACAACGTTATCGTTATCTATGGACTATGGTAAAGTAAAAATGAAATAGGTAAATTCGTTGGGATGGGGGAGAAATAAAAGGAAAAGGTAGAAAAATATGCATCATCAATCACGGAGCCATGTCCATATGAAATTATAAGATGTTTGGCGTGGAACTGAGTTGTCTCCTTTTGTGTTCATTTTTTTTTCATGTTGTAAGGGGTTGAAGCATATCCCTTGTGCTTCTTTAATGAATGTTTTGCTTGATCAAATAAGATGTAATTCATTCATTTGTTTCCTAAGTATCACATATTATTTGAATTTTCCTGTGCGATTCTTCCTTCATTTGATCATTCGATATATCATATTATGAATGAAATGAAGAAGAATGAGTTATAATTTATCTAATCTTTTCAATCGATTTTTCAAAGCCTGAGTAAAGTTCGAGAAACCTTCCATATTTTCCTCTGCTTCCAATTCATTAGCGTTATTTCTCTTCCATTCTCTGTCCTTTTCCAACTTTTCAACCCCGCTATAGAAAGACCTTAGGCCAAACAAATACCACACTTTTCCAAGGAAAATAATTTCAGTTTTGGTCTATTTTTGAATAAAGTACGTAGTAACAATGTCAGACTCTTGAAGCTCTTTACTCTATTTTTGTAGGAAAATTCCTGGTCCTTTTTTTTTTTTTTTTTAAATACATTAAGTTCGGTTGATGAGACTAGTGGTTGGCTTTATGTGGGTGACTGCATTTACAAGAAGAAAAAAATTAGGTGTAGTCGATACATGATGACGTAATACAATTAAAGGTTAAGATTATACATAATTCATAAATTGTAGAGTAGTAATTTTTCTACAATCCACACCTCATTCCAACCATGCATTTTCATTAATAATCGAATTGTTGTACTACCTTATCGCGTTATCACTGCACCTAATAATCTCTTATTTACAAACTAGGAATAGACGGGTTATTGCATTAATTGTCCTCAGACTTCATTGTCATTGACTTAAATGCTAATTTTAAGATTAATTTTCCTATGATATATTATGTGTCATATATAATTCTTTGTCAATGTAAATTTTGATGTTGTTTTGAAGATTCCATCCAATAGTTATTAATTCAATTTGGCCCATACCTTTATGCCTTGAAAATTGGTCGCATCCCTTTCACACAGATAAATCCAACTATTAACAGAGCGTGACCCTCCACCAACACAACACGCATTTCACATGGATCGGCTCCGTCATAATAGAAGTATCAAAATGGACAAAAGACTACTGTAGATTTTAATTTTATTATATTTTGGCAGAAATAAATAAAAAATGAGCAAAATTTGATCAATATTAGACCTAATTTATTTTTGTTCTTTTCTCCACAAAAGATTCTCGCTTTTGACTAACATCATATTATTGTCGAAGGAGGGCGAATGTTGCTTGCCTCTTGATTGGTGCATCAATAAGGCGCCTGTCAATCCTTGGGGATATTTTGAAAAAACTATGATACTTCGACATTATAATATCTTTATTTACTGTCTTTTAAATGAACATTTTTAAGTATATGACTAGATGAATTATGTGCTTATACTTCCTTTTTTTTTTAGAATTTGAATTGTGTGTTTTGACTCTAATAATTATAAATTAATATTAATGCATTATAAATTAAAGATTGAAGATTGAAGTGTTGTACATTACATTTTAATTATATTAGAGTATTATATAAATATCAATATTAAAAAATCATATTAATGTCGTACCATATGCATCATTTTCCACTAAAAAAAAGCACATAGATAAATAAATAACTTAGACAAAGTAAAAAAGTTTAACTTGATACTAGATTGTTTATACTGTTTTTTCTTAAATCTCGCTCACATGTTTGTTCACAAATATATAAATACACACACACACACACATCCATGGTATTAATCAAATTAGCCGACGCCTATTCTCCAAATTCAATCTTCGCTAATTCTCGCTAATTATTTTGAGTGACATAGGCATATATCATGGTATTTTTTTATTTTTTTTGAGTTGATGAAATAAGACATGTGAATTTCTGATCGCGTCCATTCCACTGCAACACTCCGTGATTATGAGAAGAATGAATATTTGCCTTGCAAGATAATTAGAAAAGAAAGGCGCAGACAAACATTATTTTAAATTTCTTCTAAACTAGGTTCATATGTTAGATCTTACAGTTTTTTTTTTTTTACAAAAAGTAGGAATCGATCTTAAACAACTCGCTGAATTAATTTGTAATGCAAATTTAAAAGCCATGATCTAAGATTTTATTTTTTTTTAATCTTTTGTCCCTCGGTCTTTCAATTCTTTTATTTAATTAAGGTTAATATATGTACATATCTCTTTGTTTTACACCGGATATTACTTAATTCATCAGATCAGTTCAAAGCTTAATTTTGAATTAAATGAGATTGAATTATTCTTTAGGACATTTGGTTTTAATCATTCTGATGAACTGAAATCGAGATACTAGTTCACATGAAAGTTTAATTTGAAGCTAGCAGCATATTATTGCTATACTTCTAAGCTTAGTAACCTCAGTTATTGGAAAATCGAAATATATACTGGCCGTTTAATCTCCGACAATAAATTAATAAAGTAAATAAAAAACAATAGTTACTCTGGTCTTGTTTGAAGTCATATGGCTCAATTCAATTCAATAACAATAGAAGCTTATGTAGAGGTGTTGTTGTATTTTTGAATTGTTTTTCTTTTTTTATAAATCTAGACTTGTCTACTATTCATTATTCGAGAAAAACTTGTCTAATTCAAACTTTACATTACTTAATTAAACCACACAAATTTTGACTAATAAGATAGTGACAGATAGCATTTTCAAACGTGTAATTAAAACTTAAGACTGCCGCAAGGGCCGCCTAGTTAATTGAGATAACTTTTATTTCGTCTAAAGTTCAACTATCATAAAGAGTATTTTTTTTTATTTTTTTTGATAAACGGGAGATTTTATTAAGCACATATATGCAAAAGAGCAATTCGATTATATATCTTATAAGTTGTTATATCGCACCAACACCAAGTTTACGTAGAACTGAAATTAATTAATTATTTTCTTTGATCGGCAATTATTTAATTATCCATTTAATTTCTTCGACATAGCTACGCACAGTAAGCATGTGCAGTGCGTGCATTGAACAGGCAATGTTGCTGGTGGGTGATATCGACTGAAAATGACGGCCACCCAACCCGCAAAATGAATGACCACAAACAGTGGCACTAAGTGAGTTTTTCACGTGGGAGGAACAAAATCGAATATAATCCCTTTTATATGGAATTTCAAAATTGAAATAGACAGGTGTACTTAGTGTAGCATGTTGTATAAAGTACAGGGGTGCTTTTGCAAATACGGACTTTTATTATTATGCCTTTTTAATTTGAAGGGGAGTCGGCAGGTAAAATAAAAGTTTAAAACGTTGCATCAACAGTCACACGTCTCTTTTTTGGCTTTACTCTTTTTGTCCTTGAGTTTGTTTTCAAATCTAATTTACGTCCTCCTCCAATCTGCAAAGCTTGTAAGCTATGATTTTATTGGGATAATTTTCATCCACCTCCCATGAGGTTTCATTCTTTGGCACATAGCCTCCCGAGGTTTCATATTCTGGCATATACCTTCCCTAATGTTTCAATTCTTTTGCATATACGCCCTTGAGGTTTCAATTCTTTTGCATGTACCTCCCTTCCATCTATTGACCCTTAGTCAACTATAAAAAAGTGAGGGTAAATATGTAATTTTATTAGACTTTAAAATATTAAAACTTATTTATGGTTATTAATTTTCTAATTAACTTAAACATAATCCATTTATTCATATGGTCTATATATTCAAATTAAGCATGTTTTATTTTTAATCATATTGGTCCATTAATATGCATAATATTCTCTAGCAAAAAATAATAAAATTTAGAAACATATTCTTTCTATATTTTATTTTACAGATGTAACATATTAACAAGATCGATATTTTAATAAAAACATCATTTAATCAATATAATCATCAACAATAGCGCATAGGAATAATATATTCAGAATTTATAGTAAAAATGTTGCAAAATTTGCTATAAATATTTAAAATAAGCAAATGACCATAAGGTATAATCTTCCTAATCATGTAAATTTTAACTACTTGAAATTCTTCTAAAAAAATTAAATTTGCAAAATCCAAAATTGCTAATGAACTAATATAATTAAAAATAAATCTGCTTAATTTTTTTAAATACTTAGATAATAGAATAAATGGATTATGTTTAAGTTAATTAACATAATAATAATTATAAATAAATTTTTATATTTTAAAATATAAGAAAATTACATATTTACCCTCACTTTTAATAGTTGACTAAGGGTCAATAGATGGAAGGGAGGTACATGCAAAATAATTGAAACCTCGGGGGGGTATATGCAAAAGAATTAAAACCTCAGGGGGTATATGCCAATGAGTGAAACCTCAGGGGGCTATATGCCAAAATATTAAACCTCAGGGGGCTATATACCAAAGTATGAAACTTTAGGGGAGGTGGATGAAAATTACCCGATTTTATTGTTTAGATCCTTGGCCCATTCTTTTCCCACTATGCCATGCATTTTGTGGTTTTAGATTTACCATGGAGATAACTTTTTGTTCATGCATTATAGTTACTTTTCTCCCATTGTCATTAGTTATGATTTACTCTTAGTTTTAATCAATAATCTTATGAATACAAAAAAAAAAAAGTTCATGTAGAAAGAATAGTGGAGTTATTGACCAAAGTCTCGGTTTCCCGCTAAATAATTTTTTATGCAAATTATCTTGTACAATCTTCGATACTCCATCTCATGATCAAATTAAGCTTTTGCCAATGATTTACTTGTTAGGATTGTTGACAATCTGTCCAAGACCTCAAATGCAAGTTAGTCTAAAAACAATAAATGGCATTTTTTCTCATTGCAGAAGGGGTGTTTATAAATTACAAGTCGAGTCAAGGTTGGACCCATTTCAGATTTGGGTTAACCTTGCCCTCGAGATATACACAATGTCGATGCCAACATTGTTGGGGCAATCCTGCTCATGTTCGAGGCTAGCCGCTGACAATATAGAGTTGACGAATACTCAATCAATCTATGGAATCCAATCAACATGGTCAATTGAATAATGTGGTCGATCGATCATGGTTGTTGGAATGAAGGGTCACTGATTCATGAAATTCGGGGTATCCATCGATTCTCGATATATCTATACTTTGAGTATCATGCATTGATAAATCAGAGGACAAGATCTCAGTTACTACTTAGTTATTTGGATAACGTATGGTTGCTCTTAAGAAAGTCATATAACTCAATTCAACAAATGCCAAATTTTATAAGATGATTTATATTTACTAATCCCCGATTAACTTTATTTCGTCTTTGCTCAAGCAATAGGAGCACAATTTCGTACGAAAGCCACAAATGCGGCCCTTCGTTTCTTTTATGTATGTGTTGAATATGGGCTAGAACACCATAACAGAGTAATATACGAAATTTTACATCCATATCACTAAAGCTTCATCAAGAATAAAAGGAAAGGAAGAGACATAAACTTCGTCAAGAATAAAAAGGAAGGAACATACTTAGAGGTTATGATTTATTAATTACAAACTTGTATGCAAAACAAATCACCTGAATATCGTAAACTAACCATCCAACTCTCATCTTTGTTGGAGTCGAGAAAGCCAACAATTGATGAGATTTTAATATACTAGTTAAAGTCAGAACACACATATGTGAACTTGATCTACATCTTGAACCAAAATCTCAAGTTATCATTCTTTTGAATCTCTTATTGAACTAATAAATAACTTATTTTGCTCCTTAATTTTCAATTTGGACAATATTATACTCACACTTGCTTCCTGACAATCTCATTCTCAAATGTGATTCATTTCATCTATGGCTCACTTATCACTTGAACTGAAAATTTCCTATAGCGCACAGCTATTTATCCCAAGTCACACTACTACTATGTGTTTCACTCTTTTCTTGCATTTCTTTCAATGTCTGTGTACCCGTCTCTATTAAATCATAAAAACCTCATAGGTCTAGATGAACGAACAACCAAATAAATTAAAGCAAGAACACATATTAATCAATTTAACACCAATCCAAAACCACATAATATTATGTACATGAACTTTTTCAACTACTAAATAATAACTTTGCTGATACGGTCCCCCCCCCCAAAGTTCGAAGGTGTGCGTTACAGTTTCAAGCTCGTGTCTTAATTCTCATCTTACTTTTTTGTTTTTCTTTGTTGGCCCCACCATTTCTAGCAATTACGTAGAAGACTCTCCACCTGCGTCTTCTTGGCCCCACTCTCCCACCAGCCCCGACACCACCACTCCTTTTTTAATTCTTCACACAATTCTCACGTGCCTAATTCCAATCCAACCCCATTAAATAAAAAATGCCACACCCACCAAGTTTTTAATAAGTGATCCAAAAACACAACCAACTTGATAAGATTTACCTTCCCATTCTAATATCTTCTCTTCCAAAACTTATAGTTCCATCTTCTTCATCAAACTATTGCTAATAAAACATAACATCTGCAACAAGTTTCTCAACATGTCGAGTTCAAGAATCTTTTGCGACGGACGAAGAACAACGCAAGCAAAATCCCCTGAGAAATCCAATTTCGTGCAGACTTGCAATCTGTTGAGTCAGTACATTAAGGAAAAAGGCAGTCTCAAAGACTTGAATGTTGAATATGGTGGAAAATTGGAGAGCCTCGAGTCCATAGGTAACAAATTTTAATAAACATCGAAGGTCCTTTTTGCAGGGGTTTGGTTTTTTTTACTCTCAAACTAATAAAGATCGTATCTTTGTCAAAATCCAGTGAAACCCGGATCAATTCACGCTGAACCCACTTCAACAACAATGAATTTACTCACAAATTTAGGAAAATCAGCTCAGCCTGAAACAGAGCACTATCCCCTGCTCACGACGCCTGATAATTTCATCAATTTAACAGAAGATGAAACAATGATTGAGGAGGCCAAGAGTTCACAGTTAACAATCTTTTACAAGGGCAAAGTGTTGGTGTTCGATGATTTCTCAGAGGACAGAGCTAAGAAACTAGTCACTTTTGCTGAAAAAGGAAGTGGGAAAACTCAGTGCGGCATTTCATCGAACACCTTGCAGGAGAAATCGAACCGTAGCGACGCCGTGGCTTCGACCTCCACGGGGCTTCCACCTCGGCCTCCAGTTGCTAATTCTCAAAACCCAGTTCCTATTTTGTGGAATAGTTGTAAGGAGAAAGCGGGTTCTTCGAGTGGAGCGGCTATTGCGTCGAGTTCGAGAGTAGAAGAACAACGGGTCTCAGTTTCACCTCAGCCTGAAGCTAATGGATCTGGTAATTAAAATTTTGTAATAACTTAAAGTAACAGTAAATTTTAGTTTTTGAGATTAGTTTCTAATTGGTTGCTTAACTTTTTATTGTTACAGATTTGCCAATTGCGAGAAGGTCATCGCTTCACAGGTTTCTTGCGAAGAGAAAAGACAGGTGTGTTGATTTTTTGGAATGTTATGTCAAATCTTATGGGGTTTAGGGGATGTTTTTATAATTATATCAAACTTCAGGGGGGTGTCAATGTATTTATCCCTATAATTGTGTTCTATGACTTTTATTAGTTTCTAATTTCTTTTTCTACTTTTTCTAATATAGGTCTGCTGCAAGAGGGCCTTATCATCAAGCTGATCAAGAACAGCCTGGTTCCTCTTCAAAGGGTGAAGAACAACTAGAGCTCAAACTATAGCCAGTCCTGCACCGAATATTAGGCTTCTAATACGTTTAGTTTAAATGTTGTATGATATTTATTTTTTGTTGTATTTTAGCATAATAGAATATCATTCATTAGGGAGTGTTGCAGTAGGATTTAGCATTTAATGTAGCTTTAGTTAAAATCAAGTGTATTTGTAACTGATGGTAACCAAGAAATACAGAAATGATCTTGGTTAGATTGAGTCGATTTAGACATTTAGATTATTTTATTGATATTGAATTGAAGGTTAATTACATGCATTTAGTGTTTTTGTATAATAATATATAGTAGGATTCATCTCATAAAGTTAAACCAACATTTGGTGATTGATTTGGTCACATATTTCTTGTTAAGGATCGATGTTCCCGTGTCAATCAAATATGAAATAAGAGAAATGAGTTAAGAAAGGAATCAATTGGTGGGTCATATCACCTATATGTGTTCCTTTTTCTTTCTTGGTATTAATAAAGATTATTCATTGGAATGACTTAAAATGGGTCACTAATGCAAACCTCTAATGCAAAATATCGTTATAAGCGAGTCACGAGATAGGCATGTGTTCAAATCAAAATGAAATTCTTATTTAGGCCAAGATGCCCGAATTCTATGGAAACCAACAATAAAACTTTCTAAAAACTCGAAGAACATGTCAAACTTGGATTATTAAGAAGAGGGAGCCTTCTCTTTCTTGAGGTATTTGTAATTTTATAGGGCCCTAGCTTCCGTCATGGTAGAGTCAAGATTTTGGAACAAGATAGAAGCGCGCGTAACAAATTTATCCTTCTAAATTACGCCAAATCAATTGAACAATTATATCTTTGTATTGAGTAAGGACCAGTTTGGTTTGCCTCATTACTACCAAAAATAACATATTGAGCATGTATATGACTTTGGTTTGCATAACTTGTAATTGGTTGTGCTGATGTGGCGCTGATGTGGAATCCAATCCCCCAATTATATGTTGCTACCCATCCCTAGGTATAAGAATAATTGGGCAACAAGAAACATGCCAAATTACACTCCTCTCCTTACTGAAAACCTATCATGCAGAGAACATTTCTCATCCCCTGTATAATCAATTTTAGACAATACAAGTTCATGGAGGCTAAATCTGAAGCCTTAAAATTTTTAGCACAAAAGGAGACTGACGGTATTTCATTTTTCGGAAAAATACTCCCTAATCCTTCGTATTTTAAATTTTAAACGTAGTTTATTTGGTTATTTTGTTCTTTAATTGAGGGTATTATAACCCCGAATTTATGGGAAAGTGAGGACAAACCCTTTACATAATAATTTTGCTATTTACGAATTAGTTCCAGGTGAATTAAAACGTTTTTGCTGTGGTGGAAATTTTAATTCAATATGTGGCTTTTCAAATGTTATCTACAGGCATAAGATTTCATCCAAGCTATTTGGAAATTAAAGTGTTATTTGGTATTATTAAACGTTTTCAATTTAGGAAGATAGAAAAGCTTGGAGCAAATATTAGAGTACTGGAAAGTTAGTACAGATTTTATAAGGGTAATATGGGTAATTGCATATTTTTCCAACTGCTAGTTATAAGAACCAAAGACAAAATATGGTAAAGCAAATAAGTAATAGTATGTAGCATGTCTAAAATATATAATTCTGTACACGTGTAATTTCCAAGTACTAGTTGGGAGATATATTGTTTCAGCAACCAATCACGTCCTAAATATAAATTAATTACTTGACTTGGTATTGAGGCCAAATGCAATTGAGATTGGATTTGAGTCTACTAATTAAGAAGAAAGTTTTGGAGCTGAACTGAGTAAGCTCAAATGTTGTAAGTGTAAATTATAATCTGTTAGAAAATGACATACTTATTGATTTGTGTAATTCTAATTTCCTATAAGCTAAGCTTGCTTATGCATCGATCATCTTCTACATTTTCCATGCATGTATCATGATTTATATAACACCGAACATCCTTATTTGACCACATGAGAAAATGACCAAATTTTTGTCGGAACTTTATTTTCACTAATTGTGAAACTGGTCTAACTTTGAAAATCCTACTGGAACGGGGTGTTGCTACCATCCCTAGTAGTGCTTTACCATATCTTTTTCCCAGTTTTAAATGTATATATTCAATTCATTATTTCACTAACAACTAACGTGGATGCTGTTGGATAATTTCCAATGTTATGTAAACTGATAAGTCTGATGAATATGGTCAAAATGAAGGAAAACTTGAGAATAAAATTATTATTCACGAGGAACAATTACATTCTTCTCGTACTTATGCTCTTAGATAAGAAAAGTATTTTATTTGTTTATTCGATGCAGTTTTTAACAGTACGTCAGGTAATCTACGGTAGAAAATGTACAATTTTTTATGTACATGTCCAGACTCCAGCGCGCCGAATGTGGGCCAAAGTCCATTGCAGCAAATCAAAAAAATCCATAATCATTGAGATGAAATGATGATTAGGATTCAATTGTTAAACATATGCATTAACAGTAAATAACCACAGTACGAATATCAAGACAGAATATATAATTTAATCACGTCATGATAATACAGATCTTATGAAAGATTCAACTCTTGACTCTTGATTATGCGGATTATTAAAGTTGATAACGAGATTAACTAAATAAAGTAGTTTAATTTATCTAAGACAGCCAAATCGAGCACAAGATTTTGTGTCATCGATGAAAACACCTTTAGTTCCTTGTGTCTCCTTACTTGATTTCCACTCAATTTTTTTTCTAAACCATTAGTGGCAAAAGCGCAATTAGCCACCCTTCTCAACTACATTATCACGACTTTGAAAGCGGAATTTAATAATGCAACCACACATATATATTGCAGAACTCTTTTCACTTCAATATAAGCAACGTGGAGTTAAAAAATTAATATTTGTTACTATATGTTTGACAGTGTGCTAACACTCAAAACTCAAGAGGATATAATAAAGATAGCTTCAGAGCAAATTATAATGATACCACTCGCATAGGATTATTAGCCTTAAAGGCCCACATGGTTAATAAAATATGCAGAAATCATGATTTCAAATTGTTGCACATGTCCCAATCCATTCACCAAATCTTAAATAACTCTATTATTCTATTTTGTTAAGTGGCTAAATCGTACATCCTCTTAAGTAACAATCAGGATGTTAAAAAACATAGGCACATTTACACAATTACTCTAAAGTAGTTTTTAAATTTTTTGTCAAATAAATTATGAGTTATTTACTACTTTTATGTAAAGAAAAATAATGTTTCCATGTTGAAAGAAGCATTATTTACTTATGTAAAGCCATGGATCAATTCGGTTTTGATATATGTTTCGATCTACCAGATATTAGAAATATTTCGTAATTTTATGAGAGTTATATTCGATATGTTTTGAGAATTTCGTAAAAAAGTAGTTTTAATGAAGTTGAAAAATACTTCTATGTTTCGTTTCGACAAAGTCAGAAACAAAAACATTTCGGTCCGTAGTGTTTGAGAAAACGTATGAAAATCTTGATCCATTTGTAAAGCTTATTGGAAGATATCGAAAAGGAAAACGAACTGGAAAATAATTAACGATTTTGCGTAACCGAATAGTCTCCCTTCACATAGTTGTACATTTTTATAATTCTTCCTCTAATTTTTGTAGATCGCCAAATAAACCATTTTAACAACTCCTGTCAACGTTTTCAACCACAAATTATGACTTGATGTGTTTTTTTAATTATTAAAAGTTTGAAATAAATTGGTTCAATTTGTCCAAACCTCTTACTGTAAATAAAGTTATCTCTAAATCCAAAATTGCAGAAAAGGGAAGAAAAATGAAAAATACGAAATGAGAAATGCAAGAAACTTTTCATGCCTTGCAGAAATAAAACACACTGCATATAGAAAAGATTTATTTGCAAACTGAAATACAATATTTCCTGCAAATACAAAACTTATGGTCGAAAAGTCAACGTTTCCTCCAAATAAGCAAATTTCAGAGCGAAAGTAGAAAAAAACAGCAAACAACCTTTAGAGCAGAAAAGAAGAAATGTTCTAAATCAAATGACAGTAAAGCAAAAGAGAAAAAGCTGGCAGCACAATGGAGATCCTTAAAGCAGGAACAGTGTAAGAACTAAAGCTTCACAGATAAAATTTAGCAATGAGAAAATAAAAAACATTTTCGTCGCAAACAATTGCATGGTTCCAAACTGCAAGCCATGTTAATTTTCAAGCCAGTTAAAGTTTATTGTATTGAGTCGTGCAGCTTGAAATACTATACATCATTCCGCGACATGCACGATCTAAAATATGCAAAAAAAGAAATGGTGGATATTTTTGACCATCTGCGCAAAATTTAATTACGCTTGCATCCTTAATATAAATAGTCTACTTATCTGTATTTGTATGATGACACATCCAAAATAGAGAAAAATCATACGAGAAACTGGATAAACGAATCTTGTATCTCCAATTGTTTTTCCTACGTATGATTTTCTGTCATCGTATCGCCACGTGCCATATTGTTCAATGTTTCCTTCATTATTCATATGTCTAATGTATATCAATGGCTCTACATATTAATGACCACCTCAACCACACCGTTTTTCAGTAATTAGTTGAAAGTTATGGTTATAACATTAAAAGAGGAGGCAGCTCGAATATTAAGATCTGATCTTTAGGCATGACAGCTTTAACAAGACAAAACAGCGTTGCTGTCTTTTCTTACCATAAACAAGAATGTCTTTTACCATAGTACGTGCGGGAAAAACCTAGTTTTTTTTTCTCTTGCAGTTTGTTTGGTTTTCTTCTGCAAAAATATTGACTTTTGTACATATAATTTTCTTTCCCAAGGTGAAAAATGAAAAGCTGAGGTAAAATTCTAGCCCACAATGTTATAGTTTGTTCTTCTGTCAAAAACGTATATGCTTTAACTAATTAATCAGTATAAATCATGTTGTTAGCATATGATTAAAGGTCAGTGCAAATTAACTGTGTGGTCCATGAATCTGTAGTCCAGCCAAAAGAACATTATTGAGAACTTATATATGAACTCTTATGGCACTTCACTTAGATGAAATAAATAAAGTTAATAATCTCCAGTCCCACCATAATCATGGATGTTTAAAGAATCCTTCTTATTTTCTTTTCCTCTCAGTCATTTTGTATAATGTGACTGTAAAGATCCAAAAGCAGAACAGCTAACTAATCTTTTTCCTTATCTCTGTCAATTTGTGTTTGAGGGAGAGACAATGGAATGAACCCATTTCTTAAAATATCAAATTCAAGAATTTATGGCAATGTGTATGAACAAATGGCGTTGAGATCAAAGACTTGAATGTGTTGAATTTCGAATAATGTTATAAATCTAGGGTTGAGAAAAAGAAGAAAACTGTTAACACAAATAAAAGATGTCGAATATATACACATTAATTAACAAGCAACTGCTATAAGCCCCAGCTTGTCGAGAGACAACAATTTCTTATGGTATCTGAGTTCTGTCCGATGTCCGAAAAGAGGTTATAAGTTCGAACCCAAAAGTCACCACTTATCAAAAGTGTCGTGGTTCAAATGTAACAGAAAGATTTATAGCTTGCACATGAGGGGGCGTAGGGGTGTTACGTTTATGAAAAATGAAGCAAATTCAGGAGGATCCTCACTGGATCTAGTCTATAAACATCATGCTTACTTAGCCATGCATTAGAACAATCCCACGTTCACGCAGTAAACTAAAAGAAAATTATGCAATTGTACACACAACACAAAATTCAACAGCAGAGATACGATGAGGAATGAATATTACCACTTAGCAAAACCGAAAAACTGAAATGGAATCTCCTTTGACCCTTTCCATATCTTCCCACAGCTTTATTGAACTGCAAAAAAAAAGGCTTATCACCTCCAATTGTGTACCATACAGTACTTTTGATCTGCATGCAGTTCAAGAAAGCTGTGGAAGAATAAGAAAATGGCCATTTTTTTGTACACACTATCTATCTATATTTACTTATATAATTAATAATTACAAAAGAAAAAAAAGATAGATCGAGATTGTGAAATTTGTAAAGAGAGAAGTGTGAGTTTAATTGAAGAGAAGAGCGCAGTATTTATAGCACAAGTGCAAGTCTTTTCCACCAATCCCGAGAAGAATATTGGGGGCTACTATTAAAAAGCCTGACTAACTTTTTATCCTCATTAATATGTAAATCAATCAATTATATATAACGACACAAAACACAACAGCAAATCAACGCTAAACGTGCGGCCAGGATGCAGCCTAGCGGATCTGACGGTGGCGTTTGACATAAAAAAGGGTCCCTCCTTAGATCTGTCCCATTCGTGGGGATATATTGTACGTTTGTTTATTTTTGTAAATGATGTTCGGTACGTATAATTGTACAACGCACACTATACTGACTACTCAGTGCTAGCTGCTGATGACAACTTTAATTTATTACTCGATCTGATGATATGTATATTGTGAATCACCTCTGTACATGTTTCTTTTCTGCATATACAGTTTCCTCTTTTTTATTTTCTTCTACAAACGATGAATATATCATTATAATTTTACATACTGTTTTACTTTTAGTACATGTGTGATACAAATCAGATGATAAGAGAACAGCTGTTAAACCATGTTACCACAATTTGAACTGAAATTATAAGAGAAAAGGAACTATTTATTGATGATTATTTAATTGGTAAGTGTGGATATATATGTCTTTTGAAATACGAAAGTTGATAATGAACGGAGCCAGAAAAAGATAGAAAAAGAAAGAGTAACTAATCAATAACCTCGTCTCTACATGGCAAAATAATTTCAAACTTTCTATGGTCATAGAAAAAGATAGCCTAAAGAAGAAAAAGACACTTCAAGTATCTTTCGTCATGAGATTGACAGTTTCATTGACACATCTGACACGATGAAAGGGTTTACATCAAATTACATAAAGTGAAACCGAGTGGCGACCACGGTTATTGAAATCCTCCTTTATATCCTTGATGACCAAATACAAGAACAATATATTATTACGAAAAGTTAACTTATAAGTGATCATAAAGGGCGGTTGAGAATGGGTTGAGTGTATTTTATGTTGGGTCGTGGAACGTTAAATACTATACATCATGTCACGACAAGCACGATTCAACTCGTACGTTAAGTTAGTCGCTGGTTGTAGGGGTCGACAGATTCTGACCGATTTTACTGTAGGGTAGTACTACGAATGATACATATAAAATTAGTTAGGATTACATTTCAAGTATAAATAGAATATTTACGATCGTAAACTAACTCATCGAAAATAGTGAAAGATCTAGCTAGCTTGGTGACACTCCCGAGTTAGCCAATCTATGAACCATGCATGTTAAAAGATTTCTATACTATATGTACAAGTCTTGGTTATTGCATTGCTGCATAAACATTTTATCAATTAGTTTAAGGTCATGAAGTTTCTGTCCACTTTGTCATGAAGAGTTAATTAGAACTATCCATTATTTTTATAATTTATATAATTAAGAAGTTAGATCTTTGTTAGAATTAGACAGGTTGGAGATGAAAGGGAAAAGAGAGAGAGGGGTTAATTATGCATAGGATCCACATGGAGGCATGTGAGGAGGGTGACCCACAGGGTGAAAAAAAGGACATACAGCCCGTTTTTCCCGGACTAAGGTCTCTCTGTCGGGTTCAGTTAAGTATAGTTTGTGGCGGACACTTTCTATCTCTACGATGTTCAACTTCCTTCTTAATTCCTACGTAGTACGTACGCCCCCCTATGTCTATATGTACGTACTTAATTACGTACTCTCCTTCCAAAATATTAATCTGTCATTCTCTACTCTCTTAATTATGCACACAACAATCAATTCTTTATACACATTCTGATACTAATATATAGGTGTTGGAATCGGGTCAGAAACAGTACTAAGCAATTTATTTTTGTACATAAGATCATGAGTTCTAGATATTATAGAATAAGTTTGGGAGTTGGTTAAAACTGGTCTTTTAAGATGTACTATGTTCGTCTTTTGGTTCTGTATGTTGTTCTCTAGTATAATTTTGGTCTAATAGTTTGCATTATTTTTTTCCGATTTTAGTCATTCGATCAATTTTTTTGGCGGAATATTGAGTTTAATTTGGTTTGGAGGACTAAATTAGAAAAATACAAACTCTAAGATGAAAATTGGACAAGAACAATAGAAAGACATATATAATTAAATGGATCTTATAGGACCACTTTTGTTAATACTCAGTATTCTAGCACATTGAAATAAAGCCAATTTATCAAAATTGGTTATGTAAGTTGTATAGTACTCTGTTATTTTGGTCTTTATGCATGTTGTTCTAGCCTAATTTTGGTTCTACAATTTGCATCTTTTTCAACATTAATTCTCCATTTTTTCGGCTAAAAATTTGGTTTTAATGGAGGGTTATATATATTGAAAAAAAAAAATACAATTTGTTGAAGAACAAAATTAGACTAAGACAATATAAAATATCTAAAATAGACATGATACAACTTTAATGACCACCTTTGAGAAATTCTTTCATATACACATATGCGCAAAGCTTTGTAAATGCACTATTGTAGTGATGTAAATACGTACACAGTGTGAAAAAAACTTTGCAAAATTAAGTAACTACTATTGAATGAGTGCAAAACTTTTAGCCTTTCGATTTATAAAAGCTGTGCATGTCTCCTTCTAAACGGTGTGTGCGAGAGAGAGACAGATAGAAAGGGACAAACAGAGGGAGGTCATTTGATTTGGCACTGCACGTTAATGCCAACAAACACTAAGCATCAACCTTAATCAAATGGAAGTTAGTGGGAATTCGAATTTTTAAGTTAGCTGGCAAACATTATTAACTTTTGCCCATCTTTCATCACGCTGTAACCTTATTATAATTATGCCAACATTGTTTGAATAGGTATCACTAAAAAGTCTAGAATATTGTAGTGCGTCTAATGCAGTCAATGTTTTCAAAAACTTCACTTCAGAATTTGCTTAATTAGGGTTAATTTCAACCAAAATTATCTAAAGACTAAAGGTGATTGTCAATGCAAGGTTTATGCATTGAAAATAATATATTAGAGTTTATTTAATACATTTATTTATATTTTTAACTCTATTTCAAATACAAAAAATAATTTTGGCACAATTAGTAGTACTTAATGTACTTCTTGGGAGTTTGGAACAGAGGTTTTCTCAATTCAAACTTCATATGTTTTAACAATAGAAATCCAAGCTTATTATCATTCTCTCGTTGCTCCGTGTGTTTTTACATTTAATATATATCTTTGCAATTTCAATAATTGTCAATTGATTTCATAATATGTGGCATATATTGAGCATATTTGGATCAAAGTTTCTTTTCTTTTCCTCGAAAAGTACCGAAACACTTCCATTTTTAAGTTTATGGAAAAGAAACATACAATATTTTTTATGTCTAATGCAACAACAATTTCTATGAAAATTTCAAAACATATCGAAAAGATCTTGAAATATTGCGAAAAGTTTCTAATATTTAAGGCGTTTAATTTTTATATCTTTACATTGGAAAAATTAATTATTTATGTTGAGACCTTACCGTAAAATTTTAACTCATTTTTTCTCTTTTTAGTTGTTATTTTTTATTTATTTATCGGAATAACCATTTTCTATTGATTTACATATTTTTAATTAAATATTCCAAATTTTAAAACTCATAATACTTAAATCGTACATGCAGAACCTCATGTTTATATATAGTTGCGAGTCTCTGTGCATTCGAGCCTCATGTTTGACTAAAATAACTCTAAAAATCTCTTTGATCACGAAACATGTTATTGGGAGAGAACTTAAACGTAGATGTGTTGGTACTGAAGGCACAAAATCCTTTACACCTACTCAGAAACACACCCTGAAGCACTATGGGCTATGCTTATAATGTATTTTTCAAGAAAACATAGTGTGAGACATGCTATTATATTTACAGAACACCACATAATCTACTTATGTATGACTCTATTCTTTAGTTGTAGACTTCATGTTGGCAAAATCTCCAACGTATAAAAGATTTTCCTTATGTTGGTTTGCATCTAAAAGTCTCAAATGATCTTCTTCCTTATCTTGTACTCGATTTTCGAGTCTCATAAGGCAACTTCTAACTTCAATCAAACCTAAGTATGAACCACGAGATATACCACTAATGTTTTAACCTATCTTGTCATCTAAAAGATATTACGGAATATACTAAAATCTTTCAAACCTTATCAAATAACAATAAACTATTATAAGTAGACACGTACAATTCACTACCTTTGAATAATACGACTTCCTTGTGCACTAAATTCATCTCAACAAATCAAGATTTCTTTATGATAAGCGTATTTGATATTTATAGATGTTGACAAATCTGTTACACCTAGTCCCTAAGCATGTGTTCTACTAAAACTCACCGTTCATGAAAAAATGTGAGTCTAACAATTATTTAGTATATTATTAAACTAAAATACTATAATTTTTCAGGCTTACATCCTATATATAAGGAACTTACTTACCAATTTAAATTTCGTGAGGTGCACCGCCTTATGCGCAACGTCTTTAACTATATATATATAGAAAGTGCAACTATTTCACAAAATAGAGACTATATTACAATTATCTCATTCAATTTTAGTAAGATATTGCTGATAATAATATTCGACAAAGTTTAGTTTAGTACTAAAAGAATATATTAGCTAGTTACCCAACTAACAATGAGTTTTAAAATTAATATTTTATTATATGTCTCGATAATACACAAATTAGTTACCAATTTCATTCTTATAAATCTATTAACATATTAAATAGTATTCTAAAATATTGATATTTATTACTATTAAATAATCTAGTTACCTTTACAACCACATTGTTTGACACATCTAAATTTTATGTTGTTTAGAAACAATGTATTTGACATATTTAATTGTCATTATCTATTTTAATTAAAATAGAAATTTGTGATGTTTATCAAAATTAAAAATAATTAGCTCTTATCATAAATTCTTTGAATTAAAAGCGTTCTAATAAAGCTAAGAATATTCTGATTAATAATTTATTTAAATTAATTGACACGTTTTTTATATATTTAGGATGACAAAACCATCAAAGTGAAACTGAGATTCTGCAATAGGAAAAGGTGAGGTACGATTCTTGATTTTTTCAAGCCTCGTTTGACGCTCGACCCTATGGAAATTGAACATAACATTTGTGGTTTTTTGCATCTGAATCACAAACAATCTTTTATTATTAGTTTTTCCATATTTATATTCAACACCGATTATCTCGTTATGTATTTTACCCGTTTAGTTATTTTTCTTATTCAAGTAACCATTCTAATGTTTAATTGAATTTTCTTATTTGTTTATGTCTTGTTAATTAAAACTATATTAATTTTGTTCTTATATGATAACTGATATGTTGGTTTTGAGATGTACCATGAGAATGTATTATGTTTGAATTTACATCTCATATTTTATAAGGTTTACTAGCGTACATGACATTTTTGTTACACCTATTGAAAACTTAGGACTAAGGATTGTGTCGATTTACCGTTGGGCACTAAGGGGGGGTCGACTTAAGTAATTCCGCTCAATACCAATTGTTCTAAGCGCTACTTGCAATTAGAAGGTGGTTGTAACCCGTTGAGGAGGTATGCACTTGAGCATGTCTCTTCATTTTGTTGCCGGGTCTTCCCTCATGGGGAGGTTGGATTTTGAGAGCCATACGATTGCATTTAGTAAATGTCTCATTTATATAAACATGTTTATTGAAATTCTTATCTTAAATATTTCTTATCTATTCTGATGATTTGGTTTCTTAGTGTTTTTGCATATGATTAATTCATAAAGTAGTAGATGCTCCTTTTATTTCTTAAATTACTGGTCATTCTTAAAGAAGCTCACTAAGTAATTCAAGACTTATTCCTCTATTTCTATTGTTTGTCATTTTCTGAAGAAAAAAAAAAGACCGATTTACGGCGCGATTGAGGTGAAATATCAAAGCTCTTATTAAGGCTTGGCTACTGTCCAAATACTCGATTAGAAAAGATTCGACAAACTATGGGTAATTTTAATTGATGATATATTTTCTTAAGATGTAATAATTGATTGTTGTTTCAAAGTTTTTTGTGTAATAAACGTAATCAATTATTTAATATGTATCGTTTTGATCTGCGACATTGAGGCTCCTCTCATTTTTTACGGATCATATTTTAGTGTGAAGTGAAAAAATGTTTAGCAAACACCAAACTAACTTGAACTAGAGCATGACTAATGAGCACGACTGTTGCACACCATCTTGATTTTCCAAAAACCCAGTCTAGCTATCAATGAATCGAGTGTCTTGATTTGCAGATTCCTAACAACTATTCTTTTCAGTCTATTCAAAGTTTGGTCAATGAAATCAAGAGAATTTGAAATGGCTAGCCTAAATGGTGTTTCAAGCAATGAAACGCGATGCTAACTATGTTGCTCATAATGTTGGCCCTTTTTGTTCAACTGTGCACATCATTTTTGTTTTTGGTTGTTCTAACGGAGGTTATCCGTTGTTAAACTAAACATTGTATTCGCTTCTTCTTTCAAAATATTTATTCTAATTACAAAAAGAAAAATTCTTTGAATTGATTGGTTATACACTTATTTAATAGTTCATAGCTCAAGTTAATTACACATGAACAGAATGACGCCAAAAGAATCAACATATATTTAAAAAACGTGCGACAAAAATCTGAGCCATTTGAATCTATACTCTGCAGATATACGATAATAACATATTTATAAGTTGCAAAATTGTTCCTTGAATTTTTGTGTGATCGTAGAAGTAGTCTTTAATTTCTTATAACTAAAATTAATCTGTTATTTTCATTACTTAGTTAGCAACGCACCTCTTTTTTATTCAATTTTAGTAATATAACAACATTGTGAGTCGGTTTCATCAAGAATAATATTCATTTTCTTTAAAAGGAAAGACTCACGCCCAAAACCAATATCCAATCCAAACCCTCGGCAACAAGCAACACAGGCCTTGGATCAAATCACTAAATCGAAGTGCTGTCAATACGTGACGAGTGAGATATTTTTCTTAGGTTTGAAAAAATAAATATTGTCCACATCAAGTGGGCTAAGATTTCAAATTTCAAAAAGGGGGTCACCAAAAATAATTGTTCTCACATGTAGCCCCCACAATAAAAAGAAAAGGCAGTGGGCTACACGCACTAAAGGTGGGCTGTGTGGTCAAATTTTATAAAAATAAGCCAACCTAACAAAAATAGAGTAAGTTATGACCACATCACATGATATGATGATTTGGTGAAATAAAATCAAAAAAATACATAACACGGTAAGTTTGAAGTAGATGGACCTCAAAGTCCATTATCCAATTCGCTTTAATATTTGTTGGCCAATAAACCTTATCACTTCACAACCAAACGCAGACCGCTTTCAAAAAAATTAAAAATTAGGGTCCAACTCGAGATAGGTTCAAGCCCAATTCTCTCTTTCTCTCTCCTCTCTTTCTCTCTCCTCGAAACCCTAGATCTGGGAGCTGTAATTCGTCGATTCTGCCTTAGATTCGTTGCGAGGACGCGTTTTTGGGCCTCGATTTGTTCGCTGAAGCTCTGAGTTTTGCTGGTATGAGATTTTTTCGGATTGAATTTGAGCTTGTTTTTAAAATTTTGACTTTTTTTTTTCTTGTGATGATCTGTTGTTGTTTGTTTATGTGAGCTGTGTTGTTTGTTAATTCGTGTTGTTACGGCGATTTTGTTCGATTGTTCGTTTTTGTTTTTGAATTGGATCTGTGTTCTTCATTTGATCGATTTGGATTCGTTTTGTTTGAATTTGTTCTGTTCGTGTTCTTGAGCTTCACCGTGTTAACTTAAAAGTCCATGGATCTGTGATCATTTTTCGTTTTTCGAACGTATGTTGACGATTATATTCAGTTCTGTGAATATTTGAAACTTTGTTGAAGCCCATGATGGATGAACTTAGAGATTTTATTTTATTTCTTATTGGTGAAAATAGTCCAATTATGATTTAATGTTTTTTTTCTTTTTTAATTTGGGGGAGGGGGTATAAGTTTTAAGTTATAAGTTATATAACTAGCGAATATTGCTAGTTGAGTCCTTTAATTGCGTCTATTAAAAACGTAATGTTTTTAAAGTATATTATTGTGAATATTAGTATTATTTTTTATATGGAAAGTGATATTTTTAATTAATATTATTTATTGCAATTTTGAAATGTACTAGCGCATATTCATGTACTGCTTATATGAACACTAGGAATTGAGGCCGTATCTCAAGTTAGGTAGTACTAGTACTAGGTGTTTTAAGTGACTTTTGTGGCCCATTTGGTCCTGGGCTAAGCAAATCGACCCTGATGAATTTTTTTTGTCTAGAGTTTCAACTTAAATTTGGTACATATATATTTTGAAAATCGACACACTCTAAATTAGATCAAAAGAAATTGGAAAAATAAGGAAATCAGGGGCAAAAATGGAAAAACAAAAGATAGAACAAAAGAGATTGTTCAACTTTATAGTATAGTATGGATATATACATATATATTTGGTTGGGTTAACTCATTCTTTAGCTGTCAAATAACTGCATTATTTAGTTGCATAATGATGTAATGCTACTATAATGAAGTTCTAATGTTCTATAACCCCACCCTCAAGACCCAAAGGCTCCAAAAACCCAAGTTTGACCAAATAGTCAATTACATCTGTTTTCTTTTAACAAAAGGTACCATTTTTCTAGTGGTAAAAAAATAAATTTTTAATTATTTGCAATTTCTATTTGTTTCATGCAGAGGGTTTCAAAAAGGTACCATTTTGTTATGATTTTTTTGTTTCTTAAAGTTCAGACCTAATTTGAAAACAAATTTGATCCGAAGCCAATCTGGTCTTGCTCATTCAGTCTTTATGTATTCATGATGTTAACTGCATAACACTAAAAATGAGTCTTAGTGAAAAATAGGTAATATAAAAAACCATTCAAACTAATTACTTTGGCAAGAATGTAATTTAAATGGCTTATGCTTATACCCAGATAAACAAAGTCTAAATTTAAATTGAAGTATATCAGAGTTTATGGGCATTAACTTCTACAATGATCTCTGGGATATCTTTGCTTAACATGATCATATGTTACGTATTTTAGTTAATTCAAAGCCATGCTTGAACATCGTGGTCTGCTACTTGAATTTGCTATTGATGCATCCTTTCTTGTCTTTTGTTGGTTGGAGCTCATACATGGCCAAAACATTGAGTTACGGCATTGGTTTCATTTAGAGGCGGGCTTGTGGTTTCTAACATAGAGAGCCAGTAACTCATTTGCTTTAATGTAGATTTTTGTGTTTAAACACATTGGTATTCAGTTCTTTAACACAGTATAGTGATCTCTCTCTCTCTCTCTCTCTCTCTCTCTCTCTCTCTCTCTCTCTCTTGGTTTTCCTCACATGGTACTTTGCTAACCTAATTCCTTTGCCTGATGTCAAATATTGCTACTCAGCATTGAGATAAAGTTTGTAACAGGTTTGTAATGTGTCTAGAAAGTGCAAAAAATCATCTTCTAGGGGTACAAGATGATTAAGATTGACCAAGTGCTGGACAAGCAACTTCAGTTATGTTAGCTTACTGTGATTGATCTTTGCGCAAATAATTGATGTGTGCAACAAGAACTTACTGTTCAATCAAATAGTGGTCTTTTAAGAACTCAATTGGAGTCATAAATGCATATGTTGGCTTCTTTCATGCAGAGTTTGGATGTGACACTTTGATATATAATTGAAAAGTCTCTAGTAGCATTTGGTGATTCTAAGAATTGAAATTTATATGAATCTTCTTTTCTCATTCTTTTCTGGTGCTGCGGCATCTCTCCTTTTCTAAGTGTGCTCAATTGATGGGGATTTCATGACATTTGTTTATTGTATACTTGCAGTTGGTTATCTGTTCCATATTTAACGTTTTGGATGCATGATCATTCTCTGTTGACAAAGTAATGCACTTTGTTTTTATGTGTACTTAATTTGGTGTTCACAATAGTGAGACCTAATATGTTTTGTAGAATGGTGTGATCGTCCGTTTGACTATCTGTATCTTGCTTGTTTGAGTTCACAGCTTCAGGTTAATCACTCTTGAGATCTGATATTGGAACAATTAATTAACTTTTCCTATTTTGCAGAAAGCCTTCTTAGTCTACGTTCACATTAGATGGAGATGGAGACCCCTGAACCAATCATGAACAATGAGCTTATCCCTATAGACGACACACAACCTATCGACTCAGAAATGCAATTTGACTTATCAGATGGTCAAGCAATTATTGAAGATACCCCACTCATCGATTCAGAGGCACAACCCCCTAAGCGTAGGAAAAAGAAGTCAATTGTTTGGGAACATTTCACTATAGAAACTGTAGGTCCTGGATGTAGAAGGGCATGCTGTAAGCAATGCAAGCAGTCTTTTGCTTACAGCACGGGTTCGAAGGTGGCGGGAACGAGTCATCTCAAGCGTCACATTGCCAAGGGAACTTGTCCAGTTGTCTTGCGCAATCAGGAGAAAAATCAGTCTAGCCCCTACAGCGCGCCTTCAAAAACGGGCGCATTTTCTGAAACACCAAAGCGACGCTACCAAAGAGCAGCTGTACCTTACTTTGGCTTTGACGCGGATCGTTGCCGCCACGAGATTTCTAGGATGATTATTATGCATGATTACCCTCTTCACATTGTTGAGCAACCGGGTTTTGTTGCATTTGTCCATAATTTACAGCCTCGATTTGATATGGTGAGCTTCAACACTGTGCAAGGGGATTGTGTGGCGACTTATTTGACGGAAAAGCAACACATTCAGAAGGTGATTGAGGGAATGCCTGGACGAGTCTCTCTAACTCTGGACTTATGGTCGTCATCACGTACTACTGGGTACATGTTCTTGACCGGGCAGTTCATTGATAGTGACTGGAAAATGCATCGGAAGCTTCTTAATGTGGTCATGGAACCATATCCTGATTCGGACAATGCTTTTAAGCATTCTGTTGCTGCATGCCTTTCAGATTGGAGTATGAACGGCAAATTATTCTCTGTTACAATCAATCAACCATTGACTGATGCTGCCATTGATAATCTGAGAGCTGTTCTCTCCGTTAAGAACCCTTTGGTGCTTAATGGACAGCTCTTGGTGGGTAATTGCCTTGCCCGTTCTCTTAGCAACATTGTTGAAGATGCATTGACTTGTGCAAGTGGCATCATGAAGAAAATCAGGGACAGTGTCAAGTACGTGAAAACTTCAGAATCGCGTGAGGAAAAGTTTCTTGAGCTCAAACAGCAACTTCAAGTACCTAGCTCCAAGACTCTTGCTATTGATGACCTAACCCAATGGAACACGACTTATGAAATGTTGTTGGCTGCATCAGAATTGAAGGAAGTCTTCTCTTGCATGGATACTTCAGATCCAGATTACAAGGATGCCCCCTCAACCGAAGATTGGACGCAGATAGAAGCTCTGTGTTTTCATTTGAAACCCCTTTTTGACACAGCCAATCTTCTGACAACAGCAACTACCCCGACAACCAATACATTTTTCCACGAAGTATGGAAGATACAGTTGGAATTGGCACGTGCAGCAGCTAGTGAAGATCCATTTGTCAGTACCCTGACAAAGTCGATGCAAGAGAATTTTGACAAGTACTGGAAGAGTAGCTGTTTTATTCTAGCGATAGCTGTAGTTATGGATCCCCGTTTCAAAATGAAGCTTGTTGAATTCAGTTTTTCAAGAATATATGATGAGGAAGAGGCCAAGTCGTACGTGAAAGTTGTGAACGAAGGTATCCATGAGCTCTTCCATGAGTATGTTGCTCTTCCTTCGGGCCCAACTCACGGATATGCTGAAGAAGCTAATGGAACAACTATGATGTTGGAAGATGCCCAAGGAATCTCAAACAATGGTCCTGGACTTACTGATTTTGATGCCTATATTATGGAAACTACAAGCCAGCTTTCAAAATCTGAGTTGGATCAATATCTGGAGGAATCCCTACTGCCCCGTGTGCACGAATTTGATGTCATCGGCTGGTGGAAATTGAACAGGACGAAGTATCCAACACTCTCTAAGATGGCTCGTGATATCTTGTCTGTTCCTGTGTGTACCGTCCCTGCTACCTCTGTGTTTGATACAGTACGCAAGGAGATGGATAGCTACAGGTGTTCGTTAAGACCAGAGACGGTGGAGGCCCTTATTTGTGCTAAAGATTGGCTTCAGAAGGAGAAGGTGGAGACTCCAGCGCCTGTTGTGAAGATGGAAACACCAATTTAGTGTCTGCAACATTTTATTTTGAGAATTAGTGAGTAGAGATTGTATGTTCATTCTAGGATTTCAGTTTGTATGGTTTCAACTTCATGACCTATTATTGTGCTATTCACTAAAAAGATTTCTAGATACCAGGCTACCACCAGCTGATTGTGTTATATTCGATTTAATTTGTGGGTGACCATTTTAAAATTGGGAAGAAAAGCAGATTGACAACTAAGCGTAGGACTGGCTTCTGTAATATTTATATAATTGTTTAAGCAGATAATCTGAGATATCAAAGAATTGATTCGTAATACAATAATACTCAAAAATAGACGCGAAGTGTGAGTTTTAATGTCTATGAACAAGGAGCCGAGCAAATAACAAACCAAGAAAAAGATAAAAAATTCGGTAGAGTATATGTTTGGGATAATAATATGGTAGCACTCATTTGGATTTTGCTATGTAGATTGTAATGGTCAATTGATATGTTCAGACCATGACTTTGTTTTTACTGCAAATAAACTACCGAGTGTAAAAGCTGCAAAATGTTGTGCCCCCTAATAACTTAATAGTCTTATTCCTGCACTTCTTGCCAGAACGTTTTACGTTGATGTTAATTAAAAAATAATCAATATCGATTGATTACAAAAGCAGACACTTTGAGAGTGTTAAACAAATTTTGTACTCAACATACATTTTAATAAAATCTCGATTTATCCTAAGCAAAATAATCATATTACTTAACCAGAATGGTAATATAGCCCCTTTTTGTTTCTAAAGCTTGCTTAGCATATTCCCCGTGATTTTTATGAGCATATTCTCATACTTGAAAGATTGGATAATTGCACGATAATGGTTAAAATTGTGATTGTTTGCAGTATATTATATGAATTATACACCATAGCTAACTCTAATGACTAATTCCACATTTTCATTATATGCTCTTAAATCTGTACAATAAAGAATTCCACTAGAATGCTAAAAACTAATCAATATTCCTTAATAAATAGATAACATTACTAACTCAAATGACAAACTCCTCCCATCATATGGGAGAACTTTCACAATTTTAACACAGGCAGTGAATTGTCCTGAATCAACTGTACAATCAGGGAACAACCCAGTTTTCACTTTCACAGCAGACATGGGATTAAATCTTGTTTAAATTCAACTCTCACTGCTATCACAAGCTCATGTATGGTATGGGACTCTAAGATTGAAGCACCTCCGCTTCATCAATTTCCATAGCTTCGTCAGCCCTCGAGATCCTCATAGTCGAGCCGTGAAATGACAAATTCATAATTCAATCTCAACTCTATGTACTTTCTGATCTTCAGACGGCATATGAACCAAGTTCAATGTCACCAAACCAGAATCTAAGTTGTATTCAAAGTCGACGATAGATGATTCCACCGTGCACTTTGTAGGCTTAGTCGAAGAGTAAGCACCAAAACGCCCGCAGCCCTTTACCTCCATGGAAACCAAAGCAACAACCTCTGAGCTCAAGTCCTCGGTATTCTCACCCTTCAAACAATATTTGAGCCCTTCTATTGCTCCACCAGCATTAAACATATCAATAAGCCCTATTGGTGCAAAACTGAAGCCTGGTCCCAGTACCCTAACTGGCGTAACCGTGAAGATTTCATGTTCGAGAACCTTGAGAGAGACGGGCATGGCAGCGTTGTATGGGAGAGTGATAAGGTCACCACTCCTGTGAGAATAGAAAGCCACGTTCCCGTCCCAGTTGGAGTCGAGGGCAGCGTCTGAGATGAGATGGACATCGCGGCCCTTAATATAGCCTGTTATTACTTCGGAATTAGTCTGGTGAAATGTATTCTTCCTCTCAACTGTGTTCCATGCTGCACCTTGACAATTGTAAACTCCAAGTACTCCAGTAAACTTGTTCATGTTCCATATCTTCAACAGACTAAAAGAACAAGAAAAAAGCATTCAAACACAATGAATAACACTTAAATTGAATTGGATGCAATTGAACATCAACCAAAGCAAATACTTACCTAACACCATCACGAGCAGGGTCCGAAAATAGGCAATCTTTTGTCGGCCGACCAGGCAATCGGGCTCGGAGGATGGAACCATCAGGTAGTACAAGCTTCTTCAAAAGATCATAATTGTGCTTCCCCGGTGCATCACTGTCACATAAGAAACTCAAATTTCTTAGCACTAAATTCTATATGTAAGAAACCAGCATCGGCCTTTAAGCGAGTGCACACGCCATTATGAGACATGGCGGATCTCTTAGCTTACCTAACATAGACAGGTCCACCGCTAATGGCTCTGGCTGATCCATGGTACTCAGCCGCCGGATGAAGAGAATGGAACATGTCCCAATCAGGGAGCATTATCTCTCCAAGAAAGACACTGTTATAAGCAACAGAAGCGATGTGGATGGTATGCGATATAGGATCGCGTGGGTAGAAATCATCGGATGCTCTCACTATAGCAGTTTGTTTTGAGCTGTTTCATTGAATCAATGGACCACATTAGAGAATTTCTGTTTTCAATATAGAATGGTGTATTTACAATGGCAAACCAGAAAGTTTTACCATATAACTAAGAAGGAAAGCTTGAATACAGTTTGGTTACTTGTCCACTTTGCAGAATAAATCTTATCAAACTAGATAATCTTCAGAAACTAATGAACTGCACGTATCAGCCAAAACCAAAGACAAGGTTCTAAATTATTCTATAATATCTCTACCAGACAGACAAAAAGTCTTGTCATTTCTCTAGGTGAAGCCCAATTAGAACAAACTACACATGATATCTTTGAAAAATAGATAAGCCATGGAGTACCTCCTAAATCTATAGATCAGAGCACATAAATAACAAGATTAAAGCATTTTTCATAATCCATAACTAAAGTTTCAGACCATTGATCAATATCAATACTGTCTCCATAGGATAAACTCAGTAAGAATTCACAAAGATCTCTCAGAAGAAAAATCAAAAAGATTGGACAGGGCATATACCAGTAAACTGACTCAAGATTGTGGCTCATACAAGCAATGCATCCATTATCCGGGAAGTTTCTAGAAACAGAAGCATCAAGAGCCTGATGATACTGCCTTGTCAATGCCGCTCCACCTCCAAGCCCAGCTCCAAGTGTTTCCAATACACTCTGTACATCTACTTTCACCCCATCAATCCCAGCTGAAGCCAAATAGCTATGCAGCTCATTGTAAAACTTGTAAACATTTTTAGGATTCACTAATCCCAACCCCTGCACTGCAAGTGCATCAGTTTTCCACCCAGGCTCATTCTCAAGCACTCCCTTGCTCAACTTCGGATACAGCATGGTTGAATCATAATCCTCAACCCCGGGGCGCACCCCACCCCAGTACCCAGTGATCGCGTGCCATACGTAAACGTACTTCAATCCGTGCCTCTCTTTTGCAATGTTAACGATGTTCTTGATCCCCAAAGAGGGTTCTTCTTTCTTCTGAAATTTTTCGTTTTCCTTAATTCCGGTTAATCTAAGGAGCTGGGGCGCCCCAAGTGGTCTTTCTTCTTCTTGTTCCTCTTGGTTTTCATCAGATGCAACGGATTGCCAACCGTCATCGATGATCACAAATTTGGGCGGCGTGCCACCCAATTTAAGACTCTCGAGGCCAGCTTCTACTCCTTCTTGAGTCACCTCTTGATAAAAAGCATCCCATGTGCACCATCCAAAGTAGTCAACAATTCCAGGCAATTTCTTCTCATGCCTTAATCTGAATGTCCCCAAATGAAGTTTAGCCGCTTTCATAGCCTCGTATATCGTTCTAAAAGGATCCGTTCCCGCACTAACATACACCGAATGCATGAAAGAAGATTGCATAGTTTCACTATCCCCACTCTCCAAGCACAATTCCAGCTCATCCTTATCATTCCCTTGAAGACAAGCTTTAAATGATCCATCAATCAACGGCAAGAACACCGTATAAACCACCTTATTCCCCTCATCACCATCAATGTCAGATTCCAAATGAGATCCTTCTTTCGTCTCAACCAACAAAAACTGCGTCTCTAGCGGGATGTCACGCCCTTGGTCTCCCATTTTCTGAGCCATCCACCATAGTTTAAACCTGAAACACGATAAGAATCGGACATCCCGTAGTGTTCCTAAAGACACCACGTGCCGGTTACTTTCTTGGTCGAAAACTGCCCCCAAAAATAGGCCTTCTACTGGCCCTGCAGCCTCACCGGAGGTGGCGATTACATTTTCCGGCACATTGGTTAGTATTGTTCTGTCCTTTACCAGCATTTTTCCGTCGGAAATACGAACCGTTGAAGTGATCGTCATGCCTGATGACTTTTCAATGAAACCACCTTCTTTATTTCTAAAATCACTCCCCTGCAACAAATCTTAAGCTTAAAGATTTGATTTTTAACTTAAAAAAACATCTATTAGGCAGTCAAAACTTAAACTATCACAACAAAAATATTACATAGAGATTGAAAAATTAAGCTAAACATCCTAAATAGTGCTTGAAAAATAAATGTACCTTATAAGCAAGAATTGGATTAGGACAAGAATAGGATGAAAAAGAATGGGTTTTTTGTCTAAATGAATATCTGTTGCTTAAAGATAGAAAAAATGAGGATTGAGAATTAAATGCAAAAGGGTTTTTGAGAAATGGTGTGTTTATAGCTGTGAGAGGTTTTGAGGTCTGGATAATTGTTCTTGAAATTGAGAGAGGAGATGATTGTACCATGGTTGATGATGATGGTGGTGGATTGGTGAGTTGTACCTTTTTATTCTTTGGTTTTCTTGTTTAGGATTGGACAAAAGCTCATGTTATCCAACGGTTGAAAAGAGGGTCAATCGAAGATTTGGTTGATGTGTTGACCGTAGATCACATTGCCACGTAGGATCCACGGCATGATCACTTTTTTTAAGAATCTATTCTATCTCGATTTTTTTGGAATTTTCGTTGGTTATTTGTGTCACGAAATGACTAAACAATATCCAAATAGAAATGGTGAAGGTGCGCCATGCTTACATCATGATCCCTAATCATAATTTGCATAATATATTTATTAGCTTAAAAAACTAAACATCTTGGCATTTTGCTTTCAAATTAGATTAGAAAATGAAAAGTTGTTACTATTTGTAACGATAAATAGCACTTCTATTTATTAAACATTGGGTTGAAGTTGGTGGATTAATAAAAGAAATATATTATTTGGATAAAAACGATATTAATGTGACTATAATAAGTATTATTATATTTTTAACATGTAATTCCTGCAAGAATCAATTACTTGCATTTTATGTTGAGAAAGTTCCATTTAAAGTTTATATGGCTAGAGTTGAGTGACTAACACTTAAAATTGGTTGTTGGATAAAACTAGTACTAGTCAAACCCCATAGAATGATGTATGAAGAGGATAGGTACAACTCATAATGATCATGTGATTAGCTAATTTTGGCTAGATTAATGATAACCAAAGAGGACTTTTCGTTTCTCAAAACATTTCGCACATGATCAATTTTATCTTTGAAAACTCTAATTAACTTAGGGTCAACACTTTTTCTAGCCTAAATTCATATTGTGTTACTGCCATGCATCCAACTCTTCTTTGAGTGTCACTTGATGATAAAATAAAAAATAAA
The DNA here is from genome assembly GCA_946800315.1 of Misopates orontium. NCBI lineage: Eukaryota > Viridiplantae > Streptophyta > Magnoliopsida > Lamiales > Plantaginaceae > Misopates > Misopates orontium. Next base: position 44,960,652 of record OX326949.1, read on the forward strand.
AAGTTGCTAGTCGTCATTTGTGTTTATCATCAAACTTCCTTTTACATGTGTAATAACCTTAACCCAATAGTTGGCATAAAAACGTTCAAGTTTCTCGATAACTCAAGCTACGCCATGGGCAAAGAATATGATAAAACACGCCATTTATAGTTAATGCCTAAAATAATATTTTTTATTGCGACTTTTTTTACCAAATCATACACCGCGACAAGACAAAAAACGTTGTTTATTCAAACAAATCTATAATGATCGAACGTGTTACGATTATTCAATGAAACTACGAACAATGACAGCGGTTTTTATCTTTTGTACAAATGTAAAATTGTCGAGTCACTATATTGTCGTGCTGATGTGGCTCCAATCCCAAGCATCGTCGTTTTCTAGCTAGATGATGGTGAGACGTGGGACCGGAGGAGTATGACTCATATGATATTTTGTGATATTATTTGTGGGACTTTATTTAATTAGGCCAATGATCAGAATGACACCTGCACGTAAATACTATATGATTAATCGTTGTAGTTGAGGTGTTATAATAACTTGCAAATGAGGATTAGGTACAGACAACCGGATATTGGACGGTCTGGACCACCGTTAAGTTCTAATTTTATTTGTAAATATTATAAGTTGGCGTGCCATTAAGTTATATATGCAACTGTAAAATAAATAAGGATTAGTAGAAGGCGAAGAGTTCAAATTTGGCAAGTAAATATCTAGCAAACTGCTATATTTGTATATGAATGTTCGAAGACAAAAATTCCTTTTACGATAGAATAAATAATTACATTGTTGGCAATCAAAAACAATAATATAATTGTATTGTGTTCATCCGTTACTACGTGTTTATCATTTATGTTTAATTGTTGGATTTCTTTTGAACTGAAACACAAAAATACATTTGACTAATTACAAAACTTTATCTACTGTTTAAAAAAATATATATAAAAAACCTCCCCAAAAACTAAACCAAACATACATATTTGATATTTTACTCCATCCATTCAAAGAATAAGGATTGGACAATGTGCATATAGAAAGGATGGATACCAAACCCATGTACAGTTGCAAGAAATGCAAAAGCTCCCGAATACGTGAAATTAAAAGAGGGGAGACTTGAATGAGAGTTGTGAGCCCAATAGGATCAAAAAAGTGAGATTCAAGAATAGGGCCCAGGCCCAAGTAGGAGTCACATTTCACCCGTTCGACATATAGTTAGCTAGCTTAACTATTTGACACGTTTGTTTTGCCATAATGCCAGATGGCTTCACCATGTGAGGGTGTCGTACACCACCTAGCTGGTCGCAGACATATATTATACATAATGAAGTGTCAAGAACACGAAGCAAAAAAGAAAAATAAACTTAGGCAAAAGAAAAGGCAAGCGTGATTTGGTTAATTAAGAAAATCTGAAAAATGTGTGCAGCAATAGTGGAACCTCATGATAAGATGAGGGCTCGAGATGTGAATAAGGTGGCTAGAGGAGAACAAGCACCTCGTCCACCTCAACAGTCTCCTCAAGTCTCTAGGGCGCCTCCTCCCTCCACCACCACCGCCAAGGTTTTTGTTAGAATATCAAGTGTGCAATTTTTCCGTATTGAAAATAAATGAACAAAATAACTAATTTGCTAAAAGACTACGTGGCATAATGTATTAAATTTAATTTTGGGTGAAAATGTAACGTTAGCTCACTAATATATCTTCCTGCTTGTTTGGATCGCCTGTCCTGATTTTTTTTCTTTCTTGGATTGTTCCATTGCTAGATACGTTAATTTGCGTTTCATCACATTTGTATTAGTTTAGCGATGTTGTTGACTATGCATCAATTTACCTATGAGTTGTATAGAAATTAATTTATCTTTGGTATTAAATGGAGAACTTTGTGTTTGATCCAGGTGGGGACGGAGAATAAGAAAGAAATTTCGTCAAACCAGATGAGGCGCTGTTATGAGAGTTATTATGAGTATCACAGGTGAGTCATGTCTACTTACATTAGTATCTTCTCCGTATTAGAAGAACCATTTTGATTTCAGTTATGTGAATAGGTAAACTATTAATGTAAAAAGTAAAGTGACAAATTGTCTCGCATATAATTTTCAAAATGTTGCATATGTCCTTTCACAAGGTAATTTGTCCAATTGACGTAGCTTAAGAGAGTTTTCAAATACCCCTCTTATAAACGTTTTCTAGCTAATAAGCATTAATTTCTTGAAGAATTTAAATAATGCGATTAACACTAATAGATGATTCAATTTTCTAATGCTTATTGCCAAGAAAAATAGCATCTTCTTAACGTAATATTGTCATGACCTTGTGTTTTGCCAAGTTTGAGCCAGCCAAATTTGTAGATGTCCAATTTTAGTAATATTCGAACTTTATCAAAGATTGTTGATGAATATATATATATAGGTGCATCGAAGAAAATGGGAAAGAGGCAGAAGAATGCAAGAAAGTGGCAGATCATTACAAGACAATGTGTCCGGACTGGGTAAGCTAGTAATTGTACTCATGTCACTTAGTGAGCATACATCATTATCTTTTTAGATGAAGATTTAATATCCAAGCTAAGTGAAATTTATTAATTTGCATCGTTTTCATGCAGATTGGAAAGTGGAGTATAGAGTGACGAAACTCTGCTTCAGAAACGGAGCAAGCTAGGGACAAGATATTTGGGATCGCGTGTTATCAGTATTTTTTCTTCGAATGATTTCTGTTAATGTGTGATTAATAGCATAATATTATTTTCTTTTGGTCAAGTTCCTAAAGTTTTGATGAAGTTGTATGCATGAGATTTTGTTATAATGGAAACTAACGACTAACGAGTGTAATGTGGAGTCCTTGTTTTTATTCTTTTCTAATAAATATGTGAACTTCTTATTTATTATGTCACATTTCTGGACTTTTAGGTTAACGATCTCAAACTATATTTTCGAGAAACATCATAGATTATGTCTTTTTTTTTTTTTTTTTTGTGAACAAGCATCATGGATTATGTTTGAAATAGCAAAGTAATGACATTTTATAAAAAAGAAAAACTTAACGGAGAGAATATTTACATCACATTTAGAATAATGCGGGGTTTTAATAATTGACCAAAAATGAGTTTCGTGCAAAGCATATGGGGTTACGGGTTTTAAGTTAATAACCATATTATAAAGCTATTAAATTTCACGATTGAGATGTAGAGCTTTGGTTGAGTTCAGTTGGTATTCATTGTGGGCCAAATATTTTTAATTATTAGCCAAAGGGTCATAGAACACCCAGGTTGAATATAGCGATTGGTAAGGAGACTTTCGTAAGCTCTAAAGTCATAATACTTAATGAAATTTCTTCAAAGGTTAGCACAAACATTGAAATATTGCGGAATATTGTAGCCTCGACATGGCAAATTGTTGTATTATAAATAGCTTTCGGATCAGTTGCACATTAATGAGCGAGTGCGTTGAAGTAGATATACGAATACCACGGGTCTAAATGTTCGGAATTGCTACAATTTTTATGACTTGTAAATGACCTACAATTTTTATGACTTGTAAATGACCATTTACTGTTCTAATAGACGCGAAAAATACCCATACATTTTTGTTTTTATAGATTCCAAATAAAAACTTGGGTATAATTGTACTTTTGTTTTTATAGAGCCCAAATAAAAACTTGTAATATACTTTGTAGAAAACTTTTAAACGTTTCGATTTTATAAATTAAAAATTTTCATTAAAAGAGAGAATGATATATACCTACCTCCAAAACGAAAAATAAAAAAAATAAGAATCGATTGCAACAAAAGTAGACGAACTTTCATATGTATCAAAACGGTGTCGTTTTGGGTTTGTTCCCATCTCTTTCGTTCTTTTCTCATCGTTTTCATTAAAAAGGTGCTCTGTATTTTTTGCAGTGGCGCAAAGACCACTTTTAACTCCTCCATATCCTCCGCTAACAGGTACAAAATTTTACTCTTTTATTAGCGAATCAATCATTGATCTGACCTTATTTGTCGTCATATGCCTTTGTTCAAATCTCGTTTGTACGCTTCAATTGTATTCGCCTCTCAATTGCTCGGATCTAATTGTTCATTTTTTTTTTGTAAAATTGTAGACTAATTTGGTTGATTGTGGGGCGTGTTTCTCGTGTTTGATTGGATCTGTGAATTGCTGTATTATATGGTTTGATTACTGTATTTTTTGTGAATTTAAGCTGGTGTGTGTGTTTTAGGTTTATATTAATTTGAGTTTGAAATTATGAGTTGATGTTTGAGGTTTTAAGGTACTCCTTTGGCTTGAAATGGATTTTTACTTCCCCTACAGATTAACATCCCATTTCTGATGCTTGAGTTATTGTACTTGTTAATATCAGCTCGATACGATGTATTTAGTTAAAGTTGTAAAAAAGGTTTTTAGTTAGTTTTCATCTGATAATAACATTGTAACATTGACCCTAGTTATAATTTCTTATAGCCTACCCCAATTAAGTGAGATTATAGGCTTGGTTATTGTTTTGTTCTTGTTGGCGTGTTGCTATCATATGGTATGTAAGTGACCTATCAAGTTTATTTATGATGATACTTGGTGTCTTTCTGAAATTGGTTTAGCTCTAGAGACATACGCTGAGATGTGTAAGCCTATAAAAGCATGACGATTTTTATTTCCTGATGCTTACTTTGGATTTTCGTGCTAAAGAAACTGTGCTGACTGAATTATGCAGGAAATGGCTGGAGAATCCAAGAATGATGTAGGGGAGTCCGTTCCAACTACAGATACGGTTCCAACTACAGATACTGAGATTAAGAGGACAAAGAAGAAGAAAGGTGTGCTGTCGAGATTGTGGCATGCAATATTTAGAGGAAATGGTGATGATTTTGAAAAGAGACTGCAACATATTTCCAAGGAAGAGGCTGCTGTTCTTTCCAGGGTAGCAAGGCGCTCTCAAAGCCGGCGGAGAATGTCTAGGAACCTCATTTTGTTTTCTGTACTTTTTGAGGTAGCATATCTTCATTATATTATGTTAGTCGAAGGGGTAAATAAACGGATGAAATCACCGCTAAGACATGTCCATCAATATTTTGTCAAACATTTATGGATTGTTGACACATTCCTGTCCTAGCTCTACTGGTTGGACAAAATTTATTTGTGCTCCAACTAATTTCTTGCTAAATACCAGTTGGCAGCTACTATTTAGTTTTGTTAACCATTTTCGTTTCTTTCCAACACCTGCCTGTCACAGTCGTCGTTTCTAAGTATACTATTATTGATCGGTCAGATTTTATTCTTTTTTTTTTGCGCCTTGTGATTTGAATTATATTTAGTGTGTTTCACCTTTTTGTTTATTCCCTTTGAAGTTTCTGAGCTAAGTCTGCTAGTAAAACTCTTTGTTCAGTTATGTGAAGAGTGCTTTATAAGAATCCACTTTGTGAGAATTGTATTTGGGTTTTTCACAAGCATAGGTTTGTTGTTTATGGACAGTAAGCGTTGGAGTCTGGATATTAGATCATTCTTGTAAATAGGGATATAGAGCGAATTCACAATCATATAGTCTGTTTATTTGGTTTTGTTGTATGAAGATCCTGCTTGGGTGTAGGCATCGGCTTGTAAAGCAGTGGTGGGAGGAATTTGATCCCTAATGGCTCTTACTAGTTGTAAATAGAGTATTCAACAAATTTTAGACATGATATGCAAAACAAAGAGGAGTGGAGAAAGCCTTCCTCTTATTTGTTTACTGAGAATCTGTGGCTTTTTGATCAGCACAGTATCCTATTAATATTTGATCTAGTGACATTTTAGATAATTATGAGATGTGGATTTTTCCCAATTCAAATGAATTACACCAAAAAGTGCACACATTATGGTTTCTTTATTTTCGTATTTATGAAGGGAGCGCGGCTAATTGTGATAGCTAAAACGATTTCCTAATGACATTGATTAGAAGATCTGTGAAGAGACACGTAACCGAGGTTGATTCTTAAGTTGTTTCCTTGGATGGAAGTAGTTAATATATCGTTGGTGTTGAAACTAGAAGCAATTGTATTATTATCTTACTCGTTCACTTACACATGTCCGTTTGTCTCGTTGGTGAATGGAAATAAGGTTTCATTATCTCTCAGGTAATTGCAGTGGGTTATGCTATCGCGACAACAAGATCGTTAGATTTGAACTGGAAAATGAGGGCGGTACGAGTCTTACCAATGTTTTTATTGCCAGCATTATCTTTCATAACTTACTCAGCCCTGCAGAGCTACACAAGACTGCGTAAGCATCTTTTAGCTCTCTGTATTCCTTTTCGGGACATATTATCTTTTGCATTGTTTTAATCTTTTATCCGCTTAAGGATGAACGTCCATTTATTGTTCACTTCTCTTTTGTTTTAGTTCAGTTATTACGGTCTATATGATGACACGAATGCATGTTGTTTTACTGAGCTATCTTATTTTCTAGTTTGGTTATTTATAATTCAGTGCTGACACCAGTACATGTTCTCACTGAAATTGTTGGGAGCGGGTTGAGTCAATTTATGTCTTGAAGAATTTGTGCCTTAAAGAGCAACTGAAATTGAGCGGAGCAGCTAAAATTGTCTTTATGAGTAATATGTTTAGGGGTGTCAGAATGGCATGTATAACAGTGATTTTTGTATGTGCTATTGCCTGGTGAGGAGCAATGTCGAAGTTCAGGGAGATGGAGCAGAGGGTGGTTTGCTTACCCTTGTTTCCTTTTTGATTTTCTCTTCTTTTACTGTTAATCCGTGGGCAACTGGTTTTACTGTTATCTGTCTATTCAAAAGTGTCATAGGTGAATTAAGTGATGATTATGTGGATAGTGACTTCTCCGTCCTCCTCATTAGCTTCAACCAATCTGACTAGTTTGAAGTGATATACCAAGATTTTTGGTAGGATCTTAAGGGAAGAAAACATTAGGAATATTCCACTATTTCTCATTTTAATGCATATTCATTTTACAGGTGATCGGAAGGACCATAAGACTTTGGAAAAGCTTCGGGCTGAGAGGCAAGAAAAAATAGATGAATTGAAAGAGAAGACAAATTATTACACTACTCAACAGCTAATACAGGTAACAGTGTTCTCTTTCTGTTGTTGAATGTGAACTATTCTCGTATACTCCCTTTGAGATTATGCATCTTTCTTCTCCTTTTTGGAGAATATAGTATGGAAGTGGCCTTTGAACCCGTCGTCAAACTAAAAATAATCCATGATTTGGTATGAGGAAGGCACTTTTAGAAATATTGCTTTTATGATGCGTTCCTCGACTGGTTGATAGCAAATGTAGTAGATCCTTATATGGAGTCTTCAGTGCAGAGGTATGACCCTGATCCAGCTGCCAAGGCTGCCGCTGCCACTGTGCTAGCTTCCAAGTTGGGTGCTGATTCTGGTCTGAAAGTATATTTGGGAGATGAGTCCACCACTGGCGGGCCTACTGGAAAAAGCAACGATGTGGAAGTTGCTGGGAGCAGGGGACTGCGAAACAGGAAACCATCTGCCTCAAACTCCTCTAGCACAGAAAACACATCTATGCATCATCCTGAAGAAGGAATGCTTGGTCATGCTGGAATTGAGGGTCCAGATGTGTCTCAACCGCGTCAGTTGGTAGTGGAGCATTACTCTCAAACAGGATCAAGTGCTAATGACGGAGGATGGATAGCTCGAGTTGCTGCTTTGCTTGTGGGAGAGGATCCAACACAATCTTATGCACTTATATGTGGAAATTGTCGTATGCACAATGGTAAAATTAGAGTCTACATTCACAATTGCATTATGATTCGACGTTGTTAGATCCATTGCTAAAATATTCTTTGGTCGTGGTTGCAGGGCTTGCGAGGAAAGAAGATTTTCCATTTATAACTTACTACTGCCCGCATTGCAATGCCTTAAATAGGCCACAACAAGTTGGTGAAAATGCTTCAGATTCGAATTCTGCAACTATAACCTCCTTGACGACTATGGAGGATGCAGAGGTTATACCAAGTGCAGATGGTTTGGCGGACACGGTGTCTGCAAGCAATACCCCTGTAACTGCTGCTGCTGCTGTTGGGACCTCTGAAAGTTGAAGTCATTTGGATTTATAGCCAATGTGTGTGTGTGTGGGATTTCATGCAAGGTTGAAAGTCCATCTGCAGATGATGACAAGAAACTTAAGAAACTTCTCGTCTGCTTTTTTGATGGAAATTGTTGTAAACATAATTTTGATAGAAGATCATATATTTTACCTCATAGCTGCAGGCATTTTTTTTCTTCTTTGGTTTCTTTTTTGTTTGACTTATATAAGAGAATTCATTTGTTTGACTTGCCATGATTTTCTTTTTCCGGTTGATATTTACAACTTGGGTATGTTTGTGTCTTTATGGTTTGACGAGCTAATGGTACCTTTATTTTGCTGCTTGAGCTCTCTATATTATAATGTTTCATTGTTCAGTATTCCATCTTCTTGGGTTCTTGACATATGGTTCTTGGGTATTGATCCGAATCATAACATTCCTGGCCCGACAACTAACATAGAAGGTGACAAATTGCTAAGCGACATTGATATAATCTGAAAAGGAGAAAATTAGTAGTCTAAGATGAAATGGATTGTGACGGAAGTTTGTAATTTCGCTGGATTTGTAGTTTAGAGTTTACCACGTATGGGCGCATCAGGTCATGTTCTTTCATTTTCATGTTTAGAAGTTATTCTTGTTGCATTATGGGCGCATCAGGTCATGTTCTTTCATTTTCATGTTTAGAAGTTATTCTTGTTGCATTAATACTTCTAAGTTCGTTCCGTCATTCAAGAAATTAGAAAATTTTGGGCTCTTTGGCAAATTGGAAATGTCATTTTTGCAGTCGGAACTTCAATAGTCGCCCATAACCACTGCCAATGGTCACGGGATCGATTGGAAGGGGTTGTGGTTTTTGTCATTTGCCCTCTTCGTGTGATGGGTTTTCTTATTCTTGTAAACTATCTTTCGTTAACTTTAATACAATAGTTTGGCCGATAAATAGTAGTAACAAGAAAAACCTTGGAAGTTCTTGAGAAAGTCTTGCTTTTACTACTTTATTAAAGTCTCTTTTGCTGAAAAATAGGTGCAGTACATTAAGAAAAGATAGAACTGAATTCTTCTACAAAATCCACCCTCATTGAACTTCTTGTTGTGCTCAATTAACTGTTTTATTGGACAAGAAATATGCAAAATGTTATAGTAATGCCGTGGCATACTCGTATTTCTGCATTTAATTGTATTACCTAGATTTCTGTTGTTAGGTATTTGATCCTATAAATCCGCGCTTTCAGGATTTGCCAATTATAGAAATACGAAGCAAAACGAATTAACACTGACAATAGTAACAACACAAGTATTTACGTGAAAACTGAAAACTTCAAAACCAGAGAAAAACTACGTGACAAGAGCAAAAAATTCACTATATAAAAAATTATTACAAATATATAATTTTCCGTCACTCTCACGACCCTCACAAAGTTTTTTTCACCAACAACTCACTAACTTACATCTCACTCTACAAGAAAGGAATTAGTAACAATACTAGACACTGCAATCATAGCCCCCTTGACCAATTCATTTAGCCGACAATACTTGACATGTCCATGATCCATCCCAACCACAATCATCAATTTCTTTGACCACCATCAAGGAATGGTTTGCCAAACATCTGCGTGACTCTTAAGTTTCATGCATGTTTGCAAATCCTTTACGTATTTGTAGATAGTATATGAAATAGCTGCATGATGCAATCTATGCAAGATTGGTAATCATCATGTTGTGATTACAAAATATGCATTTTTTGTCAACATGATTTTGCAGTCTCCTTAAGATCTGGGCTCATTATTGTTAAGGTAAACATCGTCAAACTCTTATGTATTATATACTCCATTTTTTATGTATCACTTAAGTTGCAATATGACCCATATCACCTTTCCTAATCGTTGCACAACTCACTTGTCAACTTCCCGATGGAATAATTCATCGAAATGTTTATTTTCGCTAGAATATTAAGTGTATGTATATAGATTCATCTAGATTAAAGTCTAATTTCAATAAAGAACCATTTTCTTACCTTCAATTTCATCATGTTTCACAAAATTAGGGTTTGACAATTAATAGTTGTAATGAATTAAGAAACATATAATAAAAATTGAAAAAAAAAAAGAGTGCTTTACTAAAATTAAGATTTACATAGAGGTAAATCCTCATGTTCATCTTTAATGTTTCGACAAAAACAAACAAAATATTCAACCAAAATAGTTAATCAGGAGTACTTCCCACACATTTAATAAGTTAGAAGGTAGATTGCAATCTTTTAAACGATAAATAACTTACGATAGAGAGGGCTTTGATGCTTTTTATCTTTATTACTAACTTATTCCATACTAGGTTAATCCATGGACACCACTTTGGAAGTGCACGGATAATTGATGCTATATATGTTTAATTGGTAGCGTGTGGCTCATTAGTACGTACATAGGGTTCTTAATTACAGAGAAACCGCAATTCAAGGTTCTTCCGAGAGGAAAATGGGAAACAAAATGGAATAAGAAGCTGAAAAATAAAAAGATCTCAGCAAAACGGACGTCAAGCTCCACACATTCTCATGGATGTAAGACAAACAAAGTTCACGTGCTTTTAAACCCGTGGCCTATAAAGTAACTCTTCCCACTAGAATAATATGGGAGATATCGTAAGTCGTACCATGCATGTGGAAGATTTGCTCAAAGGAATATTGTGTCTCTTTCGTTGAGTAATGTTAGTCTTCATGATTGATGATGATTAATATAAATAGAAATATTTTTACGAAAAATGTAAATTTTGAGTGTCCTAATTTGGTATGCAAAATCTAATTAGACTTTCAAGCAATTTGGTTTTACATGGTTAGCCGCGTTTATCAAGTGAAATTCTCGTTAGAGGATAAGATATCTAGATGACTAATATAATCACTTAAATACTTATCTCTTAAATTGTTTTTTATATTTATTTATCAGATTTAATTGTTGTAAAGTTCGTTTGACGTTTCATTGAGTCTTAGGAGTTTAAAACAAACAACAAATTAAATGAAGGCAACAAAACATCATATTATCTAATTAATTAAGCCAAGATAATACAATTATAAAGGTGTTTGAACAATAGCAAACGTTAAATATCCCAATCAAGAAACAATACCAAGACAGTAGAGAAAAATAAAATAAAGCTGAAATTAATCTCGACATCCTCTCATGTCGATCTGAATTCGTTGACCAATAATCTAGCTAGGAACCTGCAAACCAAAGAAAATTAAACCTCCGTCATTACCATGCCAAGCCTTCCATTTTATGACGTCTTTTGCTATTTCTTCTTCTTTTTTTTTTTCACATTTTTTGACATTTTCGCACATCATAGTAGGGGTTCTTTTTTAGGTTTATGGCACGACACCCCAGTATATATGAAAAAAATAAATAGATAAATTATTAATTTTTGTTATGTTAAATTATGCATATTTCCCGGCTTCCATAGAAAAGTTAAACATGTGCGTTATTTTATTCTATAACTTTGTACATTGCGAAACACACTCTTTTATACGCAAGTGTTAGAGCGTGGTATACGACTTTTTAAAATCACATGTCGTAATTTGCCTATATATATATATTTTCTTTATCACAGAGGTAACTAATTATTTAACATAATACAGTACATTTGGTAATTTGTCTATTTATTTTTAACGGGAATATTGTGTCTATATAACTTTTTTTAAATATATTAGATCTTTAATATATCTATATATATATATATATATATATAGAAAAGATAACAAAAATAGTTCATACCAAAGTAGAAACATCATCATCTTCTAGAGCGAACAAGTGTATCCAGGTGGTGGTGTCTTGCCACATGTGAGGAGGAGCTGAAGTGCAAGAGGCACATAGATATTAAGGTTCAGAGCCTTAATCTTAAGGGTAGTGCACAAGCACACAGCAGCCTCAAGCTCCACAAGCCCAGCAATAATTGGGCAGCACTCGTTCACAGCCGGGTCACCCAGCCCAATGTGAATAAGCCCACCAAGAAGATCCACACATGCACCCAGCTTCAACGCGTCGATGGGACACGTGGCAGCCGCTGCGGGTGGTGGAGGGCACGGCTTTGATCCGCCAGGTGGGTTAACAACCACTGGAGGCAGTGTAGGCACTTTAGGAACTGTAACCGGAGGGAGCACTGGGACTTTAGGGACTGTAACTGGAGGAACTGGAACTTTGGGGACTGTAACCGGAGGGAGTGTAACTGGAGGGACTGGAACTTTAGGGACTGTGACTGGAGGGAGTGTAGGAACTTTAGGGACTGTAACTGGAGGGAGGGTAGGGGTCTTGGGAGTGGGGTGGGGGTGGGGGTGGGGTTTGGGAGTGGGGTGAGGGTGGGGTGTGGGATGGGGTTGAGAGCAGTAGCCACAATCAGGTTGAAGGAGGGGAGTGGCTGTGGAAATGGAGAGCATGGAGATGAAGAGAAGGGCTAAAATCTTGGAGGACTCCATATTGGTTGAGAATGTGTGTGATTAATTGGTGCAGAGGATTTGATGGGAGAGTGAAATGTTATATAGAGTGAGTGAGTGAGTACAAAGAACCCTAAGAAAACCAATGCACGTGAACCTGAGGGAGCTGCCAAATTTTGCTAGTTGGCCACTATCATGCAGATTTATCTTCTTAATTTTAGGAATTTTATTCCTCCCGTGTTCTGATTATATCTTCTTACTAATAGTTTCATGATGTTAGTGGATACTTATATAATATTTATACATATATATATATATATATATACAAATATTTGTGTGTGTTTGTGAGATGCTATGTTGTACTGATACGATAGAGTATGACAATACGAATACGGTACACTATGAGTGTAGCAGTACGAATTTTTTGTACAACGATAGAAAACATAGAAGAATTAGAATATCAACGTATAATTCGTTGTGAATAAGTATATGATACGATACGACAATAATTATATCAAAGTATTCATACAACAAAAGTGAAATGTTAGCTATCTAATATGGTAACTATAAAGTATAAATATCAAGTATGATATAGATTTTGCTAGGTCTCCCGGCTTTCCATTGACATATTAACTCTTTCTTTCTTTTAATGCAACTCGAGCCTCGGATCAGCCAGGCCTCCATCTTTCCCTAAAAAAAAACAAAAAAAAAAAAAATCAAGTATGATCCTCTAATTCTGTACCACTTTTAATGTCACTTTGTATATCATGATGCATCTATACGATGGTGACACACGTCTTGAATCTTAAAACATTAGGATGGTGATTATACATAAATGGTGAACAATTATACAACACAGATTGGCACACAAAAAATGATTTAGACGATGCATTGCGATCAAATCTATGAAATATAAATATAAAGTCTAGATTTTCTCAAAAAGGTTCAAGAGACTTAACTACGTTTGATAACAGAAAAATTATTTGATCACGTCCCGTGTAGAAGCTCCTAAAAAATTATTGCATGGATATGGTACTTCCAAGTGTACGGGCAATTTCCAAGTTATGGATTGAAATTAAGCTAATTTTGAGCCATAGGCCATAACACATAAACTGTTGACGTACATGATCAGAAACTCTACAAATTCAAAGATCAAACATGCATGTACAAAATTAACCATTCAATATGAATTACATTCTGTTTCTTCAGGATTCTAACTTTTCGACCGGCGTAAGTACCATATCATTTGTACGTGATTATGAAAATTAATCCTTTGAGATAGGGATATAAAGACTAGTTTTGAACTAATGACGAAATACAAAATAATTACGCTAGCTGCTGACTTTCGTACGTACTCATCTTGAATGATTATTGTGATCAACCGCTATGTCGTAGAAGTCACATGATCATCGTACGCTCGGTCCCCATCGCTATCAGTCAAAAATCTTATGATTTCGTGAAATACCCTAATCCCCCCCCCCCCCCCCCCCCCCCCCAGTTTACTTTTCTGTGGGTATGCAGTTGATCTCCTATGAATTAACTCATCCTCTCAATTCTCATGAACGTAGTTACGTAGGATTTTACATTTTACTATAGCAATGCGGCTTAACAGTTTACAAACATGCAATAGAGAGAATTTTGAGGATTAATGAGATGATAAACAAACCTATATATAATAAATAAATTGATTACTTTTAGGATTTTACTCTCTTATATCATTTACTCTACTTTGAACCCAAACCCAAGCATTCTAATTAAATGCCATCAGCCTGATAATGAATCTGATGACGTGTTGTCAAATAGATACTTAAGAGTTTGACAAAAAATACGTAAACTTATCACTATAATTTTGTAATTTAATGAGGCTAAGAAGGAAATATATACGATCTAGTAATGAATTTCCAAACCAAAAACAGGATTTTCTGAAATATTTTAAAAAAAAATTCTCCTCGGAGAATTAGACTGGAGACCCAGCTGTCATCACACACAAACACACAATTAGTATATGTTTGATATGTTATATATGTTTCTGGGAAAACAGTAAATTGAAATTAAGCACCGTAACTAAATTAAGAAACAATAAGAAAACAAATTAATTTGATGCCTGGAGCTGGACCAAGAAAAAAAAATTTTTAATAGAAAGATAAATCTGCATTATTCTTCGATATATGTGCTTGTGCATGTGAGACTTGTTCCTTGTATATTTTATATATGATGGTATTCCGTAAACTACAAATCTACACAACATGGATGTTGCCAGTTGAGTGATGGTTGCTATTTGCCACCATCACAAAATAATAGAAGTTCTGTACAATTAATATTATCTCTTCGTTATTAATCTTTTCTTTTTTGTCCTCAACCAAAAAACTAAGTTTACCGGAATTCCCCCATGCAAAAAAATATGAAATTTCACGTGCCGTGTTGCGTTATTCCTGTAAATTAACTAATTAAGTACCTAATTAGTGCATAATGACAACAACTAACATTCTCAAAAGAATCATAATAATTCTCTAAACACGTGATTAGCTGTTAATTGCAATGACACGTGCCCCAAAGATAAAGAAAGAAACGAGTATAAAAACATTGATGGAGGGGAATCAAGCAGAATAAGGGGCGATCATTAAAACAAGATTTCTACAAACCCTATATGAGCCGCTATTTCTATATATGAAATTCCGGACAAACATTTGCATTTGGTACATAAATATGTGATAACATCCTAATCAAGAACTGATTTGTTTTTACAAAACATTTTAAATATGTTTTTACAAAATCTGCACCAAATAGTCTCGTATGTTTTTTATTTCTTTTACTTTGGTGCTGCACGAAACTCAACTCGTATTGTCAAAAATTATGCGCCAAATCCCCCATTTTAACGGAAAGACTTCATCAAAGGATACAAGTGTAATACACTATTTACTTTAATTAGTCGAGAGAAGGTTTAGTGCATGATTTATGATAACAGAAGGAATTACACAAAGAAAGAGTTAAATGAACTCATTCAATAAGTTTCTTTGTTTTATAAGAAAACATAACACAAAGGGGTTTGGTCTGTTTTCTATATAGAATATAGAAAGGAGTTGATGCATGAATTTTGATAACAATATGGGTTTGTACAAAAAAATATAGGGGGTTTGCTGGTTTGCTACATGTTTGGGAAATAAAAGGCCAGGGCTTTATGCATTTTACCCAACTGGAAAATATGTAACAGGAGAAATTAAATGGGATCTGCTTAATTTCTTGATGGCAATCTAGCATATTGTCATCAGTCATCAATATATGAAATCAATGCACCAATTCAGATAAATTCCGGTAAATTGCATGAGGACAAGCCTAGATAAACACACACGCATAAATCAAAATTTTCAATTGAGCAAAGTCTGTTGGATTGATCAATTTTATATAGTTAAAATAATAATTCTTAATTAATTCGTATATTTTTCAAAGGGTCATGTGCATGTTGAATTTGTTCCCTAATTCGAAATTACCAGATATGTAATCGGTTTCTTATTCATGCAACTTCACATCAGCTAGTTGTCGTTTTTACCCATTTTCTTTTATCTAGCTTTGGTGCTACTGGTCCTAAAAGATGCACGTAACAGTGACCAATTTTAGTTAATGAGTCCGAATACACAAAAAAAGTTATAAAGATCATAAAAGAGGAATAGAAAGATTATTCATGGTGGACATGTAACTTTGGATCACATGATTGAGATGAGAGAGGGTCACCAACACCTGCGAGAAGTGCAAGGTAGATTGTCATAAGGTTCAATCACTAGGATTGTTCCTTATGTTAATTAAGGAGCTGTCGATGAATTTTTGAGCAACGCGCTATATATATTTAATCCAATTTTGAACTCCATATGTTAATCAAACACAAACACAAGCAAGCAGGATTTTTAAACATCAAAAGTAGAATTTTGATTTCTTTCACCAAACTTAGATTTATTTAAAACAATAGCATTCGGTCCATTTATATATATGTTACGCAACAATACAATGACAAAAAATCATAACATGAAAAGTAGGCTACAGGTACGCAACCCTAATTAAATTTTACGTAGATTATCTGTAATGCCCTAAAAAAATCGAGCTAGCCTGCAACTCAGGCCAACTCAATCTGCGCACAAGTTGGACCATTGTGGTCGTAGAATAGTATACATTAATTCAAGCTCCAAAACTCCAACAAGATGAAAATTGACGTAGTGCTAATTCTGAGCTTGTAAAAAGCAAGCACAGTCACAAATTAAGTGATAGAACTGAACGTGGTGGAGAAAGTTGTGGGCTACATATACTTGTATGCACAAGGTTCACATGCAGAACGTTCATCACCTTCTTTCTTATTGTTATGATTTGGTGGGCGCAAATGCCGCAATTGTGTGTAGTTGGGGGTGTACAAGTTGGAGCAGCCCTCATGGTTGGTTCGTGAATCCGTGATTTGGTGCATCTTGTGAT
This sequence comes from Misopates orontium, assembly GCA_946800315.1. Taxonomy (NCBI): domain Eukaryota; kingdom Viridiplantae; phylum Streptophyta; class Magnoliopsida; order Lamiales; family Plantaginaceae; genus Misopates; species Misopates orontium. The sequence continues at coordinate 44,977,555 of OX326949.1, forward strand.
ATGGGGCTGGATCTCGATTATTTGTAACTTAGTGAAATTTATGTATTTTCTCTCTCCCTATCTTTGCTGCATTAGGCCCCCCCTCAGATCTTATCCTTCTGTCCTTCACATTGCAATTATATCCATCTCTAATCAACTTCTCTTTCTCTTTCGTGAAAATATCGAGATAAAAAGTTAATTGATTTAGATTCTTACCAACGAAAACTAGCTACTTTCTTCCTTTAAATCATGAATCAAATAATTACCAACGAGACTATTACATTAGACATGATGCGTCATTTAAGTCCAAAAGTTTTTCACAAAATAGAAAGGTAGAGGAGGGACATCAATCCATTATTAATTTCCACACTGCAATATTATTTATGCTATTAACTATATATAATGTTTTTTTTGGTAATTTTAATTATATATATAATCTGCATACGTAGTATAAGAATAATCCAATGTTCTTTATTTATTATATTATATATAATCTGCAGTACAACTAGTATAAGAATAACACAAATAATACAAAACAATATTTATCCAAACGTAAACAAAAATCAAAAAAATGTAGTACAATCATGCTTAATTTACAAGTATTAGCGTAATTTCAAATAAAAGTTAACAACACGAACTAGTACATATCATTAACAAGACCAAGTTATATAACTAGTAACCTATCGTGCAATTACAAATTCGTGGGAAAAATAAAGCTAGAAATCACAATTTACAAAAATGAAGCTAGAAAATCACAACTAATGCAAAACAAGCCGAAAAAAGAAAAAGGCGCGAGAATACTTGAGGGTGATGGTAAGATGGGCTCGGTTAACTGAAGAGAAACTTGATTTATTTGAGAGTAATGATTTTTATTTACGAATATATAATCAGATTATTAGACATGCCATGATGCATACTTTTGGAGGAATTGGAGCATCATATCATATAATTAAATATCTAACATCATATACTTAGTGTAATATACATATTAACCTGTACTGAAAAAAATTAAATTCGCCAAATAAAAAGTTTAAGACAAAAAATAAATCCCACACACCAAATAAAAAAGAAAAGAATTTGAGTCAACTAAGATCATTTTCAGTGATACGACAAGGTTCATAATTATTTATTGTCTCTGCTGTTTGTCGACACCGATTCAAGACCGCAGATTGGTTGCTAATATCCGATAATTTTATAACCATGAAAATGAAATCTTAGGTAGATTCATTTTATTGTGGGTTTGATATGGCCAAGTTGACGTCGAGTCTGTCTCAACAAGTAAAAAGATATTTCAAGTACTGACTAGCCTTTGACCTTTCATGGTTTTAGAACTGTAGTCACGACTCGTGACTCATTGATTTCAGTTTAGTGACAAATACTTATACGTGGCCAGGGATCGTCTACCTATTTCACTTTTTAGATTTTTCCACTCCTTACTATTATAGTACTTTTCAAAAATGCTTGTAAACATAAACAATTTGTTATAACTTATTCATGGGCATTATTTTCGTAACACGTTTTATGGGTCAAAGCATCAAATATCCTAACCAATTGTTTATGTGCGATTTGTTCCATAATATGTGAAAAGTTATAATATACCTTCAAACTGAAAATGTTCGAACAGTTTCCTTAGGTTAAATCCAACAGACGAAAATATAGAAACGTGTCCAAAATGGACAGTTGATCAATGACTTAAGGGATAATTTACACTTTTTTTGGAAAGACTGGTGTATGATGTAACTATTCAAATGTTATGAGACAACTCTTACATAAAAAATAGGTTAGAGGGTTTTTGGTGCATTTTACCCCCTTTTATCTGACCTTTTAAGTTAACTAAATTGAATCCTACACCATCATTTCTAAGATATCCAAACGTTATTCAGAGCCAAAATAAATATTTTTTCGGGACGTCTTCATAAGGATTACAAAACATATAAAACTAGTGCAGAAAATTGGTGAGAAAATTGGAACTTTAGCTAATTTTCGGAGACAGTACTTCAACAAAAAAATAGAAAAAAAGAAGCCCAATGGACCATACCAATATCAAGCCCAATATTTGATAAAACGTTGCCTCATTGGATAACTGGGCACAAGCAACACTTGATAATTTGATGAATTTTTTTATCCACAAATGGTATTCAATAAATCAATACAAGTTCAGTGCATAAATTTCAATAGCAGGTTGTATAATTTCTCAGCAATCGTTAACAGCATTTGATAAATTTCAACACATCTGATGAAATAAAAATTATGAAATGCATAAAACACAGATTAATGATTAACTATCCTAAAAATTTGAAATTTACTGACATGTAGGAGTATGTACATCATACTCTATTAAAAAATTCAAGAAGAAAAACGGACATATAAGAACAATGACAGTTCATAAAACAAATTTCCCAGATAAATTATTTCTTCGAAACTTGTTTATACAGACGAGAATCTACAAGCAAAAGTAGAAAGAAATGAAAGAAAAAGAAAGTAAATTTACCATGCTAAAGGAATCAAATTTCAGCCAAACTGTCGAAATCAGTGTCGTCAACAGTGAGCCAATCATTCGACTCCTCTCCTTCTGACTCTTTTCCTCTTAAACCAGATATTTCAGCCTTCTGCTTATCGTTCACCAAGATCCTTTGGTGCGATTCTCCTTCCGAAGCTTTGTCGCTCTTTGATTCTTTAACTACAGGTAAGTCATTGTCGTCGTCCTCAAGATCACTAAATGAAACATCCTCGCTTTCAGATTGCTTTGGAGCATCGACGAAAGTTGATGTATTGACTACTTCAGTGAGATTTCGGGTTTCTATTTCATCACGAGTATCTCTCTGTTTAGCTGCATTTGAACTTTCAGCTGCCGCATCATTATTTCGAGATGTACTTTGATCTCCTTCATTGCCATACCCTTTGCTGATGCCTTCATCAGTAGCAGAAGACTTGAGGTTTTCAGAAGTTCCCTCATTGGCATCTGTCTTATCTTGAAGTTTCTTAAGTAGTGTCTGCCTCGCCTCAACAACCTGCGGAGAACTACAGGTTAATAAAACATAGATGCCTCCATTACACTACCACCATTATATATTACGATATTGAAAATCCTTCTGAAGCCAAATGACAGAAGTTAATCATCATTGATACTTTCGTAAGCCAAAATGACAAATGCGGAGATTCCTTTCGGTCAGATAAATTTCCATGATCAGGCCCCCACCCAGTCCCCTGCGTTTCCATAACCAATCTCTACTAAGGATATTACCCAAACCATTGTCGATCAAAACTTTTGTATTCGCCTAATCCTTTTAAGTTGAGTCAGATTATATTGGGCTTCTCTTTTACAGTCTCTCACAAATAGAAGCAACACTTATATTGGCTGCATGGAACGTATAAGTTAATGACTTTCAACATGGAAAACCTTTCAATGATTAAAGTCTGTAGCAATCTACCTAAGCAGGGCTCCCGAAACTCGGGTAGATCCCAGAAAACTAAACAACTTTTAATAGTCATACGGTTGGAAACTTCAATGGATCATAAGGGTGGTGATTCTCTCCACGTAATGTTCTCGAAGAGAGCAGCACTGTACTACTAGATTATTTGCATCACATATAAATTATGAGGCGGATTAACAGAATTATCAATTAGATTTTATCATCTTTTTAATTTCTTTGACAATATGTATTATTGCTGTAAAGGTGCCAATCTTCTACTCGGACTAATGACTGAAATTATTGTTAGCACACATGTAAATCTTCAGATACATGTCGTAAAGCTTTCAATGCACAAAAAAAGATGTATAGTCAGATAAAGCCTTGCCTGTGGAGTTGACAGAAGTTTCAACTCTTCTTCATCCAACCAGGGAAAGAGTAGTATAAAGTATATAAGCCAAAATTTCCCATTGCTTAGTCGACTGCTAAGTTTCTGCCTTAATGTCACAAGCTCGGGAACTAATTGGCCAATACTTGCAGCATGTTCTTTCTGATAGTCTGACATATGTAAATCTGCAACAGAAATGTCTTAAACTTTATGACAGAGTCACACACTACCATAAGCTATGATTAATATTTGCTTTATAGATGATGAGAGCAATACACTGAGGGATTAGAAATACTGCAGAACTAGCTATGAAGTCACATTTGATGGATATGCCACAATAACATAGCATATACGGCATAAACATGTACAACTTCAATACGTATGAATGTCTATTCATCATTAAGTATGCCACCCCAGTTTAATCACAGAAATTTTGTAGATGGCCACTTTTCCTTTTCTACATCTACAACTTACTGGTGACATTGTTCTCAAATTTATTAATATACTCTAACTACTAAGCTTAATATTTTATTTGGTAACATTTTCTAACTCTGCAGTTTTCAGATCATAGACTAGTGCATGACACTAATTTTTGATCCCATAGTTGATGAAGCTTGCAACTGCAGATTGTCCATCTTAAAAAATGTGACTAAACCACACATAACAGACCAGTTTTTCTCTTTGTCCCAACTTGTAACTTATTAGTTTATGGACAATGTTCTTCCGATACCTTAACAGAATTCACTAGTTGATAATTGAAAGAATGCACATCACACATGACCAGGTTTAAGTAGCAAATGAGTGTCGTGGAACTAATTATTTTCCAATTGAACTTTAATTTTTTCATAGAGAAACCTATCTGCTCTGAACAATGAACTTCACATAGATGAAAGATAAAAGAAGGCTCAAACCAATTCAAATCTACTTGCTTTATAGAGGACTATCATTCTTAAGTCAACAGCACCGTCATCTATATCTTGTACAATCTAACCCATAACAAACCTAGACTAGGCATGAACTTTCTAGAGTTTTAACCACATTTCTAGAGCTCATCTTTATCTCGTTGATCTCAAAACCAACAAAAAAAAATGCACACTCATTATCCACCGTAGTGTTTATCCACAAAAGCTTAGTCACAAAAATGTCACCTTTCCACTAATTTCCTTACCTCCATGCTTTATGGGGAGTGATTTTCCTCAAATAATTGCCATTGACCTTTCCTCTAAATTTCCAAGCAATTCTTTGCTTTATTAAAGTACCACAACAACAATTTTGAGCTACTAGCAACTAAAGTCGACTGACTGCATAGCGTGTAACAATTTGGGATTCTAATCCTCTTAAGTCTTACAAACAAACAGCTCTCATTTCACATATAAGATGCCACATTGCTGTGGCCGAACTCGCCTAAGCATACAATTCCCACTTAAGCTCCTATATATCTTTTATCAATCTCAATAGAGCTCAGTTGTTTGCTGAAGCTGTCACCTTGTTGGCATAAAATGGAACTAGCTAGTCCCTCAAATCAAGCTTATAACTCCTCTGTTCCATTCAGAAAAACCTACGGAGCATCCTCCCTCTCCCAATATCATCCATCACTAGATTCACAATGCAGTTCACTCACAAACAATTTACAAGCGGACACATCAAATGTAAGCAAAATCTCACTACCCCTCTTAAGAGTGAAAGCATTTTCCAAAGTCCCAAAGTATTCAAAGACTATATTCATCACTATTAAGCCTCTCCACTACCACCATTACATACTAAATTGCACCTAAAACCGACTAACTTGAACATTATCATAAATCGAAACAAACAATATAATCATACATACCCACAACCATTAAACCATAATAATACCACATCATTAAGCAATAAAAAACTAAAAATTTCAAATATTAACTTGATGAATCAAAATTACCATCAACAGAAGCTAGAGGAAAATCAGTCCACAGCTCGGGCCTCCCACAAATCTTCGCAACAAAGGCCACAACTTCTTCATTAATCCCCACTACATCCTCTTCATCCTCATCCTCTTCTGACACGTCATCATCCTCATCACCATCACGATCATTTTGTGGGTTTTGGAACTTGAGGAAATTGGAGTTGAGTTTTGAAGAAATTAAAGACAGCCCAGATCTAAATGAGCCCTCAATTTCAGCTAAATCATTCTTTATCCCCGAAATTGCATCTGAAGACGAAGAGGGAGGAGAAATAATCGGGTGCGGCGGCGGTGCAAGAAAGGACGCTACGCCGCGGAACACGGCGGATAGGTCTTGTTTGACACCGCCGGAAGTTGGTGAGGTGGGTTTATCGTCATCGGGAGGATTGAAGAGTGAAGGTATCCAAGATGACATTTTTACTGGTGCTGGAATTTGATGATGATGATCATAGATGTTGTTGATGTTATTACACGCGCGTATATAAATTGTGTGAATATAGCATGTTTATTTATTTACTACTATGCCTCAATATAAATAAGGGTTAATTGCAATAAACCCCCTAATTTATGGGGTCTGTTGCACTTTGCTCTTTAACATCTGAAAACATGTAATATGCCACATAATCTATTGATTTTTATGCGATTTGCCCTCTGAGTCATTGATCAACCGTTCATTTTTGACACGTGATCTGAGTTTTTGTCAATTAGACTTGTAAACAGAGGGAAAATCGCACCAAAACCAATAGATTAGGGGACATATCGCATATTTTTCTAAATTAAAGGACAAAGTGCAACAGACCCCACATAATAGGGAATTTGTTGCAATTAACCTTGTAATTAATGCAATTGGTTGAATAAACTTTTAAAATAATAAAAGAGAGATGCTTTTTAATTTAAGATTTAAAAGAAGTTTGATTCTTATTAAGGGTATATCTTTTAATTTAGAGATAAAATCATCAAACCTCTTATTGTTTAGTCACGATTACAATGTGTTCCATATTCTAAAGAAGTTAGTAATTTGCCACTCATAGTAATTTGCCACTCAACCTATTAAAAAAACTAACACATTGTCATGTGAGTCGCTAAGTTTTACCACTGAATTTGAATATGTTTTTGCATTTTCAACTGTTGAATTTGGATTGGGGACAAAGTGATAGGTTTAGATATATAGTGTATGTTAAAGTAATGAGAGAGATGCATATGAGAAAATATGAATTATGTGTTAAAAAATGTTAACATTATTTATCAGTTAGAAATTTAATAGTACTTAATCTCTTATAATTATTCTTGGTTTAGAAAGTTATTGGAGCGAGAACCACAATCGAGTGTAAATTATTGGCGGAGAACATGAGTCTTTATTATTTAGGAATGATTAGCTATAGATGGTGTATTATGGAAATCTATATACTTAACTTTCAAAGTGCTTAACTAAGAAGGGAAGGTGAGTTGGAAAATCAAACAATTTGTTGTGGAGTAACAAGTTTTGCGTTGGCCATATGCCACCCATTATACATACATATTATTATAGAATTCTACAACTATGTCAGATATCTATTTGCCCTATCATTCTATTATGAACGTGCAAATTCAAATCAATTAGTAGTAAGCAAACTATTTATGTTTTAGTTTTCTTTTATGTTGATGAACTAAATGTCTATCTTGCCAACAATGTTATAGCTGGACTCGTTTGAATTGATATATAAACAATTTGACAGAGTCCAATAATGTACACAACGATTATGAGAATCGCAAATACATTCGTTACATTATTGAATCTATCTACAACAGCTACAAGAACGGCCATTAATTGTTCATATTTATAAGTACATCTGATAAGAAACTTGAACTTTTAACAAATGTTAGTGAATTAAAGTTAAAAATGCCACGAGCTTAACTAATTTTAGTAATTGGATTTATCTACCACGTATTAAATTACATGAAGTACCAACTGTGAGAGAAAGTACTGTCAAGAGTAAGAATGTTTTTTTGACATGTATTCAATATCATTTGCTCATCGCTCAACCCAAAATGCATGTATAACCAAAAAAGTATGCTCTTTGTGCTCACGAACACCAATATATAGGATCAAAATTCTGATCCCATTACTTTATAGAATATTGTTACACATAATAAATTGTAAATACATCAAACACTAATTTCAACATAACTGCAGATCTTTTCTGCCAATTTGAGTGTCACTTTTAGATTTACGACAACTGTATCTAACGTATAATAAGATCTTAATGCACATTTTGCTAGATAACTAAGTAAATAATTATATAAATGTGACGTAAATCTAACAATGACACGGAAGATAAATAACACACTACTTCGTTAGTAGATGTGAAATGCGTCAACACTTCATTGTACTGCGGTACCTCAGGAAAACCTGTGCAGCACCATAATGTGCCAAAGCCCCCATAACCACAAACACATGAAAGATTTGATGACTATGGCCTGCAAGATCAAACCACCCGGGCATCCACCGCTCCGGAATCCGAGTAACATAAAACATAGTACCCACCAAATACGACAGTGCCATGACTCCTTCGTACGCTAATGTAACATTGCGATGGGGGTCGTCCCAGTTCACTGCAAGAGCATGGACCGCAGGAATTATGCCAAACAAGCCCATAGAAACGAAGAGCAATGCACGAAAGGAACGACATTTCCCGGACGATAGAGCCGGAGAGAGTAAGGTGATGATGGTGCACAATCCCATGATCGATATGCCTGTGAGGTAGACTATTTGCCAGTGTGGTGTGCATTGGAAAATGTAGTATATTGGTGGGAAAAATGAGGTGATTATCATGACTGTGATGCCGACGTAGTCCATCTGGAATAGCTGGTGGTTTAAGTGATGAGAATGGCAGCAAAATAGATGGCATACGCTGCTTGAGAGAAGGCAGAACATTGAACCGCATAGGAACACATAGAACGGCCAGTTTGTGGTTGCAATATCTGATGTGTTGGTTATGTCCATATTGAGATTCGATTCATGCTTTAAGTCTATCAATTTCGTAGCCCCCTGTTGAAAAAAAGTCTTATCAACGTTCCATCTCAATCTTTCTTTTTGGTATATAAAAAGCATCAAACTCACCAACGTACAACCATCTACAACCTACCATCTAACTCTTGCACCTTAACCTTTCAAAAAATATGTAAATTGTCTCATGATCAACTTTCCGTCCGTTTATGATGGAGTATTTCGTTCAAGTTGTCATCAAACATAGAATATTCCGTCAAATTCAGCACGTTTCGGCTGTTTTTGACGAAATACTTAGTCGAATAGGCCATCACATGGGGAATACTCCGTCGAATGAGGACACAAAGTTGACCAGGGGTAAATATGCACATTTTTTGAAAAGTTAGGATGCAAATCATACATTTTTAAAGGTCAAGTGATAGGTGATCTACTTTAGAGATTTGACATTTTTTTATCCCTTTTTTTGCCTAATAGAATGGAAACAAGTAGGAATAGATTTGTGGAGAAGTGAGTATTATTACCAGGGGAAAATGCTTAGAAACATTCGCCTCTGCACTTGATGGAAATTGTCTGCAAAAGAAAGTAATTAATGAGCAAGCTTATATTATGACAAAGCTTAAGCTTTAGTCTTTGAAAAAACTATACTTTAATCACTAGCAAAATAACAAAGCCAATTAGGTATATGCTCTTACTTTTAATGTATTTTTACTTAAAACAGGGATATTAGATGCGCAGAGAACAACTCAATCAACCACCAACAACTTAAAAAGACATCACTCACTTCAGATTTTTCTTCTTTCAATGTAATAATCATGCTTTGTTAATTATATTATGTAACTATAAAAGAAGTTTTACAATTGCATAAACTTACCCAGTAAAGATTGTGATGAAATCAGCCAATTGAGGCACAGGCACCACATTTGCCACTGTCAATCCCACAAACAACAAAAATCCAAGTAAATGCCTGCAACAAAACATAGCCCTATAATCAGTATAAAAAATTAAAACTAAATTAAAAGAAACCAAACTAAGAAAAAATGTAAAACTCTCTAGCTACTTACGTCCACACATTAAGTGTCTCATTATGCCACTGAAACAAGCTGAAAAAGGCCTCTTTGAGAGGCCAATTAGCTCTGTAATAATTCAATATATACTCATTATCCTTCATGTAATCTGGCAATTCATTAAAGGATAACAAACGATATTTTTTCCCTTCATTGTGTGTATTAATCTTTTTCCCTCTGCTGCTTAACAAAGATGTTGTAATTTGAACCTTTTCTTGATCCATCTTGCTTATCTTTCTTTTGCAAATAGACCCTTCACTGCTTTTAATCATACTATGTACTCTCGAGCTTATGTTCTTGAATTTAGCAACAAGACCAAAACCCTTTTGTTATATAAGTTGAATTTGCAAAAGGGTGTGTAGGGGGGGGTGGGTTTGATAGGGGCTGTTGTTTGTCCGAGTAAAATTTAAGAGGTGGTGGTGATGAAGAGGTGTTCGATGTTAACGAGCAACTGCCAACAAACTAGCATTTAAAGCAGCGAGCTGAGGTTGCTTGACTTAACTCCTTTGAATGAATTGTTGTTAGGTTTATTATTACAAACATGGGTAGGTTATCTGTAACTTGTTACTCCATATCATGCATGCTGGCATGATGATCATATTCATTATTAATGAATGATTTGAGTTCTTTTCTTAGTTAAATATGTGAAGCGTGTACATGTCACGTTTTGTTGCTTTTTAATTAATATAATTTTCGGTTTGTGCGGCATTCTTTGGAAGAGTTTTTTTTTTTTTTTTTTTTTTTTTCTAATTAATTACCGTTTTCAGTTTTGTGTCTTTAATTTGCAGTGCTAGGTGCTATATATTTGAGTCTAAAGTCGTATTATGTTTTGTTATGAGGTTGCTATAGGCTTTAATTGTCGATGTGACATTTAGCTAAAGATGATACTAGAATTGACAATTTAACATACTATATATGTGACATTTGAGCCTACGTGGTATATATATGTAACTATGTTTCATTAAGAGACTTATGTTATAGACGTGACATTTATCTAAAAATGATACTAGAATTAGCAATTTAACGTACTATGTGACCCCAAAAGTTTGGACCATTATGGGTGTGTGATCACAAGCACATGTTGGAGTTAGTGGTGTGATGAGAAGGGAAAAAATTTGAGTTAGTCGAGATAAGAATTGAACTATTTGTTTCTAAGACAATGCTATCATGCTATTTATGATGTTCATAGTTTAATAACAATCGTCTCAGCATATTACAATTGATATAACAACATTACAAATATTAAGAATAAAGGATCAAAATATGTATATATATTGAACTCTCAAAACAAATATTATTCCTAATTTTCATCTTATCATTGCCTCGGTAGATCGGAAAGTATTGTTTTTGTCAGGTTATTGCAGTTTTAGGTATAAAAGTCACTGTTTCAAAGTCATGTTAGTTAATTAAAAGAGTTTGATTAGTAGTAGTTAACTGTTGCCTCTTTTTGTTCCGAAGATTGTTTTATGTTCCCTTTGCTGTATTACTTGTTCATACTCTCTTGCCTCCTTTTGAATGAATGAACTGCTGATTATCAACAAAATATGGCAAACTTAAATTTATCTTGAATATAGTTGAACTTATTGTTAGAGCACATGTCTAGAATGTTTTATATGCCACCGAAATAATGATAATATTATATTTAGCTTGAGTGTTCAAATTGTCAATAAATAAAAATTTGTCAAGCAGCATATTCTGCCAAAATATTAGGACACCTAACCTCTTCATGCACAAGTTTTTGACAATTTCAATAAGATATAATTATCACGACAACAAAACCGATTGGATTTCCAAATTGCACGATTTATATACTTCAAGTGTTTTTAGTTTTACCAACACGTCTAGCATCTTTTTAACAGTAGCAACTTGCACGCATTAGATTTTTATTGTTTCTCTCTTTTGGTGAAAGTTTTGTTGTTTTGATCATATCACAAATTTCTTGCTTGATTTCAAAAAGACTTCATCGTAGGAAACGGATACTTGGACAGGTAAAATTCACCTAGATTTATTAGTTTCACAAAACCATCACTTCTGTTGCATAAAACTTTATAAAATTAAATATTACTAGCTAGCCACACGTTACTTCAACGAGTCAAAATTCCTTTAGTTATCTAATAAATTTATTAAAAAAAACATTTTAGCAATTGGTTCAAAAATTGCCCCATGTTTTGGTTGGGGAAGCTGAACAAATAAATTCATCTCCTTTAATATATTGAATATATTTTTGAAGTTGTTGAGATTGGCAAAGGCTTTCACACAACTGGCTGTTCTGTATGCCGACGCCTATGCATACATAAGTCATAGCACGGTTCAACAAATCGCTGCCCTCACGAAACTTCAAAAATCAGCCAATATCATCATTATGTCTTGCCCCAATAATAATAACTTGTTATTTACATCATTTATTTCTTTCTCATTTAACTTTAAGCGTCCATGCTATACGCAATAACAATAAATATTAATTGAATTATACGGGACCTTAAATTGTATGCTTAAGTTGACTATTACGCCATCATGGGGAAACATGTATACATCATTGGATGAGACCAAGTCAAAGCGTGCAGATGTGAAAAAGTTGAGAAAATTACAAAAGTAGTCCCTTAGCTTTAGAGTTATGTAAAAGTAGTGTTACTATTTATAACTTGCATACTTAGTCCTTTATCTTCAGACTGTATATAATTTTTTAATTCTTAGCAATTTACATCATATCTTCAGTTTTAGTTCTTAGTTTATTCTTTGTTAAATAATTTCAGTCATCAAACAATGAATTAACTAAATTTTCTCTCTATATTTCCAACTGGTGAACTAAACTTTATTTTTATAAGTTTTAGACAAAAATAAAAATTAACACTTGCTTGCTTGGAGATTGAAATGACTTCGTAAAATTCTTTATGAACTGAAATTGAAGTAAAAAGGACATGTATTGCTTTAAAACAAAGATAAAGTACAACATTTGCAATTCATAAAAGAAAATTGACTGAAATTGCAGAAAATGACTAAATGCAGACTGTCTGAAGATGAAGGACTATTTTGCAAGTTACAAACAGTAAGGACTACTTCTCCAAACACCCTAAAGTTGAGTGACTAAAAATGCAATTTGTAGAAAAAAGACGGAAATTGCGGTTCCCACTTATTTGTTTTGTTGCAGTGCCAATTCTTTTGTCAAATAAGGCAGCAACAAAAATTCAGTACCAACTAGCAAACCTTGCTAATAAAAGACATGCACTGTCATGCACATAGATATATCAGCTCAGCATCTCAATAAGATGGACAAAACATCATTGAAAATTTGAAATGGTGTAGTCTGTACATTATTCCATCAACTTCTACTCAGTACATACAATGAAGTAGTTTTCATTTCCCTATTTCCACCGAAGGAATGTGATTTTATTTCAAAGTTTCAAGAGAAATATATACTTGGCTTTAAGGGGCTAAATTATAAGCTTTAATGAAGTTGTATACCTGTGAAATATAAAATTATGCAGAAAAACCAAATACTTAACATTTAGTGCCAAGTCTGTGCATGGGATGATGACAAAGAATTTAGCCCTTGACAACGACCCCTAGCTCTTGCAACGAAGCTCTGAGATCAGAACTGCTGTATCCTTCGGAGATTCTTGAAATATTCGGGCTGTCGTAAAATACGACATCTGTTAGCGGGTAATTTCTGTTAGCATGGAGTTGGCTGCTGGCATTGCAACAGACTCCACCCAGCACTACAGACTTGTGAATCCCGCCAAGCAATCCTTCATAGTCTGTGTCTCCACTTTCCCCGACAAAAACCACCACTTTTGACAAGTCCATACCCCAGCGAAGATACAAATACCTGCATTGCGACGTAAGATATACAAAATCAGGTAGCAATAAAGGAGGTTCGTTGTCTTAAGGTAGAAGGAATGATACTTTTTGGTACTTCGAATCCAATATGTCTAGCTAGTGACTAAGGCGAGGAAGTGAAATATCATCCGCAAATGACCTAGATGTTCCCTAGAAAATCTAAAAGATGGTTTCTGATGCAAACATGTCCATCAAAAGTTTCATTCCAAATAAGGTCAAATATCAGAAAGAAATTAGCAGGACACTATGCTTGCACACGAAGAAATAAGCAGGACACTGGACTTGCACAATAGATCTAAACAGTAGAAAAGTTGAAGTGCATCGTTTAAAGTTCAACGATTAATAGAATCATTGTTAGCTTCCATAGGCCAGGTTCTATACCCTACAACCAACTACAATGGTAAAACAATTCCATAATTATTGTAATATCAAAATGCATCAGTGATTAGTTTTGATAAGGTCAAATATTAAATGAAATGAGATAGTGCAAATGGCATAAGAACAGAAACAACCAAGACTAAGCTGATGATAGCTTTTGGGGATACTAGGGATCAGAAAAGGTCCATGAATAAGAAGAATATATATGCAGCCTCTTATTCAGAATCATCTCAATAATATTCCATGTAAAATGTATCTAAAGGTTATCATTATACTGAATATTAATTAGTCATGGAAAATCTCCAAGAAGTCATAACAGAGGACAAGGCAATGACACAAGTAACACACTATAAAACAGATCCATTAGATAGAAATTCTACCTGAGCGCTTGAGAACGAGACGCCAGGACTGGAATCACATTAAGCTTACTTCCATTTTCACAATGGATAACATGACAACGGAGGGCCTGAATTCTCATCTGCTTTCTTAATTCCTTTACAGGGGGAAGCTGCAAAACCAAATAAACTTTCAGGGTGAATTTGTAGTTAAGGTGCTTACAACTGGGAATAATAGTGAGCCTACTAATTGAAAGCACAGTACTTAATGAGACGGCAAGAGGTGAGCAACAGGACATATGTACAACTTAGCTAGCCATACTCGTTGAATGCCTTATGAAATTATTATTTGTCAATAAAATTAGCTCCAAAGCTGAAAGAAGGGGGAGGAGAAACAAGATATGAAGCATTTACCACTCCAGGCTTCAGAACTTTAAATGAGTAACAATACTCAGCTGAAGTCTCTTCATCTTCAACAATAATGTGCTCTTCATTTGCTCCCGTCTTATCGGTTATTGAAGCTGCCCACTTGACTAAAGTCTTCCTCAAACCTTCACCACCCCAACGGTACTCGATTTGCGAATGATAATACAAGTCCACAACATAAGGGTTATTTTCTGAATGAAGAGAGGAATAATAAAGATCACCACCATTATTGCAAATAAATGCATCAAAGTCAGTTGGGCTCAGCCCTCCAGAAATCAAGAGAGAATGTATCTGTGTAATGTTGGAGGAAGTTGCTAATATAAATCCAATTGAGCCTTCAGCTCTTTCATTTCCTACAGCCTCAAAGATCTTTCTAACATTTTCAAATAGACCTTCACTTGCATCGCAATCCACAGCAATCACAAAAATGTGCTTCCTCCTCCTCAATGTTGGGAACTTACCAGCACTAGAATTCTGCTCTGCTTTATCAGTAGACCCATATTTCTTTGCAGCACTTTTAGACCATGTGAATACAGCATTCTCAAGCTTATCTTTCCTATCTTCAGAATCTAAGGAATCACTCACATTTTCTCTACTCTCGTTTTTATCACCATCAAACGAAAATTTCAAATTCAAAGATATATCCTGAATATCCCTTAAAGAGTCACTCGGTGAATCTGATTCTGAATTTTCCTCATCATCGTCATTTCTCAACCAACGAGGTTGCCTCGGTTTGCAACTGATGATTTTAGAGAGATAACTTTTACAGTGTTCTGGCCATGAAAATAGGTGGATATTCTTCAACCCATTGGTTCTACATTTCGTCCACAGATGCTTGTCTGCAACAAGCTTTAAGAGAGCATCAGCAACGGATTGCTGATCGTGCGGATCAACAAGGAGACCATTGTCAAGAACCTGTCATTAAAATTGGAAAATCAACATGAGATATGATTTCAGTGAATATTGAATCCCAGATATCAGTAGTTAAAATTTATATAAAAAGTGTACAAGTACCCGGTGAATATCAACAGGGCCGCCATTTTTAGTGGCAACCATAGGCAAACCATAAGCTGCAGCCTAATAATGGCAAAGAGATCAAATTGGTGACTTGCACATAACTTGCACAAAGCTTAATATGTGTTTGCATAGTAGATGTACCTCAATCAGAGTAAGCCCAAAAGGTTCGATAAAAGCTGGATTAATGAAAACACCCTGTCAAGTTAAGCCCAAATTAGTTCAACCAGATAGAATAATTTGATATATATGCAAAACAGTGGATATATATAATGGAGTTAGTCAGTAGATACATGCAGCAACGACAGAGCTTCAAATGACATTATTACTGAATTCCTACCCAATAATCCATTTCAGAGAAGACCTGCACCTATTGTGCTCAGAGTTCCAAAATGTTTATGCTTAATTTCACTTCAAAGGACTGCAGAAGGTTTTATAATTTCTCATGGTGGTCTCCTGTAACTTTCAGACCTAATTTCGTCTTGACAGGCCTCTTCCTCGTGGAGAAGTTTGATAAGTATACAGTTGACTTTTTCTGCAGCTACTTTCTTAGCCAGCGGATGCAGTAACTAAGGCCAACTTATAGTCAGATGTAGCAGAGTATACGCATTCATCAATAATTTATGTGCAAGGATAGGTTAAGGCTGCAGATGATATTAAACTTATTTTCCATTTCTTTACTTTGGTGTACTGATGTTGGTTAGGATATCACACCGTAAACCTTTTTTAAATGGCACATTAACACAATATCTTTCCAATAGGATTTAAAGATCACGATGTAGCAAAATGCAGCACTCACCCAAAAAAATGTAAAAAAAGTAAATGATCGGAGTTTGCTTTGGAGTGAGAGGAGTTGGTATTGGGTAATTGAAATCTCTCGTACTGCCTAAAAGCATATCTCCAGATGATTGCTACAGAGTTAGAAAGTAAAACAAAATTGTTAAAAGACATAGCACGCATTCATTTGAAATCCTTGTAGCTTCTAAATCCTTCAATCTTACAACATTCTACAGAAATTCCACAAGCTTCCTGAAATGTCCATTTGAGAATGTGATATTGGGTATTAGTAATATCCCTAGGCCCTAAAAATGTACTTTGACAGAGCAAACCCTTCTCTATACATACTCATGAACCATAAAGTCCACACAAACAAAGATGGCAGCAACCGCCCAATCGGTGGATAAACAATCAAGCACCTCAGCCTCTTTTCTCGATGAATAGCTCAAGAAGGTAGAGCTTAAAGACGGAATTTGGTACTTTAGTATCCAGAGAAGCGGGGAGGTATGCAAACAACAAATATTTGAAAAAGGGCGTGTCAATGATAACAGTAGAACTCTTGCTCCTAGTAGTGCTAAACTAGTCTGTCAAAATACTTCGTCAGGAGAGTTCAAATGATTGCATCATCAATGTTAAGATTCAAATTGGATGCAAAAGTTGAATAAATAGCTGGGCTTTCCCCAGCTTTCAACTATCAAAGAAGACAGCTTCCTTGGGAGATTTACATATTTCAATTAATATCAAGATAAATAAACAATTATCAGAAGGAATAATCAGGTAGCAACTTTATCACATGGCTCTGACCAGTTTGACCATTCGAGATTTTTATTAACTACAAAAGAAACACAAGTACCTTAGTCTTTGCTGCTAGACGGTAGATGTCAGGAACATCATATTGGTTGTGATGTTTAGGGTATGCCACTTGACCATAAAGATCATATTTATCGATCAGCTTAAGAATTGATAGAAGAACTGAAGCATTTGTTCCCGACATCTCATCTATATTATCACGATTACCCATTATTAAGGTCTGCAAAACACAAAGGAAAAAAATAAATTAAAGGCAACACCAGAAAACTGTAGGAAGTGTCCAAACAGTAAGCATTTGTTTCACTTTACAAGATTTGCAAGTTCCCTTAGTTGCTGACATTCCCCAAATGCTTTGACCAAGGTCAGGAGGTTCTTCTTTGGATCTGGCCTGGCAAGTGCAAGTATCATTGGCTTCCTTGGATTTGAAAAGAAGCGCATTATCTGTTTATACATCACCTTGAGTTAATGGTATGAACTTTAAGAACATCAAAAAGTAGAAAATTACTATTCACCAGGTCGAAAATATCTCTTAGATTAGGAAAAAGAGAAAGAAAAATCTTTGTGTAACGTCTTGACATCACTGACTGAATGTACAGAGAAGCAAGCTAACCTCTACCCAGATATGTGGATCCGGGGACTTCCCATCTTCATTTGTCTCTGTTTCAGCATCCATGTCTCCATCATGTGGAACAATGTGATTAAATTCCATTCCTGGTGGAATTACCTGCAAGGAGCAACACATGCTCTCAGTGAAACAGCTATATGGGGGGATCAAATTTTAAGTTATGTAGTACAGATGGTCTGAGTATATGAAAGGTAACTTAATATACATCAGAACATCTGAAATGCAGCGGACACCAAGAACTTTAATCCTCATGTTTCAATTGTAAAAAAAGTTTGCGATCTATAAATTTCCATAATCAAATGAATCAAAATTTTCAGTTTCTGATGATGCTAAGATACTAATGCCAGGCAATGATTACAACAAAAAGGTTCTTTTCCTTTCAATTCACTTGAAAGTTGGAAAAATCTTTCAAAACGAGAATCTTTAAGTCACTTAGTCGACTAAAAGCTAGATTGAGCTGATACAAAAAGTTATGGTATAAGAAACTACAGTTTACTCTTTTAATATGTTACTAACCCACTTACCTATTGAGACCGTGCAATATATTCTAGAAAAGGAAATACAACAGCTACTGGGCGCAACCTTTATCACAAACTTATAGTTCGAAAATGACCTTATGTCTATAAAAAGTATTTGGTACTTACTGCCACGCGAGGCATAAACCTTCCATAAGAGCTCACATTACGCTTAATTCTAGCCCGTAGTTTACGCTCTAGTATTGGATCAAAACCATCATATAAGCGCCACTGCTCTTCGATCTCCTGCCTTGTGCTAGTAATAACTATTTCAGAGGCATCAAGAGATAACTCCTCTGCCTCTATTCTACGCATTATCTTGTAGGTGGAATTTATCTCCTCCTTTGATAATCGTCCTTGTCTTAAAAGTTGTTCCAGTTTATCACGACCCAGAGAATGGCCAGTGAAAAGCATAGGTACATTCAAAGCACCAGATAAAAGAGCAGCAGCGTCACCTGCATCTGCATAGTGCCCATGGATAGCAGCAGGCCAGACAGGATTTCCATCACCAATCTGCTCACCAAGAACCTTGGACATCTGCATGACGTGGTTAAGAGCACCATCAACAAATTCAGGGATGTGGGGCCAAAGTAGTTCTTTTTCGATGTATTTATCCTTTGGCCCAAAGGGAATGCGAACTATATAAGCACCACTACTCTCTCCCATCTCATCCATCAAGCCTTCAGCATTTCGTGGAGGCAGCATCTCTGTGGGTTCACCATAACTCCAGTCTACATCTGGTGATGATACCTGCCTAGTAAGCAGATCAACGCGATATACACCTGGCATTGAAGCTAAAGCTCTTGCCAGTTCAACGACATACTTGACCTGAAGAACATAAAAGAAAATCAAAAAACATATAGTATAAAGCAACTTGATTCCACATAAGACAAAGCTCGTACATCAACAAGGATAATAAAGCAACCACACAAAAACAAAAAAAATAAAAAATATTGATCTTAACCCTACCTGGCCACCAGTGTCAGAATCACGACCAAGCTCCATGTTTTCACCACGTATTAGACCATGAAGGCTGAAAGAGAAATAATGTCAAGAAATCAAATAGTTAATGATACAGTAATTCTATAAAACAAAATCTTTATGTTAAGGTTCTAATGCCTCTCCAGCCAATGGCTACGTGATATACACACATTTTAGAGGCCTACAAAATAAACGGTAAATTGCACACTACATTTGAGGCTATTATTGCGATTCTCATTGGTGAAAAAACAAGAAGCACTGAAACCGAGTATATTACTTGATAGCATATTACAAATACAACTCCTTTTCATCAAAAGAATAACGAAAAGATCAGCTATATACCTAATCAAAACAAGGTACAATTTTCTGTCCTTTTGTTGATTAGCCCAGGCCTCCATAACATCAACAGAACTTATCCTAGGCAACCGACTTTTGTTGCTTTCCCCATGAGCTGAAAGTTCACCAACCACATCTCCTTTCTCCCCTTCGGATAGGTCCTCAGACATATCAGCAACTACTTCTCTGCGAGCTTTTTCACGTTCAAGACGTCGTTTCGACATCCTCTGGGCTTCCTCCCCCTCAAGCTACAGTTACCAAAAATTCATCACGAGAGAAATGACAACCAGTATTTAAAGGATAAGTAAAAGTCTCTTAACAATTAAACAGACGGCATAAGAGCTTTTTCATTGCTTGGAAGCAATACATATCTCGCATGATTTTTCTCCAAACCTTAATGCAATCAAAGAAATAAATGAAACGAACATTAGTCAAAACTGATTAGTAATAAGTTACACATGGTCATGGTTAAATGCTGCAATCAGCAAGTACCAAATTTTGGGTGAGACTTTGAACCACTATATATAGTAAAGCAAAAGACTTGACAAACTGAGCCAAAAGGCATTTGGAAGCTGTTAAAAAGCAAGATGCAACGATACAACACACACGTAAATAAATCGATCCCCCACACATTCACATCCTTAATGCTGCATATAGCTTCGATGAAGAAAAGATACCGAGTTATTCCAACCGACTCATATGCATAAAAGATGCAGAATTCTAGTGCTCAAAAAGTCATAAAAGCATTTGGACTAGCAGTTATTAGCAAAAATCACAAAAAGTTGAGATATACTTCAATTGGAAAAACATCAACAAAATAACAACCGAATCATTCTACACGAAAGGTAACCAAAATTTACCCATTTACGAAGATAACGAAAATTTACCCGCTTTTTCTGGCGAGCCAAATTCCAAATCCTCCAGCACATGTTCTCCAGCCTCGTGTTCCTCTCCTGCGGACTCCGCGTCGCTTGCGCCTAAAAAACGCAAAATATCACACACACGTAAATAGATACAGATATACATACAGATACAGAGAACAGAGCATTTTTAAATGCAATCAAAATTAACAACACTCAAATACATACTCTGGCCCAAGAGCGATGAAGATCAGACTCATCAAATCCGGTGATGACCTCTTCGACGAAGTAGCGCGTGGGGCTGAACCGCCCCCTCTCACGCAGCAATAGCGACGATTTAACACCTTCTTTACCAGCGCCTACGTCCAAAATCGCCTCCAAATAGCTGTTTATCCAATCATTTCCCGCCATTTTTTGATCTTAAAAATTATATGTATATAACAAAATTGAGCTGAATTTTGAGCTGTATATATATATCAGAGGTGTGTGGTGATAAGGAGGAGGATACTGTAGTTTGACAGAGAATTTTAATGGAGGTAGATATTATTCTTCTGCGTACGAACGTTACTGAGTGCAGTCGACACAGAGAGAGAGAGAGATGAGAGAGAAAGTGGTGGTGATTGATAATATATAGCAACACTGTCTTTCTTTCTCTCTCTATATATGATGATATTTTTGGGGGGTGTTTTTTATATAGTGCGCTGGAGCCTTTTTTATAATTTTTTCGTTTGTGTGAGTAATTTTTATGGTCAATATTTGTTCCCATTTTTATCCAAGTCGGCCAGTCTTATCGAGTCCAATTGCTTAACTTGTATCCAAGTATTATTTTTGTGTTAGCATTTGTTGAGTTTCTTTTGATGAATGAGTAATATTTGTTGAGTTTGAACGTGAAAATCTTTTAAAAGAATATATATGAAAAAGGTTAGTCATTAGTGTTAACAAAGTTTGATTCTTGGTTTTACTTCAAATTTATCGAAGAAGAAATATGTGATATGCATAATATTTAGGAGGTTTTGTGAGTCTACGTGTATACATAATAACAAATTTTCTTATTTTTGAAATTAAGGACAAAAAAAAAATTACAAAATTAATGGGTAGTTTTCATCTGCCTCCCATAAGGTTTCAAACTATGGAAAATCCCCCTTGAGGTTTGAAATTTGACAAATTGCCTCTTCATCTTTTAACCGTTAGTCAGTGGTTAAATATAATGTCATTCGTGTTCAATTTAATATAACTAGCTTATCTTTACTTTTTCTTTAAACTATTTGATTCTTTTCCTTCTTATTACCACACTTGGGAGTTAAATATCTTTCCATTCTCTATAAAACTCAGTTCTTTTTAGTATGTAACTCATTTATAATGGTATAATAATTTTTTTCGTATTTAATTTAAAACAGTAGAATAACTATATAACATAGAACTATTAAGTGTTTAGGTGATATATGTTTTTGTTTGCTTGCTATCTAAATATACAAAATATTGGTGCAATAAAATTAAAATATTTTTCATTGTTATATTGTAAATATTTTCCATTTTTATATTATAAAAATGATGAAATAATTTACATAATGACCAACAATCATTGGGGATGGTTAACATAATGCCTAAAATGACTAGTAAACAACGCAAAAATTCTAAAACTATTAAAAATATAAAAGTAAGAAAATAAATTTGTAACCTCAACTTGAGTCAAATGATACTACAGAAAAGTATACATTGTAAGTTGTATTTTCATGGTCCTGTTAAATTATTCGACAAGCTTCTATTTCATATTATAATCGTATTTCATTTCTCTAACATGTCTCTTCAAATGTATAAATTAATGGTTTAAACAATTTAACACTTATAACTTATATTTCCAGATAATTGACAATAAACCTCAAGCACAAATTAGTTTCAGTTGCTAAATAACTAATTTATTTATAAAGTGATTGACCGAGGATTCAAAAGCATAAATTCCAAGTCAAAGGTTGCCACTTTTTAATTTCCCAAGTGCTATAGAACAAACCAGAAAGATCAAAATATTCAATTTTTAAAACAACAATGACTGCTATGATCAAAATATTCAATTTTTAAAACAACAATGACTGCTACGGTGTCATATCATCAGTGATTCAGTTAAATTATAATATTTAATTATTTATGCAGATTCTGTTGTTAAGCTTTTCAATTATTCCTACTTCGTGGCACTATTGCGCCTGTTTTGAGGTCACGTCAAATCGAAACATCTTCTATGGGACATGATGCGGCTCGAATTATATAGTCCATGGAATATTATTTAATTGAAATGAAAGGTACTGAGGTATATGCCTTTCTACTTGGAATATGCTCCCCACGAACGAAATTGGTTAATTATTCGAATTAAGTGTTGAGTAGTTTTAGTTCAGATATCTGGGGTATAGTTATATTTATTTTCTTGATATTCAGTCTAATTATGAAAATGTTTTTGAAATTCAATTAATCGCTAGAAGTCTCTAAAAGTTTATGAACGTAATAAATATAATAGACCTATATTTCCAATATCTTTTTGTGGAAACTGCAATCATGAGTTAGTTTTAAAAGTTGACAGTCAAATACATACGAACTTTGACTAATGTAAGTGACTAAAGGCCAAAGCTGAAGGACTTCATGTCTTCCTATATGCACCAAATTTTACCATTACAGTGTAGAGAAGCAAAAGTAGTAGTACTAATAATTTTTCAGTATAATTCAAATGAAATAAAGGTGGTATATTTATCAGTTGCATTTGAAGTTTAAAGTCAATATATGAATGGTCAATAACATATATAATTTAAATATCGTGCACTTTTTGGTTTTGGAATGGTATTTTCTACAAACTACCAATGTTGATTTCATAAATACTGAATTTTTTTATATCACTGGTGACTGGTTATGTGATGATATATGTTCCACTTTATGTACATAGTGGTCCAGTTTTAACATTAAAATTTTAATAGATGAAATAAAAGACGAACAGGCTGTGAGTTGTGACTTAGGTTGTATCTGGCCTGATCACTGCTAGCCAGGCAAATGTTTAGGTCCTTTTGGATATGGCACAAACTTCTGTGCTTCATGTACAAGTTATAATAAAAAGCAAAGAGTAAATCAAACATATACTTTTGATGCCTAAAGATTGTCCTAATTTGAATTGTCACAAACATTTCTCCACCACACATATATTCTAATCAGAAATAAAAATAAAATACATGTATGTAAAGATTAACTGAAAATGATATATAAGTGGGAAAAACTGGAGAAAAGAGAGAGAAAACATTATTCAAGAAAATACAAATGAAAGGGCCATTTTTGAGGAGTTAATAGGATCTGACTTCAGATTGGGCTATCTTAAAGGGCCCTTTTTGGGCTTGAAGTTGTATCCATGCTATCAGATTATGCTGAGGCTGAGCTGCTCAGCTGCCCAACCCTCATTTGATCCAAATACATTGGGAAATATTAGGCTCAAGAATACTTCTTCCTAATCACAATTGGACCGTTTTATATTTTGATATTTTATTCATGATTTCAATGACTATGCGTTCACAAAATTTGTAGTCAAGATTTTATTTATAATTTTTTTTGTTAGAAAGTAGTTTTCATATATTTAATATATTGACAAAACTTAGTCATTGGCTCAATGCATTTTCAGTTTACGAAAATTTATTACACGACTGCATGATGAAATGTGCCCCCAACAATTAAAATTATAGATATTTCATAAATTATAACGCATTAACTTTCAGACCCCATCCTAACCATTTATACATTTAGAATGTATAACCAATTGGTTACACCAACTCATCTTACAATTGTTACACGAAATTTGAGAGGAAGATGTATTAGGTGTAACTTATATCTTTAATTCCCTTTTAACTTTTCTTATTCGATGTAAAGTGAACGTGATCAGTAAGAATGGATACTGATATTTCAACCAAAGCAAGTTTCAGTATCACCAAATTAGTGGGGCACTAAGTCCAAATCCAGTTTATCAAATCTAATCGCCAGCAAAATTATCTCAATATCCACAAGCAAACCTCTCAACCAAAAATGTAAAAATATTTACCTTGGCTATGTAGATAACTTCTGCTATATAGTCATCGAGTTGGTTCCCCTTATATTTTAAACCTAATATGTAGTTTTTTCTTTGAAAAGTTCGAGTCAATGAAGGATTTTTGGCATCAAGATTCTCTTGTGTGTTATGTTAAGTTGATAAATAAACGCATAAAGGTGAAATTAAAAAGAAAAAGCAAGCATCTTTGGACCTCACAAATTACTCTCTTAGTCTCTTACATAAGTGGTGCTGCAATCACGGAAGATGGAAATACGGGAATGATATTTTTGTTCTTTTGGCAAAAGACACTTAGTAAGATACATATTATCTTTATACTTCAAAATAATGAGTTTTTTTTTTAAATCTAAATTAAATCTTTGAGTCTTTGACTATTTTATTTAAAAGATAAATGGTTATTAATTATATCGTAACTTTGCCTCTTAAATTTTTTCAAACATTACCTACATATACATGAACTATAGTATTTGACACTGCAATGAATCCCTTAAAAAATATGTAGTTAAGCTGAAGAACACTTTTACCTTCATCATACCGATTCATAATATTCTCGAAGATAATATAATCGAACAAATTACTAAAACTCCTTCTACACAAATTAACAAGAAACAAAATGAAGTGAAGTCACCAATTTCTAATTAAACATACTCTTCTCCACAAGTCAACAATCTCCCATTTGTAATAACACCAAAAATTCATAAGCATGCGTTGAATATTTGCTTCACCAAAGACTCAAAGAATAAAATAAAAAAGAGAAATTAAAATGCGTACACACATGACATAGGACCCCACCATGTTCCCAATGATCCTTCTTCGTTCGGTCGGCCAGCCTAACTAAAATTTTCCCATTTGATGATCATTTGACATTATCTCAAAATAAGCATCAAAACACATTTTTATTACACACATATATATTTTTTGTTGTTGTCCTTCTCTGTACATCATAACACACATACCTTCTCTCTCAGTACACAGCCGCCTCTGCTCAGGTTTTGATTGTTTGACTTTCTTAAAATGTTTGACTTCTATTAAATGATGCATACTATGTTTTGTTTATTTTTAGCAGTTTGAACAAAGATGTGAACTTATCTAAAAATAAAAAGTCTTGGTCTTTGTTGGGTGTTCAATTGAAATAATTTCTGGGTTTGGTTTTATATGAGTGTTTGTTGAAGCTGGTAAGGGAAAAAAATTTGTGGGTTTATGATATGTTTTGTTGTGTGGTATGTTGATTGGTTTTTGTGATGTTATTAGGCCTTGTGGTGTTATTTGGGTTTGATTTTGTTTGTGGGTTTTGGTCAATTTTGTTTTTTTGATTGATCTTGGTGGTATGTGTTAGTGATTGAGAATTGAGTTTCAATCAAGTATGTGATAGCTACTTGATTTTCGATATCTATTTGATTTTGGGTCTTTTCAAATGCAACTTTGAAGTGATTGTAGAATTTGTAGTTGCTAGTCTTGAATTACCAGAGTTTCGTCTCTTGAATTACGAGACTTTCGTCTAAGCCACCAAAAATGAATTGAGATTTGCTTTGGTTTATCAGGTACTTTGTGGAGGTTGCCTTGTCTTGATCAGAGGAGAAATCTGAGCCTTAAACCAACGTATTGAGTTATATTCTCGTAATAGTCGTGCACTGCATGTTCTTTGACTTGTCGAGCTGGGCGGTGTCTAAGGTTGTTGTGCCTACTTGGAGCGTAAGAGTTGAGGATGCCTCCATTGTCATTTGGCATTGAAAGATGGAATATGCTTGTGGTACTTCATTGAAAATGGCCCTCCTTTTCGTAAGTCTATTCCTGCTTGTACAAGCACCAAGAATATCTGCTTCTGGCTTGTTGAACCATGGAAAGGCTTGTGGAACATACCATGTGAGGCACTTGAGTGATCCAAGTCATGCATTCTTTTATATAGATGGGAAATTGGTGGACCGTTATATCTTCTGCGAGTTTCTTCAAGACTTTCATGAGAGACGATGTTTCCTTAAGAAAAATGTTCAAAGTCGGTACTGCCAATTGGATACTACGTTAGGTATGCGTTGTCAGGCTCTTTTTCTTTGGCCTTTTGCTTTCTCTCTTTCCTTCTGTTCACTTGTTTCCATTAGGAATTTTAACTTCTTATGATAATACTTTATTTGCTATGTACTGCATCTTTATGTATTGTAGGAAAGTTGCCGTTGCAGGTTGGAAGAAAATCGTTAGAGAGAAAGGTTCGAGGATTATCAACCGAGCATGATTTTGATAAAAAATCTGAAGATGAAAAGGATACATATGACAAGAAACCTCTGTTACAACCCAAAATGATAGCTATGGCTGCACCAGCTTTCTTAGTTTTTTGTTGCGCTTTAATCTGTCCGTGCTTCCAAGCAAAGAAAAGGCCTACCAGCCACACTGTTCTCTCTAAGGAGCCAAATTCATGTAAGTGAAATGTATTTCACTGTCACAATGTTTTACAGTACTTTGCTTTGAAGCTCCCGAAATAGATGATATTTTACTAGAGAATGACTCCGTTGAGTCTTGGAAGCCTTTAGCTTAGTGAGAACTTTAAAAAATTTGTATGCTCAAGAAACAAGCTTCACCTTGATGACATCCTTGTTAGTTCTTACTTTTCGAGCAAAAACTTGCGTCGTCTCAGTACTCATCGTATTGCATGTTATAGACAATTTATAGAAGTAGGTTTTGAGAATGGTTGCCCCAGACTTGTGATGAGTATATCAAGCTGGGAATTCTTAGGCGTCTTGATGAAGCAGGTCATATAGAGGAGAGGAAGTTCTTTTTATTCGAACAACTTAGATTCCATTAGAACGTCTTAAATATACCAGGGGTTACTAGTATGGCTAAATTTTATTGAAGAATGATGGTTTGGCATTTTGATGAAATACGGTCCCGATATGTGTGATATAAAGAACTTTGTTTTCAATTACAGCACTCTTATTATAAAACTTGATCTACAGAAACATGTTCCATTGTATATCGCCAAACAGTGGAAACATTCTTGGAAAATGAATATGGAATTATAATTAAGGACGAGTATATATCAATGGAATTGTGTAGCTAGGTCTTATTTCAGAAAGCACATCCTTCTGAATTGCAGACAATTATGTACCAAATATTTTCCACGGTAACGCTTTTGTGAAGTCTTTCTCGCATATTCAACATAATGAAGAAACAAATCTTAAGCATTTTGTCACTTTGCTTCATGTGAACCCTTAAACTATATTGCGCTATTGTGCAGCGGATTCAGTTTCGCCTTTAGACATGAATCCTATATATGATAAGTTCCCGGGTAGTCCTGTGCGAGTCCCCCCCAGCCCATTGAGAGTGCCGCCAAGTCCTTCAAGATTTTCAAATTCCCCAAAACTTACTAGGCTTGGATCAGTTCATCTGAGTGTGAGCCAAGTTGCAAGAGCGACACATAATTTCTCTCCATCAGTAGTGATTGGTGAAGGAGGGTTTGGAACTGTCTACAAGGCTGAGCTACCAGATGGCCAGGTCATTGCTGTAAAACGTGCAAGAAAGGTACAACCCTTAAATGCTTAGAATGATCCCAAGTTGGCAGTTTTGAACTACATGACCTTTCAATTAATTGTTGAAAGGCATTCTGAATTTGGTAGGAAAGCACACTATCAGTTTGGATTCTTTATTTACGGATTGATGTTTAAAAGTTCAACAAATTTTTTGTCTTCTTGAAGTTTTGGTCTTATTTCCATCCCTACACTTAAGGCAATATGTCCGAGGGGTTGGGGGGATATTTTTTTGACACTAATTGAGTTTTAACTCGGGGCTAGTTCTGTGTGGGTATAACTTCTTCAAATTGGAACATTAATCTATCAAATGTGCACAGGCACACAAAGAACACATTCCATGCTAATCAAAGTGATGTATTATGTCGTTAGTAGTTGAAACAGAGGAAAGCTGCTTTCATAATTAAGAATAACCTATGATGCTGGACAAGTAAACGTGTCGCAAGTTACTTGAAAGGACATTGAAATGTTGCAGGGTGTGATAGTTCTAACTTGTATACGACCTCTTAATCTTTGAGTTAACTACCCCTGCCTGGCTGCTGTCAAGTGTTTTGTGGAATATTCAGAATGTAGAGTGCGTAAGAGAACACATATGTATAGTTCTTCATTATGATCTGTATCATGCATATTTCTATCAGTAACATTTATTTGTTGGAAAAATATGCAGGACGAATGTGAAAAGCTGAGTACTGAATTTAAAAGCGAAATTGAACTTCTCGCTAAAATCGATCATCGGAATCTAGTCAAGCTTCTTGGTTATGTTGAAAAAGGAAATGAACGCCTGATTATCACAGAGTATGTACCTAATGGTACCCTTAGAGAACATCTAGACGGTAAAGCTTTTTTACACTGGACAATACTACCATTTTCTCCCTTAAACAGAAGTGTAATGCAATATCTTGTTGGTGTCATTAACAGGTCTCAAAGGAAAGATATTGGATTTCAATCAACGACTTGAGATTTCCATTGATATTGCTCATGGCCTAACGTATCTCCATCTATATGCTGGTAATAGCTCATTCAGATATTTGTCTATATAACTGATTCTTTTCTTCTGGAAAAAAGGGACAATTTCTATTCCAACTGAAAATATTCGATGATTCAAAGTATCCATGTTTATGGAAGCACTATTATTAGGTCTATGGTCTCCAAGAGCAGCTTCAAATGATGTATTCGTGATGCACATCACTAATACCTCAACTTGATCTTGATTAGATTTTGTTATATACTTTCATATTCATGTTTAAGACTTTATATCTTTGTTTAGCCTACTCTTTTGTACACTTGTCTTGAACTTTCATTTTATTGGGGTTCATGGTGATAATTTTGCTGAATTTATGCAGAGAAACAAATCATACACAGAGATGTTAAGTCCTCGAATATCCTGTTGACTGAAAGCTTGAGAGCCAAAGTTGCAGATTTTGGATTTGCGAGGCTAGGAGATGATTCTGAAAAATCCCATGTGGTGACCAAAGTAAAAGGCACTGTTGGCTACCTTGATCCGGAGTACATGAGAACAAATCGACTGACAAGTAAAAGTGATGTTTACTCATTTGGCATATTGTTGATAGAAATTTTAACTGGCCGTCGACCCGTGGACTTGAAGAGACCAGCTGAGGAGCGGGTGACAGTCAGATGGGTAAGCTTTTCTCCACTCGTCAATCTTATACACTGCAGCTTTATTACATACTTGCATGATTTCTGTTCTATGCCGTTACATATTGAACTTAAAATTGGAGTAAATTGCAAAAACCACTCCTATGTTATTTTATGTTGGCAGAGAACTGTTTGTGTAATTCTTTTAGCAAATAACCCCTTCCGAAATTTAGTCAATTCGTTAAACCCTCCTGCTACTTTAGTGGATCAACAAGTAATGGATACTAGTAGTAAAACAGAATCTTTTTATTTTACTTAATTATGCATGAGGAATTAATAATGCCTAAACTGAAGATTTATACATTTTTATCAAAATAATTGAAAGAAAAAAAAAACGTAATATTAGATATATACAAACAAAAATACATTAGGGATTATCTTTAAATTTTTAATATAAAATTGTCACTTATCGCCTAGCGACTGACAACATTTTTTAAACGTGGTATTTGTTAATTCTTAAAATTCATAGAAAGTATTTAGTAACAAAAATTATATAAGGAGCATTTATTAATAAATATTGTATGAGGAGTATTTACTAATAAAAATTGTGTAGGGATTTATCTGCCAACAATGAATAACAAAATGATGGTCCTGCTATTTACTCGTTAGAAGCTGGTCAAACTGGGATCTAATAACATATGCAGCAGTAGTTCGCAGCTCTGTTATTGAACTTCTTTACTATGTCGTTCTTAGTGCGTAGATTTGTTTCTCTCTCGGATCACTTCAATGAATAGAAAACATCGCAACAAGTGAAGGCTTTGGATGTTGAATCACTCCTTCATTTTCCTTGTTAAATCACTTTTTAGCATGATCTGAAATGGCTTATGAAAATGAGCTTCGGTGCATAAGAAATGTCTTCACAACTTATAACACAAGCAATCCATTTATGCAGGTTTTCCGGAAGTACAACGAAAAAAAGTTGAAGGAGATGGTAGATCCTTTACTGGCGGAAAGGTTAAATGAGGATATTCTGATGAAAATGTTCGATTTGGCAATTCAATGTGCAGCTCCTACAAGAGCCGATCGTCCAGACATGAAAGCAGTTGGAGAACAGTTGTGGGGAATTAGAATGGACTACCTGAGAAGTGAAAGCAGAGATTAATGGACTGGATTAGTGTTGTACACAGTTGATTATGTTGTCCAAATGTTGTGGGTTAATTAAACTCGATCATTGTATTACTTTTTAGACTTTCGAACCGTTGTATAATCCTTACATCCATTGTAGTTATATATGAAGGAAGTTAGTGAACTAAGTTGTTTAATGTCCAGTAATGTTTTTTCCCACAGAACCAGCTTTTGTGTTTTGCTGATCTTCATTGTCTTCTTTTCATCACACTCCATGTATTAATGTATGTGTTTGTGTTTCTATGTATGTTTCTTATGTTTTTGTCTTTCTTTCTTTTGGTTCCTTTTGCTTTTCTTGTTGTCACTTTTCCTTTTAGGAGATCAAGGGGTTTCGCTTTACTTGACCAAGTTGCATTAGTAGCAGTATGTAGGTTTTTTTTATCTTTTTTCTTTTGAAGGAAAGAGCTGGCTCCATTGAATAATGAAATGAAAGAGTCCACAAGGGGATGGATATCTACATCACAAAACATATTTACAGGCATTTCGGAAAATGGCACAACGCCAGAGAAGCAAAAACTTAACGCCCACGCAACAAGGTTATGCGCTGCTACATTACAAAATCTAGTGGAGTGTCCAGATCTTCATTTCAGCCAACAATTCCAATACTTAGGAAGTTCAAAATGGAGTTCCGAGCTTCCATTTGCGATCATTCAAATTACCTTGGCAATTGGATTCGAAGGTGAAGCCAAGGTCAATGCCTCCAACAATGTAAGGAAGGCAAATAAAATGGTTTGTAGCTGCGAGTGGTCGAGTAACAAGGATCCCTTGTGATTTCTGAAGATTAGACTAGAGGCCGCTTTATTCTGGAATAACAAGTTAGTAACTTAGTATATAAGTTTGAATGCATGATAATAGTTGACTAAGCATTCAAATCACTTATTGCCCAGAAATCATACTTTGTGCATCTTGCCAAGTTTCTACTTTTTATCACTTCTATTGTGCTATATGCCAAATATTCAATTTGAGGGGTGCAATGTGTCATTTCTTAAGATGCAATGTCCCAAACAACCTATTTATAAAAAGGAAAAATCATTTGGTGACTTAAATCTCAAAATTTTCAGAAATTAATATCTTTGTCTTTACATGTTAATCAAACTTTCAGGGGTGTGAGTGTATTTATGTCAAGATACTTGGTTTTATTAATTTTGTGACATTTCTTAAAAAAGGATGTAAGAGTAAATCCAGAAATATCTCAAAATTGATTATAATCACCGGAAAAAAAAAAAAGTAAAACTTCTCGACAGATAACTAAAACTTACGAACTTACTTGCTCAACTCTTTCACATCTCATGCACAAAACTGTACGCATATGGGTTAATAATATTTTTAAATTAAAATATTCACTTGCTATTTTATTTTACAATCTAAATATCTGATTTGTAAACAGAACTCTCTTAACTCTCAAGACAGCTGTGATGGGTAATTAGTTATAGAGAAAATAACTAAAACTAAAGGATAACTCTTTTCTTTTGTGTGAGATTCGACTTTATATTAAACAAGAAAACAGAAATTAGGAATTAAAAGAAAGCAAGAGAATTTACTCTGCCGCACAACTTAATTTATTTTTCAATTATGCATGTCACAGGTTGGATTTTGAGATTTAAGAAATAAAACTCCCAACAAAATTATAAATATCTTTGTTGAATTATTTGGACTTGGGAGAGAGATGGGTCGAATTCTCGAGATATGTGGCATCAAACCTTGACCACCGGATCCGCACTATCTTTTTCTTCTTTTCTGCATTAGATTGTCCATATCTTTACTTTACACACATTATTTGTACTTTTTTCTGTACAAATCCAATCTGATTTCTGCTCCCAACTTTGTCGGTAGACTGATTTTCTGATGGCACTGTGACAATTCACGTTATATTTTCTTCCCATCTTTGACTCATTTTTTTACATGCCAGATAAGAGAACTGTTGAATCTTCATTATTTTAACTTTTGTGTCGACATTCTTTTGTATGCATTAAACAAATCACTGAAGGAAGTTTTAATTACTTCAATAGACAACATAGCATTAGCAATGTGCAATAACAATTTTACACACGTGAGGAAAAGCAAGTAAGTGAGAAAATAGTCTCTTATACAAGTGCAGTTAATTCATAAAAAACTGAAACATTAATGCGTTTTTGTATGATAAAAAACTGTTAAAACACAAACATATATATCTTGTATCTCTAATCTAAAAATATTAAAATTAAGACTTGAATCTTAAAAATACAAAAACTTGGGAAGACCAACCAGGATGAAAATTAGGGATAATTATGGCTACACCCCTGACTATTTCTTAACTAGCACTATTTTAGTATTAATCTCAGGTAAAAAATACAAAAAAAAGTAAAACAGGATAATATATACCATTTTAAAATCGCGTATAATTAGTAGCCTCTATATTTTGCCCCCCCAGAGGTTATTTATAATACATAATTCTTTTCTTTTTGTTGCTATAATTAGCTCTTGTTTCAAAAATCCACTTGAAAACTGATCTAGACAGCGTCCGAACTTTAGCGTGTATTCGTTTGATTGATCTGGTTATGTCCTTGAAATTCATTGAGAGAAAGAATGGTAAAACTAAATCTCACCTCCTAGTTAATTACATTATAAGCATACTTGTCATTATATTAGAAGATATACAATACAGTATATATTAGTTAAAAGAATTGCAAAAAAAATAATAAGAAGGACCGGATTTTATCAACAGATCTTTTCTGTATATGGAGAATCTCATAAAGTATGGTAACTCACTCCAGTCCAAGAACGTAAAAGTCACGAGTACTGCTAATAATAAGATCTTTTATAGCTAAATCTTCAGTCCCTTTTTTGTCAGCGTATTCTTTTTGTGAGGTATTTTCAATTAACTCCCTAGATGTTTCAAAACTTAGCCTATATACCCCTGAACTTTAGTTTGTCATGGCATAGATTTCCTGTCATCCACCGACGGTCGGCCAAGTGCCAACAATGAAAAATGAAGGAAATTATTTGTTTACTTAATTCTTTTATCAAAATTATTAATTATTTATTCATTCAAATACTTGTAAATTATTCAGGAATCATTTCTTTTCACCATCTAATAGTCAAGCAGGATGGACTTTTATGTATTCGAATTGTTGGTTCATTTGCAACTTTATAATTTTAATTTAACAACTTTTAATGTTCTTTTAGTTAGTTAAAAGAAACAAAAACATGTCTAGAAGCTTGATAAGATCATAAAAATAGAGCACTTACTATACGTAATTTGTTTTATATCACTAGTTAACAGCCCTATTTCAACATTTTTTATATATCAGTAGGGATTTATAAAATGAAAAAGATACTAATATTTCAAGTATATATATGGTCATAACTCATAATAAAGAAACAAACAATTTATTAAAAAAGTGAGATAAACTAATTTTACTAGACATCTCTTAAAAAGATATAAATGCATTTTACATGTACTTTACATAATTCTCAAATTTATTGTAGGTCAACAAATGGAAAGTGGTGTAAGTAAAAGATTAAATCTGAAGGAGTATTTACCAAAATAACAACTCATATTGATAAAAGATACCCGCTTATTGCATAATTGCTGGACTGTTCAAAACGTAACATGTTATGGGATCGCATATCAACTTGGAATAAACCCTTCTAGAGAAACTTTTTCGTTTATCTTTAAAATGCATTCCATGACTGAGCGGCTGAGCCTCAAACCCTTATAAATAGTCCTTACTTGCACGACCAACTTACTGTAATAAAAACACTCTCAACATTCGACAATAAAGAATATGGGGCGCTCCGCTACTGTTCTCTTGGTGCTTTTCCTTGTGATGATGACCACTGGTTAGCATATTACTATTACCAAATTTAATTTTGATTAATACATACATAAATGCAGTTTTATCGTCGCAAACTTTATCTTGAATCGTAAGGCTAGTATTGTTCTTATTCATTGTATCTCCAGATACAAATAAAATTTTATGTGTTCGTTAATTAAATTTTCGTGTAGGACTAGCTTAGGCGATATACATATCAACACACACACACATTACCAAGTGAAACTATTTGCTAGCGCCCTATCCGAAATTAAATTAATCACCATTAATTCTTGCCTTAATTTAATTACAATGTCAAGACGAATGAAACTCTTTACGTCATATATACTCACCTAGTGAACAACGTTCTATAGTGCCCTATCCCGAATTGATTAAATTGCGGACCATTAATTCTCGGCTTCACTTATTTTAAGTCATTTTTTGGTATAACTATACTAGTCACTACTTTTAAATTATTTCTCAGTAGTTTGTAAATATTTTTAATTAATTAATGATGAATAAACTTTGAACAGAGATAGGCCCAATGGTGGGAGAGGCTAGGAAATGTGAGACCCCGAGCCACCGTTTTCATGGAACGTGCCTGAGCAAGACCAACTGCGCCTCCGTCTGCCGCACCGAGGGCTTCACCGGCGGTGAATGTAACGGTTTTCGCCGCCGTTGCTTCTGCACTAGACATTGTTAGGACTTTTATATATCATGTCATCTCTTAGTCATTGTACCCATGTTGTAAGGCATTCTATGTCGTCGTGTATTTTATTTTTAGGTGGTCTTTTAATTTCTGTATGCAAGTTAAGAGTCTCGCTCTGAGACTTTTGATGATGGTGTGTACGCAATAAAATTTGCAACATTTTGTGGCATTCTGTGCTAATTAATTTCATAGCTTAGCGTTTTTAAATAATTAGATGAGCAAAAAACGTGACTTAATTAGAACGAATTTATATTTTCGAAAAACAAAGTTTTTTTTTTTTTGGTTCCTTTCTCAGTGAAGATAGAAAGTAGGCCTTTTATCTACAATAGTGTGGATCTGGATTTGATCCAAGCTTTTGTGCTTTTAAAACATATTGAAGAAAAACACGAATCATTAAGCTTTATACAAGTAAGTCTACGCATTCAATAATTAATAGAGTAAATTTCATCAAAAACCACCCCGTGGTAATTTTAATTGCTCAAAATCCATGTGCAATTTTTTAATTTTAATTACTCGGCATTGATCTGTACAAACTGAAATTGCTAACGAAGTTCAATTTTTATTGTTATTTGATACCTACATTAGGAGCTACTACTGTTTTAATTGAATTTTGGGTACATTTTCATAAAACAAAATAAATCAATTCTATTAATCATGAAGACACGATAGTGATTACTTTTTTCATAGTATTATCAGAACATCTTACAAATTTATAGAAAACCAATTATAGTAAGATTTTATCTTGACAGAACCACATTTATAGTAAGATTTTGATATATAAGGATATTTAGTTCTTGATATACTCAAATGAATAAATTACACATGTATTATTTATCAATTATTATTAACACACGGGGGTTTCTATAATTTATTCAGTAATTGCATTTAAGTAGTTTTTATCAGATAATTAGAGGCTTGCATCGATAGCTGGATATTTTGATGGAGTTACATATATATCACGGATCAAAGTCAAAGGTAAAAAAATAAAAACTGTATTACTCATTAGCTATAGTTATCAATTCAAGATCCAAAACGGAGTATGTACATACAGTTGACTCATGATGTTGACCTAGTTTGACATAAATTTAAGGAAATGTGGCGGGTTCTGCTTATCTATAGCAAATTAAGGCCGCTAATTAATCACGAAGCTGATATTATTTGAATCGAGTAATCAACAGAATAGTACTTAATTTTCCAAAACTATAGGCAGAAAAAACTGATTTTCACGAACTAAGTCTAGATCACAAATCCTCTCAATGATTCGCTGATAAAGATACTTATCATCTACAAAAACAGTGGCAAGATAACCCAATTTCACAAGTACTAACTACTTCTTTACTAAAAAGGAACAATTAATCTTTGTTATTTATCTCTTCAAATAATTACGTAAAAAAAATAACTATTCATATCATTGAAATCAGTGATACAAATAGTTAATTGGTCAATTAAAGTAATAATAAGAGTAAATAATTATTTGGTCAATGAAATACCAATAACTGTTAATAATACCATAAAGCATAATATATTTTTAATTAAATAGAATTACTTTATTACTTAAATTGGTAAAAGAATTATATACTGTACAATAAGGTCCATCGATATATAAATACTACAAGAAATTTCTCCAAAATCAAATATATGACAAAAACTAAAAATACCAAGATAATCTAATAATTCGATAACTAGGTAGCTACATCAATATGAACTTTCGCTTCCATTATTGCCCATACTCATATTTTGTTTTTTGACAAGCACTTCTTTCAGTTCGTTCGCTCGTTAGCTAGGTCATTCTCTAATAGTTATTCAATATGAACTTTAGTTTCTATTAATCCACATTCTTCTTTTGTAAATATATGAGATTTAGCGCTTTTATCCCATATATATAAATGAAAGAAGTAGTTGAGTATATGCATGTGTAAACGAAATAAGGCGTTGAATTGGGAGAAAGAATACAAAACACAAGAATAGAAGTGATAGATAAAGACCTCAAAGATGCAATGCGTACATTAATTAGGGCAGGATGCATATGAAACTTTCTAGAGACAATCTTCTTGTTCTCCTTAAATTCGAATGGAATGAGAAACCAAAATATGAATTCAAGAGAATGACTATGTCAATCAGTCACAAGTCACAATGGGGCATGCAATTGGTCCTCCCAACATATATACTCCCTTCTTTAGCATCAATAGACGAAAACTCAACCCGTATATTTTTGCGCAATGCTTGCACCTTCCAGACAGCGTCGTAAAAAGACCCATTCTTTCTAAAATTTAAATCCATCCCTAGTTTCATCTCAAGTGTCAACACCGGAGAAGTATAATTACGTTCTTGCCACAACGCGAGCAGAGCAAAGTCGTGTTTTGTGGACCTACAATGAAGGGTGGAATAACCATTCCAGCGGAACCTCCATCGTTGTATCTTACCATCATACGTCTGTGAGATTATTAGGATTTGATACGGAAAAGCCGATGTCCCACTTTGCCATCATCTGAGAAGTGTCGGAAAAATTGTGTAACGAAACTGAAACTTGTTCAATTTGGAAAAGGGGAATACCCTCTTCGGGTCCGCGTGTTGCTAGAAAACACAGACCGCAAAGGAACAACATAAAAAACAGGAATAAAACTAATAACATACTAGACGTATTGTCCTTCATGTAGGAGCCAAGTTTTGCGGCGTTGGTGCGGTGCCCAACGACAGGTTTGGGCACTCCGATGCATACTTGAGAAAGTTGATCATCTTGTTGCGCTTTTGGTAAATAAGTCATTTTTGGATATCCTGGAAGTGTTCAACTGAGATTGCTAAACTTTAATATGAAAAAAAAAAATAAGTAATAGAAACTTGAATCTGATACGAATATAGCAAAAGATATATAAGATTTCGGGTGAGATTCTATTTAGCGGAAAAGTTTTTTTCCTTAACAGAATTCTGTTAAGTGGAAAGGATTGGCATAGTCCTAATGTTTTTCATTATATTTCCAATTGCTGATAAAAAAGACGCGTTTACGAAATTTCGATATGATGGATAGATATTGTTGAACTTAAAAGTTTATCAATATACGTTCACATTGCCGATATATCACTATAAATTAAATGGCTTCAGAGCCGCTAAGGTACAATTTTAAGATTTTCACCTATTCTCGAGGCGAAGTATCGAAACATTGGACTAACGGTGTCTTGGTCTAGTGGTGCCAGGGGCTAGACTTGGTAGGAAGAACTGTGTTTCGATCCCCGCTCTGAAATAGAATTAGTTGCCTCAGTGGGTTCGGATACCAAACCTCCCGCTATATACTATATATTGTATCATAATCTGAACCCGACAATTAAGGGATGTTGAGCATTTATGTTACTATTCAGTTATACCTTATAGATTAGACTATTTTAGACACTTTATGTGGAACCGTAATTTTGTGTGTGTATTTTCAAGTAAATAAAAGGAAACTTATCAAACTGAATGTTTTCAAAACATATTGTGTAACTTTCTCTTTAGTTAAAATTCAATCTACAACATAAAAAATAAAAATAAAAACTAGTTTTAAACACTTTTAAGTAAAATTTCAAAACATTGAATGTTTTGTATAAGGGCAAAAGTGTCATTTCATATCAAATTAAATCTAAAAGCAAGTTTTGGTGCAATTTGCTACTAATACCAACACATGGGGGGATTTTACCCAATCAAAAAAAAAAAAAAAAGTTTTTTGTGTACCAATTAGAGATAACACATGGCTAGTTTTTACTATGAGCTCGTTTCTAAATTTTAAATCTTAAATTATTAGTCTATCGATCTGTTTATGTATTGGAGACAACAATGTTGTAACTATATTCTAATTTAGCAGAGATAAGAGTCTTTCCTTAAGGGTCGTGCTATAGAATAAAGTAGTACCGAATAACCTTTAAAAATCAAAATTTTCAGCAATGTCTTTGGCTCTTTGCTGCTGATGATACGACTTTTTGGAAAAAAGTCTTAGGATGTCCTAAAAGTCTCTAATAAGCGTTTTCCCTCGAAGCGAGTCACAACAATTATTTGTACAAAAAGTACCAATAAGCAGTTCTCCAGAAATTCAAATGGAATGAAAAACAAAAATCTAAACAAGAGAATATATAAGAGGTCCAGGGCAGACAATCGAATCAAGTTTCTGAATTTAGTAAAAGTATTTTCCGGGAGAAGGGTGCTCTTTTAGTCATTGAATCAATACATTATCAACTAATCGAATATGTGCATTTCAACCGAAAGATAATATGAGATGACTTAATATATCAAATGCTACTCTTTACAATATTCGTTCAATACGCATGGTATTGGTCCTCCCAACATTCTCCCTTGTTTTGCAGTAGACGAAAATCTGACCCGTATATTCTTGCACAATCCATTCCCCGTCATGTTAAACCCCATAAACGAGAAAAACCCACCCTTACTCAAATGCAAATCCACCCATAGCTCCACGTCAAAGATAGCCACTGGAGGTAGATAATTTATACGTTCCTGCCACAATGCAAGTATGGTGGAATTCCGCAAAGTCGTGCTTTCTCGATCCAGTTTGAATGGTGGAATAAACGTTCCACCGGAACCCCCCTCGTTGTTTCTAACCACCATATCGATCTCATGGACTTTTAGATCGGTGTCTCTTTTCTTGTTTGTTATAGAAACGCCAATATACCACTTTGCCATCATCTGAGAAGTATTGGAAATTTTGTTTAATGAAACTGAAACTTGTTCAATTTGGAATAGGGGAAATTCTGTTTCGGGCACGCCATAGAAAATAACTGCAATAACGTAACACGACAACGTAGCTGCCATGAAGAATAAAGCAAAAAATGTAAGAAATCTAGTGTTCGTAATGGAAGAGTGGGATTTTTTAGCGTCGATGCATACTTGAGGAAGTTCTTGTTGCAGTTTTGGTGGATAAGTCATTTTGGAAGTGTTCAATATACATCTGCCATGGGAGTCTATATGTCCAATATAACTTCCATCCTTGTTTAAAGAGAAGTTTCTTTTAGAAAATACAAATTTGTATAGTGTCTCGCTTTCTTTATAATATCTGCCAACGTGTCACTCATCCATTCTTCAGTATTAGAATGATCTGTAACCCATGTCATTATTACAAATGCCTAGGACAAAAAGTAAGAAAATGAGGATATTGTGAGCCAAAAATATTGTTGTTAGAACAACTATTTTAATATCTCTAATTTATCCCTCTTAAATTAAGGAATACAAAAATTAATGTCCAAATTTTCTGTAACTTACTATCTTAATTGGTTACCTTAACAACTCAATCTCGTAATATGAATTTTATGTATTTTCTTTGTTAACATCGCTTAATTGTAGCAACTAATTTAAGCTATCCAATTAATAAAGGATTCAACAGATTCCTCTCTCCAATAAATTTACTTGAATGTAGAAACAAGCTATTCGTTCATTACTTCATTAACTACTGATCATATCTTTACAAAATCTTTTCTTATTGTCAAAATTTCTTCCTTTTCAAAGGAAAAAAAAATTATTTCTCGATAAAGCTATATCATTTAATTTAGGGCTAATTGCAGCAAACCCCTAATTTATGGGGTTTATTACACTTTGTCTTATAACCTATAAAAATGTGCGAAATGCCCCCCAATTTATTGATTTTTGAGTGATTTGCCCCTGATCTCAATCGACAAAATTTAGGCATGTGTCCACGATGAACGGTTGATCAACGACTCAGGAGGCAATTAGCCCTTATGAGTTAAACCTCATGTTATATAATTGTTGTACTGTTTTAAAATAAATACATGATTATTAATTTATTATACAATCATAAATGAGTTAAATACAAAATAAATAAAAAACAGAATTTAGAAAAAAGCGAAAAGGTATTTAACTTTAAAGTGTGGTAATAAATAAGGAAAATGATCAAATAGTTTAGGTTATATTAAGAATTTACACAAATATTATTGTATTTAACCGTTGGCTAACAGTATGGAGGAGGTCATATGACAAAATTTCAGATCTCTTATAAAGTTTGAATCCTCAGATGAGGAGGATGAAAAATACCCAGACGCAATATAAACAAAAATCTAATTAAACAATAGAACTCTAGGATAAACAATCTAATCATGCGGCTGAATGACTATAGCTAGCTAATTAATCAGTCAATGAATTAATTCACTAGCAAATCAATCAAACATGACCATTAATATATGCCACAAAGCATGATATTGGTCCTCCCAACACATTCCCTTCTTTAGAAGAAGAAAATCCAATGGTCATGTTCTTGCACAATGCATTTCCCCCCGCGTGTAACTTGTGAAAGATCTTCCTATGCCCAATCAACTCTACATCCACCCCTATATTTTTGCCTCAAAGTTCATCGTTGCGACCGGAGGTAAATGACGTTTCTGCCACAACGCGAGTACGGTAGAATTCAGCAAAGTCGTTTTCTCTCGATCTAGTCTGAAGGGT
Organism: Misopates orontium; assembly: GCA_946800315.1. Lineage (NCBI taxonomy): Eukaryota > Viridiplantae > Streptophyta > Magnoliopsida > Lamiales > Plantaginaceae > Misopates > Misopates orontium. The sequence continues at coordinate 45,019,515 of OX326949.1, forward strand.
GGAATAACCATTTCAGGGTTATTTCCGTCGTTGTATCTGACCAATATATTCATCTTATCGAATTTTAGGTCCGTTGTTGTACTAGGATTCTTTCCCACTTTGTCGCCACCTGAGAACTATCTGAAAGATTGTACAATGAAACTGAAACTCGTTCAATTTGGAATTGGGGATAATCACTTACGGGGTCGAAGATAACTAATATATAATAAATTAAGCCCAATGATCCTAATTGGAACAGCAAGCTGAATGCTGAAATCCCCATAAAACCATCACAAAGACTTAGATTACTCCAGCGGCCCCCATGGTGTTTTGATGATATATCCATTTTTTTATTTTTTATTTGGATCCTGGAAGGATTATATTTTCGTGATTTGGTTAATTGGGAGAGAAGATGGAGATTAAATAATAAACTTCGCAATGTGAAAAGTAGAAGTTGAATCTGATCACAGGAATATAACAAATTAGAGATAAGATTCACCAAGGAATTATTTTATGGGATGAGTCGTGATACATAAAATTTTGTTATTGGTGTTTATCCAATATGAGGATTAAAGTATAATGTGATTAGTGTCCTATAGTTAAGAAAATTATTATAATTTTTGAGTTGTTGCACCTGATCGTCATGCAAAGGTTGCATAAGATAATTTTTCAGATTTGTTTCGTGAAATAAAAAATTTGTCAAAAATCCAAGTTTTGATAAGATGGATTGATATGGTTTTAAGTTTGAACTGAGTTTATCAAGATATGTTTATACTCCAAAAAAAAAAGTCCTGAGAGCCGGTAAACTGCAATTTTAAGATTGTTAAACCTATCCTCAAAAACTAATTAACGAATCATTCAAAAGGAAATCACAACGGGCAGTGGAAATATACTCTAAACTTTTCATTAATAATAATTCTGTAGTAATAGCATAATTAATTTCCCGCTGTATTGGATCATTTAAAACTCGACTTGAAGATTATTTTCAAGGTTTAATTTGTTGTAATTTGACTATTTTTTCAATTCTGATTCCACCGAATAAATAGTTGAATTTTAAATTACGTTGTGTTATGATATGACCTTGGGAGAACCCAACCTTAAAAGCTAACTATTAAGGTGGAAGAGCCCAAGATCATATAAACCCCACATCAATATCCCATAATACCGATGTGGGATCCAAGTAACTTGCACTAGGATCATAACATTCCACCACGCTCTGCAGCCCCGGCGCCCACGCGGGCTGGCTTTGCGCTAACTAGCCCCGGGCGAACACTCCAATTCCGACGTCACCACCCTTTACGGGTGGCTTTGCGCTAGCTAGCCCCGGGCGAACACTGCAATTCCGACGTCACCACCCACACGATTGCAACTGGGAGGGAGTAGTGGATGGCTCTGGTACCAATGATATGAACCCGCTTCTCCGGGACAGATGTTGGTAGTTCGCCGGCATAGATCCGATTAAAAGAGCTAGATAGCGATGAATTCATGATGATATTTTTGTATTTTAATAAAATATTCAGCAAATAGACAAAAATATTAGTAGAGGATATTAAGAGAAGGTGAGGGAGAATAGAGAGAATTAGAAATATTTCATTGCTTGCTTTTTCATGTATTACAACCCTCTATATATATATGAGTAGCCATCTAAAGAAAATGAAAATGCAGTAATTAAAACAAAGATGCTTGAATGAGCCATTGATTTGCATATTTCCAATGTTGGCCTTGTCTCCACTATTTCTTTCCGAAACTACCCCTAGAAGATATGTTAGGGTCATGACATGTTTATACAAAACAAATTATGTGATGCTGCTTCGCTTGAGCAGTAAATTGATTGATGCCTGGAATTACATGCAATAAATCTCCTTTAATCGGGGGTTCTAGTTTTAGGAATTGAATGAGTCAAAAAGGAAAAGAAAAAAAAAAGTAGTTTAGGAATTGAATATTCTATCATAACAAATCTAAAGTTGTTCTATTTTCAGGAAATTTGCTCTGACTTTTAATATAGAAATTCATCATTATCCATTTTGAGTTTTTAACCTTATCAATTATGAATAATTCTATCCTCTTTTGTAGTTTGTTAGTTGACCTACCTCAACAATTTGTTAAACTTCTGAAGATGATTTCTCTCTTTTATATATGTGGCATTCAATAAATTCGATCTCTCTCTCTTTTTACATACCCAAATATAATAATTTGAGAAATGCATTAGGAAATGGGCACTTAAGAAACAAAATCATCTCCTTTGTACTTCTTTGTAATATAACAACCTAGTTTTTAGTTTGATTAATACAAATTGAATGCAAGGCAGAAGATGCTATTATTAACTGGATGAATGCATTTTTAAAGGAAAATATACATCTTGCCTCTATTAAATTATATTTTTGTTTCATATGGAAATGATAAATGTAACTTAAATTACTTTGAGAAAAGATTGCAAACACCACCTATGCAAGATTGTCTTATCATTTATAAACAGTTGAAAGAGAACATATCTTGTAGTTAACAAAGGAGAAGACCACAAACAAAATTCTAAACAAGACAACCACTTGAGGGGAGATAATTAATTTATGTTGCTGATTGATTATGGCAACATGTTATTTTGGATTGAAGAAGTATGCTCCTGATCAGTCAATAAATTCACTTCAATAATAATCAAATACATATGAGCATTCCACCAAAAATAAATGAAGGTAAACCTTGCCAAATGCTACTAAATCGACAAACATCGTTGCTCCTCTGGATAAAGTAATTCCCACTCAGTGAGGCATGATATCGGTTCTCCAAACATACTCCCCCTTTCCGCCATCGACGAAAACCCGATCCGTATATCCTTGCACAGCAGTGTCTTATTTCTAGCATTGTTTTTAAATAGGGAGGGTATCCAATCATCGTACCGTAAATCCATCTGTATCGTCGCCTCGAAATTTATCATCTCCACCGGACTAAGATAATTTCCTTCGTGCCACAACGTGACCAGAGTCGCATTCGTCCGCAGAGTCGTGTCCTCTCGATCTAATCTGAAGGGTGGAATAAACACTCCTGTTGATTCCCCATCATTGTATCGAATCGACATATTGATCTCGTTGAATGTTACGTTGCTGATTGTACTTGGGTTCGTTATGGAAACGCCGATATTCCACTTTGCAAACCTCTGAGAACTATCGGATGTATTGTGTAACGAAACTGAAACTTGTTCAATTTGGAAGTTGGGTACGGGCTCGGCTATGTTATCGATATAACACGGAAAGGCAAAAACTCCAACTATGTACAGACAGTTTAAAACAGTTAGCGCCATAAAAACATAACGAAAACGTGTAAAGAAGGAGGTGGGCTCTCCGATGCGTTCAGGAGAAAGGTCTTCTTGACGTATTGGTGAATAAGCCATTTTTTTGATTTTGGTAGAGTACTAAATTTATGTCTGGAAAATTTTGATATTGAGAGACTTTGATATGAATGTATAATAATAGACGTTAAATCTGATTAGAATATAGGAAAAGATAAGATTTGGGGTGGGATTTTGTTTCAGGTACAAATTTCTGATAAGATGGTTGAAATTGAAGTGTATCAAGATATGCTCATTTTCAATATTGTTGGAATATTTTGATAGTAAGTATTTCTATAATTATAAATGATTTCATGATGAGTGCGTATAATAATACAATAGAAGTCAAGATATGAGTTAGTACTAGAGGCATAATTATAGTTATTTTAGACTTTTAGTCCGTTCAGTTTTTGAATGGAAAATTGGGCGTTATTTTATGTGCCACCATTAGATTAATACATGTGACAATAAGCATGGCGATCTTAATGTAGAAGGTGGCTGGGTGGTTAGAGAAATAAGAATTTAAATCTTTACCTTAAATTTATTATACATGCAAAAATTTGTGAGTGACACAGAGATTGGTACATCTTTTTTTCCACTAAAGACTTCTCGTGATTATACTCTGTTTTGTAACTTAAAAACTTAATTAAAAATCTTTGGTCTTAATCATAACTATAAGGGTAAATAAATGCATCAAACCCCTCAACAATAATACTACATTAAAAATCTTTAGTCTAATTCATAACTATAAGGGAAAGTCAATTTTATTTTCCACCTATTTGGCAACTGAAGAATTTCACGAAAAATAAAGAAAATCTTCGAAAAAAATACGAAAATACTTTGACTCGCCTCCTACATAATATGTAGGAAATATTATCGAAATCTCAAGATATTTAAACTTCTTATCTTCTTCCTATGAAATAGGTGAGTATAAGTCATCATGTTTTGAATAATTTTGTGAGATTTTCTTATTTCATCTTGCCACTAACATGAAGATGAAAGACTTAAATTCAAACTTTCTATATATACTCTTAGGGGCAAAGTGCTTATTTATCCATAGTACAGGGACAAGTCGGAAAAAATAAAAAAAACGGGGGCAAAGTGCAATAGGGAGTATAATACAGGGGGTTTAACGCTATTATCCCTAAAATAAAAATACAGAAAAAGTTTAAAATTGCGGATACCTAATTAAAGATAAGGTTCTAAATGTTAATGCACCGTGTGTTAAGAGTCTACTTTATAATTTTGGGCCTTATAATATATAAGTCTTATGTTAAAAAAGTGCAAGATAGTTTTTAAGTTTCGTAATGTATATATATATATATATATATATATATATATATATATATATATATATATATATATATATATATATAATTAGCTTTGGTACGAAACTTTAAGTAATTTAATTCTAATTGTTGAGTAGTTTAACTTTGATCCATGATCATGCATGCACGTAACATATATGCACCCATAGGAATAACATATATGCACCCATAGGAAAAAGAAAAAGTAATTCTCCACTTACGATAATTAATAAGTCGGGTTTTGCGTGTGATTATGATTCTTCCTTAGAAAAATGGAAATTTTATGGAGCTAAGTCATAGTAAATTAACAAACGTACGTGTTCTTGCATGTAGTAATTCAAGATCCAAGAAGTGTATATGGGAAGTTGGACACATGATGCTAACCTAGTTTGACATATCAGGACTGTAAGTCTGTAACGTGCTCTGCATAATTATGGAGAATTAAGGTCGCTAATCAAGTATATCAATATCAAGAAATCAACTAAATAATTGTAGCAACATCTTATTCAATAGAGAGGGGTAATCTTAAACCAATAAGTTCAATGAAAAAATCAATCTTACAAAAAAAAATGCTACCAATTCATATGCTAGAGATTGATAGTAATAAGTAAAATCTAGTAAACCCTTATGAGTTATGTCCATCTAATACCACCATCCATTATCAATTCACGAGGGCAAGATATTGGTCCTTTCAGCATACTCCCCCGTTCCTCAGACGAAAATCCAATCTGTATATTCTTGCACAATGCCTTCCCACCATCACGCGACCCGGAGTCTATGGAAGATATCCAATCCCGATACTCAAAATCCACCTGTAATTCTACCTCGACGTTCAGTGGATTAATATAATTACATTCCTGCCACGACACGAGTACAGTTGCGTTCTGCAGAGTCGTGGTTTCTCGACCTAATGGGAATGGTGGAATAACCACTCCAGCGGAACTCCCCTGGTTGTATCGTACCAACATATTGATCTTTTGGAATTCTAGGCCGCTAAACGTAGTTGGATTTGCTACGGAGACGCCAATCTCCCACTTTGCCCATATCTGATGACTTTCGGAGAGATTGTGCTGCAGTGAGACGGAAAGTTGTTCGATTTGAAATTGGGGAAATTGGCGCTGGGGCTCAGTGATAAAACTTAGATAACAAACAAAGCCGACATATCCACCAAAGAGCAAACAAAAGATTATTGCACCTGATACTATCAAACAAGATACACAACAATCTGTGGAGGATTTTGCGACGTTAACCGGGACCGAATAAGGAACTCCGACGCATACTTGAGGAATATCTTGATGTTTGCATCCTTGTTGCAAGTTTGGTAAAGAAGCCATGTTTTTTCAGGGAGATTCTTGCCTACCCATAAGCAGTTGTTATGAAAATTACCATAAAAAGAAACCTTCTGGCCTCGTTATAAGGAATAAGGCAATCACCAACATTATAAAAGTTTATAAATTTTGCTCTGATTGTTTATATCATTTACCATAATTAAATGGTAGCATGACTAGTAATATTAAATTTTAAAAGCCAAACCATGTAATGTGCAGTGGTGTCTAAGAGCACATGATGGCACTTCTATTAAGGTTTAAGACACAGCCAAAATAGGACTCTCGAGAAGGGGATGTAGTCACAAATGAGCTACTTGTTTATGATCACGATGGTAATTTTGCCTTCTTCTATCTAGGGTGGGAGGATTCGATCGTTGGTGAACGAGTAATATTACAAACGTTTGTAACGGATCTACACGGTTTAAAAGTTCCTACAAATTAATAAGAATAGATGATTGGTGCCATATTAGTTAATAAAATTGTTAATAATCATATTATTGACATCACATTTGTCATTATACTTGTAAGTTAGCTATTATTTTTATTTGTGTGATAATGGTTACACTAACCGTCCCGGCTTTCTAACAACTTTCCGTGGTTTTTGTAACTTTGTTTCATCCAATCTTATTATATATAATCAAAACGTGATTGGCTGAATTGACAGCTAGTCAATTACACAATCTAACAATAAAAGTTTAAAGCTAGATCTTGGTCTAACCAAACTGGCAAGCCATATATAAGCTGGTGACTAAATAATTACTTTCGGCATATGCATAATTGTACGTTGTAACTTGTAACGGAGCTTAACATGTGGCAATTAGTTCATGATTTGTCACTTAGTCTAATTACAAGTAAGTAGTAACAGAAAAATAGGCTTGCTAATTAATTTTTGCAAAAAGTAATATTAGAACATAATCATTGAAGCGAGTTTTAGTCCATGATGGGATAATCAACCTGTTTGGCACAAACTTAATAAGTAAACTCTAACTACTTCCAAAGTTTCCCATGACAATATCGGTTTATTAATTCCCTCGCCAAACATTATATACTTATGTATAATTAGTGTTACTAACTTTAGCATGGCTTTCTTTTTTCTCTCTTTCGTTGACTTATGATGGTAAGGTAGGAACGAGAAATAGAACACATTATGAACACGATCAGTCAATAACTTTAGACAATTTATTGTGGTTGCACTTGCACAACATTAATTTAAATGTGGTTGGCAAATCTCACCACTACACCCAATTTTATTACTCAAACGGACAGCATGTGAATATCAACCAAAAGCAAAAATAATTGAAACGATGGCATGTGAATGCAGAAACATCACCATTTTACCGTAGTTCCTCCTCTCTATAAAAAATCTGAGCCAATGTACAGCTTCCAGAACTTCAATTATTATACCAAAATTAATGGCTAATTAATTTGTTGCTCAATATAGCACATTCGTACGTACTATATATATACCCACTTCAGCTTCATTACCAAAGCAAAGATCATATATAGTGTAAACCTCCATTTTTTCATTATTTTCCCGTAGCTAGCTGGCTCGATCTTACAACCAAACCCCCAGAATTTGATCATTTGTCGATTGAATACCTTCGGTATATATTTGGAAATTAATGTATCCTGGAATAGCAATGGGGATTGCTGGGGAGAACCCTTATGGCTGGTCAGACAAAATTGATGCCATAAAGAAGCGTAAAAGCGTTTTAGTGGAAAAAATGAAAATATTTGCTGGAAATATATGGAGAACGGCATGTCGGGTCGGAAGAGAAGATCCTCGTCGGGTTTTTCACTCACTGAAAGTAGGTGTTTCCTTGACGTTGGTGGCGTTGTTGTATTTGATGGAACCATTGTTTAAAGGCATTGGACAGAATGCCATCTGGGCTCTCATGACTGTTGTAGTCGTGCTTGAGTTCACTGCTGGTCAGTAGTAATTCATTCCAAAAAATAAAGAAACTTCAAATATGTTGCAACTTATTTTATCATAACTGTTTAAAATTTGATACTTGTAGGGGCAACGTTATGCAAAGGCTTAAATAGAGGGATTGGCACATTATTAGCAGGATCACTGGCTTTTTTCATTGAATATATTGCGCAAGAGTCAGGCCGGGTATTCTGCGCTATATTTGTTGGAACTGCAGTTTTTGCTATCGGTATGAACGACTCACTATAATACAAATAACATATATTCAAGTCAATGAGTTACTGCAACATATGATCTCACTTGCTTGAAATTATGTTTTCTTTATGACAGGAGCGGCGGCTACATACTTGAGATTTTTCCCTTACATAAAGAAAAATTACGACTATGGAGTCGTGATATTCCTCTTGACTTTCAATCTGATAACAGTCTCGAGCTATCGTGTTCACAACGTGCTCAAGATAGCACATGAACGCTTTTATATGATCGCCATAGGCTGTGGAATCTGTCTCCTGATGAGCCTCCTAGTTTTTCCCAATTGGTCAGGCCAAGACCTCCATAATTTCACTGTGTCTAAGCTTGAGGGCTTGGCAAAATCTTTTGAAGGTGCGCAAGAACCGTAAATTCTGCTAAGTAGTAACTAGTAAGCATAGGACATAAGTAACGGCTAGAATGTAAAGTATGACATTTCATATTAAATTCTTCCACTCCAACATCGCAGCATGCGTAAATGAATACTTCAGCAATGAAGAGATAAAGGTCACCACAGATGATCCGTCTGAAGATCCAATCTACAAGGGCTATAAGGTGGTTCTCGATTCAAAACCCACTGATGAGACATTGGTATAAATTTCAATTTTATTTTGTAAAGCTACATGAGATTACTGATAATAATCCGATTAATTCTGATAATACGTTCTCTTGAGTTGAGCCACAGGCATTGTATGCAAGCTGGGAGCCACGCCATTCAAGACACTGTTACAAGTTCCCATGGCAGCAATATGTCAAGTTGGGAGACACTCTCCGCCACTTTGGGTATACAGTTGTAGCCCTACATGGATGTCTACAAACCGAGATTCAGGTAATTAGTTAGTACCTTTCAATGGCACGAGCTTTCAATCAAGCCTATGTGACAATTTTAGTGGAGGAAAAAGAAAATAAAAAAAGACTAATCCAAACATTATTATGGTTGTAAATTCAGACTCCACGATCCGTTCGAGCTCTTTTCAAAGACCCATGCATTCGAGTCGCTGGAGAAGTTTCAAAAGCATTGATGGAACTGGCTGACAGCATAAGGAAGCACCGCCAATGTTCACCCGAGATTCTCTCCGACCACCTACACAAAGCCCTTCAAGATCTCGACAGGGCTTTAAAATCGCAGCCACGGCTATTTCTCGGTCCCAACACCAACGCCACCACCAACATGTTAGCCTATGCAGCAGCAACAGCGAGGCAAAAGTCCTCCAAGGACTCTGGAATCTCTCTCTCAAGCGTTAAAACTGACTCATCTGCATTGCTGGAATGGAGGTCAAAAAGAGCTAATGAACAAGCAAGAGAAGCTGACAGAAAGGTGTTGAGGCCAACCTTAAGCAAGATTGACATCACAAGCCTTGAATTCTCCGAAGCACTTCCATTTGCTGCATTCGCTTCATTACTCGTGGAGGTTGTAGCGAGGCTTGATTTAGTGATCGAGGAAGTGGAAGAATTGGGGAGGGTAGCAAATTTTAGGGAGTTTAGTGAAGGCGATGGTCAAGTGATTGTAACCTGCCAAAAACCTGAAAATGCTGCACCACTAGAGAATCATTTGCCTTCTACTGAAGCAGACTGATGATGAAGGAAAATGGTAACTCATCATATATAAAACTAGGATTTTTTAGGCAGCGGGGGTATTTCAACTGGGATAAGGACTGGAATAAAATGAAATTTCAGTGAAAATTCGGTACCTATTTTTTCTTGAACTATAACCATTGGTATACAGTGACACTGATCAAAGTCCTTTACTTCATCATTCGATCAAACGTGGTGTTGCTTATTGTATTGGTAAACAGTGCTACATATGTATCATCCAGAATATGCAAAACGGGTTACTGTTAGATAGTAAATGGAATTTTGTAATTTACTCAGATCCAGGTCATAGTTGGATCATTAGCCGAATATAATTTGGTTAGGGTCTACCTGGATAGTGATTAGGAAATATAGCATAAGAAAAAATCCGTGAAATTATGACATTTCCCCAAAGAATTTGGCAGGCATACTGTTGAATCAGTAAATTTTGAATTCTTTAATGTTATACACTTGCTTATTTATAGATACTTCTCCATTTCTTTTGTCTCACTTTTATTTTGGCACTTTTGCCTTTTAATTTGTTGAAGATATTATTAGATACATTGTAGAACTTGGACATGGCAGGTAGAGTATGGAGAAGTATAATAAGCAAGTGTATAACATTAAAGAATTCAAACTGATTCAACAATATGCCTGCCAAATTCTTTGGGGAAATAGTGACGAAATACCATTATATTACGGATTTTTTCTTATGCTATGCTCACTAATCACTATCCAGTCTAACAAAAATCTGTTAATTTCCTCTTCAATTGGCTTTAGGAAGAAAGAGCTTATTGATATCATATGGCTCCAAAATTGTTACCAAATGATGAGTGCGGACAAATTCAACACGCTCCCTCAAGTGAAGGTAGGTTGCAATGAGCATAGGATCATATCATTGGTTATAGACAAACCAATCATCAATCTTGGACATGGGCCATGGAGCCATATTAGAAATTAAAAGCCCTACGTTCCCCTTAAAGGATACTGTTATGGGAACAAGAAAGAATATAGATATAGTATGACCCACTAGTTCCCAAGTAAAGTGGGACATATTTAAAGAATCTTTACATTTTTAGAATGTTAAAAGGGCATTCTGGGTGCTTAATAAAGTAAATACTCTTCCACATTCTACAGTAAGTTTGTCTCTAAAGCCATTTACTCGTAAAATCCTTAAATCTCGTAAAGATGTGTGAATTTTAATCAATTTTAATTCTAGGATGCAACCAGGTGCAGTTCGTTATGGACACACATATCTACTCAAGCACGTGATGCAGTTCATTATAAGAAAGACAAACATATAATTTTAGTTTCTTATGAGGCACTCACTCAATAAACATTAAATATATGATGCGAAGACCCTAGGATATAGCTTATTATGCCTTTAAACATTTTTGATTACTTCTCATTCAATCTTCTACTTCTTAATTACTTATGACTGTAGATTGAGAGTGACTTCAAATGAAGATGCTTATAGGCAATAGGTTATATCTCTATGCTGTGCTATGTTGGAGAGGAAAGGTCGCCAAATGATGCCCCGTTGCTCACTTAACATAAAACACTACCACAACAAAGATACATATATATCTCTGTCACACTAGCAAACTTAAACAAAGCTCAAAACAGGATAATTTCGCCAAATTATTTACGTCAACTGATCTTTGAGTCAAAGTTTCCAATAAAGCAGTAATCTAGGACTACTGGGGTTCAGTACAATGAAATATTCCATGATGAATGAAGCCTTAATAATAACAAGCCGTTTACGACGCGCTAGACCATCATTGAAGGCATAATTTCTATACAATGAGACTAATGCACTGAAGTGATATCCAATTAAATTCTGAAAATGAAATTTCTAATGTTTTCTATGAGGTCATAAATATGTTTTACAGTGATTCAGTTTCTATTAGTTCTTTCACAACCAAAATGTTCAGAACTTCTCTTTAACAATGGAATTCAAAGAATTCTACTAATAACTGATAAAATATAAATACATGACCTGAATTTATTGTATTCGTATAATGCGACCAGGACCAAATTTACAGATTAATGGTTCACACCAATCAGCTAATCATATTTCTGATGTACCAGGTTTGGATGCATGTGATAAGATTCTTCTGCTGATCTAGGCTCCACGTAAAAGAAATCATCTTGTGGTTACAGAACAGCCAAAGGTTGTCCACGAGACTTCAAGCTCTGTTCCAAAATTTTGCTTCAATTGTAAACAAACATGTTTAATTGAGGGAACTGGAGACGCAATCTTTTCCACCTGCTCCGCAGCAACAATGGGTGAAGACCCAGGATGTGTTCTGGCATGAAGTCGTGCCTAGTCAATATACCCACCACTGGTTCACGCTGCGGAAAGAAAGCACAGCATTTCAATACAACTAGCGGGTTCATAAAAGAGGTAGTCTGAAGTTATCACTATAACAGTACATATACTGAATATTATGTGATGTGTAATGCTAGTACGCTTAGATAAGCATAACATAAGGAGCATTGCATCACAAAAAAAAGGCTAATAAATGAATATTACACACGCAAGTTAATTTGCAAGCATTTGGTTCTTCATGATGTATTGTCAGTAAACCCTCACGAAATCATGTGATGCTAGAAACAGCTATGTGACATTGTAGGGGCCAAAAAGCAAGTCTGTTAATAAATATAGAATCAACCTAATGGTTTATTAAACTAAGCTGTCTGTGATTCCGGACAAAATAAAAGAATTGGCTAAGTTGGTAGGGCAAAACATCTTACCCCAGAAACCTTGGGAATAACTAGCAGGTGCCTTAAACCAACTTCACGGAAAAGTATAAGGGCTTTAGCCAGTGACATTGTCTCCACAACGGTGTAGGGTGATGTATTAGTAAAGGGGTGTAAATCTATGAACATCTCCATCTCTTCGTCTGATATTTCAATATCTTCAATTTCATCTCCATGGCCTAAGCCCTTCTTTTCAAAATCATCAGCTGAAAACTGCAAAAGTGCACTCGATCCAAGTGGTGTGGGAGTTTGCAAGAAAGCTTTCTTTTTTAACAATGTGATGAGATGTGCTCGGAGGATTAAACCGAATAGCACTGGTGATGAGCAGAGTGGAGGCTCATCCACCACAGGAAACCCGTTGTGTCCTGTGGTTCTGAGGACATGCACTATATTACCAACCTTCTCAATGCCATGGAATATCTGAAGCGGGCCTGTAACGACATCACTAACTGTCAATTGCCTCATATATGGCTCAGCATGTCCTACTAAATAAGGAAAACCCTTAGCTGCCATTATGAGGTCATATATATTTCCATTAAACGTATCAGCAACGGTTTTGGAAATGAGAAGAACAATCATTATAAGTGGCAGCAGTAATAGGTTATTGGTCAGTTCAAGAATAATCACACACAAGGAAACTGTCATTCTCATAGATCCGCCAAGAAGAGAAGCAGCACCAAGAACTGCAAAGAGGCCGTGGTTTAGATTTGTGTTAGAACCAACTAACATCCCAACAAAACGCCCGTAGGCTGCGCCTGTCACAATGACCGGCACAAAAAGACCCACTGGAGCAACAATTCCATAACTGAAAATGCTGAGAAAATAGCAGGTGGCAAAGAAAAGAACCATTGATAGATGATGAAATTCAGAGTCAGTGTCTTTGCTGAAAAGATTTTTGATTGCATCGTCATTTGTGTTAAAAAAGAGGCTAGCAAGATCATTGTAGTGACCAGGAGGGCACTGAAACTTCTTGAAATTTCCAGACCGACCAATTGTTGGACAAGGCTCTGATGCATCAGAAGGACATGGACGACAAGAGGCTATCCATGGTAATCCAAATAGGAGACAAGAGGTGAAGATAGAAATCAAGCCAGCCAATATTATCTTGTAATAAGTTCCTTTCCTGGCAGAAGAAATAAAGAAAGCTTTAATCTTTGTCACTACATGTATAATTTAAGAGGTTGACAATGAAATCTGATACAAAGTTCAAGCAAAATATAAAATTCAAATACTTACTGGTAAATGAAACTGTAAATTCGGAGAACTTTATTGAGTAGAAAGTTGTAGATACTTCCTAAAACGCCCCCCACAACTGCAAGAAGAAGAACTGGAGGTACATCTCTGAGGTGATAGGAAATATTTGCCGAGGTGACATCAAACACTATTAGACCCCCTTTACCAAATAGCCCACATTCTCCTCTCAAACAGGCATCAATCAGACCCCGAAGGACTATTGCAACAACAGCAGTCGTGAAGAAAGCTCTCCAGAGCAGGGCACTTCTCCACCTACAGGAGAAAAGTAAGACTAACTTCGCTCAGTGGAAAAAGCAGTAGACAGTTTCCACATTATCACATCATATACCAATCACCAAATTATCTACATCATTCCCAACTTCTATGTGTCAATAGTAACTAAACGTTTATAAACAACCTGATTGGGGCATTCTGAAACAGACTACCACTAAAAACTAAACATCATACATTGCCTATGTAGTACCAAGATTCAACTAAGTTTCATGCATGATTCAAGATCATACCAAGATGCCATTTCTTCAAGAGCAAATAACACGCCACCAACTGGAGCACGAAAAGCAGCAGCTATCCCTGCAGCTGATCCACATGTTACCAGGTCCCGTCTGTCTCGGTCATTTTTGAAAACTCGCAACCATTTCCAGGTCAACCCGAACTTTTTTGACCCGCCCTGACCCATTATTGCAGCTACGCAAGCACCAGTATGGACCATTGGCCCAGCCTTTCCGATATTAAGAGATGATGACACAGCACATATGCTTCCAACTATCTGTATATTATATCATAGGTAAGACCTCCCATCTTAGAGAATTTAAGCTTGTTATAGCACTAAGCCTTTGGATTTTAAATGAATTTGCTAAGTTTTCTGGTACATTTAGATCCTATCGTGAGATTAATTATCTCTCACCTCTGCCTTGATGAACTTATACTAGATACACATGTAGAGAGAAATAAATAGAAAGGTTGTTAGGAAGAGATAAAGTACCTTGACAAGCAGCGTTCGGAAAGAAAATATTGCCGGTGCATCTACACCATTCAAGTAAGCCTTGACCTCTGGTATACCCGAACCAGCAGCCTCAGGCGCTATAAAAGCAGTGATCAAACTCGCAAATAATGTCAAGCCAAGATTCGAAGATGTAAATACAAGGAAAGCCACCGTGAACCTGTCCCCATATATCAAACGAATTATATAGGCACTAGCATACATACACAAAAGCATTAGAGAAGTGACAACAAGAAGAAGCGGAATGATACATAATTAGACCCCACATACAGTTGAATATCAGTCTTATCCAACGAGACTAACAGATTGAACTTTCCCAAATAACTTCAGAAGAATATAAATACAATTTTCAAAAAATAAGTAGCTCACTTTCTGGCCAACATCATGTTGGAGGTGACAACAAACTTAATGCCAGCTATATTTTCGACCGCAAGGTTGTTGAAGAACCCCAACAAACTGACGATAAGTCCAATAAGAAAACAGAATACCCATTTCATGAATATATACTGAAATATCTGACTTTTGCTCCGACTCCTCCAGTCTTGCTTGAAGAAATCATTCTCAATAATCCTGCACACGAAAGATTCGCTCTAATTAGACCAACAGTAGTTGTCAGGTAACCAAAAACATACGAAAAGCAACGAAAAAAAACGTCTAAACCGATTTCAGAACTCTCTATTTCGTTAGATAGGTACCTAGTGTCCATTCACACTAACAGAAACTGAGAAAAATCATAGCTATAATATTCGATATCTGAACTAGAAAACAGGATTTTGTCAATTTATCATTATGACACAGCACAAAATTTACATTTCCAAGTAAAGCTGTACTTCCATACGAAAACTAATCGAATTACATCTCTTGTTAGCAATCGAACTATTCTAACTAACACTATTCGATAATTAAACAGACTCACAATAAACTTCTAATTCTTCAATAAACTCATATCAATTCAAAAAAAGAACACAAACTCCTCCTGCAAGTCAACAACACAATAAGCAAAGCAATAGAGAAGTAACTAAAGTGTAATTAGATAGAATAAAGCGAGAGAGAGAGTGAGTGTTGATAATAGTACTCGTAATCGAGGGATTCGATAGGGCATGGATTGGAGCCGACGATGGCGATTTGCGACGTCGTATTTGATTGTGATCGGCGCAGAATCAGCGGCTGAGCCGACTCTTGGTCCGCCGCTGAGCCGTTTTGAAGCGCCATTGAAGTTAAGCTTTGAAAAAGATAGATAAATTTAGTAAATGAAAATTTTGTGAGAGTAAGTTATCAGTAACTGGCAAATTGGCAATAGTATTATTCTTATACAACTGCTGCTGCTGAAATAACGTACACATTAAATGATTGGTCTTTTGGTTCTTCTGTGCTTTCCGTTTTTTAGATTTTCAAAATGAGGTAATTGCAAAAACTACCCCTGTGTTATTTCTAATTGGCAAATGACCCCAGTTCTGTATTTTTTAACAATAATTCCCCTGTGAGATTTAAAAGTTGCCAAGAACCCTGCTCATTATGTTTTAAAGTTGACTATATTGACAAGTAAAAAACTTTGTGCATTAATATTAAATATCAAACTTATATTTATTCAAGTAAACGTTATAACTGTTTTATGATCCACAATTTATTTTTGTTTCTACTGATTAGAAAGTAATGTTCTTTTCGAAATATTTGATACAAATTATGCATGAAATTTAATTTCAACAATGTTAATTCTTTATGCTTTGAATACATAGAATTAAAATTCGATTTTTGCTATCAAATTTGGTAAGTACATATCAATGCGCCATGGAGAGAGATAATTAGGTGTAGCAATTCGGTTATTAGTGTAAATGCATGGTTTGGGTGAAGTGTGGAGAAGTTACTGGCTCATAATTTAAGAATTATGTTTAATCTCAAATTTGGATGTATCACGCCATCATGCAGCGGTTGCACCTAATAATTTTTTGTTAGTGGAGGGGGGGGGCTTTTGCTATTTTATTAATATTACAAAGGGGTTTTGCTAATAAAAATTATATAAGAGGGGTTCTGGCCAATTAGAAATAGAAGGGGGGTCTTTTGCAATTATCTCATTTAAAAACACTATACTTTTGGTTACGCGAGGCGCGTGCACAGTCCAATGCAGGTATTTTCCATGCACTCGCGATTTTTTTGGTATACTGTAGTTTTAAAAAGCATCTCCTGTTTAATTTATATGAATAAAATATTTGTGAATGTTAAATTCGTTCAACATAAAAATCCTAAAATCGATTTCACTTTATGTAAAGTGTGCCAAAAACAAACTCGTACATTTCTGTGAAATCTTTTTAAGAGGTAAAAGCAATGGAAAGGAAACATTTCTGTGCTATATAAAAACCATTTTTGTGCTCCACGTATTTCACGCCAATGCATTTGTTATCAATTATATGTTTAATTTTAAATTCACATACTTTTCTATATTCAACACATAATAGATTGGGACCAGATTATAGTTCTCTTTTGTCTATGCATAAGCGAATTAGTACTGCAAATATAGGACAATTAATGGTAGAACAACATATTTATCAAAGGTTGAGTTGGTTCTGCGTCCAAGACTTTAATATAGATGTTGTACGATAATTAAATACGCAATTAATTAAAATGAACGGCCACTAGATCATAAATATCTCTGAAAAATGTAAGACGTATAGTACAATGATTGAATAGTCTGATTAGGTTTTAGTCTTAATAATCGGGTTAATGACCATATATATCAACAAATTAACATAATCTGTATGTACTTGTTGGTGGGGACATTTTCCACTTGTAAACGTTTTTTGCAAAACCTTGCTTTTGACGCTCTCATATGCTGCAAATATTTATATATACAAATGATTTGTCATGTTAAAATGACGACAAAATAGCTTATTGTTGTATGTTTTTGGTACCACATTTGAGTAGGTATGTGTCATAACTCAGAATTATCGAGTTTGAAATATCACCCCAATATTTAATCAAAAATAAATAAATAAAATATCACTCCAATGTTGTAAGCTAACGTGTACTAATAATTTGATGTTCCAATCAACATTTTAATTGGAAAAAGCCACGTACACAGTCCACTTGCAAGTCAGTGGCTGTATTTTAATTCCTTTTGATAAATGCTTTATCTTTAGACTTTGATGGGTTGCTTCGAATCTTGATATAAATTATCAATAGTGGCTGAGTTTTCCCAGAATCAAATAATATTGGAGAATTATGCAAAATGGGTTACCACAATGACGGATGAAGATAAATATATTGTGCAATTTTTCAAGTGCAAAACAAGATTTAAAAATAGAACTTATACTTACGTGAGAGGCCAAGTGGCCAAAATAGTATCATGAAATTAAGAAATTTCATTGACAACTTGTACTCTTGTTTGAAATTGGATAACAAGTCTATATATTGTTCACTACTTCACCCGTAAATAATTACTCTTGCAAGTTGCAATAAAATCCAATGTGTATCTGGACCCTTGAATTATTATCCTGCCATTTTCTCGTTATATAATCTGCCATTATATATATGAAGTTTCTTGTCGACTTTAAAATTGAGGATTTTGGCTCTAAAAATGGTGAGGGTTTGATCACCTCCTAGTTAATTACGCTAACTCTAGAAAAGACTACAAAACAACAAGTTTCCCTTAAATATATACTTGTTCTGATAACAAAATTTCCTAATTAGATTGTATTCTTCTTTCAGATTATAACATGTGCCAGCATTCCTTGTATTGAAAGAGTTACTTTTTCTAAAAGTTGCAATATTGTCTGATTTTACGAAACGAATTCATGGTTATTCTCGGAGTCTTGACGAAGATAATTGGACTACGTTGGATAACATGATTATGATAGTGGCATGGCATCTTAGATTTAGAGGCTTTTGAGAAGTACGTACACTTCTGTTTGACAAACTACTTCATGTGAGAAATAGACAAATAAATTTCTCTCCTTAATTTTACGTACAAAATAGCACATTACCATATATTTTGCACACAAAAAATAGAATTATACAGCTTTTTCTCAAAAAATTTGAGTATATCTTTTGTTTTTGTAGTTTATGTTATGCAATAAATATTTAATAAAAAAAGACGTTTCCTAAGCTTAATATATATATACATATATATATATACATATATATATATATATACATATATATATATATATGTGTGTGTGTGCGCGTGTGTGTGTGTGTGTATCTCTTGATCCTTTTGAAAAGAATTACTACCATGAAAATCAGAAATTACACACAAAAAATATAAATATCAAGAGTATTTTGGTCGCAATATAAAAAAAGATACAGGGGGATATGGTTTCTGGAGAAATGAGGAAAGGAAAAAAATAGGGAAAAAAATCGGATGTTTGGTAAAACAAGATTTCTCAAAAAATCAAAGAAATTTTGAAAAAGGATAAGAAAATATTTTGTTGACTATAAAAGGTTAAAAAGATCATGAAACTTTCATATTCCCATTTCCCTCATAATCGGGGGGAATTCAACAAACTTCAAGATTTTTATAATTTTTAATTTCTTTTGTCTCTATTACATAATAGGTGGATATAAATTATTGTGTCTCTATAATCTTCTTGATTGGTACAATGGATGATGTTTTCTTGTGTATTTGAGTTGTCTTAGTCTCTTAGATAATAACTATTTTGACAAAGTAGTAACCTTTTGTGCATTATCATTTTTTTGTCTTGAATATAATAATATCACTAGTAATATTAAGAATGGTTAAATCAAATTAGCAATGTACTTATCAAATTTAAATATCTCAATGTTTCAGAGTAGTACAAAATCAAATTCAAGAAAAGTTTCAAAACCAATATATATTTAATTTGTTTAGAAAATTAGCTTGTCCAAAAGCTGATATAAATTATCAAACTCTAGTACAAATGACCCCCATTCTAATAGCGGTCAATTAACTTAAGAGGAGTTAATAGTCCTTAAATTAGAATGAGAATGATCAGTACTTCAAGGTGCATAAAATTTACTCATTTACTTTCATTTGGTCAACTTTATGCGGGCAAAAGGATATCGCACTTCGGACCCTTTAAAATCGCACTAACACAGTGACGGGAAACGTAACTTAAAACGAGGACATATATAGATATCAATTCCTTGTAGTATTTACTTTTTAGGCTCACTAATTACAACTTACAAATTAAAAGTATTCCCAAATTTCCCATATGTTATACCTAGGAAATGATTAAAATCGAAGATTGCAGACCAAATCGCACGTATTCCTCTTCCCTATGTATCTCCACCTAGACAACATTTCTTGCGGTACTTGTCCCTTGATTACAAGGGACAAGAAAACTAGTGCATAATAAATAAATATTAGAGAACTATCCGAGTTCTAGATTTCTAACTACCATTAACTTAGAAAGCACACCCGAAAAAGAGATGCAGTACTGATTTTCTCTTTTGATGAACTAAGTGCAGTGATCTGAGATCCACATGCAAGCCCACAACTTTTGCTCGATGCCGTTTTCTTCCTAATAAAGAGAGCGGTATTAAATGACTCGTATAGCTTTCCTTCTGATTGTTTAGGTTAGCTACGACTTCAACGTACTATCGAGTATTTCTCATACTCTTGTCTTGAATAAAAAAAATTTCATCGATTTTTTTTTTTAAAAAAAGAGCGGTATTAAGCAAGGCCCTTGTGTAATCTTTTCACGGATCACGTATATAGCTCCTTCTACCCGTAGTGATACTTTGCATTGCACGTGCTACACTGTATTCTTACAAAAATATATACCAGAAAGTCCTCTTCTACAATTGTATTATATTGAATGATAACGTAAAATCATACACAATTAAGGTGAAGTCAGCTACCACTACTTCGTAATGTGACATACGTTAGTGATTGTAACATTTCGTAAAGTGCACAATCTACTAACATCTTAAACAGCAAACGTTGTCGGAACCAGGGGAGGAGGCGAAGAGGCATGTAGGGACCGGACCGCCCTCCCGACCCCACCCGCCTCTTTATATGTGTATATATATACATATATCATTATATTCTAGTGTACATATATAATATCATATTTGTCTAATTGTAGTCTTTTTTAATCTGTAGTTTCAATTTTGAAGTGGTATTTACGCAACATTTCACCTATTTTGCTATAAATTGCTCAAATTTATAGTGCTTTATTTGACTCGTGCGCTAATTTCTAAATTTTCTCTTTATTTACTCTTCTGATTTTCATTAAATAAAAGATAATACTATAATAATCTTGTTTACCAAAAAAAGATACAATTATGTTTCACCATTTTACTAATGACGAAGTGAAAACTAAATATATATTATTGTTAGTTTTATCGTGAAGTGAAAGATCCTCAATCATTTTTAATCATTGGTTGATAGAGTAGGGTAAAGTCGTAATACTAAGTTAAGTTTATAATGTTCTAATTAACTTTCTACTTTTAAAAACTTAATAAAACTAATTATTGTGATAGAAAATAAAATTTAAGTGGTTTTTCCATTTAAGTATGAAAGCTAACATTATATATCTAATTAATATTTGAGCACAATTCCGTGAATAATAAGATTTTGCAAGTTGATGTTGCAATATAAATTATGATAGGGTGACATTATATTTGATAAGAAAAAAAATTATTTCACAGTTGAATATTTGTTTAAAAAGTTGAAGTTAGAGAATATGTATTTTGAAAAAAATGAGAATTACACAAACACTCCCATAGTATGGACAAATTACTAGGACAGCTCTTTGTGCTGGGAATATTATACAAACACCCATCGTGACTAACTTCCTTTCAAAATTTGCCAAGTTTTGGTGAATATACATGTACGCCCCTCATTTATTCTGTATAATATATTTAAAAATGAACCAAAATTGCTCCAAGTCTCCTTATTTTGTATTTAAAAAGTAGAAAAAGTAAATGGTATTTTTGTATGTTTTACTAAATTATTTGCCAACTCTTTATTAGGAATTAACTTCATAAATTTGTCTATGTAGTTAGATATATTATAAATAGTGTTTGTGTAATGAAAAACATAATAAATGGAGTGTTTGAGTAATCCAAAAGTTGGTGGAAATTTTTAAATTTCAATACAATGCCGAATTTACCCTCAGTTCTAACCACTGGCTAACAATCAACTCAACTAAAAAAGGTGTTGTTTAACCCAAAAAAAAAAAAAAAAACTAAAAAAAGGGTGTTGATGAACATTTCCAAAACAAAAAGGGAGGTGAATTAGAGTTTCACACATTTCTTGGTCAACTTTTTGATGTCGGCAATGAGATCCAACTTTCGGACCCTTGAAAATCGCACACTTTTTGTCTTTTGAGGCCCGACTAAAAACTAGGACAGGTATCAATTCCCTGTATTAATGAATTACTTTTTAAGCTCACTAACTACAACTTTATAAATTAAATTCATTTCCAAAATTTTATTCCTAAGAGTTGATTAAAATTAGAAATTGTTACCAACTTCAGTAGACCAAAACCGCACATATTCCTCTCCCCCACATTTGTTGCCGCCCTTGTCCCTTGATTACTCCGAGACAATTAAGATTAGTGCTAATTAACTAAAGATTAAAGAACTAAGCACTACCTAATCACCATTAGAGTTAAAAAGAGCACTGTATTCAGATACACGTGCAAAGTCCACAGCTTTTGCTCTTTGCCGTCACTTTTCAACAAAAAGAGCTGAAGCTGAAGTCAAAATTGAATCTGAGCTGAAAATAAACGATGTCATTTGTAGGAGGTTTGATATTGGGCGTGATTTTAGGGCTTGCTATAATTGTTGCCTTTGTTCGGTCAGAAAATGCCCGATCTAAACGCCGCTCTGATTTGGTGAGTGTTTTTTTTTATACTTTTTGTTGTTTGAATTACTGTTGAAGCAACTGATTTGTTGTTGTTGTTGTTGTTGGTGAATGAATAGGCGACGACGATCGCTGCTTTTGCTAGAATGACGGTGGAGGATTCGAGGAAGTTGCTGTCGCCGGAGCATTATCCGTCGTGGTTGGTGTTTTCGCAGCAGCAGAAGGTTGATTGTTGTGTGTGTTGAATTTGAATTTTGATGTTTAAGTGAGGTGCTGAATCTGATGTGATTTTTGTGGATTTTCAGTTGACTTGGTTGAATATGGAGCTTGATAAGATCTGGCCGTATGTGGATGAGGTGTAGTTCTGCATTTGGATACACGTGTTTGCTAATGTGAGGCTGAATTTGTTTTTTTTATGGTGCATTGTGCTAATTTTTGGTTGTTTGAGGTTTTAAGGCTGCGTCTGAGCTGATAAAGGCGAGCGTGGAGCCGATTTTAGAGCAATATAAGCCCGTGTTATTGGCGTCGTTGACGTTTTCCAAGTTTACTCTCGGAACCGTTGCACCACAGTTCACAGGTTTTGTTCTTAGTGCTAATTTTCTGGTTTTTGATTTTTTTTTTTTCTATCGTGTGTGTGTGAAGTATGTATTTTGTGATTATATGTATGGGTAGTCATTGGTTTTTTCTTATGCAAGCTGAAAATAAGATACCGAGGAAATTAAGATTATTCTGATGAGAACTTTCAAGGTTGTTTCAGACTTTAGATGGGATCCCTGTACTGGCTCATGATGCAGGAAGAGTGGTCCACAAGCTACTTTCTTACTTCACTAGCTTCACTTGATTTAGGCCTTTGGTTGTAAAGGATACAGTATCATTGTTTGGCATTGACTTTGGACCTGTCAGCTACCTACCGGTGCTAACAAATCTTCCTCTGCTTGAGTCCATCCTGTTCCCCTGGAATGGATTGTATGCTAGTGTGTTAAGTAATTTAAAGTAAAATAGAGACAGAATTTAAGTAACTGAGAAATTAAATCTTAGATGAGAAGCTCCTGAAATATTGTTTGGATGGTGGCTATTTTTATAGTTCAACCACCATACCGGTGCCTGGTAATTGATATAGTGAGAATAATAGTGGATGGCAATTGCACATTTTGATGGGGGGAAAATGACAAAAATTTTAGCCAGTACTCTGATATTAGAGATGAAGGCCGTCCATAAGTTTGTTAACATCTTAGATGGTCAAGCGAATGTGGTCTGAAGTTACTTTTGCAAAAGAAGTTTTTGATGAATTTATCTTCATGTCATGATCACTTCTGTATATCACAGATTAGTTCATGAAATTTACCTCGTTACTGCAATTTTCCTTCCTGCAGAAACAAAAGGTTTTGAATTGCTGGGCTCTGGCTCATGTTGGCTATATCAGCTAATCTGGAGATATAATTTTATGCTAATGTTTAATGATATCAAATTTGCGGGTGTTTACAAATTGTAATCAATATTGCTAACGGTAACCTCAATAGTATCCTCACTCATAAGGTGGCATTATAGGTATGCAATTAGTTAAACAAACAAGGATTGGTGCTTACTAGTTGTATAATGCCTCAGGAGTTTCAATTATTGAAGATGGAAGTGAAGGAATCACCATGGAGTTGGAAATGCAATGGGATGGAAACCCGAATATGGTACTTGATATTAAGACTTATCTAGGTGTTGCTCTGCCAGTGCAGGTAATCTCTCTCTCTCTCTCTCTGAAGCATATGTGCAAGTTGGACAGCTCCCAACAACAATGAAAAAGATCAGGAGTGGTCAATCTTGTCACTTATGTTTTATTTATACTGCCATATTAGCTCAAGGCTAAATGTAGACATATGTCTTTCATTGGTTTACTCTTATTTATAGATCATAGAGCTATCAAATCCAATATTAGGTTTGGTTACGGAGTTTTGTGTTGGGGCAATGCCCTGTAATTACTACCATCTAGTGTATTCATAGCCATATGATTCTGATCTACCTTTATCCACCGTTTGGATGAAAGATAGAATCCAAAGTGCCTTTCTCGTTCTCTTTCTTAAGCTGATTTAGTAGTGATTCTGGAGGGTCGTTAGTGTCATATCCTCCATATGTCCTTTACTTTTTCTTTCTTTTTTATTACATTTAAAGGTTTCATTAAGTTCTTGCAAAGTTAATCTTTTCTTCATTACTTTTTTTGTATAGGTAAAAAACATAGGTTTTACTGGGGTCTTCAGGTTGATTTTCAGACCTCTGGTTGATGTGTTTCCTTGTTTTGGAGCTGTTTGTTTTTCATTACGGCAAAAGGTATTGTATTTCCTCATTTGCTCTTCTGGAATTCTTCTTGCAAAACTTTATGTCGTTAGAGAGAGTCTATGTAGAATAGATTTGCTCTAATGTGGACATATTACAAATTATTCATCTCCACATCAGGTATCATCTAATGTAGCATCAGATATGAGTACCTTGAAGTAGTTTATTATCTATTAGCAGTGATACTAACATAATTCGTGGACGATTTACTTCTGCTGCAGCCGCACACACTTACAAGTGACTAATTGCGCATATTCTTATTTATGTATGAACTTGAAAGCTCAAAAAATGCGGAAGCAGCTGAGTGAAGTTTTTTATAATGACTTTCAGAAAAAGCTGGATTTTACTCTTAAAGTTATTGGAGGAGACATATCAACAATACCTGGCCTTTCTGATGCCATTGAGGTCTGTTTAATTTATTTCTCGCATCAGAATTCAGTATTAATTTATGTTTACGATGAATGTCAAAGATTTTCTAATTGAATTGTTATTTCCGTACCCTTGGTTGGCATGAAGTTATGACCCTTTTAGTTATTTGTTAGACATAACAATAATACATTGTATATGAATATAGTCATTAATGAAGATTCATTGATTGTATCTTGTGATTCTCCTTCAGAAAGTTTGATTAATTTGATCTCAATAATATCACATGTATTTGGTTTGGCATCTATCTTGAGGTGCACATGATTAAATATTTAAATTAGAGAATAATGAACTCTGTATGTGGTCAGGAGATAATTTGAAAGGGATGAGGATATATTATTACTTTTAGTTTGCTTCTGTTGTCCCGCCTCTCTTTGTCGTCTGGCTCTAGATTACTGTTAAATGTTTTAAATTTTTGTCTTTTGATTTTACTTTGAGAATTCCCGAACACTTGCTGGCTCTCTAAAGATAAAAAAGCACCCATGCACACACAAAAGACCTTTTTATTCTTCTTTATTTCTCCCACAGCACCCTGTTCTAATAGAATGATCAAGAGATATTGATTTTGACAGAGCACTATAAGGGATGCTGTTGAAGATTCCATTACCTGGCCAGTTCGAAAAGTTATCCCCATATTGCCTGGAGATTACAGGTATGTAACATCATAAGAACTGAATTAATTGCCCTCCTTCTCAAGATGAATTGGTCCTTGATATTCTCCATGAAATTGCCAGCTAGTGTCCAGAAGCAAGATGAAGCTTCTTATAGGATCAAATTATACACTATTTAAGCACAAGTTTTTGATGCTTATAAATTGAATATTGTTCTCCACTATCATTCTGTATTAATGACGACGTAGTATTCATAAGCAAACTGCAAACTTTAATTCATACCGATTTTCAAGATTAAGATCACCAATCCCCCCTGACCCAGCATCAGTGGCCATTATAGATTTGGACTAACCTAAACAATGTTTATTAGCGATAACTGAAAGGGTACTGATACCTGCATAACACTCCTGTATTCTACCTAGTCTGTTGAACCAAATTTGGCACTAAGAGTAGCCTCTTCGATCATAAGCATTGGCTTCAAAATCTTAATGAATATGTTTGCTGTTGTAGCTAACATTCATCTTTTTTCTCCTTCAGTGACCTTGAACTGAAACCTGTTGGAACATTGGAAGTGAAACTTGTGCAAGCAAAGGATTTAACAAATAAAGATATTATCGGGAAATCTGATCCATTTGCTGTATTATATGTGCGGCCTTTGCGTGATAAGATGAAGAAAAGCAAGACAATGGTAAGATGTTTAATTGATTTCCTTCAAAGACGTCTTTGATTCTTCTATCCAATTGAAGCAGTGATATGTATTGTCTTCTATTACTTCTCTATCCCGCAGAATAACCAGTTGAATCCGGTCTGGAATGAACATTTTGAGTTTGTAATTGAAGATCAATCAACCCAGCACTTGACTGTAAAAATCTATGATGATGAAGGGCTTCAGTCTGCTGAACTAATTGGATGTGCTCAAATCCAGCTAACCGAGCTTGAGCCTGGCAAGGTGAAGGATGTTTGGCTGAAATTGGTCAAAGATCTGGAGATTCAGAGAGACAATAAAGATAGGGGGGAGGTTAGAAGTCGATCTGTTCTTTTAATTTCTCCTGTCGTTTTGTTTTTCCCACAAGAATACGTCCATGTCTAAACTTAACAAAGTCTTCTTGGAGTAAGCATATCCGGGTAACATGGGGAGAAGAAAACAGCTTGACAAGTTGGAAAAGAAATGGAGTAAAAACATTAGTAGCTGTTATCTTATCATTACCCAGACTATAGCTTAAGCTTGTGTTTACAATAAGTGGATTTGGATTCCTCTACCCTTGGTGCTTATTTTTGGTAGGATCATAGAGTACCCTAGCTAAGTAAAATTATTTTGTTTTCATTGCTGATGGTCACACCTTTATTATACAACAAATGACTGATTATAAGAAATTGAAGCAACTACTTTTGTTGACATAAGCAGCTAAGTTTGTTACTATGTTACCAACGTTTGCATTGGCTTATATAATTAATTTCTTTCTTAGAAGAATATTGATTACGGATGAGAAATATCAAGAAAATCCTTTTCAGACTTTTCTTTTTCTTTTCTTTCATTTATTCCAAAGTTAAAGGTAAATGCTCAAGACCTCAAGTCATTCAATTTTTTAACTGTCTTGCATTATGTTCTCTTTGTTAATGAAGTAACTTCTGACCAATCTTCTCAGATTGGGCACTAAGGTTTGTAGCTCAGTGATCTTTAATATGTCAAACATCCTTTGTTTTGTTTGTACTTTTGGTTTCTTCACGACCTATACAACATACATGTCTTGGCTGGTCACTTTGGTATTAATGCTTTTAAATGAAATTTTGACATGAAAACTTCTCAGCATAATCCGTTAAAAAAAGCCAATTTGCACCTACATTCTGTCAAATCAACTTGAAGCACACATATCTATTGTTGTCTATCTTAGTGTACTTTTCCTGTCTAGGTGCACTTGGAACTTCTTTATTGCCCTTCTGGCACGCAGAATGGGTTCATCAATCCTTTTGCTCAAAATGATCCAATGACTTCACTGGAGAAGGTTCTTAAAAGTGGAGAAGGGATGACTGAAAATGGTAGTGAACTCAAAAGGAGGCATGTCATCGTGAGAGGCGTACTTTCTGTTACTGTTGTATCTGGTGAAGACTTGCCACCAGCAGACCTAATGGGAAAGGCAGACCCCTTTGTTGTGGTAACTATGAAGAAAACAGAATCGAGAAATAAGACCAGGGTATGGTTCTTTTTGGTTTGGTGTCATTGGAGTTCATACTAGACCATCAAAAAAAAATTGTGTTCTAAATTATTTGGACTTACATAAATGTTTTTTGGGACCCCCTTGGCAACAGGATCGTTCTCATGGAAAAGATTTGATTTGTAATGAAGTTCCATATATCATCTTAATTTTTTGATTTCTGTTTGTATCTGTGTAGGTAGTGAATGACTCTCTAAATCCCGTGTGGAACCAGACTTTTGATTTTGTTGTTGAAGATGGATTACATGATATGCTAATTCTGGAGGTGTGGGACCATGACACATTTGGGAAGGTAAGCTGCTTGTTTTCTCCATGATTATGTAGTGCAATATGTATGATTGAACTGGGGAAATATGGTGCAAACTGTTGACCATTAAACTCCTGTAATGTTATTAGAAATAGGAATGAGGAGAATAAATAATGTTGCTCTGATAGGAAGAGTAAATAAATTAATTAATTAATGTGATTTGGCTATGCTTACTTAATTGGTAAAATTCGTCAGATCCAAAATAGTGCCAGCAGAAAAGGTCAGAAAGGCCTCTCTTCACTAAGCCGGAAAGAGATCTTGGTCTATTTGAGATTGTTTCTTTTAATCGTAATCAAAGATGTTTTCGTGTCTCTCTTTACCCAAGGATTTTATATGTATCTCGTAACTATCGAGTTGGGTTACTAGTCTATATATTGGCACAACTCATCGGTACGTATGTTAGCCATAAGATTAAGTTGAAAAGTGACCTACTTGAGAGAAGTCTAAGACTAATCTGTGAGAAAGTAAATGATAATACACACACACACACACACACACACACATATATATATATATGTGTGTGTGCGTGTGTGTGTATTACACTATTTGAGCTTGTTCTTACAATCTAGATCGAGACACTTGTCTGGCTCTGATAAACTGGTCAGTTTCTCAAACCTAAGATTATACGACAGCTTGATTTATTAAGTCAGATGATAAGTAACTCGATTATTGTATATTGGTGCAATCTGCTGGTAGAGATATCTTTACATACAATGGCTCTTCTCAGATTACAATGTATAAGAATCTGCTTTACTTGTGAGAAATTATCTCCAGGTCTAAGAACAGTTTGAAGTTCGTTTCATATTAATATGTGGGAGACCTGTTTTGAATCCAGGCTCTATTCCGTTGTGATGATGCGAAATATCTATCCTTTCTCTGTTCCATTGTGAATGACGTGAAACTATTTCTGAATCGCTTTCAATTGTCTTTTTTATCTTAATTTCAAATGTTTCTTTTGAATGTAGGATTACATGGGTAGATGCATCTTAACATTGACGAGGGTTTTAATGGAAAATGAATATAGTGATAGCTTCCCATTGGATGGTGCAAAATCAGGAAGGCTCAACGTACACCTCAAGTGGAGTCCACAACCAATTTATAGGAACTCCTAGGCGTTCCTGCACGCCCTGTAGCAACTTTTTGTGGTATATGAACATGTCCAGCATTATACAAATATATGAAGGACAGACTTGAAATTCTTCCCAGAGTCATTGTGCAATAATCCTTCACTGATGCGACTGTATTAGAAAACTTTTGTTGTGAATTATGTAATATGGATGTAAATAATAATTTAGTAATTCAGAGAGATTGTAAGCTGCGGAAACTTCTATGTCGGTGCGGGAAAACTGGTGAACGAGGTTTAGAAATAATGTACAATACATTTCACATCGTGAACTCACAATGAAATAGAAAGGCACAGGTTCATGCCGGTTTCAGTGGAGTTGAATTTAAGCTAATCCTATTCACAAAATCCTAGTTTTCCACATCAATCTGAAATGCCTGGAATATCATGCGTAGCCAATTTTATTAGAATACATTGGTTCCATACTCCATTAGAGTCACTGCTTTTACAAATTATCGAACTGTGCAAATGAAATCAATCCCGAGGTCATGGACGATATCTACTGGGGTCGTCTGCTGGCTGAATTCTCCAGAAAGTTATCACTTAGCAGCAATTGCCAATCACGATTTCCGAGTAAGTGGCGGACCAGTTATGACTGAATGAAGGTTGTTTTTCTTCAGGTTTCTTCTTCGGCGACTATTTCCCCTGCATTACCACCAGCCGCATGTTAACACAAAGTTCTTTTATAAATTTTACATGAGACAGACATGTCTCAATTTACTCAAACATAGTCTAAATTTAGATACATTAGAACTAAAATTTTGAGTCCCGCGACCCAAGTAATTAATATCCAATAAAAAGGCCAGAAAATTGGAAAAAGTAAAAGATATCCCGCAATTGGATGCAGTGCTCAAGCGTACTCACCA
Organism: Misopates orontium; assembly: GCA_946800315.1. Classification (NCBI taxonomy): domain Eukaryota; kingdom Viridiplantae; phylum Streptophyta; class Magnoliopsida; order Lamiales; family Plantaginaceae; genus Misopates; species Misopates orontium. The sequence continues at coordinate 45,049,870 of OX326949.1, forward strand.
GTACTGGTTGTGTAGCACAAAAGAATCAGTTGGAACTCTTTTCCCATCATCGTTCCGATTCCAATGGTAAACCGCATGTGTTCTGTTTTTTATCTCTAGCGTAGAATGTCCATAACTAGCTTCACGGAAAGCTGAGTAATCTGGTTGAGGATCTCTAAATCTGCAGATTGGGCAATCCAAAGATTAGTACTAACATGTATGAACACCAGGAATCTGTAATCTGCACCAGATATTTACCTCTGAGCAAGACCTTCCTGATTTCCTCCATCCCCAACAGTTATGTAAACAGGAGCCGATTTGTCTGGTACAGGATGGGATGAACCGATTGATACATTGTATCTTATGTTTGAGATACGGTACTGAAATTAGAAAGGAGTTGATACAACATAAACCATAGTATTAGAGTGGAATGGGAATATATTTATTGGCAACAAGTCAAAAGTAGGTAAACATAGACCTTGGTATACAACACTAAAGAGCAACAATGAATTTCACGTTCTGCCTCAACCATTCAGGACTAACAACATACTGGTGTTCTTTCCGAATGACAGTGTGCGAGCGAGCACAAGCAAAAAATTAAATCCTCCATAAAACTACAAAACTACGTGCACACGTGTAAATGTGCTCTTGATGCTCGAGTGTTTGCCATCTGTGTGGTCGAATTCTGTAAGAGAGTCTACTACAACACGTAAGAGGTAAATATCTAATTCTTTTAATGGGTTGTATTTTGGCTGGAATTCAGAATGGATGCAATTAATCAATTTGATACATAAGATTAAGCGGATGTGGTTGATATCATATTTTGTGGATAATATTGATTTTTGTGCTGACAACTGAAAATCTAGACCAGTAGTTCATGTCAATTGTCAACAATTGTTCTTCCTTGGAATGTATATATCTCACTGACATTCGTATAATTACTCCATCCCGTGCTTTTAAAGAATTTCTAAGTCCTATGAAAAAATATTTGATATTCAAATTCCAACTCTTATGTGGAGAACTCTTACTACACCACTAAACAAAAACATTTAACCTCAGGCCAGAGCCAATGCAACTACATTAGAACACAAGGATTTGCCAGATGCTTCAGTCAACTTTTATGGAATCCAACCTTTCCAATAATGGAATATGTATGAGGAAGAGGAAAAAGAACCACGTAGGTAAAGAAGCTAACCGATCTTTCATAAGCATGGACGTGACCAGCAAAGACAACATCAACTTTGTAGCGACAAAGCCAGCTCTCGACCGCAGCTCTCATGCTCTCTCCCTCCATGAAATGAGCATCATTGCTGTTGTAAATTGGGGCATGCATCAAAACAATAAGCCAAGGAGTCTTCTCCCTGTCAACCCTTTCGAACTCTTCTGCAAGCCACTCCCACTGAGGTGTATATTTTACTGCCATGGTGTTCGGGTTATAAGCAAATTTAGTGGACATAAATTAAGAAGAGAAGACATTACAGTTGAAGTCTGTCAATCAGATGAAAGTGTTGAATTAGCATATTGACATAGCAAGGTTGGCATCTTTTATATTTTCAGGGAGAAAGGAAAAGAAGAAACTTACAACGGGGGGTCATACAGTTGATATATGACCATTTGTCATTTCATACAACTTCTAGTTATTGGAATGCTTAAATGAAATCACTCAACCTATATTATCTTTGAGAGGAAAAAGACCGTTTCAGCCATTTGTAACACAAGAATTGAAAAAATATACGGTTTTCTCAACCCTATTTTCCTGTGCCTGTCAGGTGCTGCCTGGTTCACTTTCACTAATACGCAATTAGTTATTCTATTAATGAAACTCTTTTGGGTCAACAAAATCCAAAGGATTACGGGATGTCATGTACTAAAGTATGTATCATGATAGAGAGTAAAGCGTGCAGTAAGTGAAAAAACAAAAGGGACAAAACCAGGCATTGTTGGTTCCAGATTACCAAGGCTTCTTTGTTTTTTTTTTTTTTTTAGACAAGGCAAAGTTTATTAACTTGAGTACAATGGGTACTCAACCCAAGAAACGTAAGTTACAAATCTTCATCCACACTTGCAAGACAGACTACTAGGATACTGTGCATCTGATGCCTAACAAGGCAGAAAAAATTCAAACAGTAAGGTTAACTGTAAAACAGCTCAAACTTATTATCATACACCGAATGGATTAGATACACCTTCTAAGGGGTGTCGAAGGACTGGATTAAATAGATATTGAAACCTGAAACTTTAGTCATTTTAGTTTGGGACTTTAAATTAGTCAACTAATGAAAATAACCATGCATGGGCAGACCCTTAAAGCTCCAGCTATTACCAATTGTCTGTAGAGTAGTCTCTTTTAGACACGATATCCATTATGTATAAGGATTAGATTCACACTAGCCAGTTAAATGAACGAAGAGACTAAGTGAAAATGGGGCATTAGTAAATTACCAAATGGAGAGTAGCTGGATAAAACAATAATATGGGCAGATGCCCGTCTGACGGCATACCACAGAGGACTACTGCTTCCACTAGCAAGATAAGGCGTAGGGTATCTGTGAATGTAATTTCTGAAAGGGATAACCTCCCCCTGAGGATAAAAAAAGCAAAAAGATAAGTTGCAATGAGCACAAAAAAAGAGAATGCTAAATGGAAGAATATCTATACAGAAGGAAAGTGGACAAATAAAGAGAGAGACTCAAATAAAAAATGAGAGGATTAGAAGTCTTGCTTGGTTGGTAACACCAAAGGCAGTTGAAAGAGACTGAATCTTTATTTACTATTAGTCCATAAATGTTGCACAGCGATGAAAGAGTTCTTTTAGGCATCCAAAACTGAAGAATCTAACTTATACAAACCATAAAAGGTTAATACATAAACTTGTCTTGATCTCTGCATATATTATCTAACTCCTTATGCAGAAGAAATTTGGTAATATTGAGACTTCATGAGTTAGGGTGGTTTTTTTACAAACTAGAACAACTCGAAATAAAGAAGCCAATTACACTACAAAGGATCAATAATCATCTGGTTATTCTCTTTATTGGTCAACCTTTGCTATGGGGAATAATATACTCTGCTGAATCATAACATGAACATAAGTGGTATAAGAAAAGCTGAATATTGAATCACGCGTTTGTTCAGAAGATAACTTGAAAACATGTTTTCTCAAGAGTTTACCATATATGGAAAGTACTCTATTTCATGATTTCCAGCTGACCACATCCATGGTTGATATGCCGCACTGCGTTCTACAAAACGACCCCACGAATCCCAGCGGACACCGACATCATGATATTTATATCTATCTGCATAGGAAAGATCTCCAACAAATAGAATAGCATTTGCACCACTCTGCGCACAATGGTCAAGAGTGGAAAGAGAATTATACGTTTGACCAAGATCACCTACAAAAAACAAACAATTCGTCATATTCACAACTGGATATTCCACAAAAGTATTTGCTATAAGAAACCGTTGATAATTTGACACAATAATCAGATATAATCAATGGTTATGACCAGATCAAACATTAAGATGCTGCTCAAAGAGGTAAAATAAAAGCACAGTAGAGCAATTAGGAATGTTTCTCTAGAATTACCATCAGCTTTTGGGAAGCACCTAGGCCTTTAATCCCTATACATAATCTCAGGCCATTCACACATTTACATGTGCGCATGTGCATCTGCATATATAGGAAGTGTGTACTTAACCATGTTTGTATATATGTATACAAATCGCTCCATCTTTTCAGCAGCAAGCTATAAGCAATTAGAATCGGAACCAATATCTTATATCATCCTAAAGTGTCTCACATGCGTCAAGTGTTCCTGTAGCCGAGCAGCCTAGCCAATTACAGATCCAAGCGATATTGGACATTGGTGGCAAATATGCACATGTTATAGCATTCTAAAAATCATCTTTTCCTAGAAAACTAATTTATTTGAACATACTTGGCAAAACTGGGAGCTTAATATTATTAAAGTAAAATGATATTTTGGATCATTTAATTAAATGGATATTGTAAAGAAAATTAAGAGTATAAATCTAAAAGAAGGTAGCAAGTACTGGTGTAAGTATCAGACAAAATCCAAGAAGCCACCACAAAGTGATTGGTGTTTGTTTCTTTCGCTCTTATTAAATCTAATCAATAAAGCAAATCTAATTCACAATCAGAATAAATGCTTCACATGCTTAACATCTCCAACTACAGAACTTCAATTAAAGAACACTCACCAATTATCCCAAAAGTATAAGAAGCATCTGCATTTATTTCTGGAGGAGTTTCAAACCAGAACTTTCTCGTAGAATCACCATCCCCTATTTCATAATAGTATTTCGTGGAATACTGCATAAATAAACACCCATCTCAATGAGGGGAGAGAAAAAGATGATAACTTGCGTATTTTGTGCATCTAGTTTAGAGCTGATCTAAGTTAGGAACACAGGTATATTATCTGATAATAATATAGTGTGTCCACATTGTTCTAAAGTTCATAAAATACATCCTTGTGCTTTATTCGATTTCTACATCATGAAATTCACGCTGTTGTAGATTACTTTACATCTAGTTACCTCAAGACCGCCCACAAGACACTGATGAATATGTCCAGACGTGTAGTTATAAAAGGTGTAGTTCTGCACCGTCCCTTCTGCCGTAAAATCGTATTTATCTTCTGAAAGTCCATATCGAACTTTGTTGGACCCTGGTTCATCAAATGTAACCCACGAGATTATAACCGCTCTCCCGTCATAGTCTCCCTGTGTAATGTGCACCTGTACAAATGATGAACAAGGTCAAAATGTTATTGAAATTTTAAGAATTCCACACCGACTTTAATCAATATTTCACGAGTCTTCCTGTAACCAATGAAGAGTAAGAGTGCGTAAAATGACAACTACAATTCGAGACAAAAGAAGACCCCTGATATCCTTGCAACTGTACAATGATACATTACTTTATCCCTCATGAAATCTTCCGAGTGTGTGAATGAGTATTATCATTAAACACGCATCCTTACTTGCTGTGGCGCGTTATAGCCTTTCGGAACTGCAAAGGCTTCATTGTCCAGAGGAATATCGACTGATGGCCACTCATTCCGAACAAAGGAACTAGTCACGCCAGCATTCCCGTTGCTTATGGAACTAAACAGAACAGACGACAAAAGCAGCAGATGAACCAACATCGGGTCCGTTCCCTTATTCCTGAACACGATTGTAACTAATTATACATCCACCATACAGAAAGACTAAGTTCTACCAACAAATAATGCAAAAGTACCCAATTACTAAATCAACCACCAAAGATTCAAATAACAGTAACTCAACAAAAAGTGTAATATTCTCAAGTCCACATAGCAAGAATCGCGTATTATCGAGAAATAAATCGACCAATCTACTTAAAAATCACTAATTTACCTAAAAATCTCACAACTCTAAATAAAAATTATACCTTTGGCCTCTTAAATTAATGAATCAATCACAAGTCGAGAGTAATTAACACTAAAAACAGCACTGAATTGAGAATCTACATTCAACAATCAAAATAAACAACATGAACTGTATAAAATTGATCACATAATTGAATGAAATCACATATGCATATACTGCATCAGTCCACATTTGAGTACTAATCTAAGAACGAGAGAGAGTGATCATATTCATATGATACCTGCAAAAGGAACAAGTGCAAATGAACCTGATTTAATTAGATTCGCTTTTTGAATCGAACAGAATAAGAGTGTAATAGGATTTGGCTATTAGACTAAATATAATTAAATGTACATGTGACCAGAGGCGCAGATTAGGTGAGCAGTGTGAGGTGGAGGCGCATGTTAGAATTAGAACAAGTGTGTGTTATTATTATAATCAATTTTTTTGATAATTTAATAAAATTATGTTATCTCATATCTGACAGTAGTTGAATATGGAAACGTGCAAGCGTCGGAACAAACGGCCAACTGTGGCGGGGAGTATGGACACGTGTTGGAGTTGCATTGGTTGAGATGTGGAGAGTGGGTCCCTAGAAATGGGCATATATGTTCAATTATTGAGTTTTCAGTTTTGGACCATTTCAGATCTAATACCAGAAAAATGGTGTGATGGTTATTAGTTTATTACATCAGCAATATTGCTAAGCACATCCGTTAATAAAACATGTTTAAATTAAAAATATAAGTAAATAATGAAATATAATTATAATCAAGTGACACGTAACAAAAAGTACAGACTGAGTGAAACTATTACATATATAGGATCATTTACTCATCCAACCTAAAGATTGTTATGGCCATTGCTTGCCAAATTGGACCCAGCAGTATTTATTTGATTGAGCTTATTGCTTGTTATAAGGCATACTTCAACAAATGTTAGAAATAAATAATAAAACATCTCTGCTGAAGTTTTACTATTTTCGATTGTCAAGTTCCCAGTAGGCCAGTATCATAATCTATCTTCTTGGGCCTGACAGTGGACTGGGTCGATAATTGGGCCGCTGTTGGAATACGATAAAGCCTATCACCTAATAAGAAATGAAGCATAGCATATTCACATGGACGATCTGGATGTCTTTGTTCAATTTGTGTCCAGAAACTCAAGCTATGATGTGAACTAACTTATCAATTCAGGCATGGGCCTCAAACTGACCATACGGCGCAAATAAATTGGAGTACTACAGCACGTTAGTAAAGTTCCCATTCTTAGGTGCGGGGGGTGTAGTACCTCATGAGGCACTTAAGACGTTCTAATCTGGTCCAAATATTTTTAGTACGTCACCAATACAACCGCTACATAATTTTTCACGGAATTGGAATTGGATCCAGGGCTCAAGACCATTCCAAGGATACTTGATACATTACACAATTATGTTTTGGGGAAATAGACACACAATATCCCTTGGAAGATGGTGTATGGTGCAAGTACGTCTGCCATTATGAGGTGTTATTTTCGCAAAATTATAGATGTATGTTATTAATAAATAAGCACATGATTCTTTGAACTTAGAGGAGTTGGCTTCATTTAATGGTTCTAACTGCAGATGTGATCACATTGATGGCCAATAATATTATATGTCATTATATTTTCTCGAAAGTTGTGGCAACTCTTTAAACAATTACTGGTCAATTGGTCTTAATCACGCATTATAGGACCTTTGGGTTAAAATAGAGATGTGACCTAGTACATATGTTTCTACGTTTCTCAAAGTGTTGAATACTTGAATCCTAATTAGACGAGGACTTGTTGATAATTTATATATTTGTTTAAAAAAAAAAAAAAGAGTTTTGAACAAGAAAAAGAGTTTGACTTGCATGACAGATATGCAAGTAAGAGCTAAGATATGGCACGGATGAGATAAGTATTAAATAAATAAATAAAACTGAAAATGATAGAGATCCAATTCAGACACATGACAAGTAAAAGTATGGGCGAGTAGTTGCCATAAATAAGCTGATTTCAATGTCATCTTCTATCAAGATCTTCATCTCTTTTTAAGTTTCACAGCCAATATAAGAGTACTCATTGGTACAGACAAAGAAATAAATAATAATTGGTGCATGATGATAGAACAAATCATGGGGCACGAGAAGGAACAAGAAACAACTGCTTTCATGCCTGTTATCCCAAGATTAGACCGCCTTGATCGTTTGGTACGTACATGGTTTCTCTTTTCTAATTCCTACAAATATTCTGGCTTTTGATCTTTGTTATGAAAGCTGTGTCTTATGATCATGCAGCTCCAACTGCTAGAAGAGAAGCAAAGCTTGTCAAGAAGAGATCATCATTTTTGTGCTAGTAGTTTATCGGAATCAACGGGAAATGACGAGCGCAAAACTCTCTCGACGGCTCTTGAGGAAGTCCAGCATAAAGGCACGCTTATGGACCGTCTCGCCTTGCTTGAGAACCGAATGTTGCAGGTTTTCACATAACACCTCAATAGTATATGCTGATATGCATATGCATCATGCATGTATGCTTGAACAGAAACCAAATTAGACGTAAGGTGAAAATGATACGTTAAACTTGTACGCGTAAATCTCAGATCATATCAACTTTATGTAAACATATGTACCTAAAACTTGTGTTTATAAGAAATTAATGAAACACGTTTACAGACGTATCATCAATGACACGGAAACGTGCGCTACTCATAACTTCTGAAGGAGAACTTGTCCTTGGCATGTTAAGGCCTCAAGATTGTATTTTTCTAGTTTTATACTAGTTGGTTTCTACATGTTCTAATTTAAATGACATAGTTTCCAGTAGATGTTCTAAAGAACAATATACCGAATCGATTTAATCAAGAAAAGTAAATAAATGAAAGCAGTATCTTTTGCTATCATCTGTGTAAGTTTAGCTATAATTTTGCTGACTTATAATGGCAGCTGAGCCTGGAGATGGATGAAGGGAACACATCTAAGTCAAGCTCTTCAACTGTTCAAGTTTGCTCCGAGACAACTTGCAAAGATTCTGAATTTTCCAATATTCCTCCAAACCTGGAAAAGAATCGACTAAACGACACTTCACGAGTAATGCAAGAGGCTCAAGTCATTCAAGCACAAGTAATTAAGAAAGCTTTCTGTTTTTTTGCTATATATTTACAGATGATTACATGTGTAAATAGAATAAATAGTATTCAATATAATTATGGTTCTTTTTTGTGTAGGAGGGAGACTCTTCTTCTGCAGTCGAAGTTGTTACGAAAACAAGAGCACAGCGCAACATCAGCAGTGGCCAGAGAAAGAAAACACAAAAGAAATGGCTCGGCTTATTTCGATTCCCACTTATGTGTTGACCATATATACATATATGTTCCTGAATATGTTAGTGTGTTGCTTGAATAATAAAATTATCAAACTTTTGAAATAATACCACTCATTTAAACAGTATTGCTAGTTGTTATTAAGAGTATGGATAATTACATCTACGACTTACGAGGTTTGGTCTAATCCAGAAACATTCTCAACTGCTTGAATTTTCACATGAACACCATTCAAAAAAACTTTACAAATAGGACCTTAGAACTTGACCTGATTCTCTCTGGTTTATGGTATTCTACGCCCCTGTTATCTTAGATTGAAAAAAAGGTATAATTACTGTCATATTAATGATACCCCATGAGGTTTCATCTAATTACAAAAAATTCATCTACTGATTGGACAGTTTACACTTTACAAGAATACTACTTGAATTGAAGTAGAAAAACTTTACATATAGACTCCCCTCCCCTTAAGTTTGGATTATTAGCGACACCCCCACGAAGTTTTGAAAACATACAGACAGCGAGAGTCGCTGTAATTAACAACTTCGTGGAGGTTTCTGTATTTAGACCAAATCTCAAAGTGTTTCGATGTAATTATCCCTTGAAAAAGACAATAGCAAGTGAAGATGTTGCAATGAGATACGAGCATGCAAGTGGTATCATTCTCGAAGCAGTATCTTTTTTTTTATAATTTCCATATGCTTAAACTTTAGATGATCCCTTCAAATATGAGTCGTTATTTAACGCCACGGTTATCTGAAAGGAAAACTGAGAGCACATCTGTAGTTAGAGTCCAAAAGGCCTTACTTGCCAATTTAAATGACAACTTTACATCACATACCGAGTAACATTCCAATTAGAAGGAGGTGCATCATGCATGAAAATGGTTAGCGGAGCTTCGTCTAGAGGAATGGCAGCGGAAGGTATGATGAGGATGTCTCAATAACATTGCATGGCTAGAGCTATGCTTCTGATCGAGGGGGGATTGTTCGTTATGTGGCGCGAGAACTATTAATGATATAAATATAAGGCATGAATAGTGAATTTCTTTAAAAACTTCCTAAGGTTGCATGTCTTGTGAAATCTAAATTTTGTTGCAAACTACTACTATTTGGTAGTTATTCAACTGAGTTCTAGATGTTCAGTCAAGATATATGCAAAGTCAGAGACAAAACTCGTTTACACATGTGAGATATATGCAACATGGAAATTGGAATCACATAGGTGCAGAGGATCTGATCGGAAGTACTGTGGGATACACATTGCAGGTGTTTCATCAAACACATATCAAATGATGGTATATGTTAAATTTAAATAGTGATACATGATTGGAGATAGTAAATAACTACAAATTTTAAATATACAGATAAAATTAAAAAGTAATACCCTGTAGATCAACAAGATTTACAATACAAAAATTGATCTTGAAAGTGCTTTTTTAGTTTTCAAGTTGGGCGTAAAAAAAAAAAAAAAAAAAAAGTTGATGATTTTTTCACATATGGTATTAGAGAGAAAGTGAAAAGTTGGAAATTGTGAAAATCTTGAAGTTTATTGAGTTGCATTCACATATTATTCGGAAGGGAATTCGAAAATGTGATTAGAAGGATTCTATAAGTATTTTTCTTTGAAAACTTTTCGTGTTACTAAACACTTGAAAAATAAATTTTCACTATTATTTTCTTTTTCCCTACTTTTAGTCGAGTGAGATGGAACATAATTAAAAATCAACCAAATATTCGGAGGGGCAGAAAGAGCAGCTATGCGAAGCCGAAAAACCATTAAAAACGACGATTATTCTTGCAAGTTTTTACATAAAGATCCCTTGGTTCTAGCAACAGATTACAATGAAAGAATTACATACAGTTAACATAATATGGTCACAGATCTTAAGTAGCAACTTGATTATGAGCGAATAAATTGTTAATGTTTCGCCCATGAAATATGGATAATCTGATAGCCCACTAACCAAATTGAAACGGACCTTAAGGCCTAGTGAATTTATTACCAAAACATTGGACAATCTGATAGCCCACTAACCATGTTGGAACGGAAGGCCTAGTACACTTATTAGTTATTACCAAAAATAGTTATAGGACCGTGACTACAATTTTCTTTAGTATTTGTGTCATGATTTTTCAATAACTGAACATAATTAGAATATAAAATAAATTTTGTTAAATTCTCGTCAAATAAGCGTAGGCAGGAATGACATATTAATTACATAAATATGTGGTGGTTGTAGATCTAAGCAGGAAGGACAATCTACAGCTTTTGACAGTCACCATAAAATATGAGGAGATGGTGTTACGTTGATTGGTACAAGTGGATCTTGTCCCCATGTGAAGCATGGATGTCTGAATTCTTCACAGCACCAAATAGAATATTAACAAATCGGAAAAAAAAGGTGTTCCAAGCATCAGTGTGCCAACCAAAAATCAGGAAAAGAAAAAATTAAAAAAGAATCCCCAACGGATATTTTTGTATCACGATTCTTTACATTTAAATAATCATTATCAAAGTGACATCTTACTTGTCTGTCTTAAAGTTTAATTGGATCATAACTTCACAGAATGAAGCAAGTTTAGTGAAAATTGAAAATTTAAGAATTTGTGCAACACGAGAGCATAATAAAAATGTAGCTTATAAAGTGAGAAATAGATACAGACACTTATTAAGAGTACGCATGATCTTTTTTTTTATCTCGGCCATGTGAATTTTATCATGTTATATTGTCTGGTTAAATGACAAGGCTGTTTCATCATAATATGGTCCAATTGTAGGCATATTGTCTTAGATCTCGTTTATGTTAGTTTTACTATACTATATTGTTTCGTCAAGGGACAAAGTTGTTTTGTTTCAAAGATGTAAAATTGTAAGAATCTCATTCTTGTTATAGTAATTTATTAAATGTTTCAATACATAAATGTAACGTATATAAGAATATCTTAGCAAAAAAATGTATAATATATATATATATATATATATATATATATATATATATATATATATATATTTGGGTTAATTTTGCATGTAAGAATTGAAAGGTGACCAATCAATTATAGTATGCAGACAAAATGCGTAATTGATGAGAGGTGAGATCCAAGAAATTTATGGGGCATGGGTTTAATTTTGGTCCCACTGTGACCACTGGCCAGCTATGATTTCGTAGTCCTAACCTTCATCACCCAACTAGTCTGTTGTCATTTCTTTCTCGCTATGATCATGACACAAAACCGTAATAACACTATAAAACATTCATAACAACAGAAAATATACAAATATCGTAACAAATAATAAAATATATGTATACACAAAACATAGTAACTTTAACAGCAGTGCATTCAGCATGGCGCTTTCACTCGACAACGTTGGCCCCATTAATTTTTTTTTTTTGAAAATAAATATTATTAGAATTGAAAATGATTCCATCTCTAAAATAGACTCGTCAAGAGATTTTCGCCTCTTGCATCTATTTGAGTTTCACAATGTTATCTTTAAGCAATTTGAGAGAAAAAGTGAATTTTGTAAAGACATTTTGAATATTCGTGCGCTTGCATTTTCGTCTAAAAGTACTCCAACCTTGTAAAGAAATTAGACATTTATATTCTGAATATTTTTCGATAAATTCCTTTACGTGTTAAGTATTTCTATTATCCATGACACATGAATATTATATTATATAAGTACCTAACTGTAAAATTCGAATTCAGAACACAATTCTTTAACCTTAATTTTAGTATCATATTAAATTATCTTTTCATCAAAAAATTTGAGATATTATTTTGTACACATTTTTCCTTGAAATATGTGGTTGAAAGTAAAGATTCTGATGGGAATATCCGTTTAGGATTATGCGATGCCTGGAAAATATATGCCTTGAATGCCCATATTCATTAAAATATGTATATGTCTGCTTCGCGCAAAGCATAAGATACCCGGAATTAAATATGCATCCATCCCCACACATTTATTTGACGTTGGTGACAATGAGATTCCGATCTTCGATGCTCTGCCATATCTAAATTTTTTTTTACTGAAATCTTGGCAAATAACCCAGGAATTAAGTAACTAAGTCTAATTAATTTTTCAACTGGATCTATAAATAGGTCAAACACTTTGCTGAAGTGACAAATTACCTCGTGTAATTGGTAAGAAAGAAAGGCAAAATATGCATATGTGTATTCGGTACATGGCAAATGCACCTCTATGTCAGTGGTAGATAACCAAAGTGTGGATGATTTTTTGCCCAAAAGTGTAATACCATTTTCTATTAATATATACAAATATATATTACTTTTAGTATACGACAAATTATTAAAACTAGCAACACAATATTTTAGACTATGACTCCCTTGGAAAAATATTTATGTCCTTTATTTTATAGTTTAAATGATAAAAGTGTTACAATTGCATATTTTTAAATTACAAAAAAGAAAACCACAAAATTCTAAGAACACAAGAAATTTTTGGTCGCTAGACAAGTATACGGAATTATTATGGTTCGTGTGATACTTTCTAGAATCATATAATTTTTTTTACCAATTCGATATAACACGAAGGTTATTTGTCATTATATACCTCGACATCTTATCGTGATTGATTAAACACCTCAAATTAAGTATGATTAACCTAATTATTTACTAATAAACATGGGTTGTAAACATCAAAAGCATTTTTCAGTCAAATGCATATAATGTGAGATCTAGCAAGTAGGGTATAATTAGTACAATTGTTCTCAAATGATACGCAAATGTGGCTGAACAATTCAAGCGCAAAAGTTGGGTATAGAAAGGTGCTGTATTTTCATGCCAGTTCTAAGCTCATGCATTTTTACTTGAAAGCTACAGTTAAACGATGTTTTCGATCACTCTTTTTGATGAATTGTTCGTGTTTACTGGAAGAGTTGTTGGGCATACTTAAATTGAAGAAGTAACTTAAAGTCTTTGAGAGCACAATTATCTGTATTTTTTTTCCTTCGATGTTCTGCAAAAAGTGAAATAAGTTAGAAGCCAGCTAAGAAGTTATATGTTTTTCAGATCAAATTATTTCAAAAAACTCTATGCTTATAAGAAATCGAGTAGATTCCCAAAAAAAAAGGTCGAGCCACGTGTCAAACGACACCGTTGTGCCCGTGAGGTGTCCGGTTTAGTAGGTTAAAGTTCCGAAATGAATTTCTTTTTTGTTTTTTTTTTTTTCAAATTCAATCGCTACGGAGAGAGAAATTTGATCTTGTTTATATCTTATAGGTTCGTGCATATCCTATCGCATTTACTTAGTGTGATTTGCACGAAAGGTTGTTTGCAGCCTACTTTTTATAGTCCTCGTGATACACCTGAACAAGAGTAGTGAATGCGATTCTCAATATAACAACCAATAAAATAAATAGCACCATTGTTATGATATTAGTTTAAACGATAAAAAAAAAGTTTAACAAAATTTCATTTCGCTGAAATTTCATGTGACTGAGTGAGGATTATTTCCAACTTGATTCAACTTCGACCCTCGTATTAAATAAACTTTTAAAATAAAATGTCAATACATCGTGATGCATGATATTTTCGTATGCTAATTTTGCATACCTCTTCAGATTGATGTAAGTTCTCGTACAATATTGTAATAACTTTAGTCCAGTCCAAACATATCTGTACTCAAAATTTGTATGTATGCTAAGTCGGGGGATAATCTGGTGTAAGTGCTCAAATGCCTAAATCAGTTGGAGAACATAGTCAAATTTAATGCCTAAGTCGACCAATATAAAGATATAGATTGTCAAAGAATTGTAAGTATCACGTTAGCATTAATTCAAAAAAATTAAAACATAAAAATGTACGTCAATTGAATTTTGAGGCGTATTTTGAGGCGTTTTAGTTGGTCTACGAATGAACTTACTCAATGCAATAACCTATTTGTGTTGTAGTAAGTTGATCCCGTTATTTTTTAGTGGTTCTCTAATTGAAGAGTTGTCTAGACTCTTCCAATTGTGCGTGGTTCGATCAGATTTGTTAGTTGACTTATTCAAAAATATGCCACACTGTTTTTTTTTTTTTAATAAACTTAGTCAGTAAATTATCTTGAGATGAAGATATTAATTACCAACTTAAACTAGAAAAGTCGTTCAAAGCTTTCTATATGCTTCCACAAATTCTGCTTAATTACTTGATGGTACACGGAAAAGGCAACTTTTGCCAAATTGGAGTATTCTGCTTGCCTACAACAAAAATAGCGGCTAGTTTTATTATTTTACCAGAAAAAAGCAAAAGACCCTTTCGCAATGAATGTCTGCTTAGTTTTATACTTTATTAATTTTAATTTGCACGTTCATCAGATCATAACTTCATATTCGAATCAATGCAAATCAAATTAGGCGAGTGGAACACAGGCGGCTCAATGTTAATGACGAAGCAGGTAACTTGTGAATGAATTAGTAAAAGAACATTGACTTTTCTCTGTTGTACTATCAAATATAAATTCAGCATTCGTGTTACAAGTAACCAATTTTTTTGAATTATTAGTAGCATAAATAAATTCAAAAATAAATATGATAGACTATAAATGAACTCGAATTTATTTCAGTTGACATTCTAATTCAAGCTCAAGTTATGGTTAGATAATGATCTTGTTTCTTGATTAGATAATGTATTCTTGGTTAGATAAACTTAAAATCTACAAAAAGATTAAAACATAAAATAGAGACAATACAGAACGACTAAAGAGAATACAGCTCACGCAATACGCAAAATAATATTCTATTTCAATTTTATAGTTCAATAGTTCTTTAGAATTCCATTCATCTAACAAAGTACTGTCTACATCGTCTTTTCATATAACTTCTTTTGCTAAGAAAATCTATTACTCAAAATTCATTTCATGCAGTCGTTGTATGCGTTTTTTGTTAGATGTACTTCCATTTATAAAGAAAAAAATAGGCCATAAATTTTTGTACTGTATCTTCTAATAACTCATATTTATCTACTATCTTGAAATAATTACTCAGCAGTGTACGAAAAAATTATCCAAAAGATTATTTACGCACGAACATGAAAAGTTACTACCAAATATCAATTTACACCCACGTATAATGTGAAATTGGCAAATGGCCCCAAGTGAAACAAATAGGCTTACTGCTCCCTACGGTTTCAAAAATTTGAACACCACTCCCTAGACGTATAAGAGGATGTTATCATTTTTATTATTTTTTGGTTTGTAAAAAATCGCTTTTAGTAACCATGAAAAAGAACAATTAGGGGTTCCGTGCTCCCGTCACAAATTACACCATTGACAAAAGCAGAGACTTTGTCCGCCCACATGTGAGAAACAACCCGAGAGCAGATTATTTTGCTACGTATAAAAACCTATAGGAGATAGCGTGTCTGCTTAGCATAATACAAAAGGGCAATTTGTCTATCTATTTTCCACAGTGAGGTAATATACTTATTTTAAAATAACACAAGGCAACTTGCATTTTACAAGGGGTAACACGCATATCCCATATACCAAAAGGGGGCACTCTGCAAAAACCTCAAAAATTATTACATCCCAAAACCAGCTAACAACACAAGTTAAAACAAAAAACAAGACAAACCATAAAAATAAAATAAAAATAAAAACATTAACTTTTTTTTCCTCAATTCTCACATTCACACCCACCCACCCACCCACCGTACCAAAAATCCCTCCAAGCCACACACACTCCTCCATAAATTCCCTCTCCCTCTAACCCAATTCTCTCACTTCCTCACACAACAATATCCCATTTTCTCTCTCAACAACACACACACAAAAAAAAAAGAAAACAAAAATAAAAAGGATGTTGCTCTCAGATCTAGGCACAGAAATTATTATCCCCGTTTGTTCTGTCATCGGCATCGTATTCGCCATCGTGCAATGGCAGCTCGTCGCTAAAGTTAAGCTCTCAGCCGACAAATCTCACTCATCTTCCGACAACAAAAATGGCTTCACCGAAGCGCTCATCGAGGAAGAAGATGGCCTCACGGATCAATCTGTCGTTCGCAAATGCGCTGAAATTCAATCGGCTATCTCTGAAGGTATACATAGTTTTGTGGGTTTTTGTTGATTTTTAGATTTGTTTGTTCGATTTGTCGTATTTGTTGTGTGATTTGGAATGTAAAGATTGTGTCTTTGGCTTGGTTTTTGCTGATTGGAGGTGGGTTTTGTTTGAAACACATTTTTTGTTTTGGTCCCTTTTGGATTTATCGTATTTGTTGTGTGATTCAGAACATAAAGTTTGTGTCTTTTCAGCCATTTTAGATTTGTATGTTCGGTTTATCGTGTTTATTTTGTGATTTAGAATATAAAGTTTGTGTCTTTTTAGCCATTTTAGATTTGTGTGTTCGATTTATCGTGTTTGTTTTGTGATTTAGAATATAAAGTTTGTGTCTTTGGCTTAAATTTAGCTGATTGGAGGTGGGTTTTGTTTTTTGTACATTTTCATTTGGTCCCTTTTTGTGTTTATTCTTATTGATTTGGGTTATAGAGTTTTTGTTAGAAAAAGAGAGAAGAAGATGACTTGTAGATGTGCCCTGTTCTTGATTTTTATTTTTCTCTTTTTGACGGTTGAGAGATTTGAATGTGTACTTTTGAATGTTTCCCTTTTTTGGTAATTTTATTATAGATTGATATTCTGTGGGCGATTAGTGACCAAGGCTGTTTTTTCTTTTTTTCTTTCTGGTAGGTGTGTGTAATGTTTGATTTGATTTTTAAAATGCGGTTGCTTTCCCTTTCGTCAAGCTCAGTGATTTGTGGATCTCGTAAAGATCTATCTTCTTCTCGTGGTTGTTGAGATGTATAATTTTCATATTATCACTTTACTATAATGGTTTCATTATTGACACGTGTGTGGAGACTTGGACTTTAGTCTTTGTTCCTGTTTAATTATTGTATTTGGGGTGAGATTAACTGGTACGCCATCTTACATAATTTAACCACAACTACTTTTTCTTATGTACTCAACCACAAAGTCTAATTCACTTAGTACATCACAAAGTTTTGCTACTTTTTTGACCTTTTTGTATTTGGGAAGATATTTTTTATTGGTGTCATGTTTGTCATGTCAAACCTCATCTTCAACACCTTATTCACATTTTTTTAAATCTAAATTTTTTGTTTTTTTTAGCTATGTATTTTCCCTCCACCTCTGCTGGTTTGTCATTTCTAAATTTAGTGATTAATTGGCAGAAGGTTGGTAATTTGTTTCCTTTCAATAATCATTGATTGGAACTTGAAGCTATTGGTCCCTTTTTCCTTTTATATAAACCTTATATCAGCTTGGAAGCCTTTAGTCCTTTCACAATGTTATCCAAAGATGCAAAGACAATATATTTCATGAATAAGAAATAGTTAAACAAACACTGATAACTAAAGGGACAATGATATTTAGTCTTCGGTAATATGTTATTGATCAGTTATTCAATAATGATATATGTATCTAACAATCCAAATATTTTAACTGAAAGTAAGTAAATGGCACGAGATGTACCAAAATTGATCTGATACTATATTAACTTGAAGGTTAAATGGTTGACATATTCATGACAACGCAAACCGCTTCTGTTGTTCTCAGAAACCGATTTGAGTGATATTTCTCCATTTTAATGTGAAGTATCTAATGTAATGTGGTTTTATAGTAAAAATATATAAGCTAATAATTTTGATCTGGCACTGGTAATTAAGTGCTAAAATTTGTACATTGTTGGGCAATAGGATTCACTATAGCTGCAATCTGTAAGTTTTGTTGATGGATAACTGGTGTGCACCTCATTCTTTTGTATATTTTGTTACTAGTTTTTGTAAAAGCTAAATCAAGATATTGGTTAATATGGAATTAGCACATTTACTTTCCCAAGTAGAATGAAAAGTAAATTACATCAATAGCATATTTGTTAACTTCCTGTCTCCAACTTGCTCTGAAATCCTTCTAATATCTTATATCTTGTTTGACAGGTGCAACATCGTTTCTGTTCACAATGTACCAGTATGTTGGTATCTTCATGGTTGCTTTTGCCGTATTAATCTTCCTTTTCCTCGGATCGGTGGAAGGATTCAGTACAAAGAGCCAGGCTTGTACTTATGACAGTTCCAAATTGTGCAAGCCTGCTCTTGCCACGGCTGCTTTTAGCACTGTGTCCTTCCTTCTTGGTGGTGTCACATCTCTGGTTTCTGGCTTTCTTGGAATGAAGATTGCCACCTATGCAAATGCACGAACTACCCTGGAGGCCAGGAAGGGTGTCGGAAAGGCTTTCATTGTTGCTTTTAGATCTGGTGCAGTTATGGGTTTTCTTCTTGCTGCAAATGGTCTTCTTGTTTTGTACATTACCATTAACCTCTTCAAGTTGTACTATGGTGATGACTGGGAAGGCCTATTCGAGGCTATAACTGGTTATGGACTGGGTGGATCTTCTATGGCACTTTTTGGTAGAGTTGGTGGAGGTATCTACACGAAAGCTGCTGATGTAGGAGCTGATCTTGTGGGGAAGGTGGAGAGGAACATCCCTGAGGATGATCCCAGGAATCCTGCGGTATGTGGACTTTAACATGAAAATGCCCAAAGACTCTTTCTTTACTTAATTTGATTTGCAACTTATACTTGGCAACTGTTACAGGTCATTGCAGATAATGTTGGTGACAACGTTGGGGATATTGCTGGTATGGGATCTGACCTATTTGGCTCTTTCGCGGAATCTTCCTGTGCTGCCCTCGTTGTTGCTTCCATCTCATCTTTTGGCATAAACCACGAGTTTACTGCTATGATGTATCCTCTTCTAGTCAGCTCTGTGGGAATCCTTGTTTGTTTGTTGACCACCTTGTTTGCAACTGATTTCTTTGAGGTCAAGGCTGTCAAAGAAATTGAGCCAGCATTGAAGAACCAACTTATTATCTCTACAGTATTGATGACAATAGGAATAGCTATTGTTAGCTGGATTGCCCTTCCATCCTCCTTCACAATATTTAATTTTGGAGTCCAGAAAGACGTGAAGAACTGGTGAGTGAAATATGGTTTTGGTAACTGTTCAGTATACTTCTCTGTCTCTTATCTATTTCGAAAGCTTATTATCTTTTGTCTTTGTTGCTTTTTCTTATTCAGATAAAATTGTAATCACGTAGTTCTTGGTTTCTTTCTACAATAAATGTTTATCTAAGCAGAATTATATATGTATGCAACTTTCTTGCTCTCCCGTCCTCAAATTTCTGAGCAGCATGACTTTTGGTTTGCAGGCAATTATTCCTTTGCGTTGCCGTTGGTTTGTGGGCTGGTTTAATCATTGGATTTGTCACTGAGTACTATACAAGCAATGCTTATAGGTAACCATCTTGACAAATTTATCAAGCGTAAAGTGCTTTTGTTAATTGTAAATTATTTGAACTTGTGTCTCTTGTTATTTCCAGCCCGGTGCAAGATGTTGCTGATTCCTGCCGTACCGGAGCAGCTACCAATGTCATTTTTGGCCTTGCATTGGGATACAAATCAGTTATTATTCCAATTTTTGCCATAGCCATTAGTATTTTTGTTAGTTTTAGCTTTGCCGCAATGTACGGCATTGCAGTAGCTGCCCTTGGAATGCTGAGTACCATAGCTACTGGTTTAGCCATTGATGCATATGGCCCCATCAGTGACAATGCTGGAGGTATCGCTGAGATGGCAGGAATGAGCCACAGTATTAGAGAGAGGACTGACGCTCTTGATGCTGCAGGGAACACCACAGCAGCTATTGGAAAGGTAATATTACTTGTTAGCCTCGCCACTCCTTCACATGACAGCTTTTGACGAGGGAAAGTCTTGTTATTCTTATAATGTATTTTGCCATGAGATCGAACTGAATCACAGGAGCTTAACGTATACTTTAACACAATGTTCTTGCCCTTATTTTCAGGGATTTGCAATTGGGTCTGCTGCTCTCGTCTCCCTTGCTCTCTTCGGTGCTTTTGTGAGCCGAGCATCCATCTCAACTGTGGATGTCTTGACTCCTAAAGTTTTCATTGGTCTGCTTGTGGGTGCTATGCTTCCATATTGGTTCTCAGCCATGACAATGAAAAGTGTGGGAAGTGCAGCCTTGAAGATGGTGGAAGAAGTTCGCCGCCAATTCAACACCATCCCTGGTCTCATGGAAGGCACTGCTAAGCCTGACTATGCTACTTGTGTCAAAATCTCCACCGATGCATCTATCAAGGAAATGATTCCTCCAGGCGCTCTCGTCATGCTCACACCGCTCATTGTCGGAATTTTCTTTGGAGTCGAAACACTTTCTGGTGTGCTTGCCGGATCTCTCGTCTCTGGTGTTCAGGTAATCTCCCTCACTGTTTGCATAATTATGGAAGCAGCATCTCTTTTTAAGAGAACATAGATAGGCTCCCTTAATATTAATTTTAATAGAGATGCCCTGAATCTTGAAAAACACAAGTCTGTGCACCTATGTTTTCATGTTATCGAAGTTTCTAAGATGTCTGTCTTTAATCACACTTTAGGGGAGATTCTTGTAATTAGACCAACTTTAGGGCCATGAATGTAATTCTCCTTTTAACTTGAACACGTGCAACATCTTTACCCCGCGATCTTTTTATGTCGGTCCTGTGATCACATTATCCTGATTTATGCTGTGCAGATCGCCATCTCTGCTTCCAACACTGGTGGTGCTTGGGACAACGCCAAGAAATACATTGAGGTACATCATATCAGTTTCTTGTCTCATGAGAGTTAATATCTCGGTATAGCAATAGATCTATCTTTTCATGTATTTCGCTAATGCAATTGCGATATTAGGCCGGTGCTTCGGAGCATGCCAGAACCCTTGGTCCTAAAGGATCTGATGCACACAAGGCGGCAGTCATTGGAGACACTGTTGGTGACCCTCTGAAGGACACATCTGGACCATCGCTCAACATTCTTATCAAGCTAATGGCTGTTGAGTCACTCGTGTTTGCCCCCTTCTTTGCGACCCACGGTGGCCTGCTATTCAAGATCTTCAACTAAGGCGGCGTGAGTTGCCCTGCGACTTTCCCTCCCACATTTTGTAATCTCATGTCAAAGAATTATCTTTGTTGCTGCTTTTTGATCATGTAAGATTTAGATTTTGACGAGAAAGTTTGTAGTGATGAGTTAAGACTCGGGATGTCATTTTTATTCTTTTACCGGTTACATTGATAAGTCTATTTACTGATTTTTGTTGCTGTGCAACTTGTCATTTAGTTTTTTTGGTTGCAAGTTTGATTCAAAATCTGCAGATTCGGTCTCCCTAAATAGGCCTGAACTTTCATTAACGATGAGCCATAGTTTAAAGTAGAGCTCCTTTTTGTATTGGGGATATCTTATGCTACAGTTCTTAAATCTGAACTTGCTTGACGTTGTAATGTAGCGATATATTTCGTTGTTTTTCTTCTTTCCTTTTGAGCTGAGAGTCACACAATCCATGCTGCTACATGATTGTGCAACAGTCGAGTAGTCGTGTTTACAAAATATCTACCATATCATTCTTCTGGAATTTTGATATTTGTTTAGCAGTTCTCTGAAGAGTAGAATGCAAAACCAACATTGTGTTATTTCTAATAAGCTGGTGATTATTTAAATAATTTTGCTAGTGAATATTTCCTATGAAATTTATAATAGAGTAAGTACTAATCTACTACTTTTAGTCAATCCACACATGTTAAAAAAACAGAATACTTAATTTTTTCTATTGTACCAATTTGATTCATAAGAGGTCAACATCATTTAATTTCACGTTTGTAATCTTTATTAAAAAATGAAAATAGATCTAATTTTCAGATTCAACAAATACAAGATATTAAAATTTTAATTGAAAAAAATCCTTAATTATTGATACCGCCAACTACAAATATATCATTAGGACATCGTTTTGTCAACTTTTAATTTTTCATATGATCATTTGTTTAATGAAGTATGCCACGTAGGATTAACCGAGGGGTAATCTCATGTGCCATAGTTTGATGCTGAAACGTGTCATGTTCTGAAAAATTCATGATTGACTGAGTTAGTCGAATAGTGTCTAAAGTAGGAGTCAGTCTATGAGTTAGTCGAATAGTGTCTAAAGTAGGAGTCAGTCTATGCTTACAGCCTGCACTCACAAACATGTGGGACCCACACACGTGGAGCCCACGTGGGGCCCACACATTTTGTGAGAGCAGGATGTAAAATTCTAACGTAGAAAAAAAGAAGCAAAAACTACGACATTTTCGGTAATCCAATCAAATAATAAGCTATACACAGCAGCCAAGACACAAATGTCTAGTTTTCAACGTAAAAAGCGGATTGTAATTTCAACATTTATAAAAGAACTTATTGATGAAATGGTAAGAAGCGAAAAGCTGAAAGTTGAGGTTGACCTAGGGGCCTGAATTCGACCTCAAGACCCTAAAATTTGACTTTAAGGCCCAAAGTCGACCCGGAGGTTGATACCTTCGACCTTAGCTGTTCGATCTCACCAAAGTAGGCCCAATGCGTTCTCAGCTCAACCCACTTCGATCGGGGTGTTCGGTCTAAACAAAAACCATAATTTGAAGTTTAAAACAAATATCAAATATTAAATAGATAGTCTTGAGTCTAATCATTCATAAATACCTCGGACCTCGATGTAAGAAGCTATGTCAATGTCGAGAATTCGATCTTTCAGCTCAACTCAGGGTGTTTGATCACAACCTCAACCCAGGGTGTTTGATCTCATCAAATTTTGACTTGGGGTGTTGCTATTCCATTTGAGCTTCCCAGCTCAACATTTTTGGTTACTAACTTAAGCATTGAAGGCATGTGTCACGTACGTATCGACTTCATTCACATATGGTATTCTAGAGCAATTCGAAGAACTTTAAGCTAATTCAAAATTAATTTGAGCTTGAATCAATTTGACGTGAAAGTGTTGGATCAACAAGTATAGTCAGTCTCACGAAAAATACCCAGCTAGGTGCTTGCTTATCTTTTGAAAATCGAGTCTTTGCTCGTCTTTAGATAAGTTTTGAGAGCTCAATTTGATTTTTTGTATTTTAAAATCTGTACTTGAACATCCAAAAAGTACAACCGTACAACCACCCCTAGCAAATGGAAAAGTAATATTTAATTAATGCAGTTGAAAGACTTAATATCATAAATTAATGATTTTAAATCCACCGCATTCATTCATTCTTTCATATAGAAAGCGATAAAATAATTCCTACTCAACCTCCCCCTTGGATAAACTTTTTCCAATCTTCTACAAATCTAATTAAACAAAAAAAATCTTTAAAAAAAAAATTAAATTTAGCAATGATTTCCTACTCCTCAGTACAGCCCACTCCGTACGCCGCCAATCGCAGCGCCGCCGTCCTTCACCGCCGCCATTCTCACCACCTCTCCCGCTCCCTACCGCACCGTCACCACCATTCTCTTCGCCGCCTCTCCAATCGCCTGAAAATCCGCGCAATCGACGCCGCTCAGCCGTACGATTACGAAGCGCACCTCAACGATCGCTTCGCACAGTCGAACAAGCTCAAAATCGCCATAATCGGATTCGGAAACTTCGGCCAGTTCCTCGCCAAATCGTTCGTCAAACAAGGACACACAGTCTACGCGCACTCTCGATCCGATTACTCCGCAATCGCGCAATCGATCGGCGCGACGTTCTTCTCCGACCCTAACGACCTGTGCGAACGTCATCCTGACGTCATTCTGCTGTCCACGTCGATAATCTCGACGGAGCCTGTGTTGAGAGCCCTACCTGTTCAGCGTTTGAGGCGCAATACTCTTTTTGTTGATGTTCTTTCGGTTAAGGAGTTTGCGAAGAATGTTTTTCTTCAGGCGCTTCCTTCACATTTCGATATTCTGTGTACTCACCCCATGTTTGGGCCCGAGAGCGGTAAAAACGGGTGGCAGAATTTGCCGTTTGTGTTCGATAAGGTGAGGATTGGGGATGAGGATTCCAGGGTTGCGAGGGTGGAGAATTTCTTGGGCATTTTCGAGAAGGAAGGGTGTAGGATGGTGGAGATGACGTGTGGGGAGCACGATAGGTACGCGGCTGGGTCGCAGTTTATAACGCATACTGTTGGGAGGATACTCGAGAAGTTGGAGTTGGAGTCTACGCCGATTAATACCAAAGGGTACGAGACGCTGTTGGATTTGGTGGCGAATACGTCTGGTGATAGTTTCGATTTGTACTATGGGTTGTTTATGTATAATCCGAACGCAATGGAGCTGCTAGAGAGGTTAGATTTGGCGTTTGAGGCGTTGAAGAAGGAATTGTTTGGTCTTTTGCATGAGGTGTTGAGGAAGCAATTGTTTGGGAAGTCGGAGGAAGGAGGTGGCGTTAGGAGGCCGCGGCTTGCCAAGCTGCCCAAGAATGAGATACCTTTGTTGGCGCAAGGTACGCCTCCATTGGATACTCCGATCAACAACAACAACAACAGTTAGTATGGTGGAATCTTATTTCCCATTGTAATAGGTCTCCTTGTTTGCTTAGTGTGCTTTAGTAGGAGTGGAGATCATGAGATTTGTTGATTTGATTAAAATTGATGAAATTTGCACATGCCTTGTGGTTAATAATAATTTAAGCAGTTAACTTGCAGTTTTGGAACATGATTGATGAAATCCAAGTCTAGACAAAGGTGCAATCTTTTACAAATATAAGTGAGAGGAGCAAGCTCTAAATTGCTTCAGTTGTGAAGATATAACTGATACATAAGTATTGACTTTAAATATAAGTTCCTGCCTAGAATTATGTTTTAAACGTCGCATTGTTGTGTACGGGAAGGAGCAAGAACTACGTCTTTAGTCTTCATGCTCTACAATCTTTCTAATGCAGGCAAAGAAAATTATAGTAAAGTTGTCGATGGAATTCAAAGTTTTGTGAGAGCTATGAATGCCTAGATAAAGGTTCATTTTTTTCACTGATTAGTGGGATTCCGAAGCTCTATGTTGCTTCAGTTTTATAGCATGACTCATAAATAACTCTTGAGTTTAGTTCGATATGTTTCTGCATAGAAGTGTGATTTAAACCTTTTATTGCTGTGTAAGGGAATAGAGCAAGAACATTTGAATGCTCTTCAATCTTTCCACTGTGAGACAGATAAAATTAATTTTAAGTTCTAAAAGGGAAACTTTTACCAGAGTGATGAAGTCAGTATCTTTAGTTATGTAACTGCAGTATTTCGTGGGGCTATCATAATGAAACTGGAGAATACTTTACTGATCTTGACAATACATGACAGTTAAGGATGTCTATCTGTGGCTGGCATGAACAATTCTTTTCTGGTGATGAAGAGGTGTTCCAGAATTATTAATCAGTACTCTGCCTTTCACTCTTTTGTGTACTCTCCCTTCACTCCGTTGCCCTCGAGCTAAATTATATCCAATGGGATTAAAGTGTCTAATTAACTAGAAAATGCCTCATTGCAGACCTGTATAGCTTTGTTCCCTTCTGCTGAAGTTTGCGGCAGAAAACAAGAGCCTTTCTGTTATGCCAGAATCCCTTTTACTTCCAGACGGCTCGTAGTAAAATTAAGCTGTGTGGAAAGAGTTTATATGTGTCACGGTACTATATGGATGTCCTGGCTTTGGTACTACAAAAAGTCGACTTGCTATGTTCTTTTGTTAGGTTCAGTGTGAATCAACGTTTGCGTTAATTGACTAGTTTTTGTACCATCTTCATCAGGCTCGATTTGATTTTGGTGAAGTACGGCTCCATAATGATTATTCATGCAACTAATGTATTTGATAAAGTGTCTTACTGCCTCATGATAATTTTCCGTTTGCCACCCTGCTGAGAGAACGGAGGGATGAAGAAATTTGGTGGCTGGTTGTGTACAGTAACGGTTTAATTTTCAGTTGAAGTCTCTCCTCACTCTCAAATTTATTTGACTTTTTTCTTCATTTTCTGTTTGTGTTTGTCAACAGTTTAATGGTGTACCCCTCATCTCATTTACTGAATTTATCTACTTTGGAATGTAAAAGATTTTATCAATGCCATTTTCTAACTCGGCAGACGCTTTGATCTAATTCACATCAAAGCTTTATGTTTCTTCTTATTCTCTTTACTAACAACTCGTAATGGGATTTATGAATTTTGTATCACAAGTATTCTCAATACCTAAGACAACAACCAAATCTATAATCACAATTATTTAGAGTAAGTTATATGTACCTAACAAGAATCACGTTGAACCGAACGCATGAGTTAATTTCATTCACTCGTTATGATTTAGCAGAACCCCTTTATTTAGGCATCTAAGTTGCACATACTTCGTAGTTCGTATGACTTCTACTCACGTTTTTTTTTTTTGATCCTCGTGCTATCTCTATTTGCCTTAAGTCGAGGTCTCAACAAATCATGCTGATGCGTTTGTACTTTATAGGGCTTCGTTGCACATTACCAAATCATCATAAGCGAAATCCATGTAAGAAAATCTCAAATGAACTACTAAATCAAAAAAACTTGTCAATTTTAGTAATAATTTATCCTTAAAATCTTAATGAGTTATGTATGTTTTAGGTGGTGTTTGGCTTAAGTTGCTTAAAACATAATTTGACGGTACTTGGGTTGGCATTGGTAAAAGCTATTTCACTAAAAGAAAATAAAGTATCTGAAATTATTCTTGAAAAGCCACTTATTGGAATATTATATCGATCTTTAATATGATTAAAATATAAACACAGCTTCTATGGATGGTTGTTATTAATTTTTATAAATAAGTTAAAACACAAACAAATAACACCAACAATAACAAGTGCAGCATGATAACTCAAAAGTTGACAACAATTTTCATGTAAATACCACATGCACTGTTCGTAAGCTATTGGCTGTGAGACTTTTTAAAGTATACACTGAAAATGGCTTTTTATTATATAATTTTCTTTTCTTTATTATTTTATAAGAAAAAGATCCCAGAATGTGTATACGCCACAAATCTCCAGCGTTCGTGGCAATTTGTGGCCCTTCATTAAATGTCGTGTATGTTTTCTCTCCTCTTTGTGTCCGATCACACACAAACATTCTGACTACATTAACTCTCGCCTCTGAAGCTCTTTGAGTTCCTTCACAGAAAATCCACACTTCTCATATTGAAAAGCTCTGTTCTTTTTTTTTTTTTTTTTTTTTCAAGAACAAAACGAACATATAAAAAGATGGCTCAGGCCATCTTAAAGCCTGATAACAATCTGTTCAACCTCTCGTACTGCACAAACCCTAAAGCTTCGACCTTTACAACTTTAATCAGAAATCAACACCTCAAACGGAGCTTGAAATTGAGGGTCTCTTGCAGTATAAAAGAGAGAGAAACGCAGAGAATATTAAGTGAGGTGCAAGTGAAGGAGAAGACAAGTTTAGGTGAGGTTGAGAGTGGAGATTCGGATGTGGGTTTTGAGTCTTTTAACTTGAGCTGGCCTCCATGGAAGAATTTGCCTTTAAGATATAAGCTCATAGGAACCACTTCTCTAGCTTTTGTTGTTTGCAATATGGACAAGGTAAATTTCTTGTTTGTTCTATGCAAATTATAAGTTTATGCTCCAATGTTGTATTTTTAATGCCAGATATATGTAGATAATATGCGAAGTGCAGCTACTTGTGTAATGCGGTAGATGCTGTTCATAACTATCTTAAAGTACATTAGGCAAGCTTTTAATTTTCGGTTATCAGTTTCGAAACTAGTAGAAATATTGTTGATAATTGTTTCTTTATATGGGAGGAGAAGAATTAGTTTTCTTCCGTTGATTAATGGTATTCCTTCTTGTGATGGAGTGATAGAACTTTTTAATTTTGCTGATGTATTTTATGTTTCATTTTGGGTTTGCAAGTCTTGTACAAATGATATATTATGTCAATAAGTAGGCAGCTGGATTTTGAGCTAATCTTCCTTTACTGGATAGGTGAATCTGAGTATTGCTATAATACCAATGTCACACCATTTTGGTTGGAGTGCGTCTGTGGCTGGATTGGTGCAATCATCGTTCTTCTGGGGTTATGCTCTAAGTCAATTGCCTGGTGGTTGGTTTGCAAAATTATTTGGTGGGAGGTTAGTGTCTAAGGCCAAGTTTATGTTTAAGCAAGGATACTGTTACAGTAATTGTAAGCACGACTGCCCTGTTCTTAAGCAACCATGTGGTAATTGCATTAATACTGCAGCAAATTAATGCTGGAACACGGACGAGATTGAGTTCCCTTTACATTTTTGTTGCTGAATATTTTTATGTTTGCATTGAAGCACTGCTCCTGAAAATTTTGATGGTTAGAGCTACCATAGGACAATATTGGTTAGCCAAAATATTATGAATGGAAGAAGTGGAAAACCTAAATGGAACTCTACTCTCTTTAAGAATTCTGCAACCGATTTTTTTTTCTGTAAATAGTGTTTTCTTGTTTTGATCAACTGTACTGAAAAGGGGTATGTTTCTTTTTAGTCATTGGCTTTATACTTATGTCCTTCAATGTTAGCCGTAAGTCGCGTTCCCTAACAGTCATCTGGAAACGTATCAATATTGGGCCAAAATGTCTCTAGCATTTAATCCGGCGAAATGTGTCTCCTTACTTACATTTAAGAAAGTTCATCCTCCCTTTTTTATGTTTTTCGTGAGGCAGGTACCTCAACTTCTTATTTGTTCGAGCAACCAGAACAATAAGACTCAAAGAAAATACCTTACTTCTATCTACCCATTCAAAGCTTGTTTTTCATAGTTATCCTTTTTTTTGTGCAGAAGAGTTCTCGAAGTGGGGGTCCTGGCTTGGTCTCTGTCTACAGCATTGGTTCCTTTGGTTGCTGGGTTTATGCCAGGACTTGTTTTTACCAGGATTCTGGTAATTTCCTATGGTCTGGCTCAATTTCTTATTTCTTATTAGACTAGGCACAAAATAATTTCTGGTCTAGTACAGCTTAAGGAATTTCTGTAAACCAAGAATGCACATGGTGAGATTCATTTCCACATCTTCTTTGTCCTGATGCTCAGTGAACAATTTCAGGTTGGGATAGGAGAAGGTGTTTCACCATCAGCTGCCACTGATATGATTGCCAGGTATGCCATTTAATTAATAGACTCCACTAAACCAAAACATACTTATGGATCAAGTAGTATGTTGGTATTCTACAAATAGATGACTATGCTTCTGGTTTTGGTCTTTTTCGGCAATGAAGGGACTGCAAGCATTGTCTAAAACTTTTAGTTACTGATGTCATTGTTCTGGCTTTAGAAGGTTTAAGATAAGTTTCTTATTTTTGGGTCAGATAGATCTTTGTTGGGCACAAACATATCTAGACCCTTATATATTCTTTCTTATTGTCGGGGTGGTGAATCGGGCTCGTCTTAATCCTGATTATTGGGAAGTCAATAGCTGCAATTCATCTACCTGAAGTACATCGAAACTTATCTCATCATGATAAAAATTGGTTTATGTTTATTGCAAAGTCTGCAGAATGCAGGCTGTCGGTTGACGTCAAATCTAGGAGCCTAAGAATTTTGTAGAAAAGATCTACTGTTGTTTTCTTTAGGAATTGGTGCTTACTGCTTAGCGGAAAATCTGATCTAAGGTATATTACTTGAAGGATAAGTTATCACAAGAAGAATGCGTCAACTAAGAACACATTTATCGTCATATTCACTTTTCCTTCACATTTCTATACTGTGGAAGTGGAATCAATGATAAAATAGTAGAAAAATATACAGGGGGTCTGTGGTGATACTAAGGATCTCGTTGCTCTAAGGGAAGATTGATTAAGTGAATACCAAGTATATAAAAAAGGTTGGATTACTATATCTTAGTTCAAAGACTTCACAAAGTTACACGGAAAGTTAGGGATTCAGAAAGAAGTTCTATTTAATTGGTTGGAGCATAGGAAGCTCGAGGAAAGTGTGGTGGAATAGACTTAAAAGTTACCCCGCATGCTGCATATGATTTTTATCTTTTTTATTTGTAAACTGAGAAAATTATTCATGTAGTTCGCTTGTATTTTCTTAAGTTCCCTTTTCACCTGTTCAGCCATTGATGTTATTCTGATGCTTTTTAAGACCAATTTCTTGTATGCATGTTTTCTTAAAATCCTTTTCTTGTATTTACTTATTTTTCTCTCTTCATATGTGAAATGGCCTGAATTAATTGCAGGTCAATACCGATAGAAGAGCGTTCGCGTGCAGTATCGTTTGTTTTTGGTGGTCTGAGTGTTGGAAGTGTCTTGGGGTAATAATTTTTTGGCACTATAAAAATAATAAAATCTTATCACACCATATCATTTTAAAACTATGTTGCTCTGAAACATGGATGGGAAGCATGTGTTCTAGTCAAGTTTCCACTCACATCATATTTGGATTGTTGAACTGCAGGCTTCTCTTAGCTCCTCCGCTTATCGAAAATTATGGCTGGGAATCTGTATTTTACATTTTTGGCCTCCTAGGTATAGCATGGTAAGATAATCTATCCGAGTTATATTTTCCAGTTCTTGGAACTACATGAAGAATCAGGAGAAAAAGAACATAAAAATGCAGCATTTTGGTGCTTTTAAGAAACTAATCTGTTATTTTTCTCTTTTCTTAATAGTATAAGAAACTATTTCAGGTTAAATCTCAAGTTTCATATGTAAAGAGTTCGTAAGTAATAGAGCTATGGTTTTTCCACTTAAATCTTTCAAACTGGTTTGCAGGTTTACAGGATTTCAGTTTGTTGAGCAAGATCAAGCTCCAATTAGTGCTTCTCAAAAATCATGTATGCTACTCTTCTTTCCTTTTTCCCCAAGCCCAGCCAAATTGCTTACTTATTTTTTATAGAGACGGCATATTAGAGAACTATTGCCCAATGAGCTTTTGGGACTTTTTGTGTATGGCTCACATAGTAAAGTCATTGATCACGATAGGGCCAAAATAGTTGGTGACGTGATTACATCGGAAGTTATGGTGATTTATTTTCCTTGTCAATTTTGAATATATGCTGCAGAAGATTTAGTGATATAGTACTTAGATTAAACTTTAATTCCCAACTGATCTGCCATTCACAAGAAATGTAGAATATATTGTGTCATTGTTATGCTCTTTTTGCTGGAATACCAGATAGAGTATGAGAAATGCTTATGTGGGTTAAAGATGCTGGTGTTGAATTGGTTTAACTCAACTTCCAACATTTTTTTTAAATATAATGTTATGATGTTGGAGTCAGTATTTGAATATAGAAAGTATCCAAAGTTCATATTTACAATTTTCCTCACTTCCATAAATGCTATGGTTCCGTTCTTTTGCAGGGCCAGAGCCTCAGTCTGATCCAAGAAACAAATCATTGAAATCCTCTTTGAAAGAGTTTGGTGGCTCCCTGAGGGTAATATAATTATTCCATTTAGTACTAGAGCTACAACTTGGCATTTAAAAATTAAAAAAATAAAATTTGTTAGGAAGACGGTTTTTGAATTTTGATGAAAATTTCATAAACCTTATTTTCCAATCCTTTGATCCATAAATAAAAGCAGGAGTTTTTTGGGTATCTACATTGATATGTTCTTCCCGTGACATCTGGGAGAAACATCCAATCTGATGTTTGCTAAAGACAAACCAAAAGGTGGTTTGGAAATGAGCATCTGAAGAGTTGAAGAACGTCTCATGAAGTTCTCCCTTTCTCCATCTAACAATTTCTTGTGTAATTACAGGATGTTCCCTGGAAAGAATTTTTTAAAAGCAAAGCTGTATGGGCAATGATATATGCTCACTTTTGTGGAAGTTGGGGTCATTATACCTGCTTGTCTTGGCTTCCTACATATTTCAGGTACATTTCTTATGTGCTGATATTAGTTCTAATCTTTGGTTAGGTCAGAACATGGCAGCATGCCTCATCCTAATCTTTTTTAGAGATTGAGACTGGTGTAGATGTGTACAATATACAGTAATTCTACCAGAGCATGTGTGGCATGGTACTTGTGTCTGGACTAGAATTACACAAGTATAACAATTGCAGATCTTTAAAGCTTGTCTTTCCAGCAAGAAGATATATTCCTAAAGCCAGTGGTTTCTGGTTAACCCTGATCTTTCATCTGTAAGATACGAATAAGTATATGATTTATCAGTCTTTGACCATATCATCATGGCTTTATTAGTTTGAGGAAATTGGCAGCAGTTTGAATTTCACAGCATGAAATTTGAAATTCAAACTATCATGTTACGTTGAGAAAAGTTGTTCTTCAGTTTTTCATGATTGAGTTTTTTGTGATATTCAAATTAGTTATCAAATCAATGAAGTTTTTACCTTTTGACTAATAAAGTATGATATATTAAGTTTTCAGTTCTTGTAGACTGAGGTTGTTCTTTTAGTGGACAAAAGAGCTTATTTGTTGATTACTGTATGTAGTTACTTTCACCTCAGCTAACAGCGTGGGAATTTATAATAGACATGGGATGCTAATATGTGTGCTTCTCTCTCTCTCTTTATTTCTTTCCTTCTTTCTTCTAGTTTTGTGGTCTGTAGTATGCCTGTAGCACAAATGATTTGTTTTATATGCATCTTGCAGTGAGGAGCTGAACCTTGATCTAACAGAAGCTGCATGGGTAGGAAACACATTTTATTAGTATGTGATAATTTCCCCAATTGTTAATGTGCCAATACCACCCAAATGGCATCTCTTTTCATCAACCTTGCAATAATTTGGCTTACCTAAGTAAAAATATGAGATTTAATGTACATCACTTTAAAAGCAATTGCATGACTCATTTCTTGGGTTAATGGCGTAGTGTTAAAAGATATTCGATAGTGGATTAGAGTGTCTTGATATCTAAATGTTGTTCAAATTCAGGTTTCTGTGCTTCCTCCACTAGCTTCAATCTTCGTCACAAGCATTGCATCACAATTGGCTGACAGCTTAATTTCGAAAGGGGTTGAAACCACGGTGGTAAGTTTATAAACAAAAGTTGTTTCTGCACCTTTTTTGTTCAAGTTGAGATACACATATGTTGGACCTCAATATCATCTAAACTTCTGATGCTCTGGATTTCTTACTCCTATTGCATACAGTACCTGTTTCCGTGCTGTTGTCCTCTTTGTTTGATTTTCCTCAAAAGAATAGGAGCCTATTGTATACTTTGATTTTTCTTTATGGAACTTCTCTTAAATGGAAGATAGGAATTCATCACAAAAACAATAAGTTTGATCATACCGCATTTAATTCCCGATATTCATCCCTTCTTTGCTGATGAGATTTGAGTCTGTTTCCACTCAAACTACTTTTATGATTTTGCTTAGGTGTCGGTGACTGAATAAATGTGATTCAGTAAAAAATCTGGAGTTTTTCTGTATAGTCCTGATAAATCAATTTCTTAAGTGCCAGATTGATTTCTCTCCTCATTTCTGGCTGGGCTTACTTTCTATCAGTTTTATGCAATTAATAGATGTCTCACTACATCAGATGGCATATGCATGTTTTAGTCGTGTACTGCCTCTTTCTTTTCTTTTCTGAAGCTCGCTGGTTCCATACTTCCATTAGATTTTTGCTTTAAAGATTGTGCAAACTTATTGTGTTAATGGTTTAACTAATTGATTTCGTGTTCATTTTTAGGGGGTGAATTTTTCTTGTTTAAATTTATAATAGGAGAAGTATAATGATTCATCAGTTGCAGTTAATTTTTTTTTCCAAGTGTTCCTAATGATGTGATGCACCAGAAACATTTATTTTTGTCTGTTCTTTTGCTTCTCTACCTGTTTTTTGTATACTTGAAGTTCATAAAATATCAAATCTCTTGCCTTTAGGAAGAGGCCTTTGTGAAATTAAGTTGGAAAATTTGGCGTGTTATGTGGTAACAGGTTAGGAAACTTTGTCAAACAATTTCTTTCCTGTCGCCTGCAACGTGTATGATTCTTTCCTCGGTTGACTTGGGACTGAGTCCCTGGGAAGTTGTAGCAATCCTCACAGGTGGCTTGGCACTATCAAGTTTTGCCTTATCGGGTACTGAATCGATATTTTTTCTATAAATGGAATACTTTGGGTTGCAGTAATCATTCTGTAAAAATGTTAAATCTATCATTTGTTGTCTGCAGGATTGTACTGTACACACCAAGACATATCACCTGAATATGCCAGCATCCTTTTGGTATGCACTTCTTTTGTGTGCCTTTTGAAAAGTATCCTAAATCAGCAATTGTACTCATGTAAAATGCAAGAATATAATTTCTTCCTATACCCTTTTCAATTGTTGGTCTGATGGTCCATGTAATTTTTCTTCCAGGGCATTACCAACACAGTTGGAGCAGTACCGGGTATTGTTGGCGTTGCTCTAACGGGTTACCTTCTTGATTCAACACATTCATGGGGTGTAAGTTCCTTTGTTTTGCCTCATTCAATCCTGATTCAGTTAACCATAATTTTTACTCGACTCTTCTTAATCTTTTATATTTTTTCTCTATCACAGATTTCCTTGTTTGCTCCTTCCATCTTCTTCTACCTTACCGGTACAATTGTATGGTTGGCACTTGCAAGCAGTAAGCCACAAACTTTCTCAAAGACCGACTGATGTTAATAATGAGATTCTCATCAACCATGTACGTACTAAGAAATGCTTCTACCCTGGCAACAATTTTGTGTCCTAGGCTGCCCGGGTTATTTTTTTGTTATACCCTTTAGGCAGAATTATAGGCCAACTTCTTTGTTACACCAATGTTACATAAGAATGTCATTGTATATATATTAAGTAGCTTCTGCACCACAGGTTATATGTAAAACTTTATTGCTTAATATATTTGTTTCTGTATATTAGTAAATTTTGTTACCGTGGATCTCAATGGTAATTCATCTGTGTAATGTATCTAATTTATGACAGGTTTTATGTAAAACTTTATTGCAGTAACACATTTGTTTCTGTGTATTAGTAAAATGTTTGTTACTGTGAATCTCAATGGTAGTTCATTGTGTAATGTGTCTAATTTATGACAGATGAACTGTTTATTCTGTTGCCATATAGATTAACAACTCACACGAAAATCAGAAATCTACTGCCTGCCCTTTTCTGAGCTGGATATAATGATGAAAGATGAGGACTTTATGCTTTCCTTCTTACTTAAATCAACCCCAAAATGCGGGAAAGAGCAGAAGATGAGTTTAATTTAGTTCTATGTAGTAATATTTGTGAACAAATACATTTGAGTTATAGAGTTTTGAGCAATTGTTGTACTCGGGTCATTTACATAACCAAAGAGGTAAAGCCACATGTATTATTCTAGTTTCTGTATTGTAAAGATGTTTATTTCCCCTTAAGATGTCTAGAAATGATACCAAAAGCAAATTACTAGTGACAAGTCTCAATGATCTGAAAATATCTAATCCTACAATTCTCAAGAGCCATATCAAGACTCTGCTGCTACTTTTAGACGTCATATACTTAATCCTCAGTAATAATCATAGTCATCGGGGTTTGACATTGGCGATGGGACTGCCGTTGTCGGGCACCCTGGCAACGGAGGCAGAGAGGATGGTGGTGGCAGTACTTGCAACAGAGGTGATGGTGGTGGTGGTGGTGGTAGAGGAGCTTGTGCCCGTCTTAGAAGTCGTGATAGTGGTGGAGGAGCTTGTGCCTTTATTGGAGGTAGTGATAGTGGTGGAGGAGCTTCTTCCCTTATGGGAAGTAGTGATAGTGGTGGAAGAGCTTGTGCCCGTATCGGAAGTGGTGGTGGTGGTGGAGTATGTGCCAGTGGTGGTGGTGGAGGAGGACTTCGTGCCAATGGCGGTAGTGGAGGAGGATGTGGCATTGGAGGAGCTCGTTCTTGTGACAGACTTTGTAATTCTACACAATACTCCTGTAAATGCGATGGAGAGGCTGGATCTCTAGGTAACAACCTAGGCCAACAATTTTGATCCACTTGCAACAACGCGTTGCAGCAGGTTGGGCCAAGCAACCGAGGTTGAATGCTCAAGACCGATGAAATGAGTTCTTCAAGGCAACCGGGTACCTCAGATATCACAGCAAGGCATTTGCTGAGGTTTGGCACGCCTATGCCTGAAAAGGGCAGTCCTAATATGTCTCCAACTGTTAGATGTGCGACAGCATGTGGCGCGAGGATTGCAGTGCATGCAACTATAAGGGTGATGGCGTATGTGAGGTTATGTTTAGTCATCTTTTCTTGTTGACTGGGAGGTACATTTGGTGATCTTATGGAGTGATGTTACTGTTATGGCTTATTTATTGAGAAGAAACGGAACAAGTGAATGTGAGGATTTTGGTGAGTGCGAGTGGAGTATTTATGAGGGGATTTATGGTTCTGAAACTGTATTCCTTATTGTCTTCGCTTCTTTCAAGTTTTTGTGCATCTGTTACAAGATATAATTATCTATTTTTCGATTCTTAAGATACTACATCGTGGTTTTGTATTACATTTTTGAGTTATGACTGCTTAACAGTCTTGCTTCCTGAGTTGCTCACCTGATAAAGGCTATCAGCAGTATGCAGAAGGCCTTTGTTCAATATATTTCACATTACAAGAGATACCACTTATTTTACAAAGAAAGCAGATGATTGTTTTGTTACTACGTAGAAGCCATTTTGAGCTGAATTTTCATTTGTTAACTTGTAGAGTTGAAAAGCACCATTAAGCAACGTAAACATAGTGTTTGTTCATGTAGAAAAAGAGTCCAAAATGCAAAGTAATGGGAGCACAGGGCCTAGTTCTCCTTCATACGGCAACTCATGGGCATAAATGCATGATTTTACTCATAAACAGAGAGTGTTGAAAATCTGCTCCCCAGAAAGTGCAGTAGATATAATTACATATTTGGCCTTCTTAGTGACTAATTGCAGTCTTGCTCCTTCATTTCAAAAGATTTCTAATTAACCCTCAAATGTCCCATGCTACCAAATGTTTCCTAGTTCACAACAAATTAACAATGAGAAGACCCTTCCCACATTAAACACAGATAACAATGAAAAACATACAACTAACATTAAATCCAGAATTCCCATCTCCCCACATGAAGGGGAAAGACAATATTCTGCCCAATGACAAAAACCAGTTTCATTCCGAACAAGACAGCCAATTCCTACTCTACAGAGACAGATAAATCTATCTTCATCATTCTATTACACACCCCCAATCAAGAGAAACATGCTAACATAAAAATACATCGGCAACTACTTCACTTCCTCTTCTTAGCTGGTGGTTGATCCTCCTCATCCTCGTCTTCCTCCTCTTCCTCCTCATCGTCCTCGCCATCCTCATCATCGTCACCATCATCATCCTCTTCGTCATCATCGTCGCTACCTTCATTTCCATTAGCCGGAGCATCCTCCTCGGGATCCGCTTCATCATCATCGTCTCCCGCTTCTTCACCACCGGAGAAATCTTCGTCACCAGCATCATCGTCGTCGTCCTGATCACCGGCTTCATCATCTTCATCTTCATCGTCGTCCTCTGTATCACTTCCATCTTTGTTTTCAGGTCCCGGTTTTTCCTGCTGGTGAAGCTTGTTCATGGGAAACCTGTAAAGAATCAGTGTTACCTCATTTCATGATTTGGTCATGCAGATTCATTGGTTAAGAAAATGAAATATTACCTTTTGTTGGTCACGTCCAGTAGCCCATTGGATTCATTCAGCAGCGCTCCAGTCTGCCAATATCATTAACATTACTGAGACTCAATCAAATGCAAAATTGTGTACAACTAGTATAAATTAAACTCCAGTCACAGTAAGTGTGTTAGCTCGGGGTAAATCACATGTTGCAACACTGAACATGGCAAGTGGAACCATGCAGACTCAAAGCAATTATTGTTCAAGCAGGAAACATGCTGTGGTCAACAAAATTATAGATTGTCGTGGAACATCAAAGATACAAGAAAGAAAGGGACCACAAGATTCAATATATCATCAACAAACACAAGTATTTAATCTTTAACGTAAACTTTGATTTCAAACGCGCGTCACTTCTTGTGGGGGGGGGGGGGGGGGCAGAATAAACATGACAAAAAGTGCAGCTGGAGGAGAGAACATACACGCACACAAACACACAAGTGCAGCCATCACTTCACCGGAATAAAGATTCCCTACCTTGGCATCAACAACTACGCACAAGCAGGGACTACTCTCTACATAACCAAAACCAATATGAAAGTGTTTCACCATCCTATTTACAATCTCTACCATTTACTCCAAAATATCCATTTTCCTACAGCTATAACAGGTTGGTTAAGATTTTACTTGAATTTAATCATAGAGTTTCTTCTTTAAAAATTGTCTTTATTATCCCTTTTACTTTGCAAATAATTTGTCATAATCCCTTTTTAACTTTTCAAGTCTTCAGCCCCATCTCTATAGCAGCCACAAGCAAGAGGGTGGCCACATAGTATAAAGTTTGTGCTTAAGCACTCGCTAAACTGAAGTACCAAATAAGTAGTTGAGAGAGCATGGTGCACACGAGCACTTACCTACTTCAATCACTACAGAAAATTTAAGACTACCAAACTATATTCTTAAGAGATCATATTCTCCTCAAGTACAAGAAAAATGCTATTTTTAGTGCTACTATTCTTCTAACTAAGCAGTCCAATGAAACCAACCTACATTGAGAACACAACTGCAAGAAGTGAGAGCTTCAACCAGTACTCATCAGAAACTTACCATTTCTCGGCTCCAATATTCAGAAGTTCAATGTTTAAATTCAATAACATCACAAAAAAAGGTTTTCAACCTCGAGGCAGGTTCATAAAAAGTAACTTCAAACCAAACCATCACCAGTACAAAAGACTCATTATCACCTCAAACAAACAAAAAATAGACAACAAAACTAACAAAAATACAACCCAATAGTTGAAAAAGAACACTATTAGCTACTAATAGGCTCAATCACTCGAACCAATTCAGAGATAAAGGGCAGGAGAAACCCTAGAAGCCGAACCATTTTATGCACAACAGAACACAGATAGCTCAAAAAAAGTCAAGACTAGATAAATTATCAAAACCCCACATCACAAAATTCAGAATTATGTACAAAACAAGTGAAAAGGTGAAAACTTTAACTTGTAATAAAAATTATTTACCAGCATAAGAAGGCCAGCCAAGTATTTTTGAGCAGCAAAAAGAGTATTAACCACAGCAACCTCCACAAAAGAGCACACAACGAGCTGCTGCTGCTGCTTCTCAAAAGCACTCACCAAATCACAGCTCAATTTGCTAATCTCCATTTAACAACAAGAAACAAAATTGCTGCTCACTAAAGATACAGTCTTTTTGAAGAAAATGTGAAAAAAGAAAGTAAAAAAATTAAAATAGAAACATAAAACTCGCTAAGAAGACAGGGAGACTGTTGGGGTGAAGTTGAATTTGGGCGTTGTGTGTGTCGATAAGTTGACTAGGGTTTTTGATTGAGTGAATCTAGGGTTTTAAGGGGTGAACTGATATTTGGTTATATTATAGGGGGGTGGTTGCAATTTGTTCTTTTTAAGAATTTAAGGATCCTGTGTCGGATTAGGTGGGGGGATTCATTGGACCACAACACTTAGATTCACCGTGGAATCAAATCAAAACGCGTGAAATAAATTTCAGACTAAAAAAATACAATAGTAACTATATATGAACGTTTAATAGGACGAAATTCATAGTAATTGCATTTATTTCGACATGTATTTAGTATTATAATTGAAAAAAAACGCTCTATATCATTTCAAAAAGAATACAAACTATCCGATTTGCGACGACAATTCCATAACGTGTTACACTTTTTTTTTTCTTTTCTTAATAGTTGAAATATTTTGACATGCATCTATAATATATTGTTTAAAATGAACCGGCTGTTATAATATTTTTCATTATTAGAAAACAATACATATAAGAAATAAAAGTTAGTATAGAAATGAATATCCCCCACCATAAAAACACGAGGACCAGATGTCCTATCAGATAAGTGTTTCGACTAATTAGATGGAAAATAAATCATTGAGCTAGATTAGGAGCCGCTCCGTTAGTATTTTTATGAGTACATTTAAACCTTTATTTAAACTAAAGATTCCAAAACTTCTTAATACGGATGACAATCGGGTTAATAACCTAAGGAATATCAACATCGTTTTCAAAAATAGAGTTGACCAATAGGAGGCAATCTAATTCAACAATTGCATTTCCAATATGTGCATGATTAAGGCAATGGCATGTTTCTAGTAGCGCGAGGGCGTTGGGAACAATTGGTTCCATACAAAAGTGGGAATGAGCTGATGCAAAAATGATAGAACCGAGTCGATTGCGCTCAAAAAGAGAGGAGAAGGCTTTTCCGTTGTTGTATGATGCATCAACATTAACCTTAATCCGTCCAAGTGATGGTTTTATATTGACTTTAAGATCCAAAATATTGATCTTTTGAGCTTCCCGATGTTCGTCGTTGCACGTTCAGCTTTAGGAATGAATTCCTGCACCAAAATAGGGGTGAGAAAATGGATAGCATTATTCCTGTTTTTCCAAATCAACTCACAAAAGGTTGCACCAGATATAAGACATTTTTCACGGATAATATTAGAAGAGAAGAAACTTCCTGTATTATATTCCAAGCTCGAGTAGTTAAAGGAAATGTAAAGTTT
This sequence comes from Misopates orontium, assembly GCA_946800315.1. NCBI lineage: Eukaryota > Viridiplantae > Streptophyta > Magnoliopsida > Lamiales > Plantaginaceae > Misopates > Misopates orontium. The sequence goes on from OX326949.1 coordinate 45,091,093, forward strand.
GAAGATCTCTTCTATAGTGAGCTAATCAAAGATCAATATGTCATGGAGTGTGGAAGTTTGTATTTGGAGAGTATTGCATTTGTGAGGCAAGCAACACTATAGAAAATGTTATTTGTTGCATTTGTACCTCTTTACGAAAGAGAATTATACTCATCTCTTAATTTACAAAGACCTTGCTAGCTCCTCGTGCACATTGGTCAAACAACTACCAATAATTAATTAAAAGTGTATCGATACGTGAAATGGCCATTATTTGGCCCATATAGAGGTTACATGTTGACCTTTTACAGTCTTATTATCCATATTCCATACACAAGGCAAAAGTTCCTTATTATAAATTAACCTGAATGAATTTATAGATCAAATTGGGTATTTTAAAATGTATGAGTTTAGTTTATTGAAAGTCGTTGTTTTTGACTTTTTCAATAATTTTCTGACTATAAATTGCAAAGTCTTGCTGTTGGAATATTTATCTAAAAATAATTGAGGTCCTATGTTTCTTGAGAAGATAAATTTGTGTAGCTTAAAGAAAAACGAGATTCTAATGCTTCAACGGCTAAAAATTCCTCCTTATAGTTTTTTTTTTTTTGCAATACAATTTTATACTATAAAGAACGTTCGTTTTAGGTTGGTCAAACATGTAAAATAATGTCAGATCAAGAATGATTCACATGACGCGTAGACAAAAGATTCTTGACATGGTTCGAAAATATCTACACTTAAACATGATATTGAAGCCAAACCGGTTGATCTCCATCTAAGCACATTCGATGTGTATGTAATAATGTTAGTAACAAACAAATAGATAGACAACGATGTTACAGAGAAGCTCTGGCTCTGTGAGAGAAAGTTTAAAGTGAATATAGTGTATTTAAAGCATTCCAAAAATGTATTTACACGACTGGCCCATGATGAAATCAAACAACCTCAGGGCCTGCGTCTATGGCTTGCATGGTAGTACCAACTAGCAATCAAGCCTCATGGTTTGCAACTCGTCGTCATTCCTTTAGTTAAACTAAAGAGTTAACCTACTTTTGAGGTTCATTCGTAATAAATTTCTTAAGGTGATACATGACAATTTGAGAAATCACCCCATGTTGGTGTCCCGTTAATACACCATTGTTCTCCATAGTTTTCAAATTTTGGGGTTGGGTTGAGGAAGAAGGTACGTACGTGGGGTGGGAGGATTGGCTTGTATGGACATTAGGTAGGAGGACTACTTTTTAAATTTTAATTGAGTATTTTATAACTAGAAAATCAGAGACGACTATTTTAATTTTTATTAAAAACCATATTTTTATGAATTCAAATTAAGATTTTCTATGTTTTTTTTTTTTTTTTTTTTTTTGTTACAGTTAGTTACTAAAAAAAAGTAACAATGTGAATATTATATATTAAGTTTGAAAAAAAAAATACAACGTAAGAATTTTACAAAAAGAACTTCAGTTTTAAAAATTCAATTAACAATTTCAAAACACATAGTGCATTATTTAAAGTGCGATGTGTCAAAAGACAATACTTTTAGGTGCAAAATGCCAATCATCTTTAACAAAATATAAAGCTTAGACCAAATATGATCAAGTTTTCAAAATTAAATTGAGACTACTTTTGATTTTAGTATTCAGGTAGGATCAAAGATGACAAGTTTTAAGAATCAAGACTATTTTTGATTTTAGTAGCCCCTTAGACTAATGTCATGAGATCAATAGTGAATTTTGCCATCAAGTTTGCAGATCAACTTGGATATTCTAAAATGAATAAAATTAATGCAAGTGGTAGTGTTTGACTTTTTCCAATAATTCTCCAAATATAAATAGCTGTTCCCTCACTACTAAAATTGATTGATATTTATAAAAAAGGAAGAAGAAAGGGGTTGATTTCCTAATTGTACAACAAGTCAAACTTATATTAACTGCAATATTATGTAACTTGCCTTTTATCTATTGATAGTTAAATTGGATTTCATTATATATATGCAGTAAACATCACTACTTCAAAGTAAGAACTATTCAGTGTTCTAAAAAATTCGTCCTAGGGCTCGTCCGGGGCTCGCCTCAGGGCATTTTGACCCTATAACGCCCCGAGTTAGTTCTTTGGGGCTTAACTTTAATAGGGCTTATGTCTCGTAATCCAGGTCATACGCCCAGAGGCAAAATGCTTGCCTTGTGCGCCTCAAGAAGCCAGACTTACTGTTACGCGCTAAGATTTTCCCCACAAAAGTTATAAGGTGTGGTCTTACTAGCACATCGTGTCCCTAACAAGTTAGGTTATCACAAACTCAAAGGTTGCTAAAAGCGAAAGAAGACAAGGAAGTATGTGCAAAAGCTTGTATGTAGTGCTTAAAAGTGAATTTTGTTGTTTACAATGACTCCAAACACCCTATATTCAAGCCACCTTCTCAATGGATGGTAGAGATCAACTCAATCTAATGACTACTATTTCGCATCTACAATGTTCTAAACTCTTCTAATCGACAAATATCAGGTCCTTCTAGAGTCCTCTAAATCGCCTTGCGGGCTTCTAAAAATGCGTAGTTACAAGAAAGCCCCTGAAAAAATAAAAAGCTACAAACTTTGCCCATGTAGCCTGCATGACAGGCTATGCACTCAGCGTGCCACGGGTCGTGCGTGCCGCGCCCATCGGGTCGCCTGGCCAGGTTTGTTCTGTTGTGCGTTGCATGCACTCGATCTCCTAGCCTAGCCTTTCTTCTGTGCGAGAGACCACGCGGGTTGTGTGCCTTGTTGTATGTCACTTTTGTTGTCCGGTGCACCAACTTGTGTAATATTTTGTGCAAGAGACACGAGACGACTTATTACACCCTTAAAAGAGTAAAAATTACTTTGTCTATTTTATTCTAAACTATATTTGTAATTTTGCATGAAAAATAATATTTCACATTAATTACAAGTATATTGAGAGCTATTTGATATTCCTATTTGATATATAATAAGTTTCAAATTCATCTTCTTCTTATTATATATGTTTTAATCATAATAACTAAGTTGATGATTTATGTTTTTTTTAATTATTTATTTCGTATTTTATATTCACCTCTATATATAGTTATCAATTAATTTTATCATATGTTGAATATATTAAGGGTCTATGATAATATCTTTATGCATGCTATATAACATGTAAAGTAAAATATATCCATAATCTTTATGTGTTTCTATAAGTTATAACCTAATATAAACACAAATAGTTGTTTATAATTTTTTAATTTTTTTTTATCTTAGCCTTTTATTATAAATATATATTAAAAACATTAAATATTCAAATATTATGGGGCTTACGCCCTACGCCTTAGGACTTACGCCTCGCCTATAGTCCAGGAAACGCCTAACACCTTACGCCCAACGCCTTTTAAAACACTAGAACTACTATTATTCACCAAAAAGATAAAAAAAGTTAAGAACTATTATTTGTCATCAAAAGAAATAAAAAGAACAACTTTTATTTATATTATACATATATTTATAAATTCAACCAGTAACCATAGAAATATATTGGTAAAACAGTTATGATCCCTCTAGAAGCCAGTAAAAATTTTCACCCACAACTAACACACACACACCATTTTATCTTAAAAAATATCGACAAAACATTTGTTCTTCAAAGTGTTCCAATTACCCCCAAATTCCACCCAGTCAACTTCGCTCTCTCCTTCGAAGCAAAACCCCCAAATACTCCCTCAATTTCACCCTAATTTCAATCACAAATCGTTGATCTTGTCCCCTCGATTTCCGATTTGAATCAATCATTTTCATCAATGGCGTCGGAGATCGAAGTGGTGGAGGAGGATGAATCTGTTAGGGATCTTCAACATTCCGATGAGGGAGCGCCTGATGCGGCGGCGGTAGTGGCGGAGGACGAGAGCTTGAGGAACGACGTTTACACCGCCGCGGCCTACGGCGACATGGAGAAGCTGCAGCGTTTGGTGGAGAGCGAGGGTTGCTCTGTGTCGGAACCCGATGCACTCGGATACTATGCGCTTCAGTGGGCGGCGCTCAACAATCGAACCGCGGCTGCGCAGTACATCGTCGAGGTATTCGTGGTTTTTTTAATGCTTTTTTCGTTTGTTTCGATGTGTTATGAAACTATGGACGATGTTTGATTGGATAATGAGCTCTGAGATGTGTGGATGATTGAATTTAGGTTGTTTTAATTGAGTAATGAGGTTGTTTTTTTCGGGCGTTATGAGTGTATGAGAAGGATATAATGAAATGTAAACTGGTAAATAGATTGGTGGAGAAAATGGATTATTGCTTTGAAAAGCCAGGTCGTTTGAAGTTTTAGTTTTTAAGAAGACAGTTATTTGTGAGTGAATGGGGACCAATGCATGATGCTAATGATTTTCATTACATGTTGGAGTAGTGGAGTTAATGTTTAATTTGAGTATAGAGACATATGGGAGTGATGAGGTAATGACGAATTAATTTTTGGAAACAGAACATGGGAGACAAAGTAAATTGAGGGAGGTGTGAGTTTTACGCATTTTACAGTTTATATTTTATTGTTTTGTCGTTCATCTTGTCTGTTGGCCATTCTAATTGTTGATGTGATGTCGCCAGCACGGAGGTGATATTACTGCGCGAGATCACACAGGCCAAACGGCTCTGCATTGGAGTGCAGTAAGGGGTGCGATCCAGGTTGCTGAACTTCTGTTACAAGAGGGTGCTCGGGTCAATGTTGCTGATTTCAATGGCTATCAGGTCTGGTTCATCTTCTTTTCGCCTTCAATGCAAATCTGTTTACAGATATATTGTGATCATAATACAGATTTATTGTGATGGTAGAATGCCTTAACAATCTAAAATCTTTTAAATTGGCAACTTTGCTTTGACCCTCCCGGTGTTTATTCGAAGGCATGTAATATCAGTTGAGGAAGTCTGACCATGTGATGTTTTGAAGCTCTTCTCATCATTGTCCCCCTTCTTTTTTGTTACTTAATATGGGTTAAATTTCTGCATCAGTTCGATCGAATTTTGTTATCTTCAGTGAGATACCACTGAAGAAAATCAGATCATTCTGGAAGCAGAAATTATTCAAATTTGATGCTGATGTAGTTGCAAATTTGCAGATTGAAGAACTAATTATTGAGTTGAATAGTGCAATATATTGAAAAAATAGTAATTGTCCAGCGCTACAGTGGAGATGAACATTGACACTTAAAACACATTTCTTGGGATTATTGATGTTTGTCTTGAGGTGATTTAGAAGTCGATTGGATGCGGTAGAACTAATGGAATTACCATAACAGATTTCAAGCTATGACTCTTTGGCCACAATAAATGATAATGCTAGAATAGACCCAGCTCTTGCTTTTTTGGTTTGATTTTTTAGTGGCTTTCTGGTTCTATATGTCTTTTAATTATGCTTTTTTCCCTTAAATAGTTTTCTGCTATTGTTGCCACAAATGTGGTTTTCCATAATTTATGAATTTCCATATGCATTTTACACGGCCTTTATCCTGATTGCAGACGACGCATGTTGCTGCACAATATGGTCAGACGGCTTTTCTTTATCACATTGTCACAAAGTGGAATGCTGATCCTGATCTCCCTGATAATGATGGAAGAAGCCCTTTACACTGGTACTTAATAAATGTAATTGTTATTCTCTGTTGCTATACGTATCTAGGACAACTTGTTTCTCTGAAATAATTATGTTGATGCTATATCTGATATATAATATCTAATAAACTTTCTTAATTGAAAATAAAGGGAGAGAGTCTAATATTATTGGTTAAAAGTTTGTCCTTCACAATTTCTTAACCCCTGTATGCAATTTCTTAATAGTTTTTGTTTACTGCCCGCGTTATGGATTTGACATTAACAACATTACTGAGAGCTACTCACTGGCTAAATCTTTCGGACATAACTTTGACATGTTTGGTTTCCCTTGCCAAGTTTATTCGTCTGGCTATTTTTTAACACCATTTATTTCTTAAAAAGGGTGACTCCTGCTCTACATGAAAACTTTTGTCGATTTTCTTGAATCTTGAGTAATTTTGTAAGACATAACTAGTAAGTGGTATTTCTAAACAGTTCCTTTTATGATCTGTTAACTTGTGGGTTAACTAACACCCTTGCTGGTGGTTTGAAGCGCTGCCCCTTTTTCTTCTTCTTCTTCTTGTTATCTCTTCTAATATCTAGGTAAGTAACTTTGCAAGCAATTGATGGTTCAGTTGATGTAGCATCTTGTATCATGGTCGCAAGAGCTCATTCATAGTCTCACTTTTCTTTTTCCTTTTTCTTGCTCAAAATGCAATCAAGTTCATTAATTTGCTTACTAACAATCTAAAAGTAGATGTACTACAGTTTTTACCAGTTCTATTCTGTTTCTGCCTTTTATTCATGTGGAAGCTATATTTGGATCTTCTTCATTTGATTGGTCTAAACTTGAATTAACTTATAGTGATTTGTTTTTTAATTTCTTTCGGTCTTCAGGGCTGCTTACAAGGGATTTGCAGATTGCATACGCCTGCTGCTATACCTAAATGCACATAGGGGACGGCAGGACAAAGAAGGTTTGCCATAACACTCTTTCTCTCTGGATATATACATGTGTGTGTGGGTGCGTGTATATTTTGTGATGTCTATTTACAGATCTTCATCCTTCTGTTGTATAACTGCAATTTGGTTTGCATTATCCTCTGCCAAAAGTGGCTCATACTTATGTTGCAACATTTAGGTTGCACTCCTCTTCATTGGGCTGCCATCAGGGGTAATTTGGAAGCCTGCACTGTTTTGGTTCAGGCCGGGAAGAAGGAAGATTTGATGATAACAGATAATACCGGCCTTACACCTGCACAGCTTGCTTCTGATAAAAGTCACAGACAAGTTGCATTTTTCCTTGTAGGTATCCCGTAGACTATAAAATACTGTTTTTTAAGGAAGATGTTGTTATAGCTGTAATATTGTCAAGGCAATTCTGGTATTATCTATTGGATAGAAGTTATTATTAACTGTTCTTAAGCTAGCTCAAAACTTATTCCTGTTTTACCTTTCCATAATTCTAAATATTGTTGTCTTGATTGGTTAATTATTCTCTAGTGATCGTCCCGTTCCAATAAATTGTGGTGATAAGAATATATTCTATTTTCGGAAGTTCTTCTTCCCGCATTATTTATACGTAACTTGATATGAACAAAAGTTTGCAAGTTAAGAGGGGTTATGGTCCTAGACTCCTAGTTGCTTTCTCCATTATCTAATAATCTTTCGATGGTTTTGTTGTTCATGCTCTTTTGGATGAAGGATCCACTTATACAAGGAAAAAGACTTGCGTCTTATGAATATTTGAGATGGACTCTTTAGATTGGCTAGAGTATTAGATATTGCTATCAAAGTTCTGGGTGTAATTGATAAATGATCATAGTATATATCTGAAGTACATATAGCTAGGTGCTATAACCATTACAACAATTGACCTCTTGCTCTCTTTCTTTCTGCCAAATTAGTTTTTTGTTTTTTTATTTTTTTTTTTTTTTATTTTTTATGTTAAGCTACGAAGATTCTTCTTTTGTAGTTTTTTTGCATATCTTCTCAATCTTGTATTTTTTGTTTATGTTTGAACCAGTTGTTTATTTATTAATTATTAGATATTATTTATTTATTATCTATATGTAACTTTATTCGAACAAAAATTTGCAAGTTAAGAGGGGGTTATGGTCCTAGTTGCTTTGTAGCCATTATCTAATAATCTTTCGAGTGATTTGTTTTTCATGCTCTTTTGGATGAAGGATTCACTTATACAAGGAATAAGACTTGCGTCTTATGAATATTTGAGATGGATTCTTTAGATTGGCTAGAGTATTAGATATTGCTATCAAAGTTCTGGCTGTAATTGATAAATGATCATAGTATATATCTGAAGTACATATAGCTAGGTGCTATAACCATTACAACGATTGACCTCTTCCTCTCTTTCTTTCGGCCAAATTAGTTTTTTTGTTTTTATGTTAAGCTATGAAGATTCTTCTTCTCTAGGTTTTTTGCATATCTTCTCAATCTTGTATTAGTAGTTTATGTTTGAACTAGTTGTTTATTTATTTATGATAATTTTCGATAACTGGGCTAAACCAAAGTGTAAGGTGTTTGGACTTTTTTGGCAGGGAAATGCTAGAAAGCTGTTCGATAAGCAGTGGGATGGAAACAGCTTTCTTGGAAAACTTTCAAAATTAGGACTTGCTCCATTACTTTGGTTTGTAATTTTTTTGCTACTTGGGACATATATACATTCAGTGTTGATGGGTATTTCTCCTTTCCTTGTCATCTGAGTTATTTTGATTTCAACATGTCTAGTTATCAGGCAAAGAACTCATGTTACTTGCCCATTCATGCAGCTCCTAATTTACCAAGATTAACGGCTGGCTTTGGTCTTTTTGCTTGGATGGGTGTATTTTCAGCTACTGTTGGACTATTTCTGTTTTATAGATGTAGCAGGTAAATCTAGTTTTTTTACGATGTTTGGACCTTTCAATGGATATTCAATGTTGTTTTTCTGTGGACCTGATTTTCTAATTGGCATGGGGTTGTAAAGTTGTTTAAGCATGGAAGTGGGTATAATATGAAGATGCTATGACCTGATTTATCATTTTGATAGGTTGTTTTGCTTGATTGAGATACTTGTAAGTGCTTCTACTCTAGCAAGCAGTTTGAAGTGAGGCAACCAACATTTCTATTGCTAAAAAAATGTTCAGATCCTCTGGAAGTTAAAATTTTACATACATCCGTGTGTTGTTTTCTCCACTTAAACGTCTATGGTGTGAATCTCTTTGGAAATCAAGATTTACATTCTTTTTGAAGTTTCAGTTTCATAATGAATGGCTATTATGATGTTGTGTCATTATTTTATCATTATGCCACCATAACTACGATGCCTGATTTGTTTCTTTTCCCTTTTTGAGTAAGTTTTCAAATGCTTAGTGACGTGGCTTGTTTGTCTACCTCTTAATATCTGGCATATAGATTTATTATATGCTTAGATGTATTATGGATTAACTTGTCTAACTTTTATTTCCAATGACATTCTATATGTAGCAAGGATCCTGGGTATATCAGTATGAATAGGCACGATTCAGAAAACATGAAAGATGATGTAAGTTGACGCCAATGTGGTATTTGTTCCTTCTCTAAAGTCTAAACTAATACGTAGTGCCGTTATGTTCCAGATTAAAACTGTTTCTGTAGTTTAGACTTCTACGTCTTTTATCAGCATCTACCTTTACGAGTTCCAGTCTTTTAGTTGAAGAGTAACAGCTTACTGTTTCATTTTAAAGATGTTGAAGTGTGAAATTTGTTGTTGCTTAAACATCATTGGTTGGTCCAGGAACCTTTGTTGAAGATTGAGATGAGTCACCCGGCTTTGCTTGCTGGGAATTGGTCCCAACTTTGCTCAACTTGCAAGGTATTACTCTGTCCTGTGCAAGCGCCGTACTGTATACAGGCAGTTTTTTTTTTTTTTTTTTCAAATAATAAGGGGGACTGATTCATTAGCCTTTGGATTTTGCTTTGACAGATTGTTCGGCCACTACGTGCAAAGCATTGTTCTACATGTGACCGCTGTGTTGAGCAATTTGATCATCATTGTCCCTGGGTCTCCAATTGCATTGGCAAGGTACCCTTAAACTCTTGTGCGTTGTGTTGTGTATAACCGATTTTTGATGGGAAACATTACTTTTGTAAGTCATTTTGATGTCTGTTGATTTTATAATTTGTATTTTGTGACGGCAGCGGAGATTTCTTCTCTTTTTTCTTCTAAAGTTGTTCTTGATTTTTATGTTTGGGAGTTGAATTATCATTAATATGTCGCTCATTATAATTTATAAGTGCTCTGCTGCTGTACTTGTATGTAGATAGAGTAGCGATAAGATATATATATGGGGTATAGTCTAACTGCTTTCGATCATCTGGAACAGAAAAACAAATGGGATTTCTTCTTGTTCCTTGGTCTGGAAGTTTTGGCTATGCTGATTACAGGGACAGTTGCTCTTATAAGTAAGATTCACCTGAACTCTTTTCCCCTTTGGCCTTTAGTAAGACATGTTTAGACATAGCTGTTAACCTCCAAATCTTACATTTGAGTCTTTATTTGCTTAAAAGATTTTTTTCATCATTTCAGGGGTATTGACGGACCCAATGGCCCCGTCTACCTTTGGTGGATGGTGGAGCCATGTTGGTAACCAGCATGTTGGTGCTTTATCATTTGTGATAGCAGACTTTTTTATCCTCTCTGGTGTTGCAGTCTTGACTTGCGTACAGGCTTCTCAGGTATACTTCCAGACTTCTCATCTTCTTATAGTGTTTATTGTCAACTGAATTGATTGCATCATACAGTAAGGTGCGTGTGGTTAGAACCTTTATCACAGAATTTAGGGGTTTAGGGTTCCAGCTAGAAGTTAGCTAGTTCAGATGTTGTGCATAAGGATTTGTACATGAGCAAATTAACAAGTGCATGCTCTAATAATCCATCATATGAAATTGATTCTTTAAGACTGCAAGATTCTAGGTACCTAGTAGCTAGACTTCCACATTAAAGAAATATATGGAATTCTCTTCTTTAAACTTCAACGTTTCTGTAAGTATATGTTTGAGAACATCTCTTTGTCGTCGTTGTCCTACAAAATTTATTTAATGAGAACCAATAGAAGATATAAGACAAGTCGGACATTTCGGGTGTTCCTGCAAGATCCTTTGAGCATCAATCTGAAAGAATCACCTATAAAGGTGATTACTACTTAATCAGGGAGAGAAGAGCAGATCTCATTTGTCATTGTTAGATCTTTTGGGTTTATCCTCGTAAAATTCATGCCCGTTTTTCTTGATTGAGGTTTGGTATGCATGCGCTACTAGTTCTTTTTAGTTTTTACCTAAATATTATGTAGTTGGAGAAGCTCACCACCTAAGATTATCTGATGCATAAATACTGATATGACAAGATACTGAAATGCTCGGTAACATACTTTTGGGGATGTGTTTTCTTTTTCTTGGGTAACTAGGATGTGATTGTATATAATACGTAAATACTTAAATATATAAAAATGATGCATAAAATGTTATACAACATTATAAATATACATGTATACATATTTGTAATATATGTATAGTATTTGTGCATTATTAATACGAAAAGGTACTTCTAGTCTAAACCTCTTGCCTAATTCAACAAATGTTCTACTCAGTACTTTTAGTGTTTAGTTTGTTTCTAAGCTAAATTCAATTAGTTCAAGACTTGTGAATTCAAGAATTAAATTATTAGGGGTGATTTGATTTAAGTTAAAGCCATTAGTATTCGGTAGAAACTTGAATTGGATTTACAAGAGAAGAAAATTAGGATTTGGGATCTAGCGGAGGTTTAATCTTTTATCTCCAAGATTTGGAAATATACGGAAAAAATATTTTCGTTGTAAGCAAATGAGTTATATATGCCTCTAGTTGTATCCTAGGCTTGTCCTATACACATCTATTGTACAAGCCATAGTCATAACTCATACCTACACGTGACTGACATCGCATGTGGTCACTTGCATCATAGATCGTCATCCACTAGCCCATCCCGTAGGTAGCCTGTGAAGCCAATGTGTTGTTTGGTCTTTGTTCAAATTGATTTCGTTTGTTTGTTTCGCCATCCCAAGTACAACACACTATGAAATTTGTGAGGTTAAAGATACAGAATTTCAGTTAAATATCTGAGTCTTGAAGTTCCTCTGGACCTGTTACATCACCATTATTTTTGTTGCTGAGCATAACTTAGACATATTTTGTATTTCTATCGCCTGCTACAGATTTCTCGCAATATTACTACAAATGAAATGGCAAACATGATGCGATATAGTTACCTAAGAGGCCCAAGTGGTGTATTCCGCAACCCGTATGACCATGGCTGCAAGAAGAACTGCTCAGATTTCTTGATAAATGGTTACAATGAAGATGTCGAGTATACTGAATCATTGAACGAAGCTGAAGGTATTGGTATGGTCGAAATGACACGAGGAGCAAACCTACCAAATGGCGTCGATCATTCTCACCAAACAAATGGAAATGGCCATGTAGTGATTGATGTGAATAAAACCCAAAATTCGCATCATGGTCACATTCATTCTTCTCATTGTAGCCATAGCCACAATCACAGTTCTGTTCCTTTAGGTTTGGGCGTTGGTTTAGGCCGTAATGTTGCCCGCCCTGCATCAGGTTAAAACTGCCTGTTTTGTGACCTTACTGTTCATAATCACACGTGAGCCTAGACTGTAATTTATTGTATTGAGCTAGTGGTTTCTAGTTTTTCTTTTTTGATTTATAGAAAGTTTCATCATATTATTTTGCGAAAAAACAATTTTAATTATCTAGTCCAGACTGTTTGATTTGCTGAACAGTCGATTCATAGCATGTCTCAGTTCTTTGAAGAGAAAGTGAATCATATTTTACGTATTTTGGTTGTTAATATTGAGTAGCCAGGAACCTTTTCTGTTGTCACTATGCAGAAATATATATTGACCATTTGTATTGGAAACAGCTGGATATATTAGTTTCAGGTAGGGGTGGGCTTGGGACGACGTCTTGGCTCCAGACCAAGACGGTGACCCTAGCTTGAGTTCCGAACCCATTCCCATCTGCACGGTAACGTTGTAGAAATAAATGCTGCAATTTAACTACAAAACAAATATCTATAATAAATGGTCGTAAACAGTAACATATACATGTGTATGCGCTCGTGTGTATATAACTTCCATTACCTTTTGATTATACATGTAATAAGTTTCCATACCTATATGTTATCATTTCTTTGTGTATATAACTTCCATTACCTATTGATTATACATGTAATAAGTTTCCATACCTATATGTTATAATTTCTTTACGATAACATAAAATGTAAATTTTGGTACAAGCATGCGAGTATAACATTCTACAGATTCTGCGTACAAACACAAAAATTCAATTGAAAGCACACAGATATCAATTACAAATAGACATAGTCGTATGGACACTCCTTTTGCAGAATCAACATATTAACGTTAAGCTGTAGAGTGGGAGTACTTGTACGCACTTTGGTCATGGTAAGTTTTCATATGTTGTACCTCTCTAACGAGAGATTTGCATTTTTGGTGCCTCAAGTGGTCATCTTTATGATATTGGTGCCTCGAGTTGGCATTTCTCATCATCTTCACCGAACATGATATTAAGCAGAGGTAACTGTCATTTCATTAAGACAAAAGGGTTGCTATCTATTTTTAATATAGTTGTTTTTACTTAAATATCACCATTTCTTAGGATCAGGCCACAAATTCATATATTATTACTTTCAAGAGTTTATAGCACTTCAGATATGTGTATGGAAGTGATAATTTTACTTATTATTAAAGAGCCCAGCATGTAAAAGGGTGGAATAAGAAACCTATCTTTTCATTTCATAGGTTAAGTAATATATAGAGCCCGACATAATTTTCGACATAGATGGTATCATATGTATCATGTATGGGGCACACTATTCGAATCCTCGTAATTAGTCAGTAAAAGTATTTTGAGCCGAATGGTCTTCATGGTAAGATAATTAACAAAAGGTCTTTATTTGAACTTAATTTTATGGCCGGTGAATGTACAAAGCAGAATCAGTAACATTTTTTGGGTAGAGATATGATCTCAGTTTCTTCAACCTATTAACATGAGCATTCTAATTTAAATTAAGAAGGAAAAAAATAGTTACGTTCTATCTGTGGGATAAATGATGATAAACGTCTCAAATATTAATATCTTAAGCAGGATATTTTGAAACTCTTCCCGGAGGAGCTAATGGCATTTTACCCATTGTATTATGTGAAATAGACAAATTACTCATGTAAAAAAATTAAAAGGTAAATTACCCACTCGTGTTATGTTAAACAAAGGCACATTACCCTCTGGTGATTTTAAAAAAAGGGCAAATGAGGTTCTATGGATTTTGACACTCTAGCATGAATAGAATGGCCATTGTGCGAAAATTTGAGATATTTCACTAGCTAACTAGTATGAGTAGCGTAAGAGTGTGTATGTTCATGTATTGAACATGACAAAGAAAGTAAGATGTATGAGTTTACTCATTAATTGTACCATGGCATCATTGTCTCATGACTCCTATAATATTTGTTAGTTGATTGTAGTACTTCAAAACAAAGTAATGCCACTAACTAGCATACACAAATTTGTTTCACAATTCGGCTACATTGGGGATGGTTCATGTCATCACACAATTTGCTTACTTCAATCTACTTCTTGCTTTACGTAATACAAAAAAATACAACCTGCACACTTGAGCTGCCATCGTCTATTACTGATCCCATGGAAGATTGCGACTCTGTGTTACGGTGCTTTTGCTGAACCAGCGGCCACAACCAAAGACGGAGCAAAAAGCATTTACAGTCAGAAGCACCAGCACCGAAAATGTAACAAGCACACATAGAATCTTGAACGAAGCATAAACATATTTTTTCAAAAACCGTTTAACCTTAACTCTAGCTAAATTGTCATATCGCTTGTTAACGTCGTCAATGACATCCTCTATGTTCGATTTCTTATCGGTCTTTCTCTTGGATTTCCCAATCCCATTGAAGATACGCGCGATTTCTTCATCAGACAATTCACTCACTACTATATTCTCCATTCTCAGAATGTTCACATCCTTTGGAGTATCCACAATTCCACACATCAAATCAACATACTCTGCCAACTCAATGGTCGTTCCTGGTTTTGCAAGCAATGCTTCGTACGCCACGAGATTTCTCAGCACGATCTCTGAGGTAGAATTAAGCACGATGATCGGGAGATAGAATTTCTTCTCCCCCTCACAATCATCGAATCGAATGTCCCTGATTCCTCCAGGTGTAAGTGAGAATTTGATTCCAGCAATTTCAGTCATCTGAGAAACTGAAGGAACGTCAATCTCCTCAACCGAAACATTTGCTCCATCGAGACTATTTTTTCCAAACAGGCCTAAAATTCTTCCCCACGGTACATTATCCATGAAAGAAAGAATCTGCCCTGCAGTTGATGCTCCAGGCACGCCTCGTTCGGCTAGAAATCCAACCGCTTTGTTGACATCATTGAACGAAATTGGCAAATTTTCGCTTAAACGCATGTACATTGTAGCGGGCTGTTGATCCTTGATGCCCCTATTGTTCACAATTAAGTAATACATGCGATGCAGGAGATGGAATTGATTTAAGTATCCAACTACCGCAAGCTCCTTGTTCAATTGCAGAGGCGAATGAACCCGACAAAAATCATGAAATTTCTCAAACAAACAATCGTACCCGCCAAACGCAACTTGCGGGAGTTGAAGAACTTGTTGAATTTTCTTTATCAATATTACAGGAATTTGATTCTCTAACATCAATACATCACCTGCAAATTTTTCCATTTCCATGTTAGAATAATTATCCATGAACTGCAACAAGTACAGCCCATCAACGGCGATTATCCAAGCCAGAGTCTTGATATTGAGATCGAGGTAGTCATCGTAGCAAGCTCGAAGAACAGGCTCAAAATGAACCAGAGAATCTACCACTTTTTGAACATTCTGAAGCTTCTCATGATGATCTAAAAATTCTCTAACGGCTGCAAGTTTCTGATTCTGCATGGAATAGAGATCGGGCCGCAAGTGGTGAAAAGGTCCCAGGCCCAAGTACTGAGGAGCATAAGCCTCTGGTTTTGTTTCGCAGATGTTTTTCGGTACGCGAAATACGCAAGTTGGGGTGTCGAAACAGATGTCAATGTTGTGTTCTCCAGAGAAATTCTTGTGCATTTCAAGAACCCATCTTTTTTCGCTCTCGACTGAGCCGAAAATTGAGTTGGACGACATAGCTAGTTCAAGTATGTGTGTGGCTTTGGTGGTTCTTGTGGTGGAGTATTGTGTAGATAATGTGCAGTTATATATATGGTCCTGCTGATAGGCAAAGGCAAACAGAGGAAGTTTGTTTGTTTACCTGTTTTGTACGGTGTCTTGGATTTGTCATTTGCATTGGAGACAAATACCGTACAACATGTGTGCTGAAGAATCTGATGCAGAGTAGGTGCATCTTTAATATGCTATGCAGAGAGTAGGTGAAAGTTTTTGCTACACATAAGGTACTGTAATTTTTTTTTGGTGCCTTAAGTTGGCATTTCTTATCAATTTTAATACTTTGATCTGGACTTACCGGGATAGACCGCTTTCTAAACATCCTAAGATCAATCGTATATCTTTCTATTTATCATAGTTTTCATATCGTTTATGTTCTCTTTGTTCTACTGATCTTTTGTCAAACACAGATAATTTGGGGGAAAAACAACCAGGTCTTCCCCAGTAGAATTGACTCATAGATCAAAAGGTGGAAGCTTCAATTACTCCATCTCGCTTAACCAACTATAACTATCTTTTCTTTTTTTCAAGAAAAGGAATAAAGGGTCCAACTTCTTCACATAGTTTTTATGCCTTGAACTAATACAGACATTTAGAAACAATGCACGAGTAGTTGTGTTAAAGAAGGTGGCACATGCAATTATGCATTTACCTAAAGTCGTTCCTCAATATTCTAGTTAAAATTAACATGGAGAAGACCAAGGAATTATACAGTTAAAGTCGTTTCTCATTTGTATGCCTCCTAACATTTTGGTATTTGTACAATTCTGTGCATAACTTAAAAAAATGAGGCACATGATACAGAAGATATATGCTCGCACAGAAATGATACTCGATAGCTTAATTTTCTTACCCTTGAAGAGAGGTTACTCTGTTACAACTTACAAGAGCATTTTACTTTATTCCAAGTTCATTTTCGTGGTTAATACAATTTGCATTCGACATAGATTGTATAATACAATTTGTCATATGTATCATGTATGGCACAGACTATGCGAATCCTCGTAATTAATCACTAAAAGTATTTTGCGCCGAATGGTCTTTATGGTAAGATAATTAACAAAGGTCTTCATTTGAACTTAATTTTATGGACGGTGATTAATGTACAAAGCAGAATCAGTTACATTTTTTGGGTAGAGATAGAATCTCAGTTTCTTCAACCTATTAACATGAGCATTTTAATTTAAATTAAGAAGGGAAAAAATCGTTACGTCCTATCTCTGAGATAAATGATGATATACGTCTCAAATATTAATATCTTGAGCAGGATACTTTGAAAGTTGAAACTATTCCCAGGTGGAGCTAATGGCATTTTACCCAATACACGAAATAGACATATTACTCATGTAAAAAAATTAAAAGGTAAATTACCCACTCGTGTTATGTTAAACAAGGCACATTACCCTCTGGTGATTAAAAAAAAAGGGCAGATGAGGTTCTATGAATTTTGACACTCTAGCATGAATATAATGGTCATTGTGCGAAAATTTGGGATATTTCACTAGCTAACAAGTATGAGTAGTGTAAGAGTATGTATATTCATGTATATGAACATGATAAATAAAGTAAGATGTATGAGTTTACTCATTAATTGTATCATGGCATCATTGTCTCATGACTCCTATAATATTTGTAAGTTGATTGTAGTACTTCAAAACAAATTAATGCCACTAACTAGCATACACAAATTTGTCAAATTCGGCTACATTGGGGATGGTTCATTCCTGTCATCACACAAGTTGCTTACTTCAATCTATTTCTTGCTTCTTTTTTTTTTTGGTCACAATCTGCACACTTGAGCCATCGTCTATTACTGATCCCATAGAAGATTGCGATTCTGTGTTCCGGTGCTTTTGCTGAACCAGCGGCCAGAACCAAACACGGAGCAAAAAGCATTTACAGTTAGAAGCACGAGCACGTGGATCAAAGTTTCTAAACGTCTCTTCGAAAAGTACCGAAACGTTTCCATTTTTGACTATGTGGAAACGAAACTTACATGTATTTTCCACATTTATTACAACATCAATTTTCTCGAATCATTCGAAACATATCGAAAATGTCTCGAAACATTACGAAAAGTTTCTAATATTTAGCAGACCGAAACATGCTATAGAAACGAAACTTTGATCCATGCGAGCACCACAATTGTAACAAGCACACATAGAATCTTGAACGAAGCATAAACATATTTTTTCAAAAACCGTTTAACCTTAACTATACCTAAATTGTCATATCGCTTGTTAGCGTCGTCAATGACATCCTCTATGTTCGATTTCTTATCGGTCTTTCTCTTTGATTTCCCAATCCCATTGAAGATACGCGCGATTTCTTCATCAGACAATTCACTCACTACTATATTCTCCATTCTCAGAATGTTCACATCCTTTGGAGTATCCACAATTCCACACATCAAATCAACATACTCTGCCAACTCAAGGGTCGTTCCTGGTTTTGCAAACAATGCTTCGTACGCCACGAGATTTCTCAGCACGATCTCTGAGGTGGAATTAAGCACGATGATCGGGAGATAGAATTTCTTCTCCCCCTCACAATCATCGAATCGAATGTCCCTGATTCCTCCAGGTGTAAGTGAGAACTTGATTCCAGCAATTTCAGTCATCTGCGAAACTGAAGGAATGTCAATCTCCTCAACCGAAACATTGCCTTCATCGAGACTATTTTTTCCAAACAGGCCTAAAATTCTTCCCCACGGTACATTATCCATGAAAGAAAGAATCTGCCCTGCAGTTGATGCTCCAGGCACGCCTCGTTCGGCTAGAAATCCAACCGCTTTGTTGACATCATTGAACGAAATTGGCAAACTTTCGCTTAAACGCATGGACATTTTAGCGGGCTCTTGATCCTTGATGCCCCTATTGTTCACAATCAAGTAATGCATGCAATGCAGGAGATGGAATTGATTTAAACATCCAACTACAGCAAACTCCTCGTTCAACTGCAGAGGCGAATGAACCCGACAAAAATCATGAAATTTCTCAAACAAACAATCATACCCACCAGCCGCAACTTGCGGGAGTTGAAGAACTTGTTGGATTTTCTTTATCAAAATTACAGGAATTTGATTCTCTAACATCAATACATCCCCTGCAAGTTTGTCCATTTCCATGTTAGAATAATTTTCCATGAAGTGCAACAAGTACAGCCCATCAACGGCGACTATCCAAGCCAGAGTCTTGATATCGAGATCGAGGTAGTTATCGTAGCAAGCTCGAAGAACAGGCTCAAAATGAACCAGAGAATCTACCACTTTTTGAACATTCTGAAGCTTCTCATGATGATCTAAAAATTCTCTAACGGCCGCAAGTTTTTGATTCTGCGTGGAATAGAGATCGGGCCGCAAGTGGTGAAAAGGTCCCAGGCCCAAGTACTGAGGAGCATAAGCCTCTGGTTTTGTTTCGCAGATGTTTTTGGGCACGCGAAATACGCAAGTTGAGTTGTCGAAACAGATGTCAATGTTGTGTTCTCCAGAGAAGTTCTTGTGCATTTCAAGAACCCATCTTTTTTCGCTCTCGACTGAGCTGAAAATTGAGTTGGACGACATAGCTAGTTCAAGTATGTGTGTGGCTTTGGTGGTTCTTGTGGTGGTAGATAATGTGCAGTTATATATATGGTCCTGCTGATAGGCAAGCCAAACAGAAGAAGTTTGTTTGTTTACCTGTTTTGCACGGTGTTTTGGATTTGTCATTTGCATTGGAGACAAATACCGTACAACATGTGTGCTGAAGAATCTGATGCAGAGAGTATGTGAAAGTTTTTGCTATACATAAGGTACATGTTATTTGTTTTACTGCTGCTGAAAATTTGGACGCAACGGTAATAATATATAGTAGTACCATGTGTTTTTTTGGAATATGGTGTGGCTGAGTTCTTTCTTGTGATTGATTCTCAGAATTATGGTACTATGCTCATTGCGTAATACAATAATGATGTTTACATACATCGTTAAGTTTTATATAATCCTATGTTACCTCAAATAATTTTAAAAAGTTTATTTTTGTACATTATTTGATTTTCTGTAAATTCGGATACTTTTCAAACACGTTCAATATGTATCTTAAATTTCTCGATTTGTGCATGTTATTCTTGCGCAGGGATCATGTTAATATTCTTCATATTGTTCCAATTTTATCAAATGTCTCGCTCCTGCATCTCGAACTCTCAAAGGACGTTGTTCTGATTGGCCCATTTCGTCCCAAGGAGACCTTCTCAGTCAGCTTCCAAGGGTATATATATAGGGATAAAAGCGTCAAACCCCCCATACTATACCCCTGTTGCACTTTGCCCCCTGAACTTTTTTTTTTTGGCAACAAGCCCCCTGTACTATGGATAAATAAGCACTTTGCCCCCTGAGTCCAAATCCAACGGCAAAAAGTGTTGACACGTATTCAAATCCAATGGTGAAAAAGCGACTCAGGGGGCAAAGTGCTTATTTATCCATAGTACAGGGGGCTTGTTGCAAAAAAAAAAGTTCAGGGGACAAATCGCTACACCCCCTATAGTATAGGGGGTTTCACGCTTTTATCCCATATATATATATATATATATATCTAACATGCCACCATAAATTTAAATAAGAAATTACCTTAGTTATATTCAGGGGCAGATCCACCCTAAAGGCTAGGGTCGCCTCTGGCAAGGGTCAAATATTTAGCCAATTTATTTGGTATATGTTTATGCACATGTAGCTCAAAAGAGAAACTGAAATAGATGACATGTACATTAAGATGAATCTCATTTACTTCTCCGAAACTGAAATCGATGACAATTTCTGTTTTGAACAGAGTATGTTGCCCAGATCAGATTTAGATCAAAATCGCGTATGAAACACAACATACTCGACACGAGACAATGTTAGAAGTGTGTTTGGTGCCAGTTTTGAGAAGCCTGACTAAATTGAGAAGCCAAGGAGCTGTTTTAACACTCCTATTCCTTATTATCCATACAAGTTGTAACACAATGACAAACTTTTCGTGCTTCTAAAGTAAAACTAAGATCATAATCTCACTATCCCTTTACAACATCCCTTTCTGATGCATATATTTGCTATATATTGGTGACACTAAAGCGTCTTGTTCAGCGACAAGTTCTATAAAATGCAACCCAAACCACATTGTTCTGAGAACAATTTCGATTAAGTCATGCTTATGGTCCACCACTTTACGTGATGGAAACAAACACTTTTCTACCAGTATCCATCAGATTCTAACAAATTTTTTGGTACAGAAATGATAAAAGAACTCTTACTACTGGCAGACAATGAAACTGACTTTCAAAACTAGTTCATAAGTAAAATATAAAGAGCTAAAGAGCTCACAGACAAAGTAGTATCTCTGAAAGATCCTAAAAGGGGAGCCAAAATCTGTAAAGAAATATCACAAAGACAATCGTTCTGAATGCTTGAAAATAGCCCCGAAGGGGTTGCAATAACTGATGCATAAACTAACAATAAATATGTATATGCTCCATGGAACTGGAAATCCACCAGCAGTGAATCTGTTCCGCCATAGTTCCATAACAAGCGGTCACACCACTGTTGAACCTCCGAGATATCTACATGGTAAAGCAAGTTTCCCGAAGTTGATGCAGAAAGCCTGGAGAGAGGATTTATAGTCATATAATTTGGCGCACAGATGACTAACAAAGATAACATATAAATAAGATAAAGTAGCAACATTTCCATTGTAATTGCAGGTTTAGTTCACATCAAAGTATAAAAACCAAAAGGTAAATTTCAGCATTGTCACGTAGTGAACTTGGATGATGCGGGTCAATGGTCTTCATTTTATAGCCATTGGAGAAAATTTACGAAGCTTAGAAGTCTAGCATTTCTAATATACTTCAAGAAGGCTTCAGTCTATCTAATATGAATCAAAATCTACTTATTTATGACATAAGAACAAAGAAATGGGCAGGGCCTATACTTTTTGCCCAGGGGAAGCTTGCATATCTAAAATGATTCATCGACGTAGTTACTCAACTTTGGAAAAGTTTAGGGTGTTAAATTATAAAGTATTGCTACAGGACTACAATAGAATGAAGATTGAAGATTAGAAATTTTAGGTGCAGGTGGGAGAAATAAGCAAAACTCGCTCCTTCCCAGTTATGATCGGCTGCTAAAAATATCTGGTAAAGCCAACAACTATCTCTACTTTCTTTAGGTAGTTTCTTGATTATAGTATTCAACTCATACTAGAAGTCTTGTTTCCGTGATAAAAAAGTATCTGAACTCGACCGCACGAGTTTTCATTCTACATTCAGCTCATCCAGTAGCCATGTCTTCATAAGGTGACTCCAAATAATCTCGATTTTTTTTGAGACTTTTCTAAAAAGTATCAATCCTTCATGTATGTCTTCAAATAAGGAAAACAGCCTTCCTCTTCAATACCGTGTGACATAAATGATTTATTGTTTCCTCACCAACTATTTCCTTAGCAGTGAAGGCTTACTTGCAACAAGATGCCCGAAAATTTCGTTTAAGTTCCTTGCGCGCAATTGGTTATGCAACACATTTTGGCTTTTCCTATCATGGTTTGATTTTTGATTATATGTTCTCCCGGTCTATAGATTAACTCAGTTGCTTAGTTCAGTTTCATCGGATAACACAATGTCACACGCTTGGAAAATATTGTGAACACTTTCTAGCATAAATGGAAAACATGGCGCCACAGCTCAGATAAAGTGGTAAAATCCTTACGTTGTACCTTCATGTAGATCTACAAGTAGTATGTAACGCTACGTCATTTACATGATTATTCGCCACTTTTTTCTTCTCCAAAAACCCAGTACATTTATTTACTTATAGTGCACAACTAAACAGGTTCCAGTACCTTATATTCTCCCCTTCCAGTCTTTCTCTCTCATGTCATGGAAAAGGACTTCCATGCCTATTTTAGCTTCAATGCCATAACAAATAAAGAAAGATAATTACAAAAACAAATATAACAAGTTCTAAATTAAGGATTTTGAGCCTAAAAATTCTGATACAGTGAACTCTATATAATCAGTTTAATTTATGACAGTTTTTGTCACACTCCATTCCACTCCATAATTTCTAGTATATGCCTTCAAAATGCTTTCTACTCTTATGCTTGAGATAGTATAGCAAATATACTTCCACATAGAGGCTGGCTAAATATCACTTACCAAGGACGAATCCGGCAAAAGAAGCTGCACAACTGACTGCTCGTATTTTTAAAATCATCATAAAGCATTTATGCATGTTCGAGTGCATGATAGATTTTTGAAACTCGTCGCCGCAGTAGAGGCTCTAGTCGGAAAGAAGTAATGCAGCTCTGCAACCTTTTCGCGTCATACATCTCATTCCACGCCTGTACGATCTCATCAATATTAAATCCTAACCCTGCAAGCACGAAAAGGTCAGATACTATTGAACTTTATTTTATTAATATTTTAGATTCTATATAGCACATTTACCTTCCAGCGCCGTATCGTTAGAACAATGGTTTTTCACCATGACAGCTACATCCGTTGGAGAAGCCCCAGCAAGTTCAAATTTTTCAATAGCAACCTCCAAGCATTCATGCCATACAGGAATATCTAATTTAAACTCCATAATAGATCTTTCATATAGTACGGTACCCCACAATACATATATCTGAGACCCGATATTTGCAGATTGTTCGGCAGCTTCATCTGGAGATATATGTTTGAACAATTTACTAAGTTTCATTTTATGCAACAGAGCATCAGTTTTACTTGGCTTGGACATCTCAATTAGACGGTGTCCTTCTGCTTCCTCCCACATCTGTAAACCTTTTTCTATATTTTCCTCAGCCTTATTATAAAGTTCAAGAACATCAGTTGAAGCCCATGACTCTAGATCAACATCAGTGGCGACTGCATAGTACCAAGAGAGCTTAGCCTGCTCAAACTGTTGCTGACCAAGAGCTAGAACAGCTTCATGAAATTCTGGCTTGATTTGTAAAGCCTCTTCATATCTTTTCCCAGCTTTAATGTACTCGTTCTGCGCCCAATCATATGCAATTTTAACCTGTGCAAGCACAGTTTCTCGAGGAGCATCTTCGGGGAGATGTACCCTCTTTCTTGCCCTTGACATATGAACATTACCCCAATTAAACAAAGCCAAGGCTCCCATTTCTTGGAATTTATCTGCCGCAATGCCAAAAAGTTCTTGAGCCTCTTCACTGGTGACCGCTTCTTCCATAGCTTCGGAATAAACCTTCATTCCAACCTCATGGAGATCTAGATAAGCATCAGCATCGAATCCGACATAGTTCTTGAAGAATATAGCAAACTGAATGATCCAATCACTGATGCAAGTTGGCCTTATGTTTACTTCCTTGCTTTTTCCAACTTGTTTGTTTTCTTGAAAGAATGGATCTTGATCTGGACTAACTTCAACTATATACAGCTTGAGAGAACCACGTTCTGTGGATGCTTCAGCCCACCTCAGTTCTTCTGTCGTGGTGATTGTGACCAAATCACCTTCTTGATCCCGATACTTAACAAGAATTGCTTTCGAGCTGGGAAAGCGATCAGAAATAACTTCCCTTAGTTTCGTAACGCCGCAGTTTAGAGGAATATGGGCCCATCTTATGTCATGTCCGAATACTAATTTCACGGTTCTCTTCGGCCCTTTCTCTGCACCATTACTAATTCTTTCTTCCTCTACCACCAATTTGTCGGTAGCCATCCTTTCCTCAATCCAGTCCTCAGTCTTCCCAACGAAAAATTCACCATCTGTATCCCTATCCTCAACCCTCCCTCTCAGTGCCATATCATCTCCTGCTTCATCATCCTTACTTTCCTCAATCTCACCAAAAAATCTACTCTCCCCTTCACTGTAACTTTTCTTTTTCTTAGACTTCCCCTTGGATAATTTGACTCGAGGTGAAGGTGGATCAATGTACTCCGGTAGCGTAACACCATTTAAAGAAAGTTCGCTCACTCTTGAACCTTGCCTCTCAATGGAAATTTTCACTCTATCTTGTATTTCAATTGCCATGAGATTATTCTGTTCCGTTTCTAGTACCGCCCCAACATCTCTAAGGGCCAAATGCAGCCTATTTAATGCCTCGTAACATCTTGCTCTCTTCAACAAAGCCTTACTGTATTTTGGCGTAACTTCGAGGGCTAAATTGCACTCGTGAATCGCCCTTGGATACTCACCGATGCCTAACTGCATATAGCACGCCGCCATATTGCTCCTGAGATAAGATACATCAATGTGGTTCCTAGGAAGCAATTTTATGGCTTTCTCATACTTTAACATGGCACCTTCATAATCCCTCATCTGAAATAAACGATTACCTTCATCCTTTAGTTCCCCTGACATACGCATGAATATTGCGTTGTCCGCATCAAAACCTCTTTGGCCATTTTCAAAAGTTTTACTAGGCCTCAAACTTGATTCACTCGGTTTTTCTACCGAATATTTCTTGCTCTTACTACCATAATTATCCATATTACCGAATCTTGATCCTCAACAATTGACAATCCAAAACAAGCTTTTAAACTATTTCACCACAATCCCACAACACATCTGCAGAATCACCAATAAATGATGAATTTCTCAAGACATGCAAATGGATTTTCTCCCTTAATAATGGTAATGGAGAAGAAGAAGATAGATATTAAGCCTTTATTCGCCTCGAGCAATGATTATTGGCTTTAATCTTCAAAGAATAGTAGATAGAAAAATTATAAAAAACTACTATATAATGAGAACCTGTCCGCAAAGACTCGATCTTTAATCACAAACCTTCAATGCTTTCTTGCGATTTTCCGAGAAAATCAAGAAATTTGCAGGTTTCATCAAATGGGATTAATTTGCAGGAAAGAGTTCTACAGATTGATGTTAAAGCCACAAAAAGTATTCATTGGCCTATAATTAGAAAAACAAGGAGGAAATGAAGGCCTTCAATTGCTTTGCAGTGGGATTTCTTTTATTTCTATTTTTTGCCTTAAGTTTAAAGAAAATGTTTTGCCATGACAATATACACGGAGGACCACGCTCCATGCTTCAACATATATATTCCAACTGTCGTTTCAATTGACTATTATTCGTTATAACCAACTCGCTTCTCAAATATTAATTACTTTGTTATATTATTTTTGTTTAAAGGTTTATTATTTTTAACTTTTTGGTACATTGAGTTTTTAATACAATAACCATAATGATATTGATATTGAGATTTGAGAGTAACAAAGAAGTTTTCTGAAGCTTTTCAAGAACTGATATCAAATCCCACTATTTATAATTACTCGAGGATATCTATTGCAATATTACTAATATCAACTATGCTCTAACAATTTTTATTTTTTTATCATTGGTTACATTATAAAACTTTATTGTTATGGAATCACGTACGGATGCTTTTGAAATTTGAATTATCGTTGTTCTGTTGAGGATTGTTTGGTCAT
The DNA here is from genome assembly GCA_946800315.1 of Misopates orontium. Classification (NCBI taxonomy): domain Eukaryota; kingdom Viridiplantae; phylum Streptophyta; class Magnoliopsida; order Lamiales; family Plantaginaceae; genus Misopates; species Misopates orontium. The sequence goes on from OX326949.1 coordinate 45,117,394, forward strand.
TCACAAACTGCATCGCTTTCGCTCTCTTTCCATATCTCATCAAACAAACTATACTTAACAAACTCCCATAAACTTTTGAAAATAAGATCTTATATATTTTCTGTATAATCTTTTACGACACACTTTTTTTTTGTTTTTCCTCAATTAATGGTTCATCGATGATAGCTAACTTCCCTAGTAACATGCTACCTGCACTTCCTAGTTTAACTAACTAAAACTATTACAGTAATCATCCATATAAGAAAATTTTAATATATAAATACATAATTACGATAATTTTTCATAAGAAGATGCGAATTAACTAATACATCATATGATCTAAGAGTGGAGAAATCACGTTAAATTGTTTTTTTTTTTTATAAACATATATAATTTCTATAATTTGTTGCTTTTAATATATTGCAAAAATTATAATTAATCAATAGCAAAACATGAGGTTTAGTTTAAAACTGTGTTGGTTGGAAGTTTTTTTTTATTTATTTATTTAATTATAGCGCCATAGTAGTGCTAGACTATGTGCCTTTATATGCGAGCAAAATTGTTTGGTTTGGGGCTAGAGGTGGGCTTTAGCATGGGATTATAAAACATATATTAGTGCACTATGTAAGACATTAACTATTTTTTGTTTAGTCAATAATTTGCTCTGCACTAATTATTTATCTAAAAATACACGCTTGAATGCTATAAATATTAAGAAAAAACAAATAATATTAAAAGATGTACACATTCAAATTTTGTAATAATATTGAATGCCTAAGCCTTGGATCATCCTTAATCATCTCATGCGTCATCATCATTTTCTCTTCTCTTCGACTTCCCCTTGGATAACTTGATTTAAGCTGAAGGGGGCTCCATGTACTCGGGCAATGGAACAGCATATAAAGAAAGTTTTTGTCTCTCAATGGAGCTTTTCACCCTATCTTTATTTCAATTGTCATGAGATTACTTTTGTTCCGTTTCTAGTACCACCACAACATCTCTAAGGGCCAAATGCAGCCTATTCAACACCTCGTAACATCGTGCTCTATTCAACAGAGCCTTACTGTATTTTGGGGTTACCTCGAGGGCCAAATTGCACTCGTGAATCGCCCTTCGATATTCACCGATGCCTAACTGCATATAGCACGCTGCCAGATCACTACTGAGATAGGAGACATCAGTGTGGTTCATCGGAAGCAATCTTATGGCTTTCTCGTACTTTAACATGGCACCTTCATAATCCCTCATATGGAATAAATGATTACCTTCATCCTTTAGTTCCCCTGACATACGCATGAATATTGCATTGTCAGCATCAAAACCTCTTTGGACATTTCCAAAAGTTTTACTAGGCCTCAAACTTGATTCACCCGGTTCTTCTCCCGAATATTTCTTGCTCTTACTACCATAATTCTCCATACTACCTAACTTGACTCCAGCTGAAAGTGGCTCAATGTACTCAAGTCGTGTAACACCATTTAAAGAAAGTTCGTTCACTCTTGAACCTTGCCTCTCAAAGGAGCTTTTCACCCTATCTTGTAATTCAATTGCCATGAGATTATTCTGTTCCGTTTCTAGTACGGCCCTAACATCTCTAAGGGCCAAATGCAGCCAATTCAATGCTTCATAACATTGTGCTCTCTTCAACAGAGCCTTACTGTATTTTGGGGTAACCTCGAGGGCTAAATTGCACTCGTGAATCGCCCTTGGATACTCGCCAATGCCTAACTCCATATAGCAAGCTGCCATATCACTCCTGAGATGGGAGACATTAATGTGGTTCCTCGGAAGCAATCTTATGGCTTTCCCGTACTTTAACATGGCACCTTCATAATCCCTCATCTGAAATAAACGATTACCTTCATCCTTTAGTTCCCCTGACATACGCATGAATATGTCATTGTCCTCATCCAAACCTCTTTGGCCATTTTCAAAAGTTTTGCTAGGCCTCAAACTTGATTCACTCAGTTTTTCTCCCGAATAATTCTTGCTCTTACTGCCATAATTCTCCATACTACCAAATCTACTCTCCCCCTCACTGTAACTTTTCTTTTCTTTTGACTTCCCGTTGGATAACTTGACTCGAGGGGAAGGTGGCTCAATGTACTCCGGTAGCGTAACACCATTTAAAGAAAGTTCATTCACTCTTGAACCTTGCCTCTCAATGGAGCTTTTCACCCTATCTTTTATTTCAATTGCCATGATATTATTCTGTTCTGTTTCTAGTACCTCCCCAACATCTCTAAGGGCCAAATGCAGCCTATCCAATGCCTCGTAACATCGTGCTCTATTCAACAAAGCCTTACTGTATTTCGGGGTAACCTCGAGGGCCAAATTGCACTCGTGAATCGCCCTTGGATACTCACCGATGCCTAAGTGCATATAGCACGCTGCCATATTGCTCCTGAGATCAGATACATCAATGTGGTTCCTAGGAAGCAACTTTATGGCTTTCTCATACTTTAACATGGCACCTTCATAATCCCTCATCTGAAACAAATGATCACCCTTGTCCTTTAGTTCCCCCGACATCCGCATGAATATTGTGTCATCCACCTCAAAATCTATACTACCAATAAATTTGCAATTTGTCAAGAAATGAAAATGGATTTTTCTCCCTGATTATGGGCTTCAATCTTCAAGGAAACATAAATAAAATAGTTACAAGAATTACGATATAAACCTGTCCCCAAGGACTCGATCTTTATCCAAAAACCTTCAATGCATTCTTGGGATTTTCCGGGAAAATCAAGAAATGGGCAGGTTCATGAAAAATTAATTACTGAATTTGCATAAGATTATTGATGTTAAAGCCACAAAACGTATCCATAGGCATATAATTAGAAAAAGAGGGAGGAAATGAAGGCCTGTAATTGATCTGCAGTAGGAATTGGTTGTTTCCTATTTTTTCAGCTTAGATTAGTTTGAACTTTGAAGAAATGTTCCTTGCTGTTATAACTAACTTCCCTAATAGTATGTTAAATACTCTTACCAATATAACTCACGAAAACTATCCGTGTGTCTATCTTTAAATATAAAAAAAATAACACCTAAAAATAAAAATATTATGTATATTTGAAAATTTTACACTCAGGAGTGTGCTTTGGTGGCTAGTTAATATATACATGATTACAATAATTTTTCATAAGAAAATACTATTAAGTAATACATAATATAATGCCTTTCCAATGACCTATAGATTCTCTGTTCTTTGAGCCTCCTTGTTTTGTAAAGTGCGACCACCTCCTAGAAAACTATTTCACCTATCTGCATGACGCCGTGGTAACCAATGATTGAAATTATAAATAATACTTAAATTATAGGATATTAACTTCTCATTTACTTCATTACCCCACTCAACAGTACATATACACTAGTTAGTAATCGAATAGGCTACACCTCCTCATCTAGTTGCTTCTACACCTAGTAATTTATGCATCTCCACGAGGAGCCAATCTTAGAGGGGAGAAAATAATGTTAAAGAATTTTCTTCATTGACAAATATAATTTCTATAATCTGTTGTTTTAAATGCAGTACTGTAGAAATTATACTTTTATCATAAAAAGATAATTATTGTAATCCCAAAACTCCCACAATAATTCAGCTGGTTATTATATTGCAAATACTTAAATCTATACTACAATCTCTCTATAATCGTATATTCACTAAAACTAATCTTTGAATCTCCCAAACTTTACTAATTTTGCAACCTTAAATATATTTTTAAACAAAGAGTCACTACATGATCAATCACATTAAAAGGAGATTTTAGTCTTTCTTAAATGTGTTTTGTGACTCAACAAAAAATTGGTAAATATTTAAAATAGTGTTTATAACTTGTTGTAAATACTAACTCCAAATTCATTGGTGCTGAATTCTGCTCCATAGATGTCGAATAACTCGGCTTAATTCCATGACATTTTCCTCGTCTTCTTATTCCAAATCGGTTTAACTCAATTCACAAGATGAAAACATGTAGTTGCCACAATCCAAGAACCAAGTTTGGTGGTAATATTGTCCCAAAAAACATAGAAAATTGACCATTAAATTTGTCCTCAAATTCTTTTGTCACATTAACCTTCGTGAACGACCCTTAAACGCAGATACAACGATGTGTTGTAACTTGTAACTCACTTTCTTGCCTATGGTAAACCTCTAATAATTTCGAAGCTTGCTATGAAACACTAAAATAAATTTAAAATTGTGAGTGGGCATGAGTCTTGTAATAATAAAAATTGTTTTATCTCTTCCTATACTTAAAGATTTAACTTATTAATTATAATTTTAAAGATTTTCAAAATACACTTCAAAGAAAATAACAAACAACCCCCCCCCCCCCCCCCCCCCCTCCGCGTTGACCGCGAGTCAAGAGTCAACTTGATGACATGGCTAATGGCCATTGGTTACTTCGCGTGTAATTCCATCACTTTCTGCGAGTCGTTAATTCACTATAGTATTCCCCCTCTCAGTCCTCGTTTGATCATCGAGCTCTTTATTTGGGGAAAGAATTTCAAAATTAGGGTTTCAGAAATTTTAGTTTCACGATTAAAATGAGAGTTCCATGGTGGTTGATAGCGCTGCCACTCACTGCAATACTCTTTAACGTCGTCGTTTGCTCCGATCAAATCATCCCAGCTCACCCAGGTACAATTCGCGCTAAATTATTCGAGCTTTATACTGAGATTAGAGGTGTAGGGTTTCTGTTTTCAGCTGCAATTTGTCTTTTAAACAGATGCATTTACATGTATATTGGTGGTTTAGTGGCAGTAGTATTGCATTTTTCAATGTCATTTGAGGATGTGCTTTTTTGATGATAGATTCTTTTGAATTTTTTTGTAGGTGGTACATTTGGCAGGAGCACTCGAGAACCCAAATTTAGGATTGAATTTCATTCAGAAGATTCACCTTTCCATCCTGTATGTCAAATCTTGATTTTTTTTAATTTTTTTTTTTTTTCATTCTCTGTATGTGGTTAGCTGAGAATATCAATCTGGGTATGTATAATCATTTGTTTAAATGTTGAGATTTATACTTAACTAGGTTCTTTAGTTTGTTTCTAAGTGGCCGCAAAAAATCTCGAGACACTACTATGAAATGGCAAGCAGACTAGCGATGTGCATTAAAACTTCTGTTGACAGTTTAGATGTGAAGTCTATCCTATCCTTAAAAGTGTAAACTGAGTGGGCTATTTTTTGAGATGAGGGTATGGGCATATGTTGAAGCCTTGATAGTAAGCCAGCAAAATGATGACATATGTTGCATTGGAGGAATGCGATATGTTGAACCTCTGCCCTGCTGCCTATATTTCATTTTTCTCTTACAATCTTCAGTTCTCTTCCAAACGCCACAAAAACATTCTTTATTACTGTGATTAAGTGCTTGTTATGCTTTTCCTTTTTATGTTAGGACTATAAGTTTATTTAAAATGACCACCCTTGTCTAAAAGTTTGAACACTGAACAAGTCCTTCTCAAGTCTCTCATCAACTAGAATAAAGATGTTGGTGGTATCATCCCTTAGAATCTTAGAGAAACGGCTTTGATCTAAAAATCTGCATCTCCTGTTTATTATCTCCAAAAGCTTCCCCATGTCTTTCCCAAGTCCTCCCTCTTCAAGCTCTTTACACCCCCTCTTCGAACTCTTTACACCCGTGCAAGTGTATACAAGGCGGCCTTATCTTGTGTAGTTCCTGGTTCGGAAGAAACCAATTGAAACATGCATATGGGCATTTGCTTAAAATGAATTTTGCTTGTATTAGTTTATCATATGGAAAGGATCGAAATTAGTGGGCAAGCATTAGAAATCAAGATATCAAATATGCAAGCACTTTCTTGGTGAAAAATTCACCACCAGATGTATTGTGAACCATTATGAGCTGGATGAAATAGTTTCAAGTGATGAATTATCTTAATGTTCAACTTCCCTTTCCAAGAGCAACAGAGAAGATTGAAGCTTTTGTTTTTTTTTTTTCTCTTCACACACTTCGCAAGAAAATAAACATAATGCTCGAGGTCTCTTGCTACCGAATTGATCTTGATCTTTAAGTTGGAGATCTCCATGCAAGACGGTTGTGCTTTATTTGTGTATTTTCTATGTATATTGATGTTAGCATAAGTTTATGACCATGATAACATGCTAAGCTTTCATCAATTTGTATTGCTTTTGTTTCTTTACCTGTTTTGTTGTGTTTGCATGATAAAATAATCTTTTACTTCTGTGTGCAAAAACTAATAATTAGCTTTCTATATTCAAACATATATTAGTATCTTCTTTTGTATTAATTTTTCAGACTTATCCTAGGCTACCTTTTACATGAAGCCTGTTTCGACATTGCCTACATTGTTGTTATGTGGATGTGAAAGTAGTATCCCTTTCTTGTCCTTGTTGTATCATACAGATTTTAGGAGATTTACTAAATGTTAACTGCTGTGGGCAATATCAACTCCCAGTGTTCAGCGTCAAGAGCATATTACCATCGTTTCTCTACCATTGTTTATCTTAATATTATATCTAAAGCATGCAAGATAAATACTGTAGAACACAGCATGGTCATTAGCTATTTGGTATTTTAATTTGGATGTATAGATGATTGTTGAGGGGCTAATTACTTTCAGGATGATGATCAAGAGTCCATTGTTATGCCCAATAATATTGGAGAGAAGTTTCTTTGTTTTCTGCCTAAAGTGGAAAAATCCAAGAGCGGAAAGCTAGTTGCTCAACACAATATAAGCAGCATGATTGTGGAATCTGAGACGCAAAAGAAACTGAAGACGCCCGATGAGCTATTAGAAGTACTGAAAGAACGGTGCTTTATCAGGGTTAGTATTTATAACGCCAAAATTTGCGTATGAATTATGTGAAGCAAAAAAGAACAGAAATGTGACTTCATCGTGAAATCAATTCTCAAAACTTCCTAAATGTTTATGATTAAGGAAACCATAATTTGTTACCAGAGCCCAGAGAAGTTTTTCCCCTTGATTTATACTTCTTGCTTTTTATAATCTTTCATAAATTTCCCTTCTTATAATTTGATGCAGCAAGAGGGATGGTGGTCGTATGAGTTTTGTTATCAAAATCGGGTACGACAAATTCATGTGGAGGATGAAAAGGTAGATTTTTCATCTTGACTGTAAAATTTACAACTTTCTTTACATTCATTATTTATTGGATTTTATGTTGTTACTGCTGCAATTTTCAGATTCCCGTGCTTTCTTCTGCTGTAGATCTCCTCAATTATTTGTCGAACATTTCAAAGTCTTACTTAGGCATGCATCAGAATAGTTTTCATTTTTTGAGCTTTACTGATGGTTTCAGCTCTTCTGTTCTACACTTTGTGTATGCTGCTTGCTGAATTTTACGGTTAACAAACTGATTAGTGTTGCAAAAAACCTGAGACTTATAGATCATTATGTCTTCCTTCCGGCTATGGTTCCACTTATATATTGGTTTAATTAATGTCGACCTGAAATATCATCTAGGTGGTTCAAGAGTTTATCTTGGGAGTGTATGATTCTGAAGCTACGGAAGCTAACAATCAAAATCTTTCTGATATCTCAACGTTAAAGGATCCTCGCTCAAAAGATGCATCTCAAAGGTATAATTTCAGTGTTACTACTCAAAGAGGTCATGTTGTTTGTTAGGTTGATAACACTTTGACAATATGCAGATATCATTCTCATCTATTCACTAATGGAACCCTCTGTGATTTAACAAATGAACCTCGAGAAATAGAGGTAATTGCTTGAATTTTATATTTCTCTCTTCTAGCCCCAAATCTCACACATCTCTATGTTTGCTTCCAGGTCAGATTTGTCTGCTCTGAGCCCAGAGCTATGATAAGCTCAATTACAGAAATGTCAACATGCAAGTATGCGCTGACATTCCAATGCCCAACCCTTTGCAAACACCCGTAAGATTGAATCTATTTCTTTCTTTTTCCATGTGGTTGTGCATGCCTGAGGACACACTTGCCAACATTAGCACTTGGTTTGGAGATGCATTTAATTTTTGTTTTCAAAAAATGCATATCAATGATGATTTGAGATGTCATTCTAGTTATTGAAAATGCAAACCAATTTTGAGTTGTTCTTGCACAAAGGTGATACCATTTGATCAAATTCATTGGATGTTATTGTTTCTCATTCATTAGACATAGTTGGATTACTTTTGCGACATAGAAGTCATCATTTGAACATCTAAATTTTGAAAAGTTGCTGAATCTTCATTATGTTGCCTGGATAAGTTACTTTGCGTCAGTCGAACTATTGACTCAAGTTTGTCTTATAGAGTCCTCTATATTCAGTGTTCTTGCTTATTACGCGAAAGCACAATTTTATGTTCTTCTCAAATGCAAGGGCAAGAATCCCGTTTTATGTTGGTGTATGTGGGTGGGGGGGGGAGGGGGGGGGGGGGGGGGGGTTGAAAGGGAGATAGAGAGATGTAAAAAGCTGCATATTGGCTTATAATAAACAGCCGGAAATCCGTGCATGTATTTTGGTGGCAATGTTGTAGTGCCACTTTTTATGCCTTAAGTTCGTGTATCATTATTGCATTTGCTATTGTCTCCCAACATAAGTCACTATTATTTGCACCATTCAATAACCCCACATGCTGCAGTCATTATTTTCTCAGCTGAGAAACGGATATATAGTTATATGTTATGTTAAAATCCTTTAAGCTCATGCTTCATTTCATTGCTTGCTTTAACTTGTAGTATTTCTGTGCAGATTATTCCACGAAGAGAGACCAGTATCACATACTATCCATTGTAATGCTCTTCCCAGAGAGGAGCCGAAAGCGGAAACAGAAAATTTTGGTGAAAAGATAACAATGGTCACGGATGTCCATTATTCTCCTGCTTCCAGTTCAGAAGAACATGCAACATAATTTTTGGACCTTATTAATCTCTTACCCTTGGTGTTTCACCAGAAACTCTTTTACATGGTTTCGTTCTTCCTGTAAGTTTAAAGAATGTAATAGGTACATAGCAGCTGTTATATTGATATCTCTCGTTGTTTGTAAGGCATTGTCTGAAAAGAAACCAAGCTGATTTTTACTTTCCATCTCATCTAAAAAAAGGTATAAAACCGTAACACCAGCTTGTATCAAATGGAAGAGTTCAGCAGCGACATGATGCAAATAATATGTACAGCTTAACTGAGAGTTCGTTCCTTGAATATGTGGGATGAAACAATGAAAAGTTCAAAAAATTTGGCAATTTTACATTTACAGAGGAATGTATTATTACTTAATTTATATAAAGATATTCCTATAGAAATTATTCACAAGATTAAGTTATTAGCAAGAGAAATGATTAAGTTGACTAATTACATAGAATGTATGATGAATCAAAACTTTAATAATGTGTATAAATCTGACTATGTAAAATAATTATTTATAAATGAATCACAACACTTTGTGCGTAAAGTGCTAAAAACCAATATTTTGGGGGAGCGGAAGTACACTTATCTCAAAAAAGAAAAGGTATATATAAATAAATGGGGGAATTTTAAGGACGAACAATTGCGTCTGTATTGTTGTAATAGAAAAGAAAACCACCAAGCATTCCAATGATGTAATAAGTTGATCATCTACTGTTTGACGATTTAAGAAACGCACACACTTACAATCACCATCTCAAATCATGACCACCGGCAACAGAGCCCGCCGCAGAAAAAAACGCATCACCGCTAAACACAAACCAAAAACCACTAACCCACTCCAACTCTCCGACGTACTCCCAGTCCTCATCTCCACCACCTCCGCCGCACACTCGTTCCTCCTCCGCCACGAGCTCCACCTCCTCCCCTCCCAATCCCTCCTCCTCGAATCACTCCTCTCATCCACCTCCCTCTCTCTCTCTCATCTCTTCTCTCTCCTCCCCTGTAATCCTCAATCCCCACTCTCGCAAACAAACCCTCATCCTCCTCACTTCAACTCCTTCTTATCATCATCTCCCGATCACGATCCCAGGTGGGTTCTCTTTTTTAACCTCTCAAAACCCTCTTTCACTCTCCTTATGCGGCTCCTCACTCCATCTTTGACCTCGTCTCTGCCCCACTCATTATCCCCCGCTACTGCTTTAGCTGCGACCCTTTTCAGATTGGCTCATGCTGCATCGTTCTCAGCTGTGGGTAGAAGATTTGGGATTGATTCGGAGACGGCCTGTCGGGCGTTTTACGCGGTTTGTAAGGCTGTGTTGGAGAATTTGGGGCATTTGTTTGAGTTTAGCTCGGATTTGAATAGAGTTATTGTGGGGTTCGGGTGGATCTCGTTGCCGAATTGCTGTGGGATTTTGGGGATTGAGAGGTTTGAGGTGGAGGGTGGGGTGTTGTTGGGTGAAAATGGGTGTTTGTTGGTTCAGGCGTTGGTGGATTCAGAAGGGAGGTTCTTGGATGTTTCCGCGGGGTGGCCGGGTGTGAAGAAACCGGACGATGTGTTGAAAAGGTCGAAGCTTTATTTGGGCGTTGAGGAAACAAAGGAGTGTTTGAGTGGGCCGAGTTTCGAGTTGAGTGGTGGCGATTGTTTGATACCGCAGTATGTTTTGGGCGATTCGTGCTTTCCGCTCTTGCCTTGGCTGTTGACGCCGTTTAGCGATAAGAGCGGGGAGTTGAGTTATTCGGAAATAGCGTTTAATGAGGTGCACAGTAGAGGGATGAAGTTGGTGGAGGCGGCGTTTGGGAATGTTAAGAGAAGGTGGAAGCTTGTGGGGAAGAAGTGGAAGGAGCAGTGCATTGAGGCTTTTCCTTTTGTTATCGTCGCGTGTTGTTTGCTGCACAATTTTCTCATCAAGTGCAGTGAGGAGTTTCCGGAGGAAAATGTTGAGAGCTCTAGGGATGGTGAGTTTCCTGAGTTTGATGGAGAGGAAGATGAAAGTGGGAGGAGAATTAGGGATGCACTTGCTTCACATTTGAGTGGGGTAAGTGAGTGATTTTAGATGTTGTAGCTTTTTGTCAGAATGCTTGTAAAGTAAGTTGTTAAGTTAAATGACTCTTTGAGTTTCAGTTGCATCTCTGGTTTGGTTATCCAATGATGTGCTTTCTGTTCTTTTCTCGTTTTCTTGATTACGTAAAGATATCTGCATTTTGTGGTTGAATCGAAAGCCTTAGTCGGCTGCATTGTTGCTCTCTCATGCTGTTAGAATTCTTTGTGATTCCGTAGTCTTAAGAGTGTTTGGGAGGAGAGAACAGTTGATAGTTAGTACAGAATTGCACCCTTTGTCATCAGAGTATTTGATTACGCTGGAAATATATACTATGTTGGTGGAAAAAACTGCAAGAAGGTAGAGATTATTTTAATATCGGGTGTTTTAAAAGGTAAGGCTGAGCTCAGAACCATTTCTTCAATATATATTGAGCTCATATGATTAGTATTCATGATAACAGGTAAGATAGATATTGTGCTGCATGTTGAAGCTTGAATGAGGTCTACTAACCACTAACCAGTGAATATCCTAACTGAAACAGCTAGGACCAAGCAAAATACTGTTATAAAATTGGTATGATTATGTTGAATGATTAGTTTAAGGACCAAGTCATTAAGAAACATGTTTTGTATATCTTTCTGATAGAGCTTTATCTTAAGATTTCTTAGGCATTAGCAATTATCTTGCTTTTATGTTATGTTTCAGCTCTATATAAAACGCAATGCAGTGAATAAAAAATGTACTTCCAGATACAAGTTCTTATATTTCTTTTGCTGTTATATAAATTTGTCTTCTTCTGTGGCAAATACTTGATATAAATCAGTACATATTGCTTTGATCTTGTGTCATATAACAACAATTTGGCAAGAGGAATCTTCTTGAGGGATCTTTGAGTTGAATGAATCCATACACAAACCTTCAGAATTGCGGAAATACAATAACCTCTAGAAATGGAACCACAAAGTTCTCTCGTGTTGTTCGCCATCTTTTATGGTGATAATTATCAGATTCGGGCTATTACAATGATAGTCCATCTTGAAGCATTAAGCTTTGGGAGGCTGTAGAGCAAGACTGTGTTCTAAAGATAACAATCAAACAATTTAAATAAGTAACTCTTGTAGGTTTCAATGGACTTCCATAAATCGTACATTTCACAAAGTTTCTTACCAACTCATAGTACTGTGGTGCTTTGATAATTAACTTATTTGTATTAAAACCACTGAAAATAAATAAAAGCCTAGCGCACGACACCATATAGTTCATCTCTTGCTAGTATTTGGACCTTTTAGAAGTAACTAGTTGGGTACTCTAAAAAAGGGTTGGGTGGAATTCAAAAGGTCCACAATTTTGCTATAGTAATTGTGCGTGAAGGCGTTATTAATAATAATAAGTTAATAACCAAAAGGCTGGGCCGAGAATATCTTTCGAACTTTATGAATATCATCGCAGTTGGCTAGATTAGCCCAAAGCCGGTATATATGAGCGGCCCATATAAGTTTTGACGATATACTTGAAAAGCCGAAAATGCCCTTAAACATATGGGAACAAGAAGGTTAGTAAAGCGTGGGCAAACATGTCAAGCCCAAAGCAGTGTATATAATAAATATAAATATATCATATGCCTAAAAAAAATAGTTGTCACAGCTCAGAAGCTGAGAATGAGGGTTTGCACAGAGAGAGAGAGAAAATGGGATTTTTGTAAGGGTGGTTGCCCCTCTCTGCTTAACTCCATGATTTCTTCAATAACAAAATTAAACAACCCTTGAAAAAAAAAGAAGAAGAAAATGATAATTATCCATCACCCCCTGAGGTTTCTTTATATACATACATATACATACATACTCTGTCTCTCTCTCTCTCTCTCTCTAGAATATATATAATAATATATAATGGGGCTGTGACGATATTTATTTCTTACTCCTTCTGAGCTGTTGGGGCAACATGGATGACCCGACCCGTATCTTGGCGGGGCGACCCGGGATGGCCTCAGATGCAACCGGTGTTTTTCGCAGCCATGGCGTCGTTGGACTCTTTATGTTGCCTTTTTAATATATAACAGATCTGAGCCTCAATTTTACTTTTTTTTTTTTTTTTTTCTTATTTTGCTCTTTTTTATTTTTGATCGAAAATTGTTATCTTTTTGAAACTCTTTTCAGGTTTTACTTTTATTTTTAGGTGGGGATGGTTCCGTCTGATTTAATCGATTATTTCGAGTATGTTTTTAATAGACAAAACCTTTTTGATTTAAACAGTAGACAAAGTTTTTGATTAGTGTATATGCTTAGATCTGTAAAAATAATGAAAGCCTTTTAGTGGTTTTGGTGTATGTTTTGACCTGTAAAAATTAATAATATGTTAAACATAAACAAAACCTTTTTGCGTGTATTTCGACCTGCATTAATAATTTGGTTCTTCAACCTGCTGGTGGATCTTCAAATTTTGTTAACCAGTTGACAAAAGTGTTAAATCACGAACTTCTGTTGAAATTTGGTTCTTGATCAAATGTTCTACGAACCAAGTTTCGATTGATCTTTTTGAAACTGAAACTTTACACAAATGTGTAATCAAATGCTAAGCAGCACCCAGAACCAGACGCATTTAACCTTAAATCAGGAAATACTTAACAAAGTAAACTCAAATTTAAAGCAGAGGAGAAATATTCTAGTGATTTTGTTCTCCGTTAGTTGATGTTTGCAAACTTTTAAGAGATAAAAGCGTTAAACCCCCTATACTATATTTTCGATTGTACTTTGCTCCTTATCTTTTTATTTTTAGCAATTTGCTCCCTGAACTATGGATAAATAAGCACTTTGCCCTCTGAGTTCAAATCCAACGGCAAAATATCATGTCGCGTGTTCAAATCTAATGGTGAAAAACGACTCAGGGGGCAAAGTGCTTATTTATTCATAGTACAGGGGCAAGCCAAAAATAAAAGCATAGGGGACAAAGTGCAACAAGAGTTAAAGTATAAGGGGTTTAATGCTTTTATCCCATCTTTTAATATAACTAAAGCTCCACTGTTGCTTGAATGAGTAAGTTTAGAGTGTTTGCTAATACTTAGTAGAGGTTTTCGGCTTATGTTACTATTTTCTTGAATCTAAATATTCTTTCAATTGCTCACAACTTACGGTTTCACATAGTGTTTAGTACTTTAACATAAGTTACACACACTTCTACATCTTAAAAAGAGTTTGCAAGTTATTTTTGTTTCTTATGGCTCATGCTTATCTCCAACTCTGATTACAGTAGGAAGATGCTGGAATCATTACCAGATAATGATATTTGTGATAATGATGTTTGTGCCTCTACTGAGTTCAAGATAAACAGCAGTGAGTATTGTTGTTTATGCAAACTTGAAAGATATGGAGTTTATGTAAAGTTCATGTATCTGCATTTTTTACTTTAGAGGTCTAGAGTGATAAAAATGGAGCTATGAGCTACAATGCAATTTGTTTCATCAATTAGTGATGCACCATTTGTGAATTCGTATGAGCTCAAGAGCTGATTATCTGTAACTGAACATCGATTTTGTAACACGAGTATGGAAGTAATGTCTAGTGCAAATTGACAAATACGAACAAATATCACTTCTTCTAAAGTAAAATACATCTATATTCTATAGTTTCAAGTTTCAACAAATTTGGTCCAATTCAATTCTTTTGTACCTATAGTTCTTTTTTAAGTATTGATACAATAACTATGATACAGGACCCCCACTCCCTAGTTTTGACTGTCGAAGTAGGGACTAAAGATATTCAATTTGAACTTTGAAATATTTATACAATAACGTTTCGACTTTTCCACCCTTTCTCCGGGTAACAAACAACCTTTTTTTCTTCTGGATATATTTCCATGATTTGTCAAAATATTTGAAAAGAGTCCGATGACAGGAGTAACTTTCAATAGCTTTTCCATCAAAAATAAAAGTAAAATAATATTTCCATCAAAAAGATTATATAAAACTATCACTAATTAATTCAATGTATATCATATCATGTCATATCGATGGAAAATTAAGTCAAATACGCGTACTAGTTTCAACTATAACGTGCACTAACCTTGAATTACGGGGACAAAATATTTTATTTTGTCCAAATTTTAGTTGTTGGTGTCACTATAACAACAATCGGGTCGGTACACTATTAAATAAGAATTTATGCCCGCTAACAAAACTAACTTTAGGGTAGGCGCTTTTTCTGTGAAGCCATTAAATTAGTACAGTAGAGTGCATTTTTTTTTCCAAAGTAGTTAGTTCAACTTGCGGGACATGTTGTTGACTAATGACTATAATTAATACCATTTATTATTATTTTTATAAGATTAATTTCATTTATTAACATAACGCCGAATTTCAAATGCGAATATTTCAAAACCACAAATGCAGTTGACATGAAAAGGGAAATATTTTTAGACACGAGCCATTAGATTATTTGAGCTTATAAATTATTTGAAAACTGAGTTCGTGCTCAGTTAGTAAACTCATTGATTACAATTCAATTCTTTTTATAATATTTTTCGGTCTTCTCTTTATGTTTAATTAAAATAAGAAAGAGTCTCCCTCAAATTTACAACTGATAATTCGAGTAAATGTCTGCTAACAATTTTAGAATAAACGAACCAGAATTTGGTGGAATAAAAGTCTGAAAACTCAAGCTTAAATTTGTGAGAAAATTCGCATGTTATGACTTATGAGTTATGACACTCCATGTAGCATAAATGACTTGATGCAAAATTCAGTTATGTAATAAACAGTTCATACCTAACAGCCACGCCAATATTAAATGCCAATTCATTTCAACTTTAAATAGAAGAACCGAAAATGATTTAATGAGACAAAGTTCCTCGTTTTCATGATCAGTCGTGACCTTCCCAACCACCATTTGAATTTCATAAAGTAAGACAACAAAAGAAATTATATCTTTTGATTGCTCACAAAAGAAATTGAGTAAATTGCAAGAACCACCCTTGTGTTATTTCTAATTTATAGACAAATCTTTATGTAGTTTTCATTAAAATACCTTACTTTAAGTTTAAAAATTTTGCAAATAACATTACGATGTTACAATTGATTGTACTGATGACTCGCAGTTTTTATTTTCTGAATTTCATTTTATATGTGCGCTTATCCTACTTAATATTGTCATTTTATTTTCCATAAAATATGTTAGTTTTCTATTCAATTACTTCAAACTTTAGAAAAATAATTACTATCACATTTTTAACAGATCTAAAAACAGATTTTTCTTTTTCTTTAATCTTTTGGATTAAAATATCGAGAAACTTCAGCTATATAGATATATCTTTCTATCGAATTTATCATGCGCTTCCTTTCCCACTATCTTATAAGGTAGTCTAACTTGTCTACCGCAAGAAAGCTGAACTCATCAACTTAAAAAACTGTCTTACACTTCAGTAGAAGTGTTCACGCCTTATTGATACACAAAAATCCACAAAACAACAAGACATAGATTACGCTAAATACAATTAACAATCGAGTTTTGCTATTAGTTCAGACTTGTTGATAAATCAACAAAAACAGTAGGCACTGATTGAACTTCATAGAGGTATTTGTTAATAACAACTATACATGAGGTAATTTATCAATTAAAAACAATACAAGGGCGTGTGTCGCAATTTGCTAAAAAGAAATATATTTAGTCATCCATCACCTATACCGACCACATTCATCTCCCAACCCAAAATATTCATCTCCACTCTTATATAACCAAAC
Source organism: Misopates orontium (assembly GCA_946800315.1). NCBI lineage: Eukaryota > Viridiplantae > Streptophyta > Magnoliopsida > Lamiales > Plantaginaceae > Misopates > Misopates orontium. Next base: position 45,134,028 of record OX326949.1, read on the forward strand.
ACCAAATTACACACAATCATCAAAAACAAAACAAAACAAACACAAAAAAAAAAAAAGGGAGGGACCAGACAAGGCAATGGACTGGTACACTTGGCTCTCAAGATCAAACCTCGACACAACACTCGTGTACGAGTACGGCACAACATTCGCAAGAAACGAGCTTCAACAAGATGACTTACTCTATTTCAACCACGAGTTTCTCCAAAGCATCGGCATTTCCGTCGCAAAACACAGGCTCGAGATTCTCAAGCTCACCAAAAACGAGGTCAAAATAAGACCAAACGGCTTCTCTAGGCTCATTTTGGCAATGAACAAGACCAAGAAACTCTTCACCACCAAGTTGAGCTTTCGAAAGAATTCGGGCCGGGTTCGGGTATCTGACCCGGGTCCGTACCCGGAGAAGGAGATGATCAAGGGTCGGGCTCGGGGTATCGTTCAGTCTGGGCCTTTAGATAGAAAGGTCCAAGAGAAGTTCATGCTGACTAATAGAAGTGTTAGTGTTTCTGGGCCTTTGGATGTGAAAATGCTGACGTACCCGAATTGGAGCCCAATGGTGAGCAGGCCCAGTGACGAGAGGACAGAGAGGTTGGGCTATTTTTGTAAGAGCCCAACTATTTCTGGGGCTATTGACAGGTGGGGGTTGAGCCCACAAGTGAACTACTACAAGAGTGAAAAGTTAGTTGAAGATGAGTATGGAGTTGAGTCATTGTGGTCTATGATGTTTCAAGATATGAAACCAACTTAAGTTAAAATTTTTGTGAGCATCTTTTTTGTATGTTGTGGGAATATAGGGGCATTAATCTAAAGGTTGTGTAAAAAGATCTCAATGTTGGTTGAGCTTTTGTGCCACTATCAGAACATGAGTACATAACGTGTGGTAAGATTTTAATCCCGCATTGTTAGGTGGTTAGAGAAATAAGAATCAAAAGTTTACCATTATGCACCATTTTGACCGGAGGTAATAATTGAAGACCGTTTAATTTGTGAAATTTATGAAACACAACCTCTGAATTGAGTCTTCCTTGAAATTATCACATTATGTTATTGTTGTAAAATTTGCACTGCAATTACCTCTCCTACTCGTGTTACTCGAATCAACAAATTTATATGTTCAGTGGAAGATAATTAGTTCTTGTACTCATACAATTCATATTTTCACAAGTAGTGCACCACTAAATGATAAAACAAATAGCATTGTAGCTCATAGCACCATCGATCACTTTATAAAATTTACATGAAGTCAATAATTTTTTCATAATAGATATTTTTAAGTTTGCATAGATAACTAGAGGCGATGACAACAATTAGAGTTGAGGGGGCAAATTTATACTAAAAATGTAGAAAATAATAATATCTATATTTATAGAGCATTATAGAGTATAACAGTATATATAATCTAATAATAACATTACTATATTTGATATATATTACATCCTTACTGAGATATCTTGAATAGTTCTCTATGATTTTTGTGGGATTAAACTTATCAGTGACTGCTTTAATGTCAAAACATTGAGCTGTTTTTAAATTCTCAATATACATTATTAAACTTATATCATTTATGTGTACATAAATGTTGTTCAACTCTTATTTGTTCAAGTCTGTCACTTGCTATCATGAAGCATCAGACTTTCAGGACAAAGTCGTTACCATTATTTGAAGGATCTCCACCTTTTAAGAACTAATTTTATGAAAACCTTTTTTTAAAGTGATAATCGATGTTTTTCTTAATACGTGATTGGACTCTTGTACAAAGTATAAACTTTTTTAGTCACTTGATGTAATACTTCGAAATTGCTATTAAGTCTATATCTTTTGTTACAAAAGCACAACATAGTGTAAAAAAATACATGAAAATATGAATTTAACAAATATGTATAAATAATCAGATGTGCATGTATATATACAAATTATATTTAGATTTTTATGAGTAATTTGATAAAATTAGAAATTTAACACACTCGAAGTTTTGTTCGGTAAATTATAAGTGTCAAATCTATTACTATAACGATACTAGATTATATTATGTTGTATTTATTGTGTTAATTTAAGTTTTTTATTCTAACATTTGTGTTATATTAAGTACTAGTCAAGTACGTAGCAATTGTGGATAACATTAAGCCACTTGTAATTTAGATTCAAATATTTAATGATTGCAAGTGACGAGCTCAAATTCCGCCCTAAACAAAATTTCACAAAAAATCAAGATTCATCATATGTACATTGAACTAGGTACACCGTACACGTAAATGATATTATAAGTTTAATAATGCATATGGAGAATTAAAAATCGCTCAATATTTTGCATTGATGCAGTTATTGATAAGTTTAATCCCGTTGAGTACAATTCAAGATGTCTAAGTGAAAAAGAATTATATCTAATATAGTAATTTTATTGATAAATTAACTGTTATGTTCTATGATACTTAATAAATGGATGTTAATTTTCTACGTTGTTAGTATAATTTTGCCCCACTTAACTCTAACTTTTTGGGTTGCTAATGCAAACTTGAAAGATATCTAATATAAGAAAATAATTGAGTTATGTATATTTTATGTATCTGCATATTTTATTAAGAAGTCCACAGTGATCGATAATGCTATGAGCTACAATGCTATTCATTTCATCAACGAGTGGTTCACAGTTTGTGAATATATGAATTTGTATGAGTGCAAGAACTATTTACCTTTCATTGAACTACGTAAATTTGTCGATTCGAGTAGGAGAGTAGTGCCTTGTGCAAATATACAAATATAGATATATAACACTTCTTCTAAAGTATAATGCATCTATTGTTTGACTTATTTGGTTCAATTCAATTTCTTTATACCTATAGTTCTTTTGACTACTATTAAGACAATAACTAAAATACAGGACCCCACTCCCTAATTTTGACTATCGAAGTAGGACCTGAAGATATCTATAATATTTCGCTTTGAAACACTTTTACAATAGCCGTGTGTATTTGTTGTCTACCAAAAATCAAGTCAAATCCCCGCGCTAATAGTAATTTATTGCGTAACGTGCACTAACCTTGACTTAAGGGAACAATGCATTCTATTGTTGTCCAAGTTTTTGTTGTTGTGTCACTAATTCACTATTATAATCAATCGGGTTGATCCGATTAAAATAAGAGTTAATTGCCCCCTAACATAAATAAACTTAGGGTAGGCGCTTTTCTATGAACTGTGAAGCCTTTAAATTATAAGTACAGTTGTGTGCATTTTTTTTCTCAGAGTGGCTCGTTCAATCTGCGTGACATGTTGCCATGACTAATGACTCATTAATACCATTTATTAACATTATCATAAGGCCAATTTTCAAATATGAATATTTTAAAACCACAAATGCACTTGACATGAAAGAGGATATATTTTAAGAAACACGAGTGATTAAACTATTTGAGTTAATGAATTATTTGAAAATTTAGCTCCTATTCAGTCAGTAAACTCATCGATTACAAGTCAAATATTTTTTTATTATATTTTTGGCCTTCTGTTTATCTGTAATCAAATAAGAAAGAATCTCCTTCAAATTTATAACTTGTTAGACGATTAATTTCAGCACAGAGATTCGGAATAATCGACTAAAATTTGTTGGAGTAAAAGGCTGAAAACCCAAGATTAAATCTGTGAAGAAAATGGCATGTTATTATGACTTATGATTTATGACACAGTCCATGTAGCATAAATAACTCGATGCAAAATTCAGTTATGTAATAAACAGTTCATACCTAAATAGCCAAGCCAGTGTAGGATTCCAATTCAATTCAACTTTAAATAGAAGGGCCGAAAAATATTTAATACTACAAAGTTTGCCCTCAACCACCATTTGACTCTCATAAAGTAAGACAACAAAAAGAAACTATATATTATCTTAATAGTAACTTAAGAAATTTAATAACTTATATAGTCACATCACTTATGGTCCTACTCGTATAGGACCTATACCCACCACGTTCATGTTCCATCTCTTAGACCCCACCACCACACCCCACCCCACCCCACCCCCCCCCCCCCCCCCCCCAGCCCCGCCATTCCAATATATAACCGCACAACCTTTCCAAATTATAACACAACAAACACAACTATCCAAAAGAAGAAAAGAACAAACACACAAACATAAAAGCGACAATGGATTGGTACTCTTGGCTCTTAAAAACAAACCTCGACATAACACTCGTGTACGATTACAGCACAACATTCGCAAGAAACGAGCTTCAACGCGAAGATATTGTCTACTTCAACCACGAGTTCCTTCAAAGCATCGGCATCTCTGTAGCCAAACACCGGCTCGAGATTCTCAAGCTCACAAAAAACGAGGTCAAAGGAAGAACAACGTCAAACGGCTTCTCAAGGCTCATTTTGGCGATGAAAAAGACCAAAAGGCTCTTCACCTACTTCAGGTTTTGTAATTCGGGTCGGGTTCGGGCCTCCGACCCGGACCCGTTCCAAGAAAAGGAAATGATCAATGCTCGACGGACCCGGAATATTGTTCAGTCGGGCCCTTTAAATGGACAGGTGCAAGAGAAAATTATGTTGACTAAAAGGAGTGTTAGTGTGTCTGGGCCTTTGGATGGGAAAATGCATGAGAGGCTGAATTGGAGCCCAATGGTTGCCAGGCCCATCGACGAGAGGTTGGGCTATTTCCGTAAAAGCCCAACTGTATCTGGGCCGATGGATAGGTGGGGGGTGACCCCACAAGTGAACTACCACAAGAGTGAAAAGTTGGTGGAAGATGATGGTGGGGTCCATATTCAATCATTGTGGTCTACGATATTTGAAGATATGAGACCAACTTGAAAACAAATTGTGAATATAGTTGATTGAGCATCGGTTGCTAAATGCTAAAGTTTGACTAAACTGGAGGATTTTTGGTCCTGTAAAAAGCATCAAAGTACAAGTGCAATGAACGTATAATTGCAATTGAGAAGAAATTCATTTGACCATCAGTATTTAGGTATATTTATTTTTTGTTTCCTCTATAATGTCACATTTTACTAAATGCTAAGGTTTGACTAAACTGGAGGATTTATGTTGTGTGCGTATGTATTCAATGCACATTGGCTATGGTTATGAAATTATTGTTGGATATTTTTCATGTGTAATAGCAAATAAGGAAGAAAAAGAAAAGTATAATTGTAAATGTCTAATGGATTGTTCAATTCTTATTCTTTGCATTGAGCACTTAATTAAAAGCCTGTCTTCATAATTTATTTTATAGTTACTAACTTGTCAACTATAGAAGATATGTGAATAAAAGAGGAAACTAGCAATTAATCCTTTACTGATAACATCGAGCAAATACTTCGACAGATCACTTCACGAAAACACTCCACCTGATGTGTTGAATTATCATACAAACAGTACAAAAACACAAAGTCATAATTCCGAGACATATTTACAACACTCGCATCATGATATATAATCTGTAAGTACCTAAAAGACCTATTCATTCTTCTCAATGATTTGAACTTTGAGGTAGTCTAAATGAGCCCCCAGCATAAAGCATTTGGTAAACCGGCCTAATCCTCATGGTCAATACTATGCTAAGCAACGTACCAACGCCACAAACTCCAGCAAGAACAAGGAAGGTGAGCCTAAAGCAATTAGGACCCAAGCACGTATTAGAATGTTGCTTCATTGCCTCGTTATCATATAGATGCCCCGCAAGGAGACCCGAGAAAAGAATTGCACCGAGTGGATTGCCGAGTGACATGAAGTTGAAAATCATACCAAAGTTCTTAAGCCCGAAAAGCTCAGAAGCCGTCGGGACCATGATGGAAAACTGAACACCGTAACAGATACCAAGCAACGAAGTTGCAAGAAATAGGGTACCGTCAATAGCTGAGGCAAATAGAAGGTATGTTACTATCATTATCACTTGTGTGATTGTCATCCAAATTGTCCGAGGGATTGCTTTTGATCTGCAAGTAAAAATAAGATGAGTTTCTGAACATCAAATATCACTTGATCAACATACTATTTTATGACGTAAAAATACTAACTTGACAAGATATTCTGATACAACTCCTCCACCCAGTCGACCCACAAAATTACAGAAACTGAAGATGGATAACAAGATCTTTGTATCATGCATATATTGAGCTATCCCTATTTGCGCCAAGTTATTGAGAACCGTGACACCAGAGCCAACCCCAACAAAGTAGACCAAGAATAGGAGCCAGAAATCAGCTTTAACCAAAGCTTCACCAAACGAGAAATCTTCCCCTCTTCTAGGTCTCCTCTTCTTCTTTACCGCACCTTCTCCTTCAGCGAGAAGCAAGTCTACATCCGATATACCGTCATTTTCAAGAAAACTTGCTAGCCTAGCTTCTGATGGGGATTCTTTCAGAAGTGGTTCAGTTTTCTCTGTATTACCGTTGTTGCTTTCTGATTGCATGGCGCACTGACTGCGATTGGACGGGTAGAAAGTCATCTTGACCGGGATAGCAAGTGGAGCCATAAGAAGTAGGACCATGATAAGAAGAAAAGTGTACATAACAGGTGCATTTAAAGTGAGCACGTCATCCAAAATGGTAGTGGTAAGAACATATATGCCGAGTACAACACTAGCAGCTTGAATGAAAAGAAAATGACCGTGTTCTGAGGAATCATCCCCTAAAGCTGGAGTACAAGGCCGAACTAAGGACATTATTATAAGACAAAGTGTAGGAATTCCAAGTGCCAGGAAGAGCAAGAGGTTAGGAGATGAGTTCTTAAGCAATGCGCTATATATTTCAGTATAAACAGCAGCACTGAGCCCTCCATAGCCTTTAAGGATACCAGCCACTGTGCCTCGACTAAGAGGAAAGTTTCTCATATTAGTCACTAGCACTGCGGTGCTGAGCCAAGCGCTACTATTGGTCGCAATCGATAATGCAATCCATAACTGCAGTAAACAAACGTTTGTGTTACTAATGAGAAGTAGGGCAAAAGAAGGTGAGTTTGAGCAGGATAGGAAGTGAATCTAAGTCTAACAGGTGAAGTATTACTTATAAGTCTATAATCAGAAAATTGAGGTAAGTCATAAGTGATACCTATTCAAACGAAACTGGGAACTTTTATCATCAATTAGAATTTGCAAATGCTAACGGAAATATTACACAACAATATATATAATAATGCTTACGAAATACAAAGATTTTGGAAAGCTGATGCAAGACAGTAAAATGAAAAAAAGTTAATTAAATGATACAGAAACTAAGCTTCTTTCCAAAGTGCAGAAGTTTGGATAGGAAACTCAAATTTCCAATACTTCAGCTCTAAGAGCAAAAACAGTCTAAAACAATCGTGAGAGCTCTCCTATACAACTTGTAAAATGTTCCAAGATAAAAAGCAAATTAACTGCTAGTTGATTACGATTGTATTAAAAGGTTAATGATGTATGCTGAACATTTAATTTGCCAGATGAAGGTTGAGCTTCTTGCCCTCAGTGAGGACCATAATGTGCTTACAGTATTTTCATGCGTCAAGTGTCAACTATAAGTCCAAAAGTGTCTAACTTTACAGTTAAACACAAAGCTAAATCGAGGTATAAACATCAAAAGAACCATCATCCCAAAACATTCCACAACAATCAAGTAACTCAACATCTAAAACTACATGAACTTTTCATCTAAACGAAAAAAAAAAAAACATCTCAATTTCAACAATCCCATATAGGCATGCAACTCAAAGATCAAATCTTTATCACACAAATCCAACACAACAAATCACAAAGAGAAAATAAGGGAAAAAAATTTACCAGCCAATAAGGCAAACAAGTCACAGTTCGGCTAAGAGCAAGCCAAAGAACCCCATAACCAAAGAAACAACACAAACCACCTATCAACAGAACAACCCATGGTGGGAACTTATTGCACACTAACCCAGGCAAAATCCCAACATTTTCACCAATATCATTAGCCACCCCAAGCATGGTTAACTGCCTCTGGTTAAATCCCAGAACAGATTTAAGTGAATGTGAATAAAGAGGAAAATTGTAAGCATTGCCAGCTGCAACTTGCACCCAAACTGCAGCTCCAAGTCCCACCCATGGTGGCCTAGTGCCCCCTTTCAAATCCACCATTTTGAAAAAAATTGATCTAAAGATTGAAACTTTATGCAAAAACAGAGATGGGTTTGTAGTATATGTGTGTGTAATGAAAAGGGACAGTCTCTTTGAGTGCAGTTAATGATGTGGATGAGTAAAAGTAGGCAAAAGGGGAGGTGGGTTTTGTATCTTTTTGTTGTTTTGAGAATGAGTACAAAGTGTTGGGAGTGAGTTAGATTAATAAAGAGTTTAAAAGTGAGTTTCTTGTGAATTTGGGTTTTGGAGTTTAATGCTTTGCAGCTGTGAGTTTTGTTTTGTGATCCGATCTTATTCCTCGGAGCTTTTTTTGGTTTGAAGTTAAAGCAAAGAGAGGTGTGTGCTTTTATTTGCTTTGTATGTAGTCAGCAACGGCAGAATCTTGGATTTGCCTTTTTGGGTCCCTTGTGCCTCCTGGATTGTCGATTTGTGTCCTAAACCTTATTTCATTTATTTTTTCTATTACTTTTTTGAAAACTTCTAATTTTTAAAATCTTTTCTCTGTTTGTTTATATGGAAAAGGTAACTATTACTAAGGAACTTGTGTGATTGTATCCATATTTTGTTGTAAATGGCCCTGTAAATTTGGGAATCGAAATCAAGATTTAAAGAACTTAAAAAGGATTTTAGTGGATCTTTTTAAGTAAAACAGGTTAAGTTAAACAAAATTTCTCTATATTTCTAACTAAACTGATGGCAACTGTAATTTCAGGACCCATTCTAATCAGATTGCTGTAGGAGTACTTCAATCCTCTATGTAATCCCAAGGCCAATTTTAATGTTTCGAATAGTAACATTCAAATGATTTCTTGCTTATTACCAAAAGGAAAAAAAAAATATTGTCGTTGTTTTTATCCTTAGGAAGCTTGAAGCTTGAAGCTTGAGAGTAAGTGAAAATATATACTAGTACCTTTCAGTGTAAGGCTAAATATAGAAATTTTTCTCCCGAGACCTTTTCTAATGTTTTGAAAAATTCGTAAAAGCTTTTATTGCACTAGACATGGAAAGTAGTTTTAGGTTTTGTATTAGCGCTGAAGTTTTGGAAAGACATTTATAGTCGAATGCTCGAAATTGCAGCATTAGCACCTGAGAATTGTAATTACAGAAAACCTCACTTATCTAGAGAAGCCCACACAATGAAGCCTACTGAATCTGGGATGGATATTGGAAGAGACAATCTGAAGCCCAGTAATATTTGGACCTAAAATACTTATGCAGACGATTGAAGGATAAAGAAACGTTCCTTGTACATATGGGATCCGTTTAATAATTCCAATTGCCAAATGCATTTTAGAAAGTACGAGGCTGACCACAAAAATATATACTGCGGCCCAAAAAGTGAATAATGCTAAATGGACAAAGATTTGAGGAGTTGAGGGTCGAGGTTGAGCACAAATATTAAAGTATATTTTAGCATTTCATTTTTTTTGAATGAATTTTAGCATTTCATATTCAAAGTACTCCTAATGACTATACAGCTTATACTAGTAATAAGTATATTTCTTTAATCACCGGTTACAACTACGATGTCAATAAATAATTAATAAGATGATTGTAGTACTCATAATAAATAAAGTCTAAGTTGCATTAATTTAATATGATGAAGATAATGATGATAATATAAATTAATGTACCAACCAACTTTTAGTTTATTGACGATAACTCAAGATCATATACTGGAATTTTTTCTATTACTTTTTTTCATCGTCATGCGCAAAATAAAACAAGTCAGAATGTATAGAAATTCACTAATCATCATATTCTCTTGGAAAATTTCTTTTAATTTTATGGAGAGATTAAAAAAAAAAAAAGAAGCAAACTTTATATAATATCGCCTACACTCTCAAAACTTAATAAATATACTAAATGCAACCCATTATTACATAACGTTACATCTGACTATCTAAACTTGTAATTGACAAGATACAATGAAATTACTTTATTATGATATCATGATTACTTTAATATATTTGTAACAACTTTTTGTTTTAAGTAGGTTTTCTAATTTCTTCAAAACTTCAGAAAAAAGTTTATGCAATTGCCCGAAACCTCAGGAGTGTAAATGTAGTTATCCTTTATTCTTATGATCTTATCCCATTTAAAAACAACATACGAAAGTGGAAAACCATCGAGTTCATATGTCAGAATCATGGTTTTGGCAGGTACATTGCACATGGATTGTCAGGACTGGCCATAGCAATTACTAACATACATACAAGAGAGGAAGAACCAAACTGCATATTCACGTGGAACCCACCTGAGCTAAAATTGCTACTATTCATCGCATACTCATTTTTGTTGGATAGTAATCAATTGTCACTGTATGCATGTTCCAATTTAAATGAGTGAGTGAAAATAATGAAGTTAATGTTTCAAAAAATATTCATAGCTAGCCAACGGCATATTAGACTTTGTGTTATGTGAATAAATGTATTACCTTTTCATATAAAAAAGAAAGGCTTCAATATTACGTTAAATAGGATACTTATTGAACGATATACTCCTTCACCAAAAGCGGATTTTTATTTTCATTTTTGTTCTTTTGTAAAGTAGTTTAGTTAGTTACAAATATGATCGTACCAACACTAGCAAGGCGCGTTTTTGCTCTATAAACAGCCTTGTAACCGAATTAGAAACTGCACTTAGAATTTACGCAATTAGGTGATCATATCTATGTTCTCTGTAATCTTCCACCAACAATCAACCATCCAATTCAAATTTTAGAATTCATCATGGTAAATTATTCTGAGCGATCAAAAAATTGCAAATTACCCTCATGTATTTCTAAAAAATTGCACATTATCCCTTGAAACATGTAGCATATTTTGTAACGTATCAAAAGTGATTTACATATTTAACATAATACATGAGATAATATGTCAGAAATATTTTTTCACAGAAGCTAGTAATGTGCTTATTTTTATCATAATAAGGAGGATAATTTGTTTATTTAGTTTTTGCATAAGGTAATTAATATGCATATATCATATAATACGAGGAGGTGTTTTGAAAAATCCCTACTATCTTTTTACTGAATAATGTAATGCTATTTACAAACATTATATATGTTGAAATATTCATTTTTATTTCTACATAAATAAATTGATTTGATTGGTAATTGGTGAACAATTTTTAGTGTAGTGTATAATGGAAGATAGCTGGAGCCCAGAAGTCCTCATGCTTGATCCGTTATTTGAGCTAGCTAGCTAGTTGTCTGTCCTATTATAACCCAGTTCCACTTCTTTGTCGTGTTATTATCAAAGCAAAAATCAAGTAGGCACCTTTCTTTCGCTTATAAGTGAAATAAAATCTTAAGACATATTATATTTCATTTGACTAAATAAATCAAAAAAAGATCTACTTCGTTTGTTACATAACATATCTACTTACTTATTAATATTAATTGCGCTCGTAGAAAGCATCGAAATTTTGTTTCCTAGAAGAAGAAGAAAAAAAGGAACAACTGGAGTCAGCTATTTAGTGTTGGTGACTGCTGGTGAGCTGTGACTAGTGACAAATCAATTTACCAAATGAAACTAATGTCGAAGTGGAGCCGGTTCATTTTACTGTTGCGCCATTGTATGATACAGTTTGTATCTAGTGCAGTCGGCCACTTGATCTTAGGTAAAAATCTCTACGTGTCTAAGAAGAATTTTATTCTAATCATTGGGGATCGACCTTGAGTGCGTGTAACATTATTTAAATGTCGAATCACAGCTGTCAACACGTAAGTGTGGTAAATATCTAATATCTCTATTCCTAATAGCTATGTGTATTTTTATTTATTTTTTTGCAAAAAATAGCTATTTGTACATAGTTATACATTAGAAACAAGGATAAAAGTGTCAAACCAGTTATTTGTCTTCGTAGTACGCTCTTTGTTGCATTTTGCTTTCTTTAAAAGATTTTGCAACTTGTGTTTTGTGCTATTGAAAAATAAGTATTTACGTCCTTTGGTCTATTGTTACATTTGAAAACATTGTTGCATTTTTTACCATCGAATTTAATATTGAAGTGCATACTTCTAAGTTCTAATAATATTGAGATAAGTCGTAAATTTTTTAGCATAAGAGGTGAAATACCATGACATACTATAGAAGGTTGCGGCCTTTATCCATAAGAAATACTAATCCAGATTGGGTGTATATCTTTAGTGAGAAGCGAATGATAATAAAATACGTGTACGTAGCCAGATTAATTTAGAAGCTACAACGTGACAGCTTTTGGGTAATGATCGATATGAGTTTAAGAGGTTTTATGATAATACTAGCGATACTTTTTAATTAAGCGAGAAACGAAAAAAAATATGAAGTAGACTGGAAGTAGATTAGAAATAGGATCTCAGTCAAGTCATTTAATAAATATGTAATTTCATTGCAGAAAAATTTGTTAAAGTGTGAGTTTATTATCAAATTACTGTATGTTTAGAAAACTATATACGAATTGCTCTTTTACTTAACTGTCTTTGGAACACTATTAAACTTATAGAAAATTGCGTATATAGGCTCAAGGTGATCGCATAACTTCTTGAAATATTAGGGGTGATCTCTGCAAGTGATTTATATTCCTTTACATTATGTTACACTTTAACATGATCAATTATTATATAGTCTAGTTGATAGTACAAAGTCTAGCATCAGCAATTATATTTTTGATAGTTTAATAATGCACTTTTGATTTATTAATGTACCAACGTCATAATTTTATCATCAAAATTATATGCTATCAAAGAGGTAAGCATATTTACAAATCTCAAGTTACAACGCAAAGTACTCTTTATTTGATGAAGTTAGAGTATCAAGGTGCTATATATAGAAATGATTTGCGTACACATAAACCTTTTGTAATTATTTGGTAGAATTTTTCAATTTTGATTACTTTAGCCAACAAAAATAATGTTATACTATATTACAAAACTTAGAGATGCGAGTGTTATATAGGTTTCTTACAAGGGTGTATTATTTATTAGCTTTAGAATAGTATAAATTTTTTTTTACATTCTTTTCCCCTCTAACATCATATTAACGAAATAATTTAGAGAAACTTTGTGCCATCTATCAAACATGAAGAGTAATTATGTTGTATAAATAACCTATAGTTACATCATATTATTTCGTTAAATTTAACAATTTTAAGAAGAAAAATGTGATTCCAAACTAAATACAGAGAAACTTTTTGTGACTTTAAAAACGCGAGTCATTTGTATAAATATCTATAGTTTATGGGTAGTATGTATAATTTAGTGTAGTTCTTATGATGGTGATAGTTCTGACTTTTGAGCATTAGAATACTGAAAACTGCAAATAAAATTATAAAAGGCAGGAAAACCTTTTCAATCATTAGTCAAAAGACAAAATAGCTTTTCACTGCCTAGTATTTAAAAGATAAATTGTAGCTGTATTTTCCCTTTAAACTCAATCAGATTGTGGTATGAAACTGTCATCTGATAAAAAGTATTTTATTATACGGAAATGCAGTTCAATCTCAAAAATTTTAGATTGAATATTAGTTTCTATCTGAAAAACAACTTTTATGCGTTTATATTATACAAAGTTATATATATATATATATATATATATATAATATATATTCTATTTCGATGTATAATATATTCAAATTTAGAAATAAAAGGTCCACCAACTAATAATTCATAAGAAAATACATATTTTTTATAATATTCTAAAGAGAAATACTTTAGTTATTTGTAAGGTTTGTGTATTTCTTAGGGGTGTCTCTGTAATTTTGTAAACCACAGGGCTGGCTTCTATAGTCACACTGAACCTAAGGGGGTGGCTGTAATATCCCATTTTTATTTTAAACATAAGATATAATCCCCGGTTTAGTCGACCAATTAATTAGATTATTGTTAACAGAAAAAAAGGAAAAAGGGAATAAGTGACAAAATCTCATTCATCATCATCTTATCCCACCTCTCGCTTTCAGAACCCTATCTACAATTTATAGTGGCTATTAGCCGGCTAGTCACATCACAGATGATAAGATAACAGTCAAAAGAATATCGAAAATAGCTTACGCATGACATGAGGGGCCAAGGGCTAATACTTGCGTTTAACACCTAATTAAATACCAAATATTCATCTACTGCAATTACAAATCTACTTAAATATTCTTAATGAATTTAAAAGGACCGCTTGGTTTATTTAAAAGGTAAATATTAATGTGACTGTGATCATGCCTCACACATCCTCGATGAATTTGAGATTTCAATGATCTCTTCCGAAAAGAAAAATAAGTAGACAGTAGCTACAAGAATATGAAATATTTAGCAACTGCATTGTAGAAGTTTATAAAAGATCATGAGATATACATGGCTTTCTTAATTATACAATAGTTAGGTAACAACTGGTACAGTTGCATTATATGTCGAGATTTTTTTTTTTTTAAATATTCGTGATCTACGTATTGGTTATTTCGTATTTACTCCTCTAGTGGCTGAATTATAATTCGGAAGAAATTGTCAATATCAGCATTAGGGATAGGGACAGGCGTCACCACCAATTTTGTGGCCCCTCTTTAGTTTCAAGTTGTGCATCAACAGTCTTTCCTTCATTTTATCTTTTAAATAAATAAGATACTTCTTAAGTTTACTACGCCCCCCCCCCCCCCCCCCCCCAACAGTCTGCAAATTTGATCAAAAAACACCCATACACTTAGAAATACCTCCATACATAATTAACAAGAAACTTATTAATATGATGGTGATATTGTAAAATATAAATAAATACAAAACTAAAACCAATAAAATAAAATAAAATCCAATTTTAGAAATGAAAACCCCCTAAGCTAACTCAGTAAAGATCAAAAAACGGCGTAGACATAACCGCAATAAACGAAACGTCGCCCACGTCATAATAGCAAAAAATGGAATTGTGAAATGAATATTAATTGGTTGCAATAGATTATCAGAGTAATTATCGTTTAAACTTTTTATTAGAAAAACAAAAATTAAGGACGATTTACTTATTAAACTATTAGGAACACAATTAGAGCTTTAGTAAATTAGGATTTATTTCGTTCAATCTGGCGCGCGAATGATTTAGATTAATCGCAATAAAACTATCAAGATTTTGAATTTAAAATATCAATCAATCAAATTTATGATGTTTTTAATTCATAATTATGACTATCAGTACTATGTCTATATACACACACAAGTCCAACTAAAATTCGGATCCTTGTCGGGTTTTCCCGGGTCAACACACATCAACGTCATCATCGCCGTTAGTGACATCACGTTCCGTCAAAACTTAAGCCTTCGCCATAACGGAGAGCCTACTAGGGCTCGGCCGGAACTCGCCACGTCGGCGCTGCTGATGCGACGACGGCCTAATCAGAGCCGCCAAAGCCCTCTTCACCCAATCACCTTCAACGGTCCCGATTCTCACCAGCGAATTCTTCATCGCCGATCGCCGCATATTCAACCGGCTCGAGCTCCCACACGACACGGCCTGAGAGTTACTCGAACCGGATTTGTGCAGGCTGCAGCGGAACGAACCGGGGTGGTTCGTTGGCGAGCACATGCACGTCCTCTTCGGACCGGGGGTTGGAGGTTTGTGAACCCGGTTCGATACGGAAATGGACCGGTTTGGCGAACCGGGCCGGTCCACGGAGAAACTGACCGAAGAGGAGGCGTTGTAGAGGCTGACCCGGGTTGGGGAGTGGGCCCTACGGATTGTGCGGGTGGTGTTGAAGGCGGAGGAAGAGGCGGAAGCGAAGGAGGAGTGAGAGTGAAACGACGGCGTATGGGACCGGTTTATTTTGGGTGAGGGGGAGGTGGACCGGAGGACCGGACCGGATCTGCGAGCTGAATAAGCCGCCATTTTGTTGTTGGTTTTAGAGAGAGGAGGTTTTGAGTGTTGAAATTGGCAAACCGAGCTTAAGTGGAGGTGTGTATTTATACAATTGGAAAAGGAGGATAGGGTTGGGCCGTTGGGGGTGTTTTTGGAATAAGATTACTTTTTTGGGTTTTTGATTTTTTATATTGTTTATTTTGGTTTTCACTTTTGGGTTAATTGCGTCGGGCCCCCCCTCATTGTAGAGATATTTTGTTCATCACGCTTTTGGTTAAAGCAAGTTGCTCTTTAGCTGTTTAGCACTTGAGCATATGTACTCTTCTTGTCACTATTTACATGGGTCAGTGGATGGTAAATCTGTAATCATTAGAATCTTACAAGAGTTCCTTAAGTCGTGTAAAATTCCACTTTATGGATCAATTTTAAATAATTTTTAAACTTACTTGATAACATAATAAGATATATATGGTTTCAATTAAAAAAAAAACATATATATGGTTCCTTAAGTCGTATCTAAATGTACATATGTCTTTTAGCACGGGTCTAACTAGACTTGTAAGCGGGCACGAGCCTTACATTATGACTCGCTCCTCTTAATCGCCTAAATCAATGAAGAATTTGGGCTCTCGAACACTATCAGAACCTCGAAACTCGGAGCTCATTTTGAGAGGGTCATTTTGCAGAACCGACATGCTCTAAGACCCACGCCCTAGCAAAATTATTAAGACCAAATTTACTACGAATGCGTCTATGTGAGTTTACGCAAGCTTGACATGCTCATATTTGTTGTTTTTGCGTGAATAAATAATGCAACATAGGTTTTTAATTGTTGGTCGGACAAGACATGTGATTATTATGAATTGCCATGTAACTACAACCTCATATAAAAAAGAACTTGACAAATCGAGCTTGCACCACATATAAGGCACATGGTCTGTATAAAATGTATTTCGTGAAATGAAAGAGATCGTGGTCAATCATACACTTGAATACTTTACTACTCTAAGGCTCGTATTTGCTAGAACTTAGCGATTTGCACGACATGTTTCATCATTTAGCACATGTGATCAGGAACATGGTGTTCAAACTATTAATATTGATAATTGTTATTTTAATACCATATTGTAATTTGCGTTATTATTACTATATTCTTGTTGCGCTAATCTCCCATGCTATTTAGCACTTGCCTAAAACTTTAGTACAATACCTTTTGGCCAATATTTCAAATCTCGGTTATGCAGGGTCCAAAAAGTAAATATCACTGCCATGAAACTTTACAAACAATGGGCCTAGATTTAACCATAGTTTGGAGAATAGGAAACCGTGTAGAAAAACGACAAAAAGGAACGCGGCTGTTTGTAACGACCTTACCATTGGGGCAAGAAACACAATCAGTGGGCCGCATGCCACGTACACTATCATATTTGGTGACACACTCCTTGTAGATTCCACGTATGGAGTTAGTACTATTTTTTAATGTTTATTGAATTCTCAGTTCTTTTTCTTTTGACCACTATTGAATTCATAGGTTTGTATTCTCGTATCTTCTTTTGCTATTATATAATATGTGGTGGTGATATTATATGTCAAAAAGAAAAGAAGAAAAAGAAAAAAAGAGGAGGAGGTGAACATGTGGGTTGTGTCATGTGCATCCAAAGAAAATGTGCCACATTTCTGGTGCGTTTTGTTTCGTTAGGAGTTAGGGATTCTACTAAATCAGAGTTTAAGGATTTAGTGATTAATAATATATAGAACATGGTCTGTGTGCTGATTATTATTAATGGTCTAATAATGCATTCGGTGGCCTTAGGTTGGGAGTTAGGAGTTCCGGTGTTTTGGCATTTTTATGTTATTATAGGTAAGTAGATGAAAAAAGAATAATTCTTATCTAAATTAGGTTTTTAGACTTTTGACTTCTTAGTTTTTTTATGTTTATTAAGCTAACAATAATATTAAGACATGTTATAATTGCTGTAGCAACTTTTGATTTATGAGTAAATTATGCATATCAAGTAGATTAACTTAACTTGCATAATTTTAGCTTCAAATTGTGACAATTGATAGCTCACGCACGTTAAGAATCTCCGTTTATGTGTTATTCTTTTTTTTTTCTTTTTCTTTTGGTGCCTTCTGATGAAAACGTTTATGTTATTCATATAATGCATTTACATGAAGAAATACTTTTACTCGAGAATTTTTGTGTCTCCAAAAATAAAATAGACAAGTTTGCAATAGAGAGGAATATAATGTGGTACATGAATGTTCGAACTAGTAGATACAAACTCTTGGAGTGTACGTTTTCTTTTTCTGAAATTACCGAGATTAATGTCATGGAACAGGTTAACAGTCAATTAGAGATGAGCGGAAGTTCATAAATGAACAGATGAAGCATACACAAAAAATGGAAATATGGAAGTTGATAAATGAACAGATGAAGAATACTAGCTTTTATTTCATTTATCATTGTATGAGATGTATACTTCTTCTTCTTCTTCTTCAAAATAAGTACCATTTGACATAAAAACCTTTTGGAAGTTCATGAATTAGCTGACATCTGATACATAATGATACAGAGATTCCAACAGCTATACAACCATCGGTTGGAGGCGATTGAGCCTCACTATCAATCCCAACAAAGGTTGTTTAGTAGCACTTAATACCCTCTTATTAAAAGATGTATATGTAATCCAGCGTGACATGGTATTAGTGCATTTAATAAGCCTATCGAGTACAAGTCTCAGAATTAAATTTGTGCATTTGATAAGCCTATCGAGTACAAGTCTCAGAATTGAATTTGGTCGACTCGACAGGACATAGGTACTGTACTCCAACTCTTATGTGTGGATTATAAACTGTAAATATTTCGAAATGAGATAAAATTATGCTACTAAATAATTATGTACCCATGCAATTTTTTTTGCAGAATGTACTCATGCAATTAAATGTCTATAATTATTCATTTTGTTCTTGGTTATCAAACGGCTTTTAGTGAAGTGTACTGATAGGAAATAATGGACGCAAGAGTCACAAGGAGCATATATACACGTACTAATACAATGAACCTAAGTCCAACATTAATGGCAATCGTCATTCCCAAGTTAAATATAGCCCAATAAATCAGGCAATCGACAATGTCAATACTAAACTTGCAGCCCAGGCAAAACTGATGAGCAAATGCATGACGCAACTAATCAATGAAAATTATTGGAACAAAATCTCATTCAGATTTATTTCTCGTTCTAGGAAAACTATTAATTAGTTGAATGACCATATCCTCCTAGGATTTGAAATGTGCCAGTTAAGCACTCTATCGTAATTAGCTACTAATCGGGAGATGTTAATGTGCAAGTTAATGAAACACAGCTCTATTGCTATTGCACCAATAAAAATCTGACACTTTTTAATTAACAAAAAGATTTTATTTCCATTTAAAACCTTCGCTTTTGCGTGCATTTCATGCAAAAAGCAATGTTTAGTGCCTGATTTGGCAATTTTATTCTCTAATCTAACGTATATATTTGTTTATCTACTAGTCCATGTTAAAATTCGAGAAAGTTAGAGAAGAGAACATTTGGATAAACAGTGATATATACCTACCTTACGGATGAAATTTTCATGTTCAAGTCAACGACGACATTCCTAAATGGGCCTGGGCTTTACTTTTATCAATTCAAAGGTTGTATATGATCCATTCTCTGTAAGCTGGTTCCTAAATGGCCCAAAAGACGGACGATTTCTTTGGAAGAACCAAATCACATGAGGCCCAAGTATTTGAATTTTACATATTTAACGAGAACAAAATAATTTCATGCCCAAGTATTTTGTTTGTCTTCTATATTTCTATTACTATGTATTAACAATCGCTAGTGGGACTTTCCATACGTCTAAGCTCAGTCTGAAAAGATTTAAAAGATTAATCAGTCCGATTTGGTTGAGTCAAAATTTAACTTATGTCATTTGCATCGATCAAAACCTCACCTAAGATTACATTAAACAAACAAAATTCATTGAAGACGTTGTGTACATATATCACAGACGGACTTCATATGTATTAATTTTCTAAAACGATTACAAACAATAGTTAAACTCGAAGAACAAGATATTCAAAAAGAAAAAGAAAAGATCGAAATCTCGTGGCAAAATAATTTCAGAACTAATCAATCCGATTAAGTTGAATCAAAATATAACAAAAAGAATGAAAGAACTCTGGCATCTAGGGGACACATATGCATCAAAACGTCATCTAAGATTACATTATGTGATCCTGTGATTCGTTTGCTTAATTTCTTAATTCATGTATTAATTTTACTATTCTACAAATTTACGTCGAATCTTACATGTCAAAATCTTTGTCATTCTCTTTCTCATAGTTGAATTTATGTCACGCATAACATTTATATATTATTAGGTCTATATATAGTTTTTAACTACCCGTACCGTCACAAATATTACTTCATACCTCGCATGAAAAATATCACAATTAAGCAAAGGACAACATTAATTTCAAAGAGAAAAAAGAAGAAGAAGATCGATGGGTATCTCTTGTGCCATGAGACTTGTACGTGGCAACCTAAGATTGTTATTAGGACAATATTTCTGCATGACCATCCGTTTCTTAAAAACTCCCGAAAGAAAACATTTGGTCAAGATTGAACCATCAAAAAGACAAACAAAAAGCTAAACTTAACGGGACGTTCTTCTCCATTCACACTATCTCAAGGAAAAGACCGAAACATCAGTCTTTTCTTGAGGCCCTGGTGAAGAAAAAAGAAAAAAAGAGAAAAACATCAATGACATACGACGATAATCCATGGGGTGGGGCCGTCGTCCCATCCGGCAAACAGGGCTCGGAGCCACGCAGGCTCGGCGACCCTAGCCCGAAGCTATCCAAGAGAATGAGCGAAAAGTTCGATCGCACTAAGGAGGTTGCATCGATAGGCATGGAGAAGACGAAGGTCGTTGCGTCGGCAGGCATGGAGAAAAGCAAGGTGGCTGCTAAAAAGGTGAAGGAAGGGACCTCAAGCAGTGTCAATTGGGTTAAACTCAAGTTGAACAAGAGCAAGCTTTTCCAGAAGAAATAAATTTATCAAGAAATTTAAAATAGGCACGCTAGCTAAAGGATCTTATGAAATTAAAGACATGCCCTTTTCTCTATTAATTCCTTTGTTTGAAATTTTATATAAATATAATTTTATTAGCAATGCGGTAAGCATAGATACATGTACGTTGCTTTGTTCTTCGTTAGTCTTTTCTCCCATTAATTAGAGTATTAAGTAATTTAACAATTTAGTTATTCTAACAAATTTCTATCGTTATTTGCGTTATCACGTGGTCATTTAATTGTTACGTGTTTGTTTCATATATAAGTGCTGGAAATGGGATATGGTTCCCATCCTATGGGAGCCCATTTGGGGGATGGGTTTTGCTTAATTATATCCAAATAAATTACATCATTCTCATTTTGCAATATATACACGGCACGCCCCATATATGTAAAATCATATTGCTCATCATTTGTAATATATAGATAGTGTGAGAGTCCTCAGGGTTGGGTGGTTTGTAAGAAATCTGAAAATGTAGTGGTTCTTTTCCTCATATGAATGAATGCTAGCTTGTCGGAACACTTTGCCTTTGATCCTTATTTGATGCTTCCGTTGCACAATGTTTAGTATCAATAGCCTCGTTGAAGTTTCAAGCTCTTTCTCCCTTAATTTTCTCCTAATTCATGTTTTATGTAACGACTTTTGTCCTCAATTTTCACGTATAGAAGACTGTTTTATGTGACAGACTTTTTATGACGAAACAAAAATTTCCGTCACACAAAAGTATTACGTATGTTACAAAATCTATTTTTATCAGAACAAATTAACCTTATGTTACAATTTATAAGGGTCTTCACCTCAAATAGCAGTAAATTTTCAGAAATGACGCAAAATGTTTTGTAATAACCTTATATGATGAAATAAGAGTTGTCCAACAAACATATACTACAATGGGAAATTCAGTTCTTCAAACTGTGTAACTTTTTCACGCAATGGGTTTGTAATTTCGTCATAAGAAAGAAAAACGTCGATACCTTTCATGTACTTATTTTTTCCTAAAATTTCATGCTACAGCTTAACGAGTTGTCACTAGTACACCTAAATAAGTTTTAAATTGGAATTAATTGAAACCCAAGCTATACTAAATGTGTTGCATTTAAGCCTTATAATCATCTTCCAGTTTTCAGCTCAAGAAGTTGAACCAGTTTGACGGCAAATAATGGAGTTAATTAAAAAGATACAAGTTCCCAATTGCACAAGAAAAACGATTAGAATAATTCACATGCACCATCTGTAATAATTCTTGGAGCAATTGGAAACCCCTACCAAATTCAAGAACAGTTTCTTTCAAATTCGGTCAATGGGCTAAAAGTATCAAGATCTTTAATTTTCTTAAATTTTTCATTATCTCTGCAACTTAAATTTATTTTAACATATACTTGTATAATTGCGGGTCCGTCTCAGAAAGGATGACTTAATTGATTTGATCTTAAAAAGATGTTGGGGCACAAGTTTTAATAATAGCTTATTCAGCTATGTTTCTCCCAGAAATTGTAATTTAACCACTTAAGCTGATGCATTGTAGAAAATTTCTACAATTATAATAAGGATTTGCGTTGATCCATGCGCTTTGAGTGATCTTGGTGAAATACTACAGTTAATCCTATAGTGATATGAAGTACTAGTACAAAGTAGTCCATGCATACATGTACATTTCAAGTAAATTATGGTTTTCCACAAATTCTAGTCAGACAAGCAGGTTTAATATGGCTTATATATCATGCTAAAATTGAAATAGAAATGCATTATAAGTATTATCACCTGATCACTTAGCCGTTAAAAATGCCGCCTTCAGAATGTCTGCGTTTATTCATCTGGCAACAATGAAGGCAATTACAAGCGATAGTACGCAATCAAAATATTAAGTACTAGTACATCAGTGCTAAGATGCGACAAGTAAATATCGTCTCACAACCTAGATCTACTATACCCTTCTAACTTTTAGTTAATTCTATGTCGAGCACACACAATGATATGTGTCTTAACTCTCGCAACACATAATACATGATATATATTAGGCTTAAAGTACTAGCGGATCCTTGGCTCGAATCCTTTGATATACCTAACTATGACTAGGCTGCCGGTATCACACTTGAGCTATTATCATCATCGTCATCATCATCGCCTTCAAGTGCTTTATGCATGTCCAACATATGAATTTTGGCCTCAACTTCTGCTGCGATTTTCTTGGAGCAACCGTGGTTCTCAGCACGAACAATCACCATTTCCACTCACAATTTTTTTTTTTTTAAACTGGAAAATTTAAGGTACTTCAGCTAGCTTGGATTCTACTAGGGTTAGAGCAATGCCCTCTTATTTATAGCTTCAATTAACAAACTATGGCATCCCTTTTTGGGAAAGTTGTCATTCTTTACTTTTGAGATTCACTAGTGTAATGCAATATCTCATATTCTTCCTAAATGGCAGTGCATGAGTTGAACTCATGTCTGCTGGCGTCCCGCACGTGGTCAGCAACACTTCACCCGCACCTCTTGATGAACTTCGTGTGCTATATTCTTCCAGGTCACAGATGGTCAAAGCTAAGTCAAATGATTTCAACCCTTTTTTTATCTTTTTGCGCGAGTTGGTGCCACTGGTAGGTGTGGATCAAAACTTTCAAATGTTGTTATGTACGGGCCCAATTAAAATGAGACTTAAAATATTTTTTAAGTTCATTGGAACACTATTTCTTTGATTTTTTTTTTAAAATAACTCGGAAATAATTTTACGAAAAACTTCTAATATTTTACTGATCACCACGTATAGCAAAACCTAAACTATTGACCCACGCGGGTAGATCAATGGTCAATCTTTCTTCCTTACCGGAATTTCAATAGTCTAAGCCACTTTGTATGTCGCCCATATGCTAAATAAGCATCAACTTTTCATGTATTAATATCAGAACACATGTTACTATCACAAATAAATGACACATGAAATAACATAAAAAGTAGCTTAAACGATTCCTAACACTGTATTTATTGATTTGTCATCTCTCTAAAAGTTCAACCTAAATGATTGTCATTTATTTAAGGATAACATGGGACCTCTAATTTGGTATATTTTGCATGCATATAATTAGCGCATTTCTTGATGTGTGGTTGTTGTGAAAGTTGTAAACGAAAGTTCATTAATTATGTGCTTAATTATCGATGTGGTCCAATACTCATTGATAAAAGATATGGAAGTTGCAACATGTCTTTTGGAATCTTTTTTTTTTTTTTTTTTAGCCTAAACAAAACGAGACAAAATGGTGGTTTTTGCATTCATGATTCGACCCGAAATTAATCAGAGATAGTTTTTGTCATTTTTCAGGACAAACGAAAAGCGCGCCTTCTACTCCGCTCGTATAGCACAAAAATTGTATGGAGGTTTTTATGTCTTTGATTTGTTAATATAGGAGGCTTTTGCTAATAAAAACAACATAATACAATGGATCGAAGGGAAGACCCAAAACGAAAACAAGTTACTCCGACACGTTTCAGATACTAGTTCCACCAATTAAATCAAACATAAAGTAAGGCAAGGGTAGTTTTTGGGCTTAATTATATCTTGAGGAGCAACTTGCTGTGTCATTCTTTTTGCACCTAGAATCAAAATAATGCCGAATTAAACTTTAAAGAAAACAACTTTTCTTTGAGATCCTTATATTTTCATACCAAATACCCAACAAAACTATCATTCATTTCGTCTTATTTTTTTTCTTCAATTATGTGTATAACAAGGTTTTGATTGCAAGATTTTAAAAGGCTTGACTTAAACTAAAACAGGACCAACTTATTGTGTGCCTCACTGTGACTAATTATATATAGGATGCACTTTCTCCTTATGCAAGATCCGCAAGTTATAGGGCCACGCCATATTTATTACTTGGATTAAATTGTATCAAGTGCAGTAATTATTTGGGACAATATTGAAGATATATTATTAAACCATCATACCATACACGCATGTTGGATCTCTTTTACGTGCCGCTTTATGATTATTAGCGCGCATTAGATACTTCCATCAAGAGATTCAGACAACTAGACTCACAAGCAATCTGGTGTGGTGCATGATCTTATTCCTAATTGGATTCTGAATTAGTTCCGTTGGTCATTCACATAAATACCCAATTTTGACCAAGTCCTCACCAATTAAAGTCTCAAAAAATCTGTTCATTATGTACTATTTACTATATGGGTTGTGGTTAATACTTCCTTACATATCGTGGTAGCATATGGCTGATTTGGAATACACTAGCTAGGCTTGAAATTTAAGCAGTTTTTCAGGATTCGGAAGAAAATGTGTCATAATTTGTATTGTTAGCTAGCTTTTTGCATAAAAGACCGTCAACCGGAAATCCATGCATATGTTTGCAAAAGTTAATAGACAATCAGCCATCCTTGCCAATCTTCTTTCCAGTAATTTATACAAAAAAAATATAAAGGACTATATTATATGTATATGTATATATATATATATATATATATATATAACATCCGGAAAGTAGAAATACGATGAACGCCGGAAGTCATGCACCGTATTAAATGCATAATAATGATATATTAAAATAAACGTTTTCATTCGATAGTAAAAAGGCAATTAAATTCATAGAAAAAAGTAGCAATTTGCTCCCTTATATATTTTCACACTTGAGAATGAAAAGCCAATATTTTGTGTTTTAAGATCGTTTATACTCCTTATGTCATGCATATATATTACACAAATTGACTTTGTGAAATAATTAGCTAGCAAAAAGTTCACCTTTAAAGGCCAAGCGCTCATGTTTATGAGAAATATTTTTATCTTTACATGCTAAATAAACGAAAACTCACATGTAGACAAACTTTTCCAATATCACAGGCTGAGCTATTGACTACTTTCTTCTTATTTAGTTATTATTATTTTCGTTTTCTAAAGAAGTGATATGATTAGTTATAAAAGTATAAAATATAATTTATTATTGACTTTTCAAAGATGGTTAAAGATATACTATACGGCTTTATAAATCGAAATATTTGAGAAGAGGCCCCTAAAATTTGCTGGTTAATTAGTCAAAAGACATTGCTGCATTGGTATCCCCCCTGTATTTCTCTACTAAATTACTAGTTAGTGCCCATATTATGATGGCAATTAATGCAATAGAGATATAAACGTCCGTACTGTTTATATGGAATAGCGTGAGTTTTTCACGCAATACGAAAAAATCTGAAATTAACAATACTAGAATACAAAGAAAAAGGTTACACCTTGTGCAAGTAGTGATCGAATATAGTCTACGTTTATGGGGAAATTAATAAAATGACAATAGTAAAATCAAGAGATTAAAGATTATTATAGTTCTTGATGCATGTTACTAGTTACTACATCTAAATATGGAAGCGTATTCTCTGAAAACGCATGATACATCGGTGAATAAAATTTTACTCTCTCCGATTCTCCATATTCAAGTAGATTGTCTAGTGGTTCAATCTTTCTAGTGACAGCCTCCAGTTTTGCACCATTATATCTTTGTATATATTTATGCTCGAAAAAAAAAAATTTTAAACTGCCAAATATTAACAAAATAAAATGAGAATGATTCCAGTTTCGGCTCTTAGCTGAATTAAATGGGGTATGGTTAAAAGGAAATACCCGTCAATTGACCGAAAATATAGTTATACTCCAGAACTATAACAACTTTGTTTGATAGTTGATAGTATATAACTTGAATCCTATGCATCACAATATGCACCTTTTGTTAAATAGTGTTAACAATCAGAAAATGACAAGAAAAAAAATTCTCTCCCAGATGCTTTTTCTATTAGATTAGCAAATAAACTCCATAAGTTATGTATAACATGCAAGTTACTGTTGTTAGTTAAAAAAAGTGAATTACCCTCCGTGATTTCAAAAGATGCAGCTCACCGCCCTAATCAATCTTTATGTATTTTTATTGATAGTAACTAAGTACCTATATATATATATATATATATATATATATATATATATATATATATATATATATATATATATATATAATTTTGAATTAGTCAGTGGGAAAATTAGGAAATCTTTAACAAACCGTAATTGGATCTTAATCTTAGAATATTTCTATTTTTTAATATTAAAGAGTAAAACATTTTAAAAAATATTTAAGAAAAAAAAATGATATGGATGTCCTTTTCTGCGTAAAAATCAATCTTCATCTCAATTTTCCGTGAGTTAACTGCTCTCGACAAATATAAGGAGAAGATATTTCGCTACATTAAACAATACAAATGAAGGTTATTTCCCACTTTTTTTTTTTCTATTTCTATATATATAAACTAAAATGTCAAATTACCATGCAAGAGATTCTGTTTTAAAAATGTGTGGTGCAGAAGTCACTAGTTGGAATCTCAATTTTTGCAGAATGAATTATTCGAAGAATAGTAAGTTTTTCATTTAAATTCTTGATTACAAATTTATTCAAGATATAATAAGGTTTCAGTATATAAATGTTTTTATTGTAGATAGCTAGCTAATCACTCACTAGCTAGATGTAAAATGATTTTACGGTAGATAGCTAACCCATATATATGCAACTCATGAAAGATAAGATGCATGTCATATATTCCTCCACGAAATCCTCTTTTCTTTATTTAGATAGGGATGAGTATGAGGTTCGAAGTTGAGACAACGTAGTTTACATAGAAACAACAAAAAGAGTCTCTATAATCGCCCTCATTCAATAGTCAATGGTAATTTGGAAAAGAAAATCAGAAAATGTACAAAACTGCAACTTGGGAATTGAGAAACACGTGATGCCATTAAGACAAAACACCCCGACCAAGTGATTATATAATTAACCGAAATGCCTCAAGAAACTCAATCTAAATTTAAATAAATGATTAAGAATTATTAGTATTTATTATTATCATTATTCTAACTTTTTGGTCTAACACAAAGGTGCCCTATGAGGAATGCCTTTCCTTCTACTCATGCTAGTGGCCATGTCCTGATCTTCTGTTGTCTTGTTAGCCAATCTTCCACACACATAAAGACCACTTCTTTTCTTTCTAACAACCTCAGTGCAAGAAAAGCTCATGTTCTCCGAGCCCGAGCTCGAGGAGTAGCTCGTGGGCCCGTCGCTACTGTCGACAATTGTCGAATGTGGCGTCTCGTTTGTCGTCTCGTCATCGGCCATGTCTTGTGGTATGAAGAAGTCCGGACCAAGTTGTAGAATTTTGCACTCTCTCAAGAAAGGTGAAAGGTCTTTGTAGTGTTTGAGCGCAAAATCAACCTAATTAATCACAAAAGCATAAAGTTAAGATCCCATATTTCATCTAATTCAAAAAGTAAAGTTCAGAATTTTCAAAAGTTCTTAGCACATGGCAAACGTAATTGTATGTGACAATTCGGAGTTTGACAATTACGGTTTTCATCATACTTGACATTGCTAGGAACCAATTCTTTTGTTCATCAATTTATAAATTTTCGGATCATTGCTAGGAATCAATTCCTTATTTCATCCATTTATAAATTTTCGGATATTTCAAAATTCAAATTATCACATGATCAATATTCCAGTAGGGGTTATTTACTACGGTTATAAGTAAAATTCAGTTCCACTAGTATATATCCTTGAATATATTGCGGGATTTTCACAGCTAGAGTATTATTCAAAAGTAAACTTTATGTGTGTCCGTTCACATTGATCAATAGCTCTTGAGATGGTCGATGCCAATCCAATTATGAATAATATCTAATTTTAATCAAAAGGGTAAAATTCAGTTCAGTAACAATTTTTCTTATGCAAATTTTCCAATTGTCAACAGTTAATGCAATTCAACAATAATTTCATTCAAGAATGTGAGAATTGCGTACCTTGCAACCCAGAGAACAATGAATAAAAGGTTCTTGGAGGCTCCGGTCACACGAAGTGCAGTAGTTTCCGGACCCTTTGAATTGCCTATTTTGAGGTCTCTTTTTGATGAACAAAACTTTCGCAGCATTGATAGTATATGCCTACACTTAGAATTTTGAAACTCATTTAGCAAATTAACCAGAGTATCAATAAAATTTATGATTAGAATTTATTGGATCATAGAGCCTGAATTACTGTACACCATTCCACGGCAGACAACACAAAAACAATAAAAGAACATTACAAAACCGACCTGAATGTTTGAGCAGTCCAAAAGCTTCTCAAGGTCTTCCAACCTCACAACCTCGTGATAAACATATCGACGAATTTGAAGAAGTCGGTGCGATCGATGAGAAAGGACACAATGGGGACAAATACTTGTACAACAATCCAAGCACAAAATATTCTTCTCATTTTTCTTGGCACTCTCATGAATTGAACAAGGAACGAAGAATTTGTGCACATACATAGCTTCCAACCATGCAGGTTTCTGATATCCCTATTAGCAAGATTAATTAACGTTAAAGGTAGAATTTAGATCGATAGCAAAAGGAAAATTAAAAATTATATGAAAGATGCATAATTGAACTTGGAATTCAGGTTGTTAATAAGTACGTACCATGATCGAGTAAATTAGGTCAAGTGAAGTTTCTTTTCTTTGTGATTTTGATAAGCGAAAATATTAGTGTAGCTCGAGAAAGAGAGGGCTAAGGTTACGGATACTAGTGATATTTATGGAGTGAAACAAAGGGAGGCGAGCTAGGAAATATATTTATTTTTCGAGTACATAACATTTTGTCAAGATGTCACTTTCTCAATTTAGGGTGGAGAGAGATATTAAAAATAATGGAGAAAAGAGTAAGATATGAGGAGAACGTGGGCGCTGTCTCCCAATGGCTTCTTTCTCCTATAAACAAATTTGGTCATCTCCTAGTGTTAAGAGCTCAAACCCTAAACAAAGTGACCGCTTCTTGAACTAGCTGCCAATATAAATTTCTATTTTTTTTACCTTGAATTTTCTTTTCTTGATTCTAATCTCTCGGTAACATACAGGAAAGAAAGTTGGCTAGCCACTTGTACTTACAAGAGAGGAAGAGAAATAATCACTTTTTTGTCTAAAAAGTAGACAAAATTTTGTGTTTTAGTTTGGTGCAAATACGTATTTGTTTGGTGCTTTTATATATATATAATCCTGAATTTGCTTTAATTGGTGTTTGATTTATGCATATCTGGTAACACCACTGAGCCACGAATACAACTTAAGGGACAAAATAACACTTAAGAATAATACGTTTCTATTTGTACAGAAACAAATTTTGTAATTAATTATTTTTAATTAACTACGAAAATAATGTTTTGTCTTGAAAACACAAGTACCTTAAAATTGTAATTCATATAATGTAAAACTATAAGGATAACTCTAAAGTAATATAGCTATGCAAAAATTTAGATCAAGTTAAAAATACACAGATGAAATAAAAATAATATGTCGCAGAAAATGGAGATACCCCATATCTATTCATCCGTAGAAGTTCTCTGATATTTACTTTCATTTAGATCTTTCAAAAGAAGTATATCAAAATTTTGAGTAATTTCTGCTTTAATGTGTGATCTAATGCAGCATTCAAAATCATAAAAAAAAAAAAAAAAAGAAATTCAAAATATCTTTAGCTTTAGTCTATAACTTTGTCTCCACCATTTTCTTATCAAAAAGTACATGTTTCAATCTTGTTGTCAATATTTATAAGAAATTATGTTAAATCATCCTGTGAAAACATGAAATTATACACTGACATATGTATTAATCAAAACCATATTATTATTTATTAAATTAAAAGAAGTACGTGAGAATAAAGACAATTTAAAAATGTAGTATGACAAGAAATATTTAGAAAAATGCGACTTGGGGCGCTTGCCCGGGCAAAATTAAGCTTAAAAACGCCTTGAGGTTGTCCTTCAGCCGTATGCCTCATAATTTGAGACGTAAGCCCAAGGCACATGCGTAATCCCGGTGCAAAAAAGGCATAAGCCCGAGCACAAAAGCTAAAAAATTAAGAAAAAGATTATTTTGCTTATTGTTTTATGATTGTTTGTCAATGTATCACCTAAAAGCATATAATTTGTCACCACTAATCAATATATTAAAACTATTTTACATTCTTATCAATTACATTTTCCAAATATGATTTTTTAATAAAAAATTCGTCTATATTCTATGGATTTAATAAGAGATAATTAACTCATTAGTTATTGTTATGGATTTCTTTTTGGTTGTTTAAATTATTAATATTTTACCTTAAATTTTCTTGTAGTTACTGGATAGTTTCACAAGATCCAGACATATGTGAAGGTCAGAGGAAGTATTATGAAACTAATAATATATATATATATGTAAGTATTTACTTTATGCATTTGTAATTTTGTATCATCTCAAGAAAATATTCGACCTTTTTCAAAAATATCTGTACTAATTTCTTTTTTGGGTATTATTCTTAAGATCGCGAATAAAATATATTTTCTAAAAATAGATATACAAATTTGCGAGACTTACACCTTGCACCTTTATTAACACAGATGAAAAGTTACAAATAAATTATATGAAAATAGATAAGGGTGCAAAACATTGATTACCAAATTCAGAAATTGAGTATAAATGGGACTAAATGTGATGCCACGTTCCAATTTGGGACTATTTCTGATTTTAGTATTCTAATGAAACTAAATGTGATTCAGAAGTAATCCTACGGGACTAAAATATAATTAGCTACCCATATGTTTCTTTATGATTTTCTTTCTTTGAAGGCTTATGCATTTTCATTTAATAATGCATAAAGTAAGTTCCATAAACTCAACACTACTTTTCCTAATAAATTGCTACCATATGTAGAACGAGGGAGTAAGCTGCAAAAGGTTGAGGTAACTGTCTCTTTAATTATGTAATATTCAGGATAGTTTTCATATATCTATACAAAAAGTTCCTTCCAATTTTGTGGATCTCAAAATTTCAATCTATAGAGTTTTATATGGTTCTGAGTTCTCCTAAAGAAGAAGGAACGTAGTTTGCATACTAGCTCGCCGAAGTTTAAGGAAAAGATCGAAAGAGAACCCCAATTATTGACCTTGGTGTATGATAGATAAAATTGTCTAGAAAGAAATGTGTTCCATTTTAATTACTGCGATAGCACCTACTTAGGCTCCATTATCAAAAAGTGATGGAGCAAAGACAAGACATGTACGAGGAGGCTCGGTTTCTGGGACATTTAACATGACAACAAATACAATCCACAACCACTCCACTAATAAATTTCTGCCAAAATAATGGACAGCGGTTTTACCAAAAAGCCTTGACAGACAAAAACAAGTCATTAAGCACTCTAGGAAATTAATTAGCCTTTTTATTTTTAATTACTCAATTAGTTGCTAATATTGAGGAGCATCCTAATTTCTGGGACCTTCATGCCTTAACCAAGAGCTGACCATGAGATTGCAATTTATCGATTTTAATTCTTTTTATTTATTTATTTGAGAAATATTCAAATTATTGCTTAATCTATATATCACTAATTAACGCGAGACTACTGCACTTAGGTGCCGTTCCCCAATACGAAACAAACACGTCAATTGCGATTATAGTATGGATAGATATCAGAGAAAAGTACATGTACTCCATTGTTCTAATATAACATTACTTTGGAATGTGCAATTTTCTGGATACATAGGCTTAAGTGATTTTACTATTACATACATACAATTTTAATCAAATTTTGCAACTGCAAATGCTAATTTTTGTAATGTTATGCTTGTAATAATAATACAAAACTATTTTTGATCTACTACTTTGTACTAGTTTCATTGACTATAAAAAAATGCCCACTATATATCAAGCATGAGTTAGTGTCTTTTTCTGGATAAGATCTTTAAAGTTGAAAGCACCAAATTAAGCTTTCAATGTATTCATGTGTATGTATGCGTGTTTTGTTAAAAACTCATGATCAAGATGAGTCCCACCCCAAACTAGTTCTTTTTTGCGCCTGAACCAACAGAAATTTGAATTTTTTCTTATGTGGACTTTCTCCCACTAGCTGCATAACATCTTGGGTGCGGTTTGTAGTCTTAATGTCTTTATTAAATCAAATACACAAGAAAGTTAAAAAAGAATTATTGGTATAAGGGATCCAAATCCTCCTACTATAAAGTTGTTAATTATGTTTTATAGCGGACTATACAATTACCAAAAAACGCAGTATTGTGAGACAATTCTTGCATATACAATTTAGACCTGAACTTATAAATGCTTAAGCTTCATTTGTGCTTCTATAATAATATCTTGTCTGATAAGAAAAAAAGGTATGTGATACAGATAGAAATTCTGACTACATTTGGTAGCTTACAAAATTTTGGGTATAAATTTTTCATATATTTCATATTATAATTTTTTAAATGATGGAGGTAGCAAATCTATAGCCACAAACTTTATTAAACTATTTTAGATACAAACCACCCCACTCTATGTGCTTGATTTATTGAATCTTAAGAATAGTTTAGATTTAAGTACAAATCTAGTTGTGTAGTAAGGTCATTAATTAATTCTCAGAAGACGATGTCGAACCTGCATGGGCCGAGCTAAGAATGTAGCTTGAGCTGAAGAATGACGTCAAAAATCATTTTTTCCACAGTAAAGTATTACAGAACTTCAAATATGTTTGAATTTTTTTAAAAGAAATTCTCTATGAATCAACAACACTTTTAGAAACAAAACATAGTAGACATCCAGTCATAATATAGTTCGGGCGAGCAAAATATAATAAATACCAGCAAAAATGAGGAGCTCGCCAATTTTGTAAATAGATATTAACATATAAACTTTTCTAATGTGAGACTCTCACGTTGGAAAAGAATGCGCAAAGTGAATTGTATATTAATGGAAACGACTCATGGACCTAATGTTTAAGATTTTTGTTCAAAGTGTTGTGTCAGACTGTAATGTGTATTCTCATTCTAACTCATGTATTAATATCCACTCAGTTGTTGTCTCTCTCGAGTCCTAACATATAGAAGAAGTTTTGACTACTAACAAGCATAATTTGATTATTTGGCTCATATATAATCTAGAAATTCGCTGCCGATCAAACTTTTCAAAACTATTAGAAAAACTTTAAACACGACACGGTTACGCGGAAAAAAAAACTAAATTAACGAGAATGCATTTTTATTATCATTCACCAATTATGATTTTCATTTTGCATGAATACACGGGCCGGGAGATCTTCTAAACTAATCGTGAATTCAAGAATAGATTCATTGTACTGAGGTTTATTGATATTTAACATACATTATTTCTTAAAACCGAGTTTATTTACAAAGTTTAGATTTTTAATTCAAGAGACCAACCTCCCCACGTGACAAACAGCATCCCTAGTGCCTTTATCATGTATGTAATGAAGCTCACGTGCGAAGGATCCAATGGACCAACTCCTTCATATGTTTATCCAATTTGTCTAAAGCCTAGGAACTCTTAATTTGCTAAATATTCCTTCTGCATATATATATATATAGAGAGAGAGGGAGGTAACCTATGACAATTGGAGACTTAAATATTTTCGAAACCCGACCTGCATGCAGAAAATGTATAAAATCCGTTTTTCAGAAGAAAAATTATAAACTGAAAAGGCAAGTAACGAACTAATTTATTACCAATATAGAAATTCAAACATAGATCATTTACTATTTTTGTGCATTCATTGGGTTGTATAAAGTTATAATATTGAAAACCCTCTTAGTCAGTTCGATTTCTATAGATGTGTGTAAATTAATTATCTATTATCTTAGATATAGAGCCTTCTTATGTATAAGCTGAGATTAGAGTCCATTTATTTCCCTCCATAAAAGATCTATACAGGGAGAGGCAAAGATTATCAATATTCAGAATCTCAAGTTCGTTTTCAAATGATGTGAGAAAGACTTCAAAAATTATGTTAAATAAGACTATATATGGTGCTAGTAAATTTGTGAAACTGGATTCTTAAATTAATTTATGGACTAACTAAATGCGCAATCTTATGGTTTCAGTATAACTATTGAATACATAAAAGAACTTATGCTACACACGTACGATATGCTACGGTTGTGGCGACACTGAGTTCTTTTAAAAATAATGAATATTGTTTGACATAAAATTCATTTATCTTAATTTTAATATTTACTATACATTAATATAAATAGTGTTCTACGATGGATCAAAAAATAAACTATAATTGGATTAAAAAAATTTAAGCACACAATTTATCTAAATATTCAGACGAAAAATATTCGTACCACATAAAATATTAGTAAAATCTAAACACACGATTTATCTAAATATTTAGACGAAAGATATTTGAACAACATAAAAAACATATCATAGGCATCAAATACGATTTGGTTTAGAAAACATTTGATATAATACAAACTGATTTTTTGAAGTATATCCATTAATAGAATGAGATTGCAATTCTTTTTATATTTTTAGATGTTTTGAAAATCGGACCGGACCAGCGGTTGAACCGGTTTAGGATCCGGATCCTGATCCAATCGGTTCAACCAGTTCAACCAACAAAACCAATAAACCGATAGTTTTACTGGTTCATTGCCGGGTCCAATTTTTAAAACATATTTTACTAGCCTCACCCCACTCCCACCCACCCCTCAGCCCAGTCAAAGGTCAAAGATTACACGTCGAGGAGATGGAGAAGAGACAGAAGGGATCAACGGGTGAGCCGCACGAGGGGGGATCTTCCGCCCCTTTCTGAAATTCTCTGCCACACAGACCACTTCCAACATTAAATTACTAATTATTACCATCCACCCTTCACATGACGAGGCTCATTTTTCTACATATCCTACATATAATTTTATTTCTTTTTACAGCTGATTAATTGAATCATGTGCACTGTGCACATATTTCACACAATTCGGGAGTCCGCTTCACACTAATTATACTCTTGTATAAAGTTTTATCACTATTTAAAATCAGTTCTCTCGCTTGTTGCACATGGTAATCTTCATTCTATATTAGATTTGTGTACCGTATTCTGTAACATTATTAGAGTGCTTACTGAAGTTATATTCCAAATAATTGCAACTTGTGCCTTATTCAATTCAACTTCACTTCAAAAAGAGAAATAGATTTGCTAACTTTCCACCAGTTATTCACATGTTATTAAATGATTATTTTGATCTTACTCACATGAACAAATACATCATGTGGCAATGGGAAATAATTTAATTTGGTGATTTATTAAAATACTTGTATTTTTCATATAATTTTGAATGAACTTTCAGATAGTAGTAAATATTGGATCCCTACAGTTTGATAATTTGACATAATTCAACACCGATAATTACTTATGTGGGTTGGGATAGAACAATTGAGCCATTTTTAGAATCTTTCTCCTTCTTGCACACGTACATGCAACACAAAACATTAAATATCGAACTTCAATCAACGATATCTTTGGTTACTTGTGTGTTTTCATTCGTTGCTGATGGGCCCATGAAACTCATTGTCTAACTGGTTAATCATGATGGGCCACATCGCTTCTTTTATTAATGGAACCAGGCCTTCTCCAAGAGAAATTATTGGGTCAAATCTTCCCAGTACATATAAATTGGAGTCTAATAAAAAAATCTCTTGATTCCTTCAAACTCGTTCTAAATCGTTCGGGTTCCATGAAAGTTTACTTTTCAATTAATTAACAAATGAAAAGAGAATCAATTTTGTTTTGTTTTTACTTATTGTTGTCCGTTTGGTCCAACATCACATTTGCCAAGGAACCGAAACGAGTGTGCCAAATTTATAGAAACCATAGTTATATATACTCCGGTTTGCATGTTTCAACTTTCATATACTTGATTCTGCGTATTATATGTATATGGTAAGTATTGGGGCATTTCAGTGGAATGGTAGTCGAGATTGCGTACGACTGACGCCTTGATATCATTAATATGATGACGAGCTATATTTTGAAGATTCGTCGCTTTTGAGCCTGTTGGTTAAAGTGGCATTACTATTAAGAACAAACAACAATCGCACCCCATAACTCGGCTGCATCCGTCAGGTGATTACTCTTGGGTTGGTCCCGTGCCTTTTTCTTGCCAGTAAATATCTTTTATGATGAGAGTTTCTCGAGCAAGGACCCTTATTCATCAAAAAATGAAGATAAGAAGACATAAGGCTCACAAAACTTTCGAGAAGTTCATTGCAGTATGTACTCCAACTTGTAATATTGTAAACGCTACAATAAACTATGAAGTACAATTTCAAGAATTCCATTGTTTAATGGACTGCTTGTCGACCAAATCAAAGAGATCATCGCCAATACCAAATCCAAGCATTCTCGCCATATCTTTAGCTTTCAATCTCGGCATTGGAACGTCGTTCTCCTTCAACCACGAGTACACAACAAACACTTTTTGCACTACAAATAACTCCAAAGCCTCGGGATTGAACACCACTCCCATTCTCATGCTCATCTGTCACATGACCATATGCATTAACACTTCAAGGACTCATTTATAACGAATAATAAACCAATTGAAATTGAGAAGGTGAATGTATTGATACCTGGTGAGGTACAAGCATGGCAGCGTAGCGTGCAAGCTCCCCTGCTCGCCAGTCCAACAGAACAGGGAGCCATGGATACACAGCGTCCAGTCTAACGAACCACAGCCTTATATCAGGGTACTCCGACAATTCTCGAGGATCATGTTCGTCTTCTCTAACGTAATTGATCGTAAATCCAATTGTACGTTCGAGAAACTCTTTTGGGTTCGCTGCAAAAACCACGCTATGTTAACTTCTTCATTAGTCCCTTTTTGTTTCATTTTCCATCATACATTTTATAACTAGTCGTAGAAATGTATTGAATTGTTATCGCATCTAAAGGCTCAATCTTGAATAGAGAATTTTTGGCATTTTATTAATTTATAGATAATCTTAAATATACTCTTTCACGTGCAGGTTGTAAATCATTTTCTTATGTTTGCCACCTCACATTTCTTATCAGTAAGTTGGTAGTCGTGGGATTTGAACTCAGATCTCTTTTTGGTGAAAAGATTGTTATCATATTGGATTGTTGTCTCATCCAAAAGTTCAAGCTTGTATAGAGGATTGACATTTTACTAATTGATATATAATCTACAACGAATAGTTCACATGTTATAAAGTTTGATTACCTGACAAAGGTGAGGTTATTCCGGTTGCAG
This sequence comes from Misopates orontium, assembly GCA_946800315.1. Taxonomy (NCBI): domain Eukaryota; kingdom Viridiplantae; phylum Streptophyta; class Magnoliopsida; order Lamiales; family Plantaginaceae; genus Misopates; species Misopates orontium. The sequence goes on from OX326949.1 coordinate 45,172,128, forward strand.
TATGAAACGGGGTTAAGTCGAGGCGAGCGATGGTATCATTATCAATAATTATTTCACACCTGCCTTCTGTTGGTGGCATTGGTGGAGCTGCTTTTGATGCATCTGCCATGAATATAAATTCAAATAATGCAGAGGGTCGTATCAATATCATCTCAACAAACAAAAGCTGCATGTTTTGCAAGATAATAAGAAAGAATTTGCAAATTAATAGTACCTTCTGCGTCATAGAGTGGGAGGTCCAAGTTCCCGGATGGGTTGAACGAAACTGAGACAGCAACTGGTCTTTGTGATTGAGACAAACGTGAGTCGGTTAAGAATGAATATTTGGATTCGTAGGATGGTTTGTAGTGAATCCATGGAGATGAAGAAGGTGTGGAGTTTTTGAGTGGACAATAATATTGTGGATAAAGAGGTCTTACGGAAGCCATTTTGTGTGGGAATGAAGAATTATCATTTGTTTTTGTCTCTTTGATTCGGTTCGTCGCAACACCCTGGCCAGTTTGAATTTCTAAAGGGGGGATGTGTGGCCCATTTTCTCTTTGTTTTGTTGTTGAGAACTTGGCCTGCTTGCTTTGTTGGGTTTGTGTTTCTTTGGGAGAAAGTTACAGCTCATGTATCTTGAAAATTTGGCCCATAGAAAAATAAACTTTCTTAGTTTATAACTGGCGTGGTTCAATCCAACATATGGTTATCTATCGGTTGGTTTTTACAATGTTTTTGTACCGAATCGGACGTTGAACATACCTGCACCCTAACACTTCACGTAAGTTAAGCCGGATGATGACTTGGTGTTGGTCGTCCTATTCCTAAGTTAGTTAAGGAGTAAAAGTTGAAAGAGCTGAGGCTTGGTTTAGGTGACAATAGAGATTGTCAAATAGTTGGGAGTAATTATAGCAGCAAATATTCAAGAAGAATAATAAAAATAACATACCTCAAATGAAATTTAAAGGATATCTATACGAGTATTGGTGGGCCTACTGATGGGCTCTAGTCAAGGTCCGACCCATCAGTGTTGTAGTAAGCTCATTGGGCTATTGTGTAAAAGGAGCTGAGAAAAGTTGTTGACGAGCTGTCCAAACTCCAACTTCTTAAGCCGACATGGTGATTAGCCGTTGTCGAATACCTTAGCAAAATTATGACATATCAGTCTTTGTCGGGTGTCTCAGCCAAAATATGGCACATCATTACGTGTTTGTTATTGGGAGAGATAAATCAAACTTTCAAACTCTTTTAAATTAATTTAGTTGTTTCAAATAAAAGTTTATTGCTAATATTATACATTGTTTGTGAACTATTCTAGACAATGTTACATTAACGATATTCGCATTGCTTCTTAACAATACATTTTAAGGAAAACTTAAGGTGACTTAGGTTCCTACATGATACGAGAACGCTTGTTAAGATCAATAATTTGTGATGCACTTCTGGACACGATTTGATGATCATTGTGGCCTATACATGAAGTGCATGTTTAGCGGATGAACCAATAATATAGCTTGGGGGCCGGTAGGGAGGGTCGAAACTAAATTGATACTTTTTCTATATCATTAATTATTCTTAATTATATAAGTAATATTCATGGTAAAATTATATGTGATTTAAGTGGATGTTAATATAGAACTAAATATTATATAGTAACTCTAAAATAACACAACTCTAACTTATGTCTCTATTAAAAATTGTAAGTTAGAATAAATACGAAAACATATGCCGCAAAAAATAAAACTATTGTACTCTACCAATTGTCTTTTTTATTTTCTTCACTAGACATATTCGCCCATGATCTGTGATAATAATAATAATAATAATAATAATAATAATAATAATAATAATAATAATAATAATAATAATAATAATAATAATAATAATAATAATAGCCCCTCGGACACGACAAAGGCGTCTAATTTGCTTAGCTAGCCACATAATTCTAATAAATTGAGTTGGCAAAAAGAATTTAGCTTAAATAAACTCGCACCATTTTTTCACCCCCATTAAATATTAAGTACTGGCAGTAATTAGTTTGGGAGTACTGACTAGTGGATTAGCATGACTTAGGTGGTGTTTGCAAATGCTTATAAAAGGAGCTTGTTGGCTTTTGCAGCCGCAAAAGCACATTTTTAGTGTTTGAAATACTGACTTTTGCTTCTGGTTGTCTAAAAATAAGTCAGAAAAAGCACAAGCCACAAAAGCATGTCAAGGGGTGCTTCCCCAACTGCTTTTGGAATTATGTTATTTTTAAAAGGTCTTTAAAAGGAAAAGTTGCTTCTCATTAATTTTTGCAAACACCTAATTAATAATTTAAGTAGCTTTTTAAAAAGATTTGCAAACACTCCCGACTTTTTATTAAAAGTCACTTAAAGTGACTTTAAGCAAAAATCACTTTAAGCAAAAGTAATGAACAAGCTCCTTTTATAAGCATTTGCAAACACCACCTTAGTTTTCAAGGGTTTAGAAGTGAACACAACCGCATCAACTCCCGATTCGACAAGAACCGCCTCAAGTCCCGATTCCACCCCAAAAGGTAAATCGGTTCTCATGACTTGATTGTTCGGTTTTCACCAGACATATTATAACAGCCATATACGCAGTAATAGTTGAACGAAAATAGACTAGTGGTCCAACTTATTTTTAATTAATTTCCAATAAGATCGCGATGTTCTTTTGTCGGCTGATTATTCTTGAAAATGATGCATGCCCAATTAGATTTTCATTTGCATTTAATGTCGTACATTGCACCATGATAGAAATATAAGTCTTTATCATTTTATTTGTGCCCTGAACATACCTCATTATAAAGGAAGAGAAGAATTCTCTATACATAACGTATCTCAGATTTATTTCACTGAATGTTAGAGCACGAAAAGTATATCAAATTTTTAGTCGAGTAATCTTTGAAATCATACATAACGGACGCATTATATATAAGAACATCTGAACATGGTGCACAAGTCTGTATTTTATGATGAGATTCATGAGTCAACAAGTAATAAGAATGAAATAAATGAAACTGAATGCAAGTGGCATCACTGTGATCAATAATTTTCAGTTGTCTACAAACTGAAACGATATGGCATTAAACATATTCCATGAATGATTGAGGCTCTCTGCAGGTACTCATGATATATACACACATCCTCAACGAATAGATAATGTTGTCGGTTATCCTTTTGTTTTCCTTTACTTTACTCCCATTGATGTCTACTATTCACAAAAGATTTTCTGAATTCTGATTATTTATTCAATAGATCCGGGTCGCAATTTTAGAGAATGGATAAATAAATTGGTTATAAAGCGAAAGGATGAAAAATTATTGAAATAACAGCAAACCTAATAAAAACTTAAACTAGTCCACTAAAGAAAACAAAAGGAAAAGGAGGATCTAGACAAAATCCTAAATGAGGAACATTTTGCAAATCAAAGAGAGATTATATTATATATAGCATTGTTTGGCAACTGCCTTCACGAATTGAAGAAATTGGTAATGTCATATGTCCCATATATAATTTGCTTAGTTATCTGATTAGCAACTGGTTACACAAAATGTTGTGTTTGAAGGCTATTAGTCATAGCTCGTTCGGTGTCTTATACTAAATGCAATCCACCTACTACAGACCCCGCTATATATATGGGATGTATAGACGTGCCAAACTGCATATGGGTGGTAACTCCATCGAGGTACTTGACTACATGAGATGACAAACTCCACCCCTGCACTGAACTTGAGCCAGATACTAGAATGAGGTGTGGGTAAACCCAAAATGGTTGCTAAACTTGAGACTTAATTCCTACCCCCAAAACCTTTTCTAGTGCCACCTAAAAAACTAGGCGTTTATCTGCCATGTGAAAAATTCAAAAAACTACATTAATTATTAATATACAAATCAATTTCGTATGTTAAGACAATAAATTTAAACACTTGTTCATGAAACTTATTTATTGAAAATTAAGTTCTATCCCGTAAATTCTTGAGTTATTGAAATAATTGGCTTTACATCCCAAATTATTAGATAATAGTTCCACCCAGTTTTTTAATAATTATAACCATATTCCTGAACAAAGGAATAATTATGTTCCTTACCCCTAACTTAAAAAAAAATAGTCATTATCCCTTAACTTGAAATTATTACATTTTTGCCATCAAACTTCTATCTATATACATTCCTACCTCTAAACTATGGAATTAGGTTCTATCCCCAGGTAACAATATTTATGTTAATTGTCACCTCCTAAACTTTTGAATAACTATGTTCCTATGCCTAAACTTTAAAAGGTGCTTTATTAACCTCAAACTAGGAATAATTACATTTACACACCTTAATTTTTACGCGAGAACGTTCTCACCCGTAAAACATCAAATTATATTTAAGTTTTCATCCCTAAACTTATAATATTTACATTGTCACCTTCTGAACTTTTGAATACTAGGTTTCCACACCTAAACTTTTAGAAAGTATTAGCAAGGTAATAACTCCTTGCTAAAATTTCTTAAAGTGTAGCAATGAATTACTGAAAATTCATTGACATTTGGAAGAAACTAATTTTGCTTTCTATAATTAGCTTTATATATTCAAGTTTTCTAGTAGTGTTTGTTTGCAAAAAGATATTAATTTTTATCATTTTCGCTTGATCAGTATGTACTCTTATTATCATACCTTAAGAAGGCAAAAGTTAAAATTATTAACATTAAATTTTCATGATTCTCTTAATATACATGTATGTGTGTGCGTGTGTGTGTGTGTTATACTATTAAAAAACTAAATTATATCTTGATTTTAGAAAGTAAAAATAAGAATGTTAATAATATTGTGGTTGATCACTAAACTTACCAAATACATCAAATGATGAATAGTGAGCATTTCACATGAGCCAATTTGTTCTTTCTTTAATAAAAACAATTTAACTATTTAAAAACAGCAAGGAATTAATTATTTGTCATTTAACTCAAAATGGAATCCCCACATGCCAATTATTCAAACTTAGATTTTTATTTAAATAGTTTGATTAACTTTTATAGTTTATAGTTAACCTTAATTAATGGAGCTATATAGTAGACAAGCTCACAATCGGAGATGTTCTCTTGTTCCCCAAAGCACGTACACGGCATACGAACCGTCGGCATCCACGTGGCGACAGGCCACGTCGGCTCAAGTGGGTCCCAGACAAAGACGACCACGTGGACCTAGCAAGTGGTGCCGGACACGTCAGCGGGAGAGGGGGGTTTTCTAGAGGCGGTAGATGGTGGACGGGTCCATTATATGTCGCCGTCGCATTTAGAGCTAATGTCTGTCCGCTCACCATCTTCATTCATTCTCCATATTAAATCTCACAACTGCCACAAACGAGTCTTGTCTCTCTTTTTCTCTTATGTTCTTAAGAAATATGTATTGTATCATAATAATAATAATGCTCAATGTTTGAGTTGATGATTGTTATATTACTTCACTAAGCATAAATATTTTATTTATTTTAGAAAAAAAAATAATGAATTAGGTAGTCCAACTTAATTAATATCTCTAGAAAAATTATGTATTAGTTTGTTGGTTCAACTTTAGTTAATATCTTCTTAATTCTAATTCATAATATATTTTATTTAGTTGACTTGTATTTTAAATAAAAGAATTCAACAGAGTTAAATTTTTATATAAATATATATTTAGTATATAATTAAATCTAGAAAAGATGAAACTACAAATCAAATGAGAGGTTTGGGTTTTAAATTACAATTAACTATATTTTAAAAAGATATGCATAATTATAAATTATTTTTATGATTTTTTTTATAAGAAGTTAAACAATAATCTTAAGAATGTGATATTGAAAGAAAAATAAAACAAAACAATAATTTGTAAAATTGAATATCAATAAATATTTTATTTTAGAATAATATCAAAATAAATAGAAGAATATAATTACTACAGTATAGAAAACTTACATCTGAATTATATATTGTTTTATATTAATATGTATATATAACATCAACGGCGTAGCTCAATTATTGAAGCTCCTGAATTTTACTTAGAGGTCAAGGGTCAATTTTTCTTCCTCGCAAATTATTCAATTTTTTTGATAAAATATACGAAACTAGGAATCAGCATCCCGGTTCACCGATTTAACCAATTTTTTGGCCGATTATGAGCAGGTTTGACTGTTTTTATGATCATCCAGTTTTGAGGGTTCTATAGGGCCAAGGCACCGGTCATAAATTAAACCGGTTGAACCAATCGAGTTGGTCTAATTGTTAAAACAATGGATGTTATAACAAAACAAGATATTGCTCTAATTTAAATTTGAAAATTTCATTTATTACATAATCTTATTTGCAGGAAGATTATATATTATGAAAAGCCAAATTATGCCTAATCTGGTTGTATATCACTTATGGGATTTACTAGTCATGATTTGTTTCAAGTTAGGTTTGACGTGCCAGATGCAACAGAGTTCATGCTACTTTTTGAGAACAACGTTGTTAACTATTCGCTTCAAATTGTTGAAGACCTCGAAGCTTGATGATAATCGTAAGTCGTAACTCAGTTAAGTTTACATTTCATGAAAATCGCTAATTTCTTTTAATGATCTCGTAATCATAATATTTATTCAAAGTTAAACATCATTTTTGTTGAAGCTAAAATTAAGGAGTATGTTTTTAAGAGATATAACTGATTGGAATGACTTATGAGATTTGTCTAAAGAGTTGATTGTTATAATCTTAACATGTTTAAGGAGTCACGAATCGCATGATTTAAATATTTATCTTGAAACATGTTTTGTGGAAAGTTTGGTTTCATTTTGCTCTCACATAAGGTTAATTGTATTTTGAAAAGTCACAAAGTAACTGGCCAAGTATCAAGCTCGTAATTGGTTGTTAGAATGTTCATGTTGTTGTTGCCTCCATAATGGTTGCAACCGAGGATACAACAAAATATTGCGATCAAAGAAGGACCTTAAGTTTGATATTCTTGTAATTAATAGCGAAATTTCTCAATCAGTGAAAACAACATTTGAAGAGTGGCGTTTCAGAATCCACTAAAAGGTTCTTTGATCTCCATTACTTTTTATTGAAAAAGTTGAAACATCCCGAATTCAATCATCAACTCTCATTCTTCGAAAAAAAAAGGTGAAGTCTCGGGAGAGATCGTCTGTGTTAGAAGGAGAGTTCAATTGAAGGGAAGACAAGTTTGAATCAAACGAAGAGTAGCTAATGAAGTGTTACAACATGTGTCAAAACATTGAAAAGAGTCTTGTATTATTGATTAAACTTCTGTAAGTAAATCTTTTGACTAGTGAAAATCATTTGATTCTTGGCCAAAAGTCTCGTGAACTTCATCAGCTGACCGAACCAATTAAAGTTTCTTCACATCATTTTTTGCCTTTTGCATGTTTATTTATCGATTACAGCAAAACTTGTTATGGCAACTTAAATAAAAATTAAAATAATTATCATAAGATCTCACAATATATACACACACACACACATATATATATACATGTTTAACTGAATTTAGTGCAAAATTTAATTTTCTCAGAATAAACTCCTCCTCTTAATTATGATAGGCCTACTTAATTAATTCATTGATTTTTCAAGGTGAGACGGGACATATGGATAATTTATGTCTCACCACTAACAATCTACAATTGTAACACAAACTTTATAGGTGTGTGGTTATAGTTCATTATTCTTGTTTGCTAGGGACTTGATACGGACACCGTAATAGAGCTCGACAAATTTGCTATAGAAACTTAATATGAACGCCATTAAGAAATTAGACAAAATATCCCAATCCATACAAAAACAAAGAGAGAGCACTTTTTCAACACTAACTTTTCATTTCCAACAGGTTGTCTTGTTGGGATTTTACTCTTCTAAGTACTAACTTTTCCAATTTCAAGAAAATGGAGCCCTCATTTCCCGATCGAGGGCTGTTTATGTTTTGTTCCCTTACAACACTGACTTCAAACTCCATTGACTCATTCACCGAGAACTCCAAACAACATTATTCTATTTTTCACTTTTGAACAAATTTGAAAACAAGCAAAATACAAGTCCAAATGGCATTTAATGTAATGCCATGTTCAGGAACTAATATGGGCCCTTATGTTTTGTATTATTTTAAAATTTGTGTGTGTATGTAGGTAGATATATATATACATGAGCCCCATTGCCTTGAAGACCATTCACTAGCTTTATTATTAATGCTAAGGTCTTTTAAGAGAAAAAACACAAAACTCAAAGAAGATCTTCATTCCATTCCTCATTCATTGAAGTACCCTCTGTCCATTTTCATCCCATTAAACTCTTGTTCTTGAATCATTAAATTAAACAAACACTTCCCATAATGAAGTTGTGGATGCTGTTGTCTTTGCTACTTTTGTCAATTCTCATTGATGAAGCTCAAGGCATACGTTTTATAAAAGGATCCATATCAGAGAGGCATCATGATATCCATGTAAGTACACACACACCCCGAGTGTATTTTGATAAGATCTTAAGTATTTTCTTTCTATTTTATATAACTTCGAAAATCTTGCCTTTGTATTCTTCAACAGGAAACTATTTCAGAGAAAAAACACAAGCTTGATGGTGTTGAAGATGTTAATTTGTGCAAAGGCAAGCAGTGTCCATCATCAGGTAAAAAGAAGAGAAAACTCTCTCATAAGGAATCACAACATTGGTCACCAAGAGTGCACGAAGATTACTATGGACCAAGGACTCACAGACCTCACCACCATTAACCCTCACTCTCCATATCATCAGCTGCACAACACATTAACCCCCTTAGAAAATTCTAGAGATTTACCAGTTTTTTCAGATTTTACTAGAGCACAAGATGCCTAACCTCTTTACCATTCATTTTTGTAGCACAATGGACCATCTAAGCCGAATTCTCTGTGGCACTCTTTGTTTCATATAACCATCGTCCCTCATATATAACCACCATCCCTATGTATTCAGATTCAGAACACGTGTCACAATCATACACACAGAAGTGGCATAAAGGATCCATATCGATTTTGTAGCTTGGAAAAAAAAATCAATTTTTCTCTTATTAGTGTTTTTAACTTTTCCTCATATTGTAACACTTTGAGATGTTTAGTGGAAAAAACTTACAAGTCAAAAATCTTACATGCATATGAAGTGATCTTTTTTGTGAGGGGTACATAATTATCTATATGTGAATGATGTGTGATGGTATACATGTACTGTTTGCAGGAAGGATTAGGAAACTAACTATGACTACAACTTCTAGGACTACCACCAATCTTAAGGTTAGTTACTGTTACATCACTCAAAATCAAACCTTAAATTAACTAAAAAAAACTCAATTTATAATTTTCTTAATGTTCCCTAAATGTTTTTAAATTTTCATGGCCCCCAACAGAATGACAAGAAAGATCAACTTGAAAAAGTTGGAAAACCAGAAGAAAATCTCTCTGCAAATTCATCATCATCCAAAAAGACCAAATCAGAGCAACCGCGGCCGGTGTCGCAGCCATATCCCGACGTTTTAGACTTAGCTGGAATGGATTATTCTCAGGCCAGAAGAAAACCTCCAATACACAATTAAGATTTACAGAATATGTGTGTGTTCCTAAGTTTTCAGCGAACAAATTCGAAATGAAAAGGAAAAAAAACGACAACAATCTTAGAAAGGAAGCATATGTAGGTGTTGGAAACTTGGACAGCATTACAGAAATGCTGCCATTTTTGTGGAGTAGGAAAAGATCTTGTGTACATTATTATATTGTTTCATGCTTATAATTATAAGATTAATAATTAGCTGATCAATTAATCGCTAGCTTTTGTAATATTAAAATAATAATACAAAGTATGCATTGCTTAGAACTTCATGCAGCAGTACTAGCTAGCTAGGTTCTGAAGTCAAGTGTACGCTTTTATTAATTAGTTTGCTTCTTTCCCAAATTAATTAGTTTTATTGCAACAGTTATCGATATTTTTGTGAAAGGGTATCAATATTATAAGCAGAGGACCGTAGTCCTTGTGACATGAATGATTAAGTAGTGGGGGTGTACTGTGTACAATATTACTATTATCACGAGGAAAATACATCCAAATCTAAGTTACAGAATTATTGCAATAAACACCAAAATTTGGACCGCAGTTGTACAAATGGCTGATAGAGCACATTTATTAGGAAGGTTTTAAGTAGCCACGTTCGTTGCACAGGAGATAAATATCAATTGCTATATAATTGGTTATGCGGTTCTCAAATGTCAGGTCAAGATCAAATTTAATGGATGAGCGTATTTTCCTATTATTTTTAAGGAAGAAGATATTCTGGAAAGGTGGTATATGCAAAATCACTTTATTTTTATATTAATATACAATGTAGAATATCAAGTTATCTTGGAACTACTTAGATATATGGAGTGAATTTAACTATATGGAAATACTTAAATCAGGGTACTTGATAAAGCTCTTCATTGTCATTATATATTAATCATCCTTCCGAAAAATACATGTTTATTTATTTCAATGAGAACATAAGAGATTGAATACTTGGACTACTCAATGTAAATCATCTAAAAAATAAAATTTGAACTATATCTGCACATTTCTTGTGATATAAGATACAACTCATTAATAAACTAGCAATAATTAAGGTCCATAAATCATTGAGTAAGAGACTATTTAAATTCTTTTACTAAGTCAGAAACTAACTGTGAAATACAGATGTAAACTTAAGTGTTATAAATGATGGAAAAATGCATGATATAAATTTACAAGACATTTTGATTTTAGAAAAGAAAACCATTATATAACCATATTATCGATCGGCTAATATAAAAAACTCAATAGAAAAAAAATACTTGTGCAGGATTGACAAAGAGAGAAAACAAATACAACAACTGGGCTCTAAAAAATGGAAGAAACCCAGTAGAAATGAACCATATTCACTGGGACAGGGTCGGGCCAGCCTTACTGGTAAAAAGCCCGGATTGACTATGAATAATGTTTTCGGCTCAGTTATGAAAATGTCCACAAAATTACAGGCTTTTTCAAGAAAAAGCTTTTATGCAGTCTACTGTTTTTACGAAATTTTTGAACCATGTAAAAAATCTCCAAAAAAAATACAGATTATTTTAATATCTAGTCGACTGAAACATACATTAAAACTGAGATCCATTTTCGTCACTTCAAACTAGCAATTATATTCCTCAAACAATTCTTCGGTTATCAGTCCCTATTTTTCTTCCCATTCTAACAATTGTTTCCGATCAGTAAGTTCCATATGATTGAGAATCAGTCAAGACCATAAATTGAAGCATATTGTTGTGTAAAAGTAAAGCATTTCCATAAATTGAAGCCCACCGTTGCAAGATATTGAATTTCTCAACTATAATATGACAAGTTGTGACAAGAAACGTGTAGACAAACAATTATTTAGCAACTGAACGAACACAATTGTCGACGCATTTAAGCACCACACAGGATGACAATATAAGCAAATTCATTTTGTTACTCATCTATCAGAATTCATAAACCATATATAGTGAGACAATATTTCGTTAGTTATAATATACTAATTCAAGAATATGTTATAATATACTAAATTCAAGAATATCGAACCAACCACAACAAGAACGAACTAATTATCAATCCTTCATTCTTTTTTCTCATTGTAGACATATTAATTTATAATATACGGAATAAGTGATTTTCTTACCCTAAATAGAAAAGAAGCTTCATTTTTATAAAACAAATAATAGTATCTCACACAACATATTTTATATCTTATGAACCTAAACATTCAACATATTATTAATATTGTTTTCAATGATGAAACTATGCTTATATTATATGGGTGGATCTCATCTTAGGTCAAATCTCAAAATCAAACGAAAGCAACACCATTCTCACTCTTTCGGACCAAATCGATTCTTAATAAAAATCAACCACCATAAAACTTCAACAAGACCAACAAAGAAAATTAGTCACACTGACCTCTCAACCCTCCATTAACATTATTTTTATTATATATTATTATTGTTATTGTTATCGTCACCTCTATTCCTTCAAACAATTATTACATAATGAATACATAAATTCATCGTACATCTCTCCTCTTCTCTGTGTGCCGGAGAAAGAGATAAAAAGAGAGATAGAGAGAGAGAATCTGAGATGGGTTCAGGCAACAGCCGAATGGGGCCCATTCCCCATCGTCAACGACGTCGTTGGCCAACAATTAAACGTACCATCTCATCTCTCCTCGTATGTGGTGCCTCCTCATCTCGTTCGACCTACGAGGTATTTGTAAAAATGCGTGTGTGAATGAAAAATTCAATTTTTAGTATAACCCGGTTCTTGTTTTTGTTTGATTGAAAATGGGATGGTGGGTTAATTATGTTTAGCGTGGTGAATGGTGATTTAGATGTTAGGGGTTTTAATGTGTTTAGGATTGATGGGCTTTACCAAGATTCGATTTTTAATGATGGGCTTTTGCGCAAATTAGAAAATTGGGTAGCTTTGTTCTCTTTAATGTGAGCTGGTATGGTGGTATTAATGGTGGAACATGTTCAATGCAAAAATGCTATGATACACCCTGGTAAAGCCACTAGCTGAAAAAAATTCTGCGCCTTATGAGGAATGTATGATGTTTGAATGGGAAACTTCGTTCCCTCTTTAAGTCATTTGGAGCGCATTTATAGCAAATTGTCGAACAATGGCAGTGAGGGTTGCTAATACGATCACCTTTGGTAAAACCCTGTCAAGTTTCATGAAGGAAACTTTACTGTATTTAATTTGTTTAATTAGTTTCTAATTATTTGGTTTATGAGTAGTGATGTTTGTTATGTTGGAAATGAATATGGTTCTGAGTTATCAAATTTAAGACATAAGTTTACGAAATGGACCCTTTTCTTGATTGTATTAGGCTTCAAAATAGTAGCTGACTTGTGATTGTGCTTTCCGTTTATGACGGATAACCAGGGAAGACCTGACACTTTGTTTCTGATTTATGAATGCATGACATACGTGTTGATGAATTCTTTTGCCTTTGGATTGGTTATGGAATCAGTTTATGCATTGGGTTGTTATTATGACATGTCAGTGAACTCACTATTGTGGAAGACTTAGAAGAAATTTTGTATTTTGATGTGTGTTGTTTTACCATCCACATTTTAATCTGCTTAAGTGTCCAGAATGGTTTCTGGCTAATATATAATGTTTAATGAACTTTTTAATAATGTAGAAAATCTAGGTATAAAAATTAAATCTGTGTTGCCATTTTGTTTCTGCAGATGGAAGATCCAGCTGAATTACTGGTCAATTCTGCCGAGACTGGTCATCAGAAGAAGTTGAAATTCCCAAGAGATGATTCTGGTTTGGGCCTGAGAAATGGATCTGATCTTAGTATCAAAGGTAAAAATGGGATCTCATCTGAAACACGTATAGCTGCTAATGAGAATCCTGCTAGTGGGGTTGGTCCAAGTAATATTAACACAGGTGGTAAAGGAAAATGCTCGACTGACAGCAGGGAATTAGTTCCTGCTCATCTAATTACTGCTAATTATAGGGGTAATGAAACTGCTAGTACTTCTTACATAGATCATCCATCTCGCAATAGTGTCCCAGCACATGAAACAGTCGGTATGAATGCTGTGGATTGCATAAACAACCTTAATGGAGATGCATCTCAAGTTGGTGAAAGAAGCGGCAACTCAAATAGTGTACTTTCCCATGGTCCTGGAGGATCCTCGTTAGACGAAGTTTCAGTTGAAAATAATTTATCTGATACTTATTTTGATTGTTCTCCTGTCCCTGATTCAGCCGTAGACTTTCGTTCGTTGGGAGATGATAATCTTGAGAATGTAATACCTTCGAATGTAGGCATTTTTGTGTCAGAAATGGAACAAAACAGGCAAGGTGGCAGTCGACTGCAGGTTGATGTAGTGGGTACTTCCTCCAACATTTTATCTGGTAATTCTGCTGAAATAAACAGTCGCGAATTGAGAAGAAACAGCAGAAGATTATTTTGGGATGCTTTCTCGAGACGCAGTTCTAGGGGACATACTGAGTCAAGAACCTTTGGTTTTTCCCCTGATGACTCTAATAACTTTAGATCTCACGACAGATGGCTCCTTGATTTTAGTGGTGATCTCATTAATGATGAGGGTGGGGGAGACTTCAGTTCTAATAGCAGTGGAAGTCAAGGCATTAATGAACAACGATGGAATTCGAGATCTGAGGTACAACTGCTTTTATGTTTGTGATTTGAAGGATAGTTGATACCCAAGAGTGGTTATTGGTTCACTGCGAATTTCCTCGAAAATTTTATTTGCTATGATAGACGTCTCTCTCTCTCTCTCACACACACACACACACACACATACATGCATGAACGAATATGTGCATTTTGACAATTGATAGGCTTCTCGTGTCCCATTCCTCCCTCACCTTTTTGTTCCCCCTTCTATATAAATAAAAATGGTACTTCTTGTTTGAGTTATTATCTATACAATATTAGAAGCCAGTCTATAATATATCTATTTGGTTAACAAGTTATTAATTGCTTATCGTGTGTGCAGATCTGGGAAAGACTTCGTGGCACTCTTGATTCAACTGATCACAGGCCCGTAGCCTGTCCTAGTGGCATACATGCGGAGGGCCCATGCTTGTGCCCACCCAGTTTATCAGCAGATGAATCTGGGGCACGTGCCGGCATTTCTCGAATAGTCATGCTGGCTGAAGCATTGTTTGAGGTATTCTTCTTGAATAACGAGTCTTAAATGAATCAGTCCTATTTTCTGCTAGCCATGCATATTGGTGAAGAAGGAAACACTTTCAATAATATTAGGAGCATAAGGCTTTCATTCTCAGTAAATGGTTTTTTAAAATGTGAAATATTACAAACAAACTACTGGATGAGAACACTATTAAGTGTTATTCTTCAATAAAGTTCATTGAGATTATGCTCATAAAGATTAAAGGGGGTATACTTTTGTGAAGAACATTATCAAAAGGCAAAGTGTTCTATAATGCTCATAAGGTAGGCGTACAAATCTCAGTGAACATTGAATTGCTCAGGATCAAAACGGTATAAGAGACCCTATATAGATCTGACTTCATATTCATGTCAGGATATTGTCTTTGGTACTTGATGATTCGAACAGGGGGATCACCTATTTATGTGACAATTGCTATTCCTTGCAGAACTGTATTTAGAACAAAGAGTCAAAGACTATCTTCTGTTATATCTCTGCTCTTCCTCTTCCCACCTTCTTGCTTGTCATATCAATCACCACTTCCTCATCTCTTTGTCAGAATGCCACCCAGTTAAAGCTGTGTCTTATTTTACATTCTTCACCAGTAATAGTGCAAAATCTATAAATATGTGCATGTTAGAAGAAATGACTTCTCTGTATCAAAGAATCTACAGCACATCCAGTCCGATTGTTTCATGAAATGTGTGACGTACTTGTGCTCGACGCTGTACCATTATTCTAGCAATCGGAGACTCGTCTTAGAACTTTGTATATGATAAAGTAGAAGCAACAACAACTAGAAGGGGTTTCTTATGTTTGTTTAATCTTATCTTAATTCCAATATGCTCTGATGTTACATGCAGGTACTTGATCAAATACATCAGCAGCCCCTAGCACTCTCATTGTCAATGGTCTCACTTCCAGCTCCAGAATCAGTTGTTGACTCTTTCCCTGTGAAAACTCACAGAAACACAGACAAAAAGAGTCACACAGATGATGTTCCACAGTATGTTTTCTTCTACTTATCTACTTTTTGTTTTCCCACTATCTAAGATGTGTGAACAAGTATGGCGACGTTGCAACTGTCTTTGGGAAGTTGAAGAAAATAAGATAAATATTTTGTTATGAAGTGTCCGACATCACTTGGGAATCTATTGTTAATAAAGATAAGTTAAAGGCCTTTCAAGGGGGTGGATATGGGGCTTGAAATTCTATCATGGTATCAGAGCCTACTCCAGACGTATGTTGGGTTTGCAACCTACCCAGACGATGGGACCAAAGATAAGACCGGCCCACACGTGATGGAGCGTGTTAAGAAGTGTACCACGTCGCTTGGGAAAGAACCCGGGCTATTGTTAATAAAGATAGGGTCTCTCTTCCTTTCAGAAGGCCTTTTAGGGGGATGAATAATAGTCTTCAATTTCTATCAATATTGTTAGAAAATACAAACTGAAAGAAATAAAGATTTAGGTTTGTCCTCATTTTATTCAACAGTTGAAGAGGGGCACCATGTAACTTGGCTTTCTTTTCAGTATTTTTGTCATCTCAAACAAAGATGCTTTACATTTATTAAAGGAAGGAAGACCATAACCTAATAGGAAATGAAATAGAAATAGATTCTCTCAGCAACGATGTCCATTATGGAATACTTGTCCTAACAATTATTTGGTACCCCCATCCTTTGGATATTCTTATGCCTTGAAGAGATTTAACTTACAAAGAGAGGACAGATAACGTGTCTGGAAAAAAGTTTTTCCTACAATTCTGGTTAAAGCAATAGCAATGGTCAGATATGATAGTAACTTTGACAACTATTCTATCTGGAAAAAAGGCACTACATATCTAGTCAACATTTATGATATTATGAATCAGAGAACCAACCCTATCTTTATTCTGATTTAAACTGCTGTCATGCAGGTGCTACATATGTCTGTCCGAATACGAGGATGGAGACAAAGTTCGAGTTCTTCCATGTCATCATGAATATCACATGTCATGTGTAGATAAATGGCTTAAGGAGATTCATGGGTATGTTATTTGCATGTTTTTCCCAATTTTCACGATGTATTACGCTCTGTAATATGTGCATGTTACCATGTCTAACAAGTGACCCTATTCTGTATTTTCAGTGTCTGCCCACTCTGCCGAGGAGATGTACGTGAGGGTTTGGTAGAGGGCTCTAATTCAAACTGAGATATGCTATATTTTGGTTAGTTGCTTCAGTACATAGCTGTGTAGATAAGATGGGCCTTGAAAAGTAGTAACTTTAAGAAATAATATATTCAATTATTACAACCATTTAATGGAAACATTTCTGGGTTCAATAGCCCTTCTGTTTTAAGTAGTGAAATTAGATTTAGACGCACGTCAAGGAAAATAGAAGAAAAATGGAATACCTTGTATCATGAATATCGGAAGCGTGATGGCTCTTTTAGCCTCTGCTCTTATCCTCTCTGATTTTGACTTGTATATAGAATTCAGGGAAGGATCCACTGATGAAAATGAGTAAAGCACCTTGCTTATTATTGCTCATTTTCAATGTTCTCGGGCCAGGTTTCACTTTGCTATTTCTTTCAGGAAGTTACGGTAATCAAATGCTACTTTACGGGTAATTCTTGTTAGGCTAAAAAAAATACGAGAAAAATGAAAGAAAAAAAAAGTGCAATATATATAAAGATGCATTTCCTTGAAAACTCCTTAAAGGTGGAGAACCCTGTTCTATCATCTTGACTCAAGGAATTATTATTACAGTTTTAGAAATATGGAGTATTGTCAGCATCCTCGGCGAAATTCGAGAATAATTATTACATATAACAGGTTTATAGATTTTGTTCTTATAGCTTTGGAATGTAATCCAAAAAGTTGCATTATTATATACATGAGATAACTGTAACCAAAACTTATTAGTCGCAACTCATTGTGATAACGACTGCTATAGATATTGCCTGGGTAAGAAATTTTCCATTAGAGAGTAATTTCTTGAACGATAATAATTCATATTACTGTATGTTAAGACACAGGACAGATGAAATTTGATGATTGTTCTTGATGTAATTGAAATATAAGTTTTGCAATTGCTACTTAGCCAGTCCCTTTTCCTTATAGGCAAGAGCAAACCAATGAAGAAACAAACTTTTTAATATTTTGATCTGCTACTTTGCTAGTCATTTTTTCTGAGAGGCAAGAGCAACCAATGAAGAAACAAACTCTTCAATATTTTGATCTGAAGTTCCTCCCACATCTACTGCCTCTTTAGCCAAGATTCTCCATTTTGCTGCACTTAC
Organism: Misopates orontium; assembly: GCA_946800315.1. Classification (NCBI taxonomy): domain Eukaryota; kingdom Viridiplantae; phylum Streptophyta; class Magnoliopsida; order Lamiales; family Plantaginaceae; genus Misopates; species Misopates orontium. The sequence goes on from OX326949.1 coordinate 45,190,133, forward strand.
CCTGATCCCTTCTCCTCCCTCATCTTCCATCACATTCTTTATGCACTGAACTATCTCTTCTTTCTCCACAATCCCTTTCGTATTTGATTTAGCCCTGATTCCCGTTTCCCAAACGTCAGCAACAAATTTTGCATTCGTGCTTTGATCGCTCCACCATGGAATTCCCACCATCGGGACGCCCAAACTCAACGCTTCCAGCGTAGAATTCCACCCACAATGTGTGACGAAGCAACCTATTGCATCGTGCGCCAAGACTTGCAATTGTCCGCACCATGACACTATCAATCCCTTCCCCAACGTGTCTGATATGAAACTCTTGGGAAGTTTGGACACTTCTGTTGCTCTGACTACCCACAAGAAGTACTTTCCAGTGAGATTCAAAGCCTGCGCCAGTTCTTCCATTTGCTCCTCTCCTAGCTGTGCTAAGCTACCAAATGACACATAAATCACAGATTTACTTGAACGGTCGTTGAGCCAGTCTAAGTAAGAAACTGTATCAGGCTTTAAGATACTAAGACCGTAATCTTTGTCATCGGGCAAACGCTTGTCCAAGTATATGGATGGTATGCATGGACCAATTGCTCTCACTGGCAAATGCTTTCCCAACAGATCAATCACCTGGAATACATCGAATGCAATTTTAGCCGATCAACTCATTTATGTACATGACTGACAAAAAGTTCTGGTTTTTAAATTGATGTTGTCTACATACCTGTTCCTCCAGCTTGTAGAAAGTGTTGATGAACAACCAGTCCGCCGTGTGTATATTCTCAAGTTGAGAAAAAACCATTTTAAGAGCGCCGGGGTGTGATCCATAATCGTACATAAAAGAAGGCATGTCATGAGGTTTCATCACTGGTAATCCCGGAACAAAAACTTCATTATTCTCTTGAAATGGAAGTTTTATTTGCCCATTATACCATTGGTGATAAATACTAACTATGGCACAAGATTGAGTGATGTAAGAAGCCGCCATCAATCCAAATTTCTTGGCTACATCAAGTCCCCATGGATTATTTGAACCCGTGATCACACAATCAACTCTGTTGCCTGAGCTTTCGAGCTTCTCCAGTACCTGTGCTAAGGTTTCTGAGCCAACCTGTTGGAAACGGGCTGCATACTCTTCTAAGTTATCAGTCTTAGGTACTTCATCAAATCCATCAGAGATTATCTCGACAGGAGACGAACCCCACGAAAATTCTTGCTTGTTCTTGAGTAAGTTTCGGGTTAATGCTAATGTTGTTTTTATTCCTCTGTTCTCCAAGCGCTTAGCAAACTGGAGCATGGGATTTATGTGACCTTGGATTGGGTATGGCACGATTAAACAGTGAGGTTTGCGTTCTTTTTCCATTTCTTTTTTTAGCTCAATGCACCTAGAGATACTACAGAACTTCTCCTACTACTTATTTTAAGTTGATTTCAACAAGTTATCATAGAAGATGAGAAAATTTTAAATTCTATAGACACAATCAGACAAGGATAGAATAGTCAGCAATACTTATGTTGTTATGATCCTATTGTATTCATGTCTTTAAGCTTTTCCTTTTTGGAGAAAAGGTCCACATTTGTAACAGTTGTCAATGGATCTGTGCTTGCCGAATAGTTTTGGTTAATTCGAGTAGTACAATCAGATAAGTTAAATATGCCCCATTAAAAAAATTCGACAAAGAAGTAAATTAATTAACTAATATTCGGTGTTGAGAACAACTAGAAATTATATATGCACCAAAACACTCTCACTGCCAAGAAAAGGGCACTATAATATTATACTAGGAGAAAATTTCAAGATGTGATGTTTAAGTGCTTCTTTCAAACCCATAGTTTCATGTGTTCAGATTTTCCATGAAATAATGAAACTGCCGGCAAAGATTTGTTGGTTAATGCTCCACATTTTGTGAAAGTATATATCATTATATGTAAGATGTGTGATTGGGAATAACAATTCTATGCGGAGTACTCCCTGAGTCCCAAATCTTAATTGAAATTGAATTGAAAAGAAAATAAGACCAGAGTTCGAACCAATGCTACTAAAAAAGTAATTATATGTAAAATTAATCCAATTCTGTCAATAACTTATATCTTCATTAGATGAATGCATTAAGATTAACTAATATTTGGGGTGGCAAGTGAAATGGATCCGGATATGGAATTTAGTTTTGGTTGCTTCAATAATTTAATTTAAAGCTTTATCACGAACTCTGTCGAATTTCTCCAATTGTATTTAGATTTTATACAATCTTTTAGTACACTAATTCAGATGGCCTTGAAACAAATTCATGAAAAATTGTTTTGGTTACTCGATTGACAAGACCATTTCTTTAGGATGATTGCTGAAATTTTATAATACTAATGACAACAAATATCAACAGCTTTAATTTGGTGGCAAAAATCATGAGGGCGATATTGTTCAATTATTTAGGACCTCCTTTCATTTTCAGAACCTTAAGCTACTACTACCACTCATTTGCATTCGGACATTGACGAGGAATCTGGAACATGTTCAACGTATCCAACAACTACGATCGAAGAGAATTAAATACTCTTGCCTCTTGGAGTATTCTTATGTTCAGATTCATTTTGAAATGTTTCAATTTTCTCATACTTTTGTAATCGTGAAATTGACAACAAAAATAGAAGCCATCCAAATTGTCGAAAGATTAATTTTTTTTTTTATATATTTTCCATCATATTTTACGAACAAAGACTCGTAAAATCCCTGCGCCCGTATGCATATCATGTTGTTATACAGTGCACTTCATTTAAAATTTAATATTTTATATCATTTTGTACGAATCCTAGTACAAATAAACGCATGTGATATACATAAGCAAACAAAGCGACTTTATATAGTACAACAATTGCAAATCATAATAATTGACATATACTACACAAGTAAGTGATCCATTACAAAATCCTACTTAATTAAAATAAGAGATGACCACCCTTCTTTTTTTTTTTTTGCTAAGAAATGAACACCCCTTTTTATGGTTTTAAGAAGAAGGAATTTCCATCCTACAACAAGGGCAGTGCGCATTGCCTTCCAACCACGGAACCAAACAATTGGCATGGAACTTGTGAGCGCACGGCAACTGCATTACCGTATCCCTCCGCGTCGCCTTAAATTGCTCCAAACACACCGCGCATTCCTCCTGCTCCGACCATTTCCAGCTCTTCTTTAACCAACTTAACCGCTTCGATCCACTTCTCTTCAGCGTAGCCACTTCTGTCTGCACCTCAGGTCTGATTGTACGCCTATCGTCCAAAGATCCCGAACTTTCTTGAGTATTGGTTGTCCTGAACACAATCACGATTTAAAATTAATACAGGATGTTTTGGTGGAGGTCAGGTAGCTATGTTGCACACGAACAAATCGACAATACGAGCACAATACGGTACTAGTGCAACACAAGAGATATTTTAAAAAATGATCAAACGGTAACATCATGAATACTGTATTTATTTTGATACTAATATTCATAATATGCATCGGTAAAGTCTAATCACACAATTTATCTAATTTTACTAAAAAAAATGTCTATGCAATTAAAAACATAAAAGCAATATACCAAAACTAGTTTCAAGTATTTGATATGGTACATCGTTATGTTTTTTGTTTTTTTTTTTGGAAATATTCGTGCAACTGCAACATTGCCAGGTATTTGGTATGTACAAGAAGAGGGCAGCTAGCTAAAGTGTCATAGCTAGATTGTAAATACGTTCGAGAATCTAAGACGAGCTTCACGTCATCCTCTTCTGGAAATATATCAAGGGGCACAAGTTAAAGTTCAATTTTACCTACCAACTTTTGTGGTACTTCATCTCAATTGATACCTGTATGAATTTTATACTAAATATAATCAAATATCCATATTGAACAATATTGAGAAGCTACCCACTCAAGCTCAACTTTTTCCAGTCTTTCTAAAACTAGCACTAACATCTACCAACTAGTACTACTACTATAAAAGTACTTACAATTCTAACAAAATTTTCATCCCGGCAGGCAAATCAATTAATCATCAAAGATTTTTAATTTTTAAAGCTAAAATTATTTAATATAGTTACCTCTTTTTATCTGCTCTCCATAGCCTCTCATCCAACCTCTTCTTAGCTTCTCTTGCCACCACACCAAGCCTACTTTCATCACACAATATCTGATTATTCCTCAGCTGTACCATTGCCAAAAATAGTTTCAATTTATTACATATGAATCCATATGTACATATATATACTTAGAAACTCTTGATAGATGAATTAAGTTAATTAGTACCATGGACGATGTAGTACTAAGATGATAGTCATGACCACTTGCGTACAAACAAAAGGAAGAGCGTCTTGTGGAGCCTGATGACGATGATGATGTTATTGGAGATAATTCTGAACCATAACTATTACTTTGATGAAATCTTCTTCTCCTGGCTGCTTCTACTCCAGGCAATGAACCAGCCATTTTCAGAGAGAAAGAGAGAGAGAGAGAAGGCAGTTTGGTTGTAAGTGGAGGAGGTGATTGAATCTTGTGTGCAAATTGGAGAAATAATAATAATAATAATAATAATAATAATAGAGGTAGGTGAGTAATTGGAGATTAAAAAGCCAGGCCCTACCTACAGTACTTCTACCACTCATGATTCTTACTGTAGCTTTCTTTTCATGTCTTATATTTCTGCTATACAAGGACATAGACATGTGCATATAAATTATGATAAATCGGTGAAAACACCATCAATAATCAATTGTAGGCTTTAAAAACATGACTTATTTTTACTCACTCGTTACAAATTAAATTACTCTTCTTTAATTACATTGTACCTGCCTGGTTCATTGTTTATGATTGATTATGTTATTTGGACATGACATTTTATTGACTCATCTGATTGGTCTTATGTAGGAGATTCGAACTATAATATCAATGAATTTACGATAGTTACTATCTCTTTTCTCTACATGGTATCAATTAGACCGCAGATATATATTTAGTGAGATTCGTCTCGTCGCTCATGTTGCCCGAGGGACTACTAGTCTACTACTACTACTACCTCACACGGACACTCGTCCCTACTAATTTTGACAACTACTATTTCATAATATCTCTACTATTGTACCGCGTACTTCACATTTTTAAACTTTTTGTATTAAAACATGGTTGGTCTTGTTAATGAAATGATTTCAGTTTTTAAACACACACACACAAAAAAAAAAAAAAAAAAAAAAAAAAAACTGTGTATATTATTGTGTCGTGGATCAGTATACTTCAGCTCACAATTTCCTTAGGCGGCCCCATCTTGACTCGAGAATTTTGGATATTGAGACGAGTGAAGAAGAGAATTAATTCAGATGCGATAAAGGCGGAAAATGAGTAATTTGATAGAAAATGACAGGAAAGAAAGCCGACATACAAATCTCACCTGCATATAAGGCGATTAGGCCACCCACGTGATAAGCCTAACATTTATCTTTATTCAGGCCACACACGAATAAACACGGATTCATTGCTCGAAAAGTTTACAAAGATATGCACATCCAAACAAATGATATATGTTACTGTGTTTAATGGATGTTTCTTTTCATTATTAAATGAGATAATTTTATTTACACTCCCTAAGTTTTATAAAATTAGAACTGATTTTACTATTAGAATAGTTGTAAAAACATCCCTTAAAACTTAAATATATTAGAAATAGACTCCTACTTCCAGGAGTGTTTTTGTACTTACTTAAATTTGAATGAATGTGTGTATATAATTAGAACGAATCTCGTATGATGCAACGGTAATTATTATCCTAAAAAGAACAGAAGAACATGCAGCGCATTTTGAGATGATATTATTATTTGTCTGTTTCTTTTTTTTTTTTTTTTTCTTTTTGCACATGATTGATAGGTCCAACCGTCCAAGGCCTCTTCTGCATGTAACTTGAGCAACATATATACTGCGTAGCAATCATAACAAATTATGTGCGATTCCTAAAAAAAAAAGAAGGAACTTCAAACATCCTTCCATAGTTTTACCTTTAAAGTTTCAAAAATAGCTAGCCAGAGTTTTCCTCTTAAAAATTCCAGTTTATAGAGATTGAGGATATTGCCAATAACTAATATATAAATGACCTAGTGCATTTCAGAGAGATGTCTAGTATTTCATATGAACCATTGGCTTATGAAACCTATCTACAGTATTTAATCAAACATTTTTCCGTGGGTGAGCACTTATTTGCTGGAGAAATTATTTTAAGCAGCCGTTGCACCACGATGTGACGCAACAAGTCGCAAGTCGATTATTGTGTCGATTCATGGTTATGATGAAATTGTGGGAAGGTTGGTGAATATGTTTAAAAAAAATATTATCATCTTGATCGTTGGTTACGTTACGTCAGCAATCAACGATTGTATAAATTAATTTTATTATTTGCGGACGACGTAAAATCTATCATATGATAACTGTCTATTAGTGGTCTTGTTCAATGATTTTGATACAAAGTGGAATTGCTATTGAGACGGAAAGTTTTCAAAGTTAGGCTTCAACTTATTTCAGTTGTAGGGGCAAAAAAGTCGCCTAAATTTGCCAAACATGGTCTTATCTCATAGTATCATTAATTGTTGGTGCTCTCACGTGTCATTTACAATATACCTATATAAAACATTACTATATTCTCCACAACATCATGCAACAAATATAACATTTGGGCTCAAATTTTGGCTCAAGTCCTCGTGTTTTATACAGATTTTAGTGGATGAGATAATGAGAACCCCAATATTGTCCAACCTAATTTTCAAGAAGAAATTAATTATGCATTTTATTGTCTATTCTAAAGGTTCAATTAAATGGTTCATTTTCCTCCTTTGCCAACATGTGAACCTCTCGATTACATAGCATCTCATAAAGCTTAATTATATATTTCTGATCCGTGGACGCGTTTGATCTCCACTAATACGTCCTTAATGATAATTTGCTACACTGTGGCTGTAAGCTTTTGGATAAAGACGTCCAATTCAAACTATTGCACCTTCGACTTGAGCGCGTGAGTTCTATCTATTCCCCTAAGCTTAGTTGGATCTATTTAAAGAAAGTTCGACCTATTTCACTTTTAAAGGCGTTTTCCAACATAAGCATCGGGTGGCTACGGCGCTCTTGCTCCGTTTGGTTCACCTTTAGCTTCTTAGTGAAGGGTTACAAATTATAAACTTACTCAAGGTCTAGCAAGGATCAAATCAAGTCTGGCGTGGAGTGCTTTGTCATTTGAAACCGAGTTATTTTTACATTGGTGAAAAAATAAATAATTTGGTAAACAAAAAAATGGAATCCCGATAAGTGTTTGCACATATTGTATAGGAAGGAAGACGCAAAGTTTGATCATCATTTTAAAATGAAAATGAAGACTGTCGAGGAAAAGGAAAAAACTGCAGTATGTAATATTTAGTTTGATAAAAAGACGTATAATATATAGTTTTAATACATGATTGTCAATTATAGATATAGTATGTAAATTGCAAATATAACGTCGAGGTGTTACTCACAAAGAAACCAATAAAAATGGACTTATTTTTCAATTAAAATTAACAAATTGTAAATAACTCATTCTTTAGGGAGTAAAAGGATTAAATTGTCACATTTACGTTGCAAATTGGATAAAATTTTGAAGAAACACTCACAGCCCGCGTCGATACTATCTCACGAACGCGGAACCAACGCAGCTTCTCTGCTTTCCCCTATGAATGTGACACTGTCCTTTTCTATCTATTCATCGACCTCTCCTATATAACAATAATTATCCCCTAGCTAGTGTAAGAATCATCACACACAAAATCAAATACACATATCACAAATCATCTTCATATATATATTACGAAATGAAACATAAGAGCAGCAAACTCTCCTCCGCTAGTTACCTCAAACACAAGCTCAAAAAACAATTTTGTCTCTGTTTCCACCAACGCAAGAGGTACAATTCTTCCGCATTAATCCTGGTCGACATTGAAGTACGCCGCAATAACCCTTTCTTTGAGATCAAAAGAAAATGCATGTACATGTTTGGTTTTTCGGGTACAAATAAGCATAGGCGATACTCTCCCACGGAATTCGGGTATGATCCGTTGAGTTATTCTCTTAATTTCGACGACGGAATATTGGATTACGATGAAGTGGCGCCGTTGAGGAATTCCTCCGCACATTAGTTGAATTTTGTGTTACGAGGTTAGGCATCGGAATTAAGTAAAGGACTAGGCGTCATTATATTTTTCATGTAGATCAAAAAACTGACGACATCATTTCAAATTGTACATATATGTATGATATAGTTCGATCGGACACTATTAGCAGACCGTGATCAATTTTTTGTCTGATGTTTGCATTATCCTCCCTGTAATTATTCTACGTGAAAGGGTTGCCAATAAAGCTAAGATTAGTGAGCTCATGTTTGTTTATCTCAAAATCAAGAAATTTAATTATGAGAAGAGCAAGCAATCATAACTCATCATTCACAGGCTTAAGAGAACCTTATGCATTATATAACTGAACTTTCAAACTAGTCGTGCAAGAAGAGTAAATTTCCGTAAAAATTACTAGTTTTACAATTGGCATGACAAGAAATAAAAACATGAATTTTTTTATTTTTTTTTGCATGCAATGGAGACCGAAGATGAAGCGGTTAGTAATCCCAACTAGGTTGGCATCACCACTACGCTATCCTCGAAACTCATTCTATTAATAAAAAAATGAAGAGTTCAACAAAAACGATAGTTAGGCCTATTACATAAATCATCCGAAATTAAACTACTAATAAAAGTTGGGTGTGTTGACCACCAAACTTCGCCGGCTTGATGAGCCCCAAAGTTAGCAAGCGCATCCGCCGCCCGATTCCCTTCCCTATATTTATGTGAGACTTGAAAATTTATAGAGTTAACAAATCTTAAGCAAGAGCACCATCGACTTCTAAGCTCCCACGGAACTTTCTCTGATTTAACCTTGAGGAGATTAACCACGAACGTAGAGTCACTTTCCAACCATATATGTGTCCAGCCGAGATCCCGAGCTTTCTCCATGGCTATAATGACCGCCCAAAGTTCCGCTTCAAATGCAAAAACACTGCCCAGGTGAGAGGAGAAAGCCTTAAGAGTAAAGCCCCGTGAATTGCGAAAAATCCCTCCAGCACCACCAATACCCGGAGATCCAATCGCGCATCCATCGGTATTGCACTTAATCCAATTCCCAATTGGAGGAAACCAAGTAACTGGAATTATTTTAGGAGCTCTCCGCGGTGTAATGTTCATATGAAAAATCTTGAGTATACGCAGATCATCGGCCGAGCTAGCGCACCCAGTTTTGAAAAATTCCACGGACTTGATGGCTTTCCAAATTTGCCGCAAGAACAGATTTATGTCTGGAGCCGCATCCTCAAATAGACAACGATTCCTTGTGGTCCATAGAAGCCAAACACAGGAGGTAATTGCCGTTACCCAAAGAGCACGAATTTGTGAGCTAAGAGGAACTCAAGAGGCTTCGGTAAACAGCTTTGTGAGTGTCGAATCTGTACAAATTCGATGCCGAAAAATTCCAGAAATGGCAAACCATGCCGCTTTAGCAAAAGGACATTGAACCATCAAGTGATCAATTGACTCTGTAGAGAATTGGCACATTCTGCATATAGAGGCAAACTGATAGCCGCGTCGCATAAGAACATCTTCCGTTGGCAAATATCCCAAGGTTGCTCGCCAACAGGTTAAAGAGCGTGTCGGCGGGAGGAACTCTTTCCAAATAAACCGCTGCCAAGAGTGAGTAGCCGGAGAAACTGGGCAGAATAATTTATAGGCACTTAAATAAAAACATGAATAAACCACCTAATGCAAACATAACATGAATATCCTTGGACCAAGCAAGACAAAGACCCATGAAGGAGAACAATTAATATTCTAAGCAAGAAAACGACTTGTTCACTATTAGGATATGATAGAACTTTCAATTTGTCAAGTAAAATAAGCTATAAGATGAAAATAATCTTTTTTATATATAGGACGATCAAATTACACTCTTAAGCTAGCTATTAACATACTAATTAGCCATTCACGGATTTTCTTGGTGTTGATCATATCATCAACGGATAAATTAAAAACTTGGAGAAGGAAATTTTATTTTATTGAGTAGGATACCCAAAAACACCTATTATAACTTAAATAATTTATTCAACGACTTTGATATTCGACACTAAATCCTTAACAATAATCTTCGCAATATGACCATAAGCCTTTTGTGTCAAATGAAATCCATCCCAGTGTATGTAACGATTGGGATTAGGGCAAACGGGAACACCTGGATTTCCACAAAACCCTGTGCCAAGAGGTTCATACTGTCCTTCGACACCACAACAAGCTTTCAACAAATTTCTCGAGTCAATTCCTACATATATATGTAGCACAAGACATTAAAGTATATATCATATAAGATTCTACAATCTCAATTTCCTTATGCATATTTTTGGCGAAACTAAGAAAATTACCAATAATGGGTGCTTGACGAAGAACGGACCGAAAAGCGTTGTAATAGTTTGCGTATAGTATGACAACATCGGGAAATTCTCTTCTTAACAACTCTAGACCATTTTGCAGATTATTGTTTTGAAATATTGCCAGATTATTAGCACTTATCAAACAACCAAAATTATCATAATCAGAGGAATAATTGCTTCGCAATGGGCCGTTTAATGTAGCAGGAAAGCATCCAATGGGAAAATTTCCCGGAATCACAATTCGTGAAGCACCGGCCAGGATCACCTCCTACAACAAAATAGATATATAATTAGAAAATAATCACACATACTACCCGCGTCCTCTATAGACCTTATGGCACGGTTGATTTATGTATTAAAACAAGTGGACACAATTACTTTATATATTTAATATTACAATATCACGATGATGTGATACAATTACAACCAATTTCAATCTAAAGGATATAAACTAATAATACCCTTGCGGCATTAACGATTGCTTGGTTTATGTAGGGCACATAATTAGTTTGAATTTCTTGAAGGGATTTGCCTTGCGCTAGCGGATAGTTGATGTCGTTACCTCCAATCTCACCCAAAAAAATTAGAGAGTTTCTTAAATTATAAGCGCAATCTGAGGAAATGAGCAAAAATTATTTACACTTAGCATATATAATATATAAATAACAAAATCAAAACTGCACATCATTTAATTTAATTGATTAATATAGTTCATATTGTTAACCTGACGGCGTGGAACATATGGAGTTGAGGTATGTCCAAAACCAGCTTAATTGAACTTGGAGAGAGGCAATGGGGGGGGGAGTACTGAAATACCCCTCTCCATGAAGAAAGTTATATCCAGTGCCGTACTTCCGGCCACCGCAAAATTAACACCTCTACTGAACGAAGCATTCTTGTTCATGTAAGGGTTCAACAGTGGAAACCCGAAAAATGTAGCTGCCAATATCCAATCATATTAAAAAAAAAAAACACACAGTTAACTCATTCAATATTCATCTTTATTCTATAAAAACATGCATTAAATATGGTTTGAAAGGAAAAATGCACAAAATTCCTGTGTTTTAAAAAACCTAGAGTAAACCCCTAATGTTATTTTTTTGTACGAAATCCCCTCGTGTTTGAAAACATTATGCACTAAACCCCCTCCTGTTAATTACTCTTTTTGCACAAAATCACCTCATGTTTCCAAAAATCGTGCACCAAATCTTTTATTAAATATGAATTATCAATTTTACCCTCTTAATATTGGGAGTTTGATAGACTTTTAATAGCATGAGGAGGTATAGCTTTTGATAATCTGAGAGAGTTTCATGCTGGTCTCTAAAAATATGAGGAGATTTGTCGTAGGTTTTAGAAAACACACGAGTAATAATAAAAAGAGGGTAGTTTTGGTGCTGAGTTTTGCAAATGCAAAAGGATTCTATGCAAAAAGATAAAAAAAAAATAAAACTAAAGGCTTTTGTGTAGGTTTTTTAATATACAACACAAGAGAGTTCTAAGCATTTTTCCCAGTTGAAAGTATAATGTCAATTGGAGCTTTTTTTGGGCACAAATGCAAAAAAACATCTCTATATATTATGTTTATAACTTGCACTTTTCTACCAGTAAATTCTAGGCTCGTGCTATTTTGGCCTATGCCCCGGATAAAAGTACTAAATAACTATTGATATGATGTGTGACGAACTAAAATTTTAAATGTGTAAAACCAATATTCAGTTACCGATATAGTCGACGATGAGAAGACCATTAGACCAACGACCAGTTGGTCTGCCGGGAAAAGTTTCACCGTAAGGGAGGCGAGCTGCCGGAAGCGTTGGATTATGGATCAATCTTATTAAATTTCCAGTATCAGAAATAGAATCCCCGAATTGATATATGGACTGAAAAGGCCATTTCGCTTCTTGAGATGCATGTACCATTAGAACAAAGCTAATTAGCGTGACATAAAGGCCAATAATAGAAGCCATCAGGTAGATTTTGGGTTCCACCATTTCTCCCGTATAGTGCACGAGGAAATGAATTAATACTATATACTACTTAATTTCATGCATATTTGATATTTATACGTGGATCGGGATTAACCATGAAAAAGTGTACCAAACTCTCGTGTATGTTTAAGGGTAACAATTATTTTGTACTCTAAAATCTAAAAGCTAAAGCTTTTAAGTTTTAGATTATGCTTTATTTAGGATTAAACCGCAAAACTTGCGCCGGCCTTCCAACTCCAAATAAATCATCAATTATTTCTTGAGACGTCTTACAGCTTGGTCCAGTAAACTCTTTTTTTTTTCAACAAACCCATAATTGAAACGGGATTATTTGAATTTGCTAGAAGAATGACAACTTTGATTTTACAAGTAAGCCTTGAGTTACTCTAAATCCTAAAATAACATATCATGTACATCAAAAAATACTTTTTTTGCTACTTCGGCTTATTTACATTTTATCTTTCATGCTTCGCTAGGACTGTTGTGTACGTTCTTTTAGAAAAGGGGGCAAAAAATAGAGAAAAGTTAGAAAGTATAACCTTATAAACCGTATTAGGCTTCTGAAGTAGGTAATTTTTCATAAGTAGTTGAGTTTCATTTTCATTTCGGTAATAATTAAAGTATCATCAACTGATATATCATCCAATTATATATCACAAAATTATATATATATTGGCGTGTTGGATTTGGGTCATCAGGCCTAGCTAATAAATATGTGGTTGGGCTCAAAAATGTGTTTGGATGGTACCCATTTTAGTTCGAGAAGCTGATGTGTTAAATATACTGGCCCAACTCTATATCGCTAGTCCGCCTTGCAAATATTCTTATAGGTCGAGTTGTTAAACTGACATTTACAAAAGTAACCAAAAAGTTAGATCAGGTTTTCATGTCCCACCATCTGTTGAAATGTTCCAACTTCTTTTGCACTTCATCCATTACCAAAGCACGAATAGACTTTTAACTAGTAAATCTCACTATTTTTCTCGATTTTGAGCATATACAGAGCGAGAGAGTGGAAGGGCCTATGGATGCACTGTGCACAACCACTTTTACATACACAAACACCCCTGAGGTACGGAGTAATTACATGGACATTATAACCTTGTGTTTATAAGTTACACAAAAACCTCATGTGGGTCTCACTAGGATATTAGTTAATCCACGAAAAATATTACAGGGGAGTTATCTACAAATTAAAAATAATACGAGGATGGTTTATGGAAATTTGCTCAAGGAATCAACAAAATGAGTTGCCTTCTTTGTAAACATATTGAAACCCGTAATATACTTTTAGATGTAAATATATTACAAACTTAATCACTAAGTTATACAACACTTGGAGTATAAACATGAACAATCCCGTAGTTAACCTGCCCCATAACTGACCCCTATAAATCCACCTGCAATCTTTTTTTTTCCTAATAATTAAATCCACCTGCAATCTATCAATTGGTTGAAAATACATCTGAATCTCGACGCTAAATATATGCATATATTCTCACCTAACCTGAGTTCCTTATAGGAAAGATCAACAAAATTTTGAAATTTGAATAGCTATAGCATCCACGTACGCATATATTTTATTCTTGTCTTGTGTAAGTCATAACTCATCCTTAAGAAGAGATATTGACATGTAACTGAAAAAACTGAATCTTGGACAATTGGCCCATGATAGAGAATCCATATTTAGATAAGAGTTAGGCCCCATGCTCAAACCTCATCTCCAAAAACTTTAAAGATCTGGCCTAATTAAGTTATATAATTAATGCTATGCCTATGAAAGAAGTGGTTGGTCTGGTCTGCCTTTTTCATATTTATATTAGATATTAGATTGACCCGAAATGAGACTAGATTTCCATGTCGTCACATCTGAAGACGATTGCCCCTGGAATAAGACACCAAATATTACTGGTCCTCTTGTCCAAACTCAACATAGTTGTAAATTTTCATGTCAGCAAAACTTTATGTTCTAAGTTCCTAACCAACTTTTCAATTACGACATGAGTACTAAAGTGGCTGGCGCTAGGGATTTCAAATCTTTACCTAAGTTGAGTTTACCCATAAACATCAATATATAGTACAGAAAAGTATCATTGCACAAATTATATTTTCATTTCCATCCAAGCAAACATTCAAACCTCAAAGGCGGTTTCTGTAACGTAGCTCTATAATTATCCCTAATATAAATTTGAATGTTTGATTTGATAGGATGGAAATGAAAATATAATTGGTGCAATGACATTTTCATCCTTCTTGGTTAATTATTTTCATTCTTTATTTATTAGTGTGTGTTTTACTTGTACATAGTCAATCGAAGTACTTGCAATTTTAAGTACTCGTTTTATGAGATTAAATGCTTGTACTTCATTGATAACAATTGATTGGAAACGTATAAGGATGAAAAACAGGAATAACACTCACAATAACAAAGAGGGACAAGCGACCAGCAAAAAAGAAAAAAACCTTGTACCATGTTCCCAGTCGGGCCGGACTACAAAGTGCCAGTTGCTTCTGCAAGCCATCACGAGCACAAGGCGATAGTCGTAGAGATGAGAACTGATAGTACGTGGTTGGAGAAAAAATGAAAGGAGGGGATGGTAGAGTAGCTATGGTTTGTGGATTGTATGTAATTTCATTAAATTGTATGAGTATAGTGGTAAATGGACTTGTAGTCTTTTTTCTTTTTTATTATCCGTAAATGCATTCATATGATATCGTAGAGTTGGAAATTGCAAAAAGTTCGCCAATGAGCAAAAATACAAGGCGCAAATGCAAAATCACATCCAGAGGATATGAAAATGGACTTGTAGTCTCAACTACTATAGTCTAAATCCGTTGATATTAATAGGACCATAGCTGCCACATTGCATTAGTTCGATTTTAGATTTAACTTTTGGAATCGGACGAGGACTAAACCAATTTTACCTTATTTTCATCTTAATTAGAGTGTCTTAATCCACCGTGATTTGAGTTCTTTCTGTTCTACGTGTCTTACAATTTTCATGTATGGTTATATAATTCTTAAATTGTAGATAAAATTAAGTCCCTGCGTTATTTAAGTTTTTACATGCCTTATTATGAACAAGAAGTGTCGGGACAAGCATTTATTCCCTTATATAAACTTTTGGTATTTCCGGGTGAGGCGTCACATTGGGGAAAGTTTAGATGCATGCGTGCTGTGATATTGCAGCCTATTCCCAGCAATGTTATGATTTGGAATTTGAATGTTACAATTTATTTACGGTGTCAGAATTAATATATCATTATAACATGAGTAAATTTTATGAAGATTCCGAATAGTTGAGTATGATTAGAGGTCATCGTAATAATTCAAACGTTAGAAAAGAAATTATGTGATTACCTCAAACCTCAGGTGTGTAAGCTGTAATTATCAATATATAATTATATGGTAATGTTTATAAGCATATGAACGTGATTGTATCAAAACAATTGCAACTTGGAAGTCATCAAAAGTTAATATCGTGAACATTGCTTTGAAGTTTGATCAATTAAAAACTATTTATTTCTCCTAAAAACTTGATGTTAGCCCTTGAGATCAGCTCCCACCCTGTCAAATTCAACAATTCTATGAAATGTTCTTCACTCTTAAGTATAAAACAAATCACAAACTTCACCATTAGTATTTCATTATTCCGTGCCGACCCAAAAGAAGAAAATAATATTCATCTAATGCTAATTAGCAAAATAATTCTATTAAGATTTATCTTTTATGTTACTCAAAAAAATAAAAATACAAACCTCCATTTGACTCAGATTCTATTGCATGCTCCCTTCCACGTGCCAAGTTGACCACTCTCTCTCTCTCTCTCTCTCTCACACACACACACACGCACGCACCAAACAACTTCAAACCTAAGAAAATAAAAAAATTCCCATCAACTCAAATCAAATCTAAAACTTCAAATCATCAAAATTTATAATAAACTCTCTCTCTCTCTCTCTCTCTCCCCCAAATCCAAATAGACAGCGACCTTCTCAGGTCTCCCCTGTTTTTGGGTTTTGTTCTTCAATTCAATCTTCTCCCCTGTTTTCTTCTTGGAGAACACCTCTTCAAGAACTATATTGCACATACACACTACTCCATTCACGTGTACCTGTTCCTATTATTAAAAACAAACATATAAAATTACTCAAGAGAGAGTGAGAAAAAAAAAATAAAAAAATTAAGGGTTCTAAGATAAAGCCCACCGCCTCAAAAAAAATCCCTTTTCTTCTTCTCATTTTCTCACTCTCTCAGAGGTTTCCCAATTCAAAATCAGGTAAAGTTTGTATCTTTCAGTCTCAAATTAGTATCTTCTTGATTTTGCTGTAATTTATTTAAGTAGTTCAAGATTCTTGCTTAGGTTTTTTTCTTTTAGGGAGGATTAACACTTGGTTTATATTTCTTTCCATTTTTTGGCAGCTCAACGTGGAGCAATATAGAAACTAAGGATTGAATGCAAAGTACACACCTTTATTGATAATTTAGATTTTGGTAAAGATTTGATTTTTATACCTCATCAGCAAGATAAATTGTAATACATAGAGTTTCCAGTAATGGCCTATGATCAGAGCTCAATACCCAAAGACTTACGCCCCCTAAATGTGGCAAGAAATATTCAGGACGACACGCGGATGGCTCCTATGACGTCTTCGGGGAGGCCCCTTGAAGGGTTTTATGCGAACCCTCCTCGGGACATAGGGGGTAGCCCGAATGCTGTGCCTGCTGTTTATTACCCACCTACAGTCACAGATGGTGGTTTTGTGCCTTTAGGATATAACAGTGCTGTCCCTGGGGTGGCTGGGTGGGTACAACATGTAGTGCCGACCCCACCTCAACCAGGTGTCGTGGGTGCTCCTGTGGTTAATCCAGCTAGTGGTTACATTTCAAGGCCAAATGTGGGAGCACCAGCTGGGAGTGTTGGTTCTGATAAAGCGAGTGATGATGGTGCTGATGATTCTATGTCAGGGCGAAAGGTTAAGTTTTTATGTAGTTTTGGTGGGAAGATACTGCCTCGGCCGAGTGACGGGTCTTTGAGATATGTAGGAGGGCAGACTAGAATAATTAGTGTTAGGAGGAATTTAAGTTTTGGTGAATTGGTTCAGAAATTGAAGGATACATCTGGACAGAATGTGGTGATTAAGTACCAGTTACCAGACGAGGATTTAGATGCACTTGTGTCAGTTTCATGTCCTGATGATCTCGAGAACATGATGGACGAATATGAAAAGTTGTCTTCGGATGGGTCAGCTAAGTTGAGGATATTCTTATTTTCACCTTCTGATCTTGAATCTTCAGGTTTAGTGAATATTGGAGATTTCCAGGATGGCGGTCAGAGGTATGTTGAGGCAGTAAATGGGATTACAGATGGCTTTAATGGTGGTAGTGGTCGCATTGCTAGAAAGGAAAGCATTGAAAGTGCTGCCGGTGCTTCTCAGACATCAGATTTGAGTGGTAACGAGGGTATTGATAACACATATCAAGGTCATGGAGAATTCACAGGTCTGCCATCCAACATTGGGTTATCACCAAAGGAGAATTCTGGTATTCCTTTTGATGCGGCTCCCAATATGATTCATGTAGATACTATTCCTGGATTATACACGGATCCTTCTGCTCCATCAACTGTTCCAATTGTTAACTCTGGCCCTACTATGGGATTAGGTGTTGTCCCTGAGCAAGAAGTCGAAAGATCTGTGCTTTTTACTGCCCCGCAATCGCTGCCGGGTGTGAACTTTCCAGTATCTTCACCGTATGTGCAGGCTTATCTAGATCCTCGGCGAGAAATGTTAAACCATGCTAATTATGTGCAATATCCTTCCCAGATGGGATACGGCGCACAGGCCTTTGGACCTGGAGGGAATATGTTCAGCCAACAACCTATCGGTGCTGGAGCACCTCCTCAACAGTTCGCTCCCGCTGCACATATGGCAATAAACCCTTCATTTATGAGCATGAAACCCACCGCATTTCCATCTGCTGTTCAGCCTCAACAAGTTCGTGCACAGGAATATCCGGTAGAAAGCATGGTACCCAAGAGGGTAGTCCAAATTCCTGCTGGTCAAGGATTCAATGCACATCATGTTCAGGCCCCTGCAGCAGTACAAGGGGGACTATATGAATGGCATCAGATCCCACATCCTGAGCAGATGGTTTTCTCAGAGGGCGGCATGCCGCCTCAACCAGCTACTATCCTTGAAAAAATTCCTAAGTTAGAGGACTGCCATATGTGTCAAAAACAATTGCCACATGCTCATTCAGATACAATAGCTCAAGATCAAAAGGAAAGCTTTACAAGCACCTTGTCTGACTCTAGATCGGTCTATCACAGTCTCCTCTTGGATGGTCGAGGACGACCACTGATGAGGCCTGTCATGGCTGAAACGCACACAGAAGGTAATGTTGAGAGACTGGTTGGTGGGGCTCAACCTAAAGTTGTGGGCAATGAAAGTCACGAATCTGAAAAAATTCAGAGAGAGGGAGTAGTCATCTCGCAAAACCTAGAGGGGCAAAAAATTATTCCTCAGAAGATGGAAAACCCTGAACATTATAAGGTGACACTTCCTCAGAGTACCATGATGACAAGTGGAGCACAACCTCAATATGGTGTGTTTGTGGCTAATACTCCCCAACTAAGTCAAGTCAATAATGTCCAGCATTTTGTTCCCCAGCCTCAGTTCCAAGTTTTGCAGGATACAACATTTAATAGACCACCAAACAATGTTTTTCCTGCTGTTGGAAGCACGCCTTTGCAAAATATGGATTATGTTGTTCATGAATCTCCGAAGGAATACTCTGGTAGAATTGGTGGCGGTGGTCCTAAAGATGAATCTGCCTCATTGGCATATGACAGTGTGAGACAACTAGATGGGAGGGTTGAGAATCTTCAGATACGAACTTCTGAATTGGTTAATAATGAGCAGGACAATTCCACTGCTAATCCTAGAGACCCAGACTTTCTGGAAGACAAATACCAAATTGCCACGAGGGATGCCAATGCACATAATGTTTCACCTGCAGAATCCTATGAAGTGACAGAGCCACCTCCTTTTAATCCCAATTTCTACGCGCATATGATGCCTGGGGTTAATTATTTGGCTGCCAATGATAATACCAGCACCACTATATACTCCGGTGTTGACCCCGTCTATGCAGCTGACAGAATCCGACCTATTGGTGATCGGCAGGATCAAATTCCATGGTCCCAGTCAAAAGTTCCTAATGATGTAGAAGCTCTTGCTGATAAGGGAAACAACACATCATCCATATCTCCATCGCAGAGAGTTGGAGATATTCCGGAAAACTCGTCATCACTATTTAGTAACCAGGATCCCTGGAGTTTGAGGCATGACCATTTCCCCCCTCCCAAACCTAGCAAAATTCAGTTGAGAAGGGACAATACAGGGCCTAGAGATCCTCCCGGTGACAATCGTCTCGTGAATACTGGTGAATCACCCACAGGTAATTGCAGAGAATTCACGCTGGGAGATGGAGCTTACCAACCCCCCGAAAATCTGAATTGCAATTTCAGTTTGGAGCATGCAACGTCGAGTAAAGGTCTGGATTGATATGTCTGTTCTGTTTTAGGTTCATAAAGACATATGTTAGTCTTTTAGTTGCTCACTATATTTTCTCATTGTCCATGAAAGATTCGACAGAGGAACAAATAAAGCAAGAACTTCAAGCTGTTGCTGAAGGTGTAGCTGCTTCTGTTCTTCATTCATCCGTCCCTTCGAATCCAGATCAATCGATGTATGCCAGTACTGATTCTGTTCCTGTAATCAATCCCGAGAGTGAAATTCGACGAGCTAATATTGAAAGTCAGCAGAGAGATAAATTTGAGGTATTTTGCTTTTCCTCCTATTATATATATATATATATATATATATATATATATATATATATATATATATATATATATATATATATATATATATATATATATATATATATATTAAGTGTTTGCAGTATAATTTATTGTAGCAATTGGATACTTATAGATATTCTTTTTTCAACAATGTCTTCAGGAAAATAAGACTAAGTTGCCAGAAAAAATAAATCTTGGTTTCCCTGCATCAGATGGCCTTGGTAGATTGCAGGTCTTGTGTTCCCCCAGAGCAATCCAACATTTATGAATCTTTATGGCTTGTATTCGTAAATCCTACCATCTCTATCCTTAATCTTATCTCTCTTTTTCGTCCTTTCTGGCAGATTATTAAAAACAGTGACCTGGAAGAGCTACGAGAATTGGGTTCTGGGACCTTTGGTACTGTGTATCATGGAAAGTGGAGAGGTACAGATGTAGCAATTAAACGCATCAATGACCGATGTTTTGCTGGGAAAGCTTCAGAACAAGATCGCATGGTCAGTATTTTTGCTCACTATGTTGTTTTTCATGTAAATATTGTAGCTTACCACAATTGATCGAATATATTATCAGAGAGATGATTTCTGGAATGAAGCTATCAAGCTAGCTGATTTGCACCATCCTAACGTGGTTGCTTTTTATGGGGTCGTTCTGGATGGTCCTGATGGTTCAGTTGCAACTGTTACTGAATACATGGTGAATGGCTCTCTGAGGAATGCTTTGCAGAAGAGTGAGAGGTAATGCTCCTTGGTGGTTTGTTTGAATCACACTGGTACCACCCTACGTTAACTGTGATTAGCTTGAAGCTGTTTCATGTGTGGGGCTGTGGTGGTGTATATTTTCTGTTCCTTGTCTAAAGTATATTCTGAATGTTCTATTTAAGTTATTTTCTGATTTTCTGTGACACCTTCGGTGAGGATGCAGACATCAAATTGTCTTTTGTAATGTTTATAGATATGATTTTTCATAATTTGATTTACATAACATACAGATAACCGTTCTCTCTACCTGATTGATATCGTCAGGAATCCTGATAAGCGTAGGCGTCTCTTGATCGGCATGGATGTCGCCTTTGGAATGGAATACTTGCACGGGAAGAACATAGTTCATTTTGACTTGAAAAGTGAC
The DNA here is from genome assembly GCA_946800315.1 of Misopates orontium. Lineage (NCBI taxonomy): Eukaryota > Viridiplantae > Streptophyta > Magnoliopsida > Lamiales > Plantaginaceae > Misopates > Misopates orontium. The sequence continues at coordinate 45,211,613 of OX326949.1, forward strand.
AATTTATTGGTTAATCTCCGTGATCCACATCGGCCAATTTGCAAGGTTAGTTATCAAGTGGTTTTCCCAGTTTCTGGTTAGCATGAGTATAACTATGTCCATGTTGTCATGACTTTTGTCTGCTGCATAAATTTAGTTCCTACCTAAATTACTTAATTCGGGTTACTTACATTTCTAGTTCCAGAGTAACATTTGTCTGCTAAGCAAATGCCATGGCCCATAGATAACGACTGTTACTTGATTTCATGTAAAGTGACCAGGTAAGGATGGTGTAACTGAGATGCGAATATGGAACTATAAAAAGAAAATAGACATTTATCAACATTGTTCGAGCTCCAATGTTAAAATAAGTTGTTGACTTGCATATCTAGGGTGCCGTACCTGAACATTGGATATGAATTGGTCAAACTGTCCTATGGATGGGATGTGTAATTCGCATCGGGGTAGTTCAAGCCATCGAACTTTAGCTATTTCGATGAGGAAATGTCTTTTTCATTTGCTAAGATAGTTGCGTACTGCAAAAAAATACCATCCATCAAGAGCAACAGAAGTATGTGTTTGGACATGTACTGAAGTTCAGTTTAGCCTTTTTAAGTTTAGTGCGTGCTTTGTCTGAACATATGAGGTCAAGTTACCTATGGTACTTACTAGATATGCACTCTTAATCTTGTTTTTGAAATTTATAGTTAAGGTTGTGAACCAAGTTTGTAGCATGATATATCAACAATAAATGAAAACTTAAGTTTTTTCTACCTCCGGCAAACTGTTAATTTGACTTTAAGATGAAGTGGAACTTGAAAATTTTGTTTGTATAACAGTTTCAACTGCAGCCTGAGGTAGTTCTTTCAACCTAGAATTTGCCTGGAACTGGAGCCAAATGCTATGAGACACCAAGCACATTTATCTTGTCAAATCCTGGTTCAGTGTCATCATTTATACTCAAATTTTTTCTGCATTTTCAGAGCACTTCTTTTCAACACTTCCGCGGATACTAAGCCCACTTTTGTTGCATTCACAATAGAACTCTTGTATTAGAGTTTTATTATGAAGGCATAATTTCTAAATTTCATTACAGTTCTTATTAAGCATACTGATTTATTTGTAAGTCATGGTTCAGTAGGATTCAAAACTTAGAATATTTTGGTAAACCTCTCTTTGCACCAATGAATAAGTAGAAGCAATTTGAAAATGGTACTCTGAACCCCTGTACTACAAGAATATTGGTTCTCATGTCCTCAAAATAAAATTTTGCCCGGAGGTGGACATGCTTTTGGAGAAAAAATATCTGTTTATGATTGCTATATTTGGTAGGTGTATTGCTCTTATCATTCAGTTTTTCAATTTCTCATGACTTGTAGGTTGGTGACTTGGGCCTTTCGAAGGTAAAATGTCAGACGCTAATTTCAGGCGGTGTTAGAGGAACCCTGCCATGGATGGCACCTGAGCTTCTTAATGGCAGTAGCAGCCTTGTCTCTGAGAAGGTCTCTCTCTCTCTCTCTCTCTCTCTCTCTCTCTCTCTCTCTCTCTCTCTCTCTCCACCATAAAGCTTTACTCTTCTGTCATCCTTGACGTTTCCCCGAGACATATTCTTTTGCCAAAGCTGAAATGCTTAGCAAGTGGCTTTTTCCCCACTTAGTATGATCAGAACCACAATTGGATAGTTGTCTTAAGTTGGTTATGGTTGCAGGTCGACGTGTTCTCTTTTGGAATTGTGATGTGGGAGCTCCTTACTGGTGAAGAACCATATGCAGACTTGCACTATGGAGCCATTATTGGTATGTCATATCAGATTATATTCTCCATTTTTTTGACTTGGGAGTCGTATCTTTTCAGCTTTAACCTTGTTTATCATGGATGGTAGGTGGTATTGTGAGCAATACACTGCGTCCTCCTGTACCAGAGACTTGCGATCCTGATTGGAGAACTCTGATGGAGAGGTGCTGGGCATCAGAACCATCAGAAAGGCCGAATTTCACAGAAGTCGCCAGCGAATTAAGGGCCATGGCAGCTAAGATCCCTCCCAAGGGACAAGCACAACAGCCAGTTTCACCTGCAAACGCCCAAGTCGAAGGCTGATATTGCCAACTTGTCAAGTTTGTCATGTTTAGTTTAGTTCATTATTTAGCTCAGATGTTTAGCCTTGTCAAAAGGGTCTGGTGGTGTCCTCCAAATCTTTTTGCTTTTAGTATTTGGAACTCCACAAGTGTCTGAACCACTTGTAGTGTAGTCGTCGTTAGAATACTATATCGTCTGGAACTCCGGAGTCACAAGTTTGGACTTCATACCTGAACAAACTCATGTATGGATAAAGAGCTCGCTGATCGTACTCACCTTGGAATATTGTAATACTATAAATTGCATTTTCGAACCTAATGCAATAAAAAGTTTTGGATACCTAGATTATTCTTTATAATTGGCTTTGAGTTTAAGTAAAGCAAGTCAAAAATTCAGAACCAAGTCTACTTTGAGAAAAAGATAAGTTGTTGTTTCACTTTGTTTCCAACTCATTTAACTCACAATAGAAACTTGATTTGTAAATCTGTGCTGATAAACACTTTGTTAATCAGCCAGCAAATTGTACAAACCATATCTGAAATAACTATTCCATTTAGACCAGTCTTGCACCATTGATGTCACGCACGTTTTTGCCGTCTTGTTTTTTCATCCTTAACTATTATAATATGTAATAAGTTCATCTCCTGGTCAATGAAAGCACATTTGATATTCTCCTGTTTTGTCATACATTTCATTCAATGAGCCCCACTTCTCTGATATTTCCAATCATTCACCACGATTTTTCTTGCCCAACGAATGCACATAAAACACGGATAAAAAACGTAATCCGCTCACATATATAACCACAACACAATATTCAAATTCAAACAGAGTACTTTCTCTGTTTTCATCTTTTCCATACAACAAACATGTCTAGGCCTGAAGAACAACCAATCTTCACAACCAACACATATTCACCGCTCGATCAAGAAAGGGTCAATGGCCACGACGAAGTAGGCGGATACGGCTGTTTTCGGCGGTTCTGCTGTTTCGGGTTCGACGACAGCAGCGAGAGCGATAACTATTTATTGCGAGGCGGGGCGCAAAAGGAGAAATGGGTTGTGATCAAATTCAAGGAGTTTAAAGAGTTTTCGGAGCTCGTGGCGGGGCCTAAATGGAAGAATTTCATTAGAAAAGTGGGTAAAATTTGTAATCCGAAGAAAAGCAAGCAGCAGACAGTGCAATTCCAGTATTCTCCTCAGAGCTATGCTCTCAACTTCGCTGGTGATCAATATGAAGAGGAAGATGATGTTTTGTTGCACAGTTTTTCGACGAGATTCGCTGCCGGTGCTTTGGTTAATGATCAAGAAAAGAGGAGCGGTGGTTTGTGATTGTAGAAGATTGGTGAATTGGTGCATGATACTGTATTATTTTTTTACATTTTTAATGAAGATATCTTAATTATTTAATTAGTTTAAAGTGTGAATGAAATTTAATCAAAATGGGTTCTACTTGTAGCTTCAGTAGTTGACTATTTTTGTGATATGCGTGTTTGCCGCGTTAACATAAAAGTCGTCGCTCCCAAAAGAATTAAAGAAAAATACAACTTTTACTTGTATAACGATTGAAAATGTAATTGTTTTAACAAGCTTCTCGTGACGTAGATTGACCAAATATAAGTAACGCTGTATTTTTGTTACGGAGACATCCTCGTGTTGGCAACGGTACGTACATGGCATGTGCGCAACCGTGGTCGGGCTTGCGCAACCATCTAGCGCAGGGGAGGGAGGAGTAGTTAAGGGAGGGATAGACTAAGTTGTCATGTTACCAATTAATACAAATAAAAATGAATAAATACATTTGCGTAATATGATTTGTATGACGGTGATTGCAAGCTTTTATATCTAGTTGAGGTTTGCCCAATGTAGGTAGTGGCTGCTATTGCAAGATCCCCCAGTTAGGAAAACTTATTTAACGCCTTCCTAATTTTAAAACAATAACTTTTTTTTTACAACTATACCAAAATCCCAAAAAGTGCTTTTCAGAAGAAAAAGAAAATCCCAAAAAGTGTTTTTTTTTTCTTTTTTTTGATAGTTAAATCCCAAAAACTGTTGATTGTACCGGTATGTTATACTCCAACGAATTTGGGCTTATAACTTTTACTAATTTACTTAATCGAACGATCACTTGCCAAGTTTTCAGTGAATCATTTCAACTTTTCCGATGCGTAGAAATAAATAGGCCACTAGGTCAAAAAAAGAGAAGAAGTTAATAGGCCACGTATATATTGACCGACGAGTCAAAATTCAAAATTAAATGAAAGTATCTTTAATCAATGGTACTGGATACAGCTAAGCCAGCCGCCTTTACCATTACGGCCGAGTCAGAGAAATCTAGAAGATCAATCTAGTCACTAATCCACCCTCATTTTAAATCACACGAGTTTTCTCAACGAAAGATATAGAAGTACACTTAGGCTACTGACCGTAGAGTTTCAGAATATAAAGGGCACATGCAGTGAAATCGAGATAAGCATATTTTAGTCTGATATACCATACTTGGTATTCAATTAGGAATAAATGAGATTAAATATCATAAATAACAAAGAATCAACATGTGAAGAGTTAAATAATTGATGCATTGCGACTTCACACCTAAGGGCAATGGAGACACTTGACGCGACGCGACAAAAATCCTAAGTCGATCCATGGGATTGTGGGGTCGATACATGACGCGTGTCCACTTGTCATGGGTCAACCTATACTTGGCTCGAATCCCCGAGAAAATTTATAAATATCCGGGGCAGGGAATGTTACATTTGGCTATTATAACCTACTAAATCGACATGTACACTTTAGAACAGATTTAAGCGTCGGATCATTGTCATTAGATCGCCGTGGCCCTGATTATGTGCACCTTGAGTAGATGTAGTTCTTGTACAAGTGGAACCTAGTTTCCAAAGCAGCAACACAGATGAAGTTTAGTCTAAGTTGAAGTACCTTAGCCTGACGCGAAAATACTCTGCATTAAAGTCACGTAATCTAGACAATTCTAAATTTTTGATTATCAGATTTTACACACTACTAATATATAAGCTAAGTTGTCTACAATATGTCAAAACAATACAAATAAAACAAAATTCTCCAACAATTTCCTACTGGTGTACACAATACAGTATTTTTTTCGGTCTCACAGCTTAAGCCATTGAGTTGGCCTAAATTCATGTTCAAGACTTGTTAACGGCCTTGCTGACGTGAAGTTGCCAGAAAACATCACTGAAATATTCAACTATTCCTTCTCAAATGTTCTAAGGCTGCATTTACCTAATATGAATAAGGAAATAACCGTATACATATATATCGTTTTAATGCAAAATTTCTTCACGTAAAATACTCGATTCTAGCACCATCGAGTCTGGGTTTTTCTTCGACTGTTCTGACTTGGGGAAAGAGCGACGGATGACCTACTTCTTGCGCTTGGTCTTTTGGGAAGTAGACGAGGAAGGATTGCTGTGCCAATTCCTTTTCCGTTGGTTGATGAACCAATTGTTGATCTGCTTCAGTTGCAAACCTGTTTCTTGCACTAGTCTTGCCTTATCCTCCTCCTAGCATAATATGTCAAGCAATGTTAGGGGAACTAAAGATTTTCGACTTCCCATTAAAAAATTGATGTGTGTGCTTTGAGGTCGAAGCTAGCTTACCGTTGGGTACGGCCACTTGGAATGCGACTGCCACCATGCTTTCAAGACGGATGTAGTATCACCGGGAAGTTTCCCTGCTCGTCTCTTTCGCAATATTTCTTCTCTGATGTCCACAATCTTCTCTTTATAGCCCTGGAAAGAAGAAAATCTGATTAAATAGTGAACCTAAAAGGAACAAATGAAGCTAAAGAATAGTTTTTCTTTTCACCTGTTTAAGCTCATGTTTTAGTTCTTGTCTCACTCGTTCCATCAAGGATCTCTCGCTTTCAGTGGGTACTAGAGGACCAAATCCCATGTTGTCTCCCCCATCCAAACTTTCATCAAACAAGTTAGTTTCAGTATCTGCGTGGTCCTCGTCATCATCAGACATGGTTGCTCCTGTACCTTCGCCTGGTGCTACCCCTGTCAAACATTTTCTTAATTATGAGGCATGGCTCCATATTTGGTAATCTAATCATGTATTATTGAGAAGAAACAGGTAGAAATTCGGTAAACACGGATAGAAAAGCAAGTCATATTTGAAATGCAGGGTGGTAAAAATAAAATGATATACTTAAATGCATGAATCATGATTTTTACTTTCTTGGACCATTAGGGGCACGGAAATTTTCCAGTCAACTGCAGTCGAAAAAGGGAAACTTTCCACCAACTATGGCAAAAGTTCGTTAAACTTGATGCAACCTCTAGACTTGTGAACTAAATCATGCTTTGCTGCCCTAACATCGAGTAATATACGAGGAGCAGTCACATTTGTTCTTTGTTTGATTACCAAGGACAAAGCAAGGGTCAAATGTGCTGTTGTGCATGGGAAGATGATCATATAGCCTCACCAAGAAGAACGGCTGCCAATTGAAGCCAGGATTTAGAAAATAAGTGATGTGTGAAGAAAATCAACATATCACTGTAAGTAACGAGTAAAGCTGAACAACAGTTACAAAACAGGGGAGGGCATTACACACTTCTATCAGAGTCGCCATGAATGTAAAAGTAGAGACATGGATTCAGGAAATACCAGTTAAGCTTTGCAACGATTGCTCAAGCTCCCAACAAGCCATGACTGCTTCCATTGCATGAACCCGCACATGTTGTTGCAGTTGCTCTTTAAAAGAGGAGAGCAGTAGCACGTAATGTGTCTGCATCCCAAGGAAAGAAGAAATAACAAACAAAAATGAGCCACACGGCTGAAACTGAAACGTTACTCATATGCATTATGTGAAAATTGTAAGGATAGTGACAGACACATTAAAAGCAACAATACGATGCACGAAATAGAATTAGACACAGTAAGGAAAGATTTGAAAAGCATCATTGCAGAATTCAAGTACCTGACTCATTCTTATTGCAAGACTATAAGGGGTTCTCACCCAATAAGGGTAATGTTAAAAGTTTTATAAGCTAGATAATAGTCGATTCGAACTTGAGAGACTAACTCTGTCGAGAAAGTTTAAATGCCACAATTGAGGACTCCGAATTTTAAACGAAATTATAAAACATTGCGCAATATAAACATTCGTCTGGCCTTAATGATGGCATTAAATGTTCACCAAGCGATTGCTCTTCTCTTCAAGAGTGCATCTGATTACCAAGTAACAAATATCAGTACACGAGGGGTTACACTTCAAGATGGACTCTACTAAATGCTCACCCAGTCTAGTTCCGTTTTTTATTAAAAGGTACAGATAAATAGCATCAACTTGTTTAAGCAATGACAACTCTCCACTGCGAGTTTATAAGATATACAATTAAGATCCTTTCCATATACCAAGTTCTAATGTTGGTGATTTTGAGTTCCACACCCTTTTAGAAAGAAAAAAAAAACTACCAAAAGCACAAGAAAACAAGTAATGAGTGGTATTACATCAAGAAAGTGATTCTTCAAAGCACTAAACTATAGAGTTCCAATTATTCGTGTACCGGGAATAACACGATTTCCTCCTTTGACAGCATAACGAGATATTCCTACTCACATCGCAACAATTGAACTCCTATATGCTACCAAGAATCAGAACTCACAAAAATATCATTGCACTGAAAGGAACCACAAATAAGACAAAAGAATAAGTTCTTCGTTTGAAGTTTCACAAAACTTGTCCTCCCTCGTACCAATTATCCCCTACCTTAATGCGAATAATCACACCATACATCAACAGATGCCATTAATAAAGCAAACAGAGACTACACGTTAACACCTAGAACAAATTCGCAAATCGATTAAAGAATGTCAAATGTTCACAAGACCGCGAAAATATCTACTTAGGCAATTATTGAATAGACAAGATACTAGATTCCTTTACACAACGTTACATCGAGTAGAAATGTGCAAAGGAAACCGATATGACTAATCCATATTCAAGAAATATGTAGAACTGGCTTAAACTTGAGTCCTAATAAGGAAAATCATAATTCCAACACTAAAGAAGAAGCTCATTCATTCGTACAACAACAAAATTACCACACGAAATTCAAAATCATACAAATCTCAAGTCGGCTAGTTGTACACAACATGTACTCTCAAGTCGGCTAGTTGTACACAACATGTACAAAATTACATGGAATCTATCTTTGATTACTTAAATCACTTCTACAACTCAAATAAAAATTGAAGAACTCACAGAACAATGGATTCAAGGCCTAAAAATCCAATCTTGCAAAAGAATACTTAATAAAATTAACAAAAAACAAAAGAAAAAGTAACTTAAATTCTACAAGACCAAGAATTCATTTTTTTCACTTGCAAAACTCTTAAGGTCAAACAATCATTGCATAGAAACAAAACACTTAACAAGAAATTACTCATTACAATACAAAACATAAGCAAGAAATGAAATATACATATATATATATATATATATATATATATATATATATATATATATATATATATATATATAACATGTTTAATTACCATGAAGTGGTCGAGATCTTTGTCATCAAGCGCAGGTTGACCCTGCCCAAGAACAGAGTACTTAGCAACAACCCCCTGCGACTGAGCGAGCTGGGCGTCAATCCTCGGCAGCTGGTCCACGGGCGTAGCGATGCGTAGGCACGACACGTGTGCCGACAACAGCTGCTCGTACAGAGGGTGGTTCAAGATGTCGGCCTTACACTTGTCGCGCTCCCAGTTATCATCGGGTGGAGTAGTGGGCTGTTGACTCTGAGTGGGGAGCCACTGGTGGTGATGGAGCCACGTGGCGGGGGGTGGTTTGTCGTCGGGGGAGGTGGGGTGGATGGAGCGGAAGAAGGAGGAGTGATGATCGTCGGAGTAGTGGTGGTGGTGAAGGGCCATTTCTTGGTTGTGCTGTTGTTGTTGCTCCGAGAATGCCATGTTTGTTTGTATGTATGAATGAATGAATGTTGTGTTTATACTTTATATATAATCCGCCTATGTATGTATATAGCAGTTGATGCTGGCCTGCTAATAGTAAGACTTTCTTTCACAGAGAGAGAGAGAGAGAGAGAGAGAGAGAGTAAACATATATATAAGAGAAAAATAATAAATATATTACAAGAAACAAAATTGTATAATTTGTGCACGAGAAGTGAAAATCTCAAAATTCAGTAATTTAGGGGAAAATTGTTTTAAAAACTATTTTAATAATTAATTAATAATTTACAGCTCTAACTTAAGAAAAAATGACTTTATGCAACTGTTGTATCGCTGACATGGTGCAACCAGATAATTACGTTTTTTTTTTCTAAAATTTAGGCAATAACCACCTTACAATCTCATGCCAACAATGTATCTACACCAATAATATAATGGACTTGTTGTGCCACCTCATCTCCAAGGTTGCCTGGAATAATTTCTCCTTATCTTAGGGGTGTAATGTAAACCATAATAATTATAAGTTTATTGAAATTATGCATATTTCTTTTATAAATTTAAGCATAATATAAAATATATGTGTATTTTACTTTATGCAATCAAAAACACGAAAATGTGAATTATAAAGAAGAAGAAGACACTCTCAAAGTAAATCAGTTGAAGAATTGAACTAACACGTGATAAAGGATTAAAATGCAAGTGTCTCATATTTAAATGTGATGGGTTCACAGCACTTCTAAGTTTGTGACAGATCTTGCCATATTGATAATGAATTTCTGTTACACAATTGCAGAACCATTATATTTTTCGTACAGAAAAAAATTAATGTTTTTAAATCTGTTATTTAGAATTCAGATAAATTCTTTACTATAATTACAATGAGAAAAACGTTGGAAGTTACTATGATCAGCCTTAATTGACATGTTTCTTTTCTTACAAAATTAATGGTCTCTAACAGAATAAAAGAAGTACAGAAGAAATAAAAAGGTTTACAGTTTCGTCAGTGTTGTTGTGGCTCATTATTTTCGTCAGTTTGAGCCGTTGACTCGCTGGGTTGGTTTATCTGCGAACAAGAAAAGAGTACGAATGTACAATATTGTCAGCCAGAAGTACATAAATGGATCAGAACTGATCTACGTACTATTAGTCTATATTTTGCGAGATAAATGATATTTTTCAGTATAATAAGAAAACAGTTCTACTTCGAATATGATTAAGAGATCAATGCGATTTATGAAAATTAAAAAATGTTTTGATATGGAAAATGGTTGCAATTGTATTAAATAACTTTTCCGTTTGGTGGGTGGGGTTGACGACTTAGGCGAGGAGGAAAAGCAAATGCCACGTCAATCAATCATTTCTATATTAACCTTTTTTGGCCATCATGCAACAATATTATTTTCATAATTTGTCTATGTTTTCTTAAGAATAAGACAAAATTTGATGATTGATTCTCTTCTGTTTAGCACTATATTTTAAGACGTAACTGATTTTGTGTTCTCTTAATCACTATTAAGACGTAATTTATTTATTTTTGTGAGTGTATTGTAGGTTAGTATTTGGAACTGGGAATTTTGAAAAAGAAAAAGAAACGAAGATAAAACAGAGAAATGCTTGAATATTATTTTATATTAGACAAGTAATTAGTAGATTCTGAAAATTTGGTGCAAGATCAGTCACAAGCACGACACAGGCTTATGACAATAACATTGTACAGCTGCTACGGATCAGTCCCTACAGTTTCATGGACCACACAAAACGCCGGGGACCGCATGAAATTAGCCCGGGCCGCAGAGGGCTTAAACAACAACTTAATTACCTATAATTACCATTAGATCTCAAGATTATTATGCCTAAATACTATTTGTTCTTTAAATTATTATTTGACATTCACGGGTGAAATGCATAGTTCCCTCATGTGTTTTAAAAATCCACGTACCAAACTCTAACATGTAACTTGTTTTGCACAAATTCATTCCTCATTTTCAAATATTCTACATTAAAAAGTCATATATGCATGTATATCTTAATGGAGCATGAATTACACTTTTTAAATTTGTATGGAGCATTCCCTATCAAAAAAAAAATAAAAATTTGTATGGAGCATTAAATGCACTTGGGGGGTATGTGACACTTGTTTTCGTATTATAAACTTTTATACCCAAGAAACATACTAACAATACAGTTACGTAGAAAATGCATAAAAGCTCTCTTTGTTTTTTGAAACCTTTACAAAGCCTTCGCATATTTAACAAAAATCATACATGAAAGTACTCTTTATATATTATCAAAAAATCTATGCTAAATCTCCGACTTTCAAATACATTTCACAAAACTCCATTTTCAAAATCATAAGAGGATTAGAATTTACGATTCAGATGAAATTTAACCTATGTTAAGTATTTATTTTAAAAATGAAGTTTGGTGAAAAGGTTCTGAAAACGTGATAGGATTATGTGGGAGCATGCTCAGGTGCCTCATGATGCACCACCTCCTGCCCTCACATGCATGTGGGGTCCATGCATGTGGGGCCCACATGCATGTGAGGGCAGGAGGTGGGGCATCATGAGGTACGGAAGACTATCCCGACGATTATGTGGAAGAAAAACACACAATTAGGGTGTTATATATGCTTTAATTTCCCACAATATTTAAAGACATTTTATTTTTCCCACAATTTCAAATTATTTAAAGACATTTTATTGTTTAATATGTTATGTTTAATTTCAGTAGACATCATATATAAATACAAATACACACAAAATTAATAATGACCTATTTATGATCATGTATGTACGTATGGATGCATGCGTACATTTCTCAATCTCCAAAATCAAAACCTGATCAATTCTGATTTCTGAAACACCATTTTTCTGTCTGTTGAGACAGATGCATTTTTCTTTTGCTGCGGCGCTGCGGATGGGCCGGCGGCGGCTGGGCCTGGGTTAAAGGCAGTGGTGGTCCCCTACGGGTAGGCCCAGCTAGCTAGCTAGCTAGTGTTACAATATTCAGTCTATCTATCTAATTTGGTCCCCTACCTCGCATATATAGTATAGCCAGTCTGTCTGTCTCTTTGTATCTATCTATCTCAGTATCAAATTGTTAATAACAGAAAAAGATAGATGCCAATTGATTAAATATCTCCTACACATTTCACACGACTACTACTACTAAGTAATGTTTTATATCTATATAGTAATAATTATGGTTGATTCTTCTTTCTTATTCGGTTTAGAGGAATATATAGCTAAATGTTAGGTGTTACTTGCTGTAAGCTTATACTAGGAAATAAAAATATTATGCTTCATATTTTTCTTTTCCAATTTTTGGAATATACTCACTTTTGTAGGTACCTGTATATATTCTTTATATAGATAAAAACAGAATTATGTAACTAGCGTTAGCGTTAGGTGACTCCCATAATGTTCGCAGAATATATATATATATATATATATATATATATATATATATATATATATATATATATATATATATATATATGCGAATAACATAGTGTCCTCACCTAAAATTGGCACCAGATTTTCTGAACTTCAACTTGTGCAAAAAGAATGAGAATTTTTGTTTCACAAAAAATAATAATGAATGAGAAATTGATAGAGCGTGTATCTATCTCATACTAATGTACGAGTTGGATATATCGCGGTTCTGAAGCATAAGCTTAGTGTACATAATTACTTCAATTCATGCTCTATAGTATTCAAACAAAACTTTCATTAAATATATTGATTTTATGGGGTTAGGACAATTGTATAACTATATTGAATAATTAGGAGGATATGGTAATAACTAGTGTGACTTTATATCCACTTTACAAAAATGTGTTTTGCTTCTTAATGATTATCTCTGCATGCTGAAAATTTGAATTAGAAGGACAAAATTAGTGGCATTCTCAGGAAGGGTGTGTCTAATTCTGCTAATTAATTGATTGAAATCCTCCAAAATTAATAATGCTAACCTCCATTGGCTAATCTAATTAGTCACAAATTCTCTCAACTAAAACAATACCCACTTAATTAGCCCTATGAATTCATATATATTAATTAAATGTCGCTGATGCTTTAGGGAAATTCCGAAATCCAAATACATAATCACGTGTCTTTGTCTAATTGCGATTAAAGGTATGATGCAAAAGTAATTATGATAATAAAGTTCATATATAAGATCTTATCATTCGAGAAAGATACATATATAAATGATGTGTTTGGAATATTCAGACAATCATGTAACAACATTGTCCCCTGTCATATGTTTTTGGTGGCAACTCTTCCGCATATCGTAATCTTCCTGAAGCTTACATATAATTAAACCTCCAGCTATAATTAAAATAATGTTAAATAGATCCTAATATTCCATAAGTTAGGACAGAGAGATGATTGCATAGTGTTGTTTAATATTTATAGCAATTGCTTGTAGTAAAGTGCCTTCACTGTTTACTTTTGTATTAACCATGGGCGTTAACAAATCTTGATTATATTTTTTGTGGGAAGATAATGTTAATAATTGATTAGAAGGGTCACTAATGTACAAAGTGAACTGTCAGTGGGCCAACGGAAGGATTATAGATCCAATGGATTTAAGCCACCAAATCTGACTTTAATCACCACATTTAATGATGATTAGTCTAAACCTTGACAAGTATTAGTGTTGATAAATGAAGATATTAATAATTGGAGTAGGTGCATATTTTCAATCATCTTAATTAAAGTTAGTTGTTGGCGTGTTCGTTTATGTATGTCACTAGAGTTTTACATAACATTCATCTTCCTACACGGGAAGAACACGCCATACTCAATATTAATTTATTTCATTATTGATCATTATTTTACAATGTTAATTCCGAGTCAATTACTTCAGGTTATCAGCTTCGTGAATTAAAATTTTCCTAATAAAATAATACAATATTTTGATCCACAGAAATCTCGATTATTATCCAAAATCCTATGTTACAATTAGTCAGCTTAGATTAAATAAAATTAATTTTTGTCGTGGAATTACATGTTTTTAGTAAGAACCATCATCATTAATACATCTGTTTCAGATCAATGTCATGTTTCTGTTTCTATGAAACATTGCATTTATCGTTACTCTTAACTTTTCTCGTGGACCACCTAGTGAGAAGACGTACGTGGTTTTGGAATATTATTATTTACTACTGAAATGAAAGAGTTGAATGGAATAATGAGCCGTTTGTCAAAAAAAGAGGTGACGTATATGCCAAAAGGGAACTCTGATAATCGTTTTAATTGAAATCTTTAAAACTTTTAAATTTAATTTAAAGATATTTCTAATGTTCATTGTAACAAATATCTTCTCCTTTTATGAAACATTTAAGAAGTTCTGAAAATTACAAAAAAAAATAAAAAAAAATTGCAATTTAAAAATCAAAATTTCGTAAAGGAGATGGAAGTTAGAGATCAAATAATGTAGGGGTTCTGAAAATTTTGATGTGGTCCTGAAACTGAAACGATGGAAGGCATCCAAGTAAACCTGTTTGGAAAAAAAAATCAGGAAGGGACCATCCGATAACTCTGAACTGATTCCTATCCATTTTATCATGCAATTATTTGTCATCTTTGCATATTATTTTATTCTTTTTGGAATAATTAATGTGGATATAAACCCACCACTTAGTTTCTGTGATTTCTTCATTAATCAAAAAGAGCTGAAGCAAGCATATATTGTAGCTTTGGAAGAGTGCATAAATTGCGTTAAGGGATAGAAAATCTATTCTTTGGAATCGTGTAGCTCGGGCTTGACACTCATCAACTTTGTGGCTGATTTTTGCATTTTAAGGAGTTTGATGTGGAGTTTTTGATAACATAAGACCGGAGAGATTGGGGCAGATTTTGGAAAAGACAAGGGCGTATTGTGCAAGTTTTCGAAAACACAAGAGATTCTGTACTTTTTATGCGACAAAAATGATAATTCGTAACATAATACTTAAAGATCATCAAATATTCTCATTAAGGGAGGGATTTGATGTATGGTTTATAATATGGGAGAAACTTATGCTAAAAAATAAGAAAATATTTAAGAGAGATGATGCAAGTTCAACGAAACACCGGAATATAACATATGGAGAGGGGACACTAACAATTGACAAGGCATTCCTTTCTAAATCCATTGTGTATGTGGTAATTAAGTATTCCCGACAAAATTATCAAAAGTCCGACCCATCAATTGAAGCCCAAACTAACTTTTATTTCACTATTCAGTTTTAGGGGCTTTCACCATCTTTACAAACAAACTCGGCCCACATTCCTGAAAATCCTTCAACGCACAATTTTTTAATCTGTTCCAATATATATATATATATATATATATATATATATATATTTATGTGTGTGTGTGTGTGTGTGTGTGTGTGTGTGTTAATTTCATTTTTGTCTTATTTATTATTTTAATCTTAATTAATTCTTAGACTTTGGTTTATTTGAACTTTATATATTCAATACTACCAACTATGATATTTGATTTTTTTTCTTTGTTCGCTCAACTGTTTACATACTTTTGAATGTCCATTTGTGATCATATCAAGGCAAGCTACTTATTTTATGTATTTTATCAATTAATTTCATGTATTTGCGGATAAGCTTGACTATATAATTTCACGTTATCCTACTCTCTATGTTGTTTAATTTTGTATTCTTGAAAGAGTTACATTCAAGAGAAACTTTTCAGTTCGTCAATTATCACCTAGAAATGTCATTTTGACTTGACGTCAAGACAAAAATTGGGACAAAGGCGCGTAGGATTATAACTTTCCACAATTTGTTATGCTTCACTTACATCTCAATTTTTTTTGTTACAGTAACACTTTGTGTTCTGCACCATTGTAATTAAACTTGTTAAACTTATGATGTAATAATTGTTAGATAAAAGTGTGTGTGTATATATGTATATGTATATGTATACATATATATATATATATATGTATATATATGTATACTTACTTTTCTAACATTCAACATTGTGTGCATGAAATTCTATTACACATACAAAGGTGGTAAATCAACAATAACAGGCAGATTGACTCACTATCGGTCCCATAAATCTTTACTCGAGCAGTCTCCTTCTAATGTCTCCTAGAACGTAATAGGCTTGGTATCCAAACGAGAAAATTAATTTAAACATTTCTCCTATACGATAATCGCCTAAACTTCACAAAAGAAAAATAAAAAGTAGTTTACGCACCATATCTCTAGTCTATTCAAAGTTTCCTATTTGAAATAAGTGGTACTATAACATTAATTGTCTTCAAATCTTCGAATAAACTAAAGTACCTTTGAAACATTAAACCCTCGAAATATGGCAAAGAATTACAATTAATTAATTTTCCAAGATCTCATCCCATATTTTTTCAACTTTCAAAACTATAATCTAAAATTTCATTTGAACAAATCCAAGTATTTCACACGGTACTCTGAGTTGGCTAAAACGTGTATCTTCACACACACACACACACACACTTTATTCTCTAAATTGAGCATCATCATGATGACATCATCACTATCCACATCAACTCAAAATTTGAACAAGCCAATGACACCATTTTTTCTCTAGAAAAAGTATATACCCCATTACTATAATAGTAAACCTTAGAGAATAATCCTCTGAATTCCCACCATTTTTAAATTAATCAAAACTGCACAAAAGTCCAACAAGATTTCTTCCCAATTATTCCATCTCATTCACTCTCAATAATTTCCTTGTAACTTCCTTCCCGCGCAAGTAATCAACTCCTCAGTTTTTCTTATATAACACATGATCCCTTTATCCTTTCATTCTTCTTTCTCATTTGCCTGTTTCTTCATTACACTTTTCCTTAAAAGTTGCAAAAAAAGTTGGTTCTTTTTTTTTTTCGTTTTCCTAAAGTAGAAGTTAGTTAGTTTTTGTGTTTGATAAAAATGGAAGGAGGGGTTGGTGAGGGTCCATCATCAATGGCGGCTAATCAAGAATATGATGAGTTATTTGGAGTTGAATTGCCTCCGGGTTTTAGATTTCATCCTACTGATGAAGAGATCATCATGCACTATCTTCTCAAGAAGGTGATGGATAGAAGGTTCAAGACTGGAGCTATAGGAGAAGCCGATTTCAACAAGTGTGAACCATGGGATTTACCAAGTAATTTAATCTAACTTTCATTTCCAGCTTCGCTTCTTGAATCAAGAATTTTAAACTTTACCTTGCATCGAGACGTTTCCATTTCTGACTATGTGGAAAGGAACGTAAAGCATGTCAAATAGATCTCGAACGTTCCTGATATTTAACGGATCTAAACATAAAGACGGAGCTAAAACTATGATCCATGCAATGGTTATAATATCCGATCTCATGATTAAATGAAAAAGTTTATGATAATTGATAGTTAAAGGGCTAAAGTTGACACCTTTTTTTCAATATCAATTTCTTCTCATCCGAGCCTTTTGACTTGCAAAGGTTGCCGATATGTGTGAAAACCTAACCACATGCTATAGTCAAATCATCATCTTTGCTAAAACCATTTTCAGATCCAAAAAGCCTTGTTTAAAAAAAAAAAAAAAATTATGGACATTTCACAGGGTAAAATGGATCTTTTCCTTCTTTTTTTGTCTGGTCATGTTTATCAGATTAGGAACTTATGCTTGAAACATTTGTTTGTTCTTTTTGTATGCGTTGATTTCACAGAGAAAGCCAAGATGGGAGAAAAAGAATGGTTTTTATTTTGCCAGAGAGACAGAAAGTACCCAACAGGGATGAGAACAAATAGAGCAACAGATTCAGGATACTGGAAGGCAACTGGCAAAGACAAAGAGATCTACAATAACAAGGGGATGAGGAACAGGAACTGCACCCTTGTTGGGATGAAAAAGACTCTAGTTTTCTACAAAGGGAGAGCTCCTAAAGGTGAAAAGACCAGTTGGGTCATGCATGAATACAGACTGGAGGGCCAGTTTTCTAATTACAACTTCTCTAGGGCAGCAAAGGTAATTTCCTAAAAATAGAAATATGACATGTGTTTGATCATCAGCATGGATCCTCTATGCCACTTTTGTGTGCCGCTTTCCGTTCCACTTAGTTGTGACGGTCATATATATCCTGAATCTTAATACGTGGAGGATGGTTGTTACTGTACATGAGAATGAATAGTTATATGTCACACAGAGTGGCACACAAAAAAGTGGCTTAGACGATCCGTCGTATTTTTTTGCTTTTTTTAATTCATATGCCTTTCTTCTTCTCACACTATTTCACATGTGATGACAGGAGGAATGGGTTGTTTGTAAAGTGTTTTACAAGAATGTGAACAAAAGTCCAGGCTTTGAGCTTACAAAAACTGATCATTCCTTTGTGGATCATCTCTTGGATAGCCCTACACTACCACCACTGGCTGACTATTCTGGTTCCATTGTAAAGCCTACTCCAAGTTTTGCAACTGATCATGAACATCATGATATCAAAGGAAATGTTTCTCCCAACGACCGTAAACTACAAGTACAACATGATCAAAACTACAACACTCTTAGCACCTTCTACCAGCCAAATTATCCCCCTAACTATCCCCAAATATCTCCTAATCCAGCTGCATTCCCCTATCAAACATCATACTATCCGACAAACTTTCCCTTCAAAGGTGGAGATCAAATGAATTTAAGGCATTTGACTCCTAATGTAGGGGTAATGGAGCCTCAAAGAATGTGCAAAGTAGAGAATTTTTCATGCAACAACTCTGTGGTTAGTCATTCAGAGACTGGGGTTAGCACTGAAATGAACAATGAGATAACATCTGTGCATTTGAAGGGAGACACTGAAAGCAAAAACACTTTTGATCAAGAGCTTGAGGGCTTGGATTTCAGTCACCATATGTCAGATTTGGATTCTTTTTGGAGCTACTGATCAAGAATAAATAATATATAGAAGAGTGTGATGACTACTAATTCTTAACCTTACTCACATCATGAGGATAAGCTTATTTATCTCTTCCAGCAACCAAGTATTTTAGAGCTATGGGAAGCTGGAAAGGTTCTTGGTGGTTCAAGAAATCGATGTATATAGTGTATTTTTATTTTTTTTCTCATCAGTAGTTTGTTAGAAAAGTTGTGTGTACAGTTTCCATTAATTTAGATGATAGTATGTGTAGTTTGATTATGGCTAACTTAATTGGTTAGTGTACATGTTGATCCTTCATTTGTATCAGTGAATTAGTACCTTGTTTTTGTTTCTTGGCTGTGAACTGTTGAGGAAATCAAACCTTTAATTTTGGCAGTTCAAACTCTTTGGAAGAAATTAGGACCATCACCTAAATAAAATGTAGAGTGATTTTGGTGGATACATAACATTACGCAATGATAGGATGATAGAAGAATATACACACAAATAACAACACATAACATGAATATTTGTTGACTCGGTTCCTTAGAAAGACTACGTCTAGGACGCCGTCGAGCGAATATATTTGGAAGTCAAAAAATACGATTACATCTAAGAATACAACTCTAATTAAATTTTACGTTAACTACCTATAAAGCCCTCAAAATTTATTGGACTTTAAGCTCCACAATCTAGTATAGAACAAATCTCCAGCCTCAAATCTTTACACGCGGAAGAAGTAATGCTGCCAATTTAGTCGAAACCTAACTACATTATTAAAGGACTTTGGATCCTTTACAAAGTTATATTAACTTGTTATGGTAGCTTTATTCAAAGAGTTTACGTAAGAGAAATTGACAAATTGATTCTCAATTATTGGCCTGCTTCATTGGGATTCCCGTACCGTTAGACAAATCAACAAACATTCATTACAATTTACACAAACTTAGAAATTCACGAATGAACTCTTTACGGCATGTAAAGAAAAATGATTCAATCAACTGTACGTGTGGGAATAATTCCAGGTTTCTTTACGAATCTGCAAGTTGATCCGTTAAGTTCTCCGATAATTGTGCATGCACTCCAGGTACAATATATATATATATATATATATATTAGCTGAATTTATCTAGTACCTTGCACAAATTCTACCAACATCATTCTTATACTTGGTTTTGTTCATTCAAACTTCAAAGCTAAGCTTTCCCATATATGGTGTCATGCTTGCACGTATGGTAATTTAATGTTTCATGCAAGCAACAACGACATCACTAGTACGGGTAAATATATTTTATGTAATCAAAATCCCGAGTTTTTTGCATGGAATCATGGAGATTAAATCAAGTAACACGCTAGTTCTGAAAATATGCACTGTTGTTCCGCTCCCAAATTAACTCTAACTTGCAATATCCATGAACATATTTAATAGACTTGGTCTACCATAATTGCAGTAAGTTTATGTATTAAAAGTTGTGGTAAATGTAATTAGTGTTACAACTTTATAATGATTATAAGTACAATCACCACCACACGGTCTAATTAAGAACTTGGTTTAGGTAAGTACTATTCTAACAATGTACAATTTTCATGTAAAGGAGACTTTTGATATCTTTGAATACACGCGCTTTCATTAAACTGTTATTTTAATTATTATTTCTTTGAAATTTTCTTGCGGTCTAATTTTCAAACTAGGAAGCTAGGGGAGAGGTCAGGAGACTCGGGACCATATTTCAGCCCATTGTCCTTATTAAATGGGCCGCTGCCTACCAAAGGAACGGGATGATTTTGTATCATTAGCCCTGTTTAATTTGGTTGAGAGGATTGCCCTCTTTTTGATTTTACAAATTTGGTATTTACGTTGCTAATAGAAAGTCCAAAACTAGAAAATCTATGAAATAGACCCTTAAATGAATCGATGATATTCCAAGCAGAGCTGTGCAGTTACGTGAACAAGAAGTGTACGTGGCACACCTGAAATCAATTTGTAGCTTAACTATATTGAATTTTTGAGCAAACAATAATAACATTTTTGAACAAACCAATATTTATGAGTTGGTCGCGGACATACATGCAAGAGTTTGAGAAATCTTGCAATTTTAATTGTGGGATTAATCAGACTGATCGTTCTTTAGTTTCTCTTAATGCTTCTACTTTCACGTTTTTTATTCAATAATTGTACAGTAGTCAATGAAATATTCTTGTTATTATTATCTAATCAAGTAAACCTTATCTTAGACTGAACCTTCGTAGAAATCAGAGCGCGCCTGATAGAAGATATATGATAGTTTGATCATTTAGATAATTTTGTTTATTCGTCCAACAATGACTGCTTTGAAATAAAATCTCGATTGAAAGTTAAAACATAAACTAGAATTTGGACGTTTTCACGTTATATATATATGACAGATATTTTGAAAGAAGATGGCAATTCTAGGATACAATTAATAAAACAATACCTAGTTTATTTGACGGGGAATTAATAACGATCTCAGCAAATTTGGCCCATTTTTTTGTGCCCATATAAATATTAAAGCATCTCGTGACAATTTCTTTTTGTTGAAAAAATCTCGTGCAAATTAGTTACTTAATTTACGAAGGTGACCTGCTTCGGAATATAATATATTTTGGGGGAATTAACCTAAACTCCCAGTCCCTATTGTTTGTTAAAAACCGCCTCGTGGTTTCAAGAATCCTGCTCAAAATCTCTTTTTCATAAAATCACAAGGAAATTTGTTACAAAGTTTTATGAAATCACAAAGGGACCCTGTGCAAATTGAAAACCACAAAAGATTTTCAAACAATTATCAAATCACAATGGAATTTTGCGTAAGTTATGAAACCAAGGGGAGTTTATGCATTTTTTCCTAAATATTGAGAGTGAGAGAAGCTTGACTGGCGAATGAATATTGTCCAGTTTATGCTGATTAAAAATTAATTTGACCAAAATCAGAACAAATTCGAGGAACCGACCACGGGGACTACACATGGAGTTTATATTACAGCATATGCAATGCACTGAAAGTTTTTCTTTTTATTTATTTATTCTTTAAAAAGAAAATCACACACGCAATGCACTCAAAGTTTATCACTACTGGTTTTCATACTAAAAGAGAGAAGACACGGCCCTACACCTGCAGTATGCCAGTGTTGACGCGGTTAAGAAAAGAAAAGATACATGTGTAGATAATGTATCTCCTCATCTTTAGGATCGATCTTTGACTCTTTTAGTTTCTCTTTTTCTTCTTTTCTTCAGTTATGCTCGTACGTTTAGGAATTAGGACAATGAATTGCAAGTAGCAACCAAATTATAATTGCCTCCAATAACATGACTTGCTAGCTAGGTAGTAACCAAATTTAAGTATTTGCGATATATACAATATTAACGTAATTAAACAAAAAATAGTATCTTGGATCAGTGCAAAAAAGTTGAGGAGCACAAATTATGAAAAAGATAAAGACGTGCCATGATATAAGTTTTGGTAGCTTACCTGTGGTGGGTTCATTTGCTAGCTGGAATAATATCAACTTTTGTTATAAGACTTGAACTGGAATCCGTCGAGCTTCAAACATAAAAATGCCTATCTTTTCTTTATTCAATACTTAAGTCTTAAATGGCCCTCGAGGACATGTTGTCACATTTTTCAGACCTAATTGAAGATATCAAAATAAATCCTTTTTATAATTTTACATAATCAACTTTTCGCATCAAAAACTAAAATGATCAATACTATCGAAACTTTCACTCTTTTATATGTCATCTAAGTGTAGAGATGTACGTTTAGAACATCAAATGTCAATGGTGCAAATTTTATACATCCACAACATTAAAAGTCACAAAAATCAAACTATAAATTTTTTTTAAAAAAAAGAAAGAAAAGAAAACTAGACAATTACTTAATTCTATCAACTACTAATTTATATAACATCAAGAACATCAATCCGAACCATGTTAACGGTTATACCGGTAATTCAAATGATCAGAATCCTCAATTAAACAAAAATCAGAAAACGAAACTCCTCGTCGTAATTGATCATCGCCATAATTAACGATCTCCTCGCTTTCTTCGTAATCCTGATCATCATCCTCTTCTTTACACAAAACCAACTCCGTTTGCGCCCTCTTGATCCCCGCCGGCGAACACGACGGCGACGGCGTTATGGACGGCGGCGCGTGGGCCGCCATCAGCGCGAGAGTGCCCTCGCTCCACGACCGACGAATAGGATAAGTGATGTTGTTGTGGTTGGAGTGGCGCGTGCAGCCGGCGCGTGAGTTGTGGAGCGCGCATTTGCAGTTCTTGTGATACGGACGACGCTTGATGCCGATGTCTCCGCCGGAAAGGCAGCCATCGAATACGCCTCGTAAAAGCCCATTTCCGGCTGCCCCCGTCGACATTTTTATTTGGTTGTTTGATCTCTCGATCTCGATTAATATTTGATGATCAAAAAATAGAGTTTATGTTTTGTTGTGTATATATATATATATATATATATTGGGAGGTTGAGAGTAGAATGAAGAAAAAGGTACGTAGTTTGTTGTTGTTGTTGTTAGTTTAGTTTTTTTGAGAAACGTGTTAATTGCGCGGCATATAATGCGGCAGTGCTCTAGTATAGTGTTAGTGCATGTGTGCGCTATTAATAGTACGTACTGCGGTATATATATTAATTACGAAACTTCGTTGTATGGTCCGGGCTAGTTCCTACACTTTTTTCATTTTTATTCGAATTAATTGCAAAAGCTACTCCTGTGTTGTTTCTACTAGCAAATTGAGATATAAGAATTTAGCAAAAAATTGTTATTTATTTTAAATCGATGACTAATGATTTAAATGCACAAAATTGTATATCGAATGTATATTTACGCAACTAAAATTAATCAGAAACATGTTTTTGCTCTTTACAGTTCTATAAAGTAATGTTTTCTCCAAAAAATTGATAAAATATATATTATATAATTTGAAGAGTATTAATCATTTATGCATAAAAAAATGGGTACAATAAGAATTAAGTTTTGTTATTAAGGTGGTGTTTGCAAACTCTTTTTCAAAAGTAGAAGCTCATAATTTAAGTTAAAGTTGTAAAATTATGTTTAAGTCATAAGTTGAGGGTGTTTGTAAAATAATCTAAAAGCTCACCATAAGTGGAGGGTGTTTGAGAAAAAATCTAAAAGCTCCTAAAAATTTGGTAAAATAATAATTATATTTATTGAAAATAACCACCACAAGCTAAAAGCTGGGGAATAGCAACTTCTAGATTGTGGGCATTTTTAGCTTAAAAAAAGTGCTTGTGTGATTTTAACTTGTTAACCAAACACCCTAAAAGTGATTATTTAAAATAAAAAGTTGATTATAGCTTTTTTTAAGAGTTTGCAAACACCACCTAACTTCCGCACGTGCTAATTAAGTGAAGTAGAGGGTTCTTTTTTTCATCATGATGGAATTTTGCCAATTAAAATAACACAGGGTTATTTGTCAATTAGAAATAACACAAGGGTAATATTTGCAATTAACTCATTTTTTATTTAATGAACCCTCCTAAAGTCTCACGTTTGAGAATTATATCATTAATCAATGGTTGGGGTAGTATACTGAAGTTGGTCTGTACTATGCCAAAAACTTGGTTTTTTAAATCCAAAACACTATAATATTCAGTTAATTAATTGGGTAGAAGCTCAATTAATTCTGCGTTCTTTAAATTAATTCAGAGTTACGATCATATGTTTGTATTTTCTCGAATATTTTAAAGAATACATTATTAACGTTGTTCGTTCGTCCAGAATAATCTAAATACTAATTGATTTTTAAATGATGAAGCGTTTAGTGGATTTGGTAATTGGTATAGGCTATGTGATATATGGGATTTATTTATACTATAGCTTAGCAACGGATAAGCTCAATTATATTTTAGTTTAAACAGGCACACTAATCTTGACTAATTTCGTATATATGAAGTCAGTATTTTTGTTTTTAACAACATATCAATCAGCTAGAGCCCAAGAGTACTTGAATTTATTTTCTATTTTTTTTTAAAGAGCGTGACATAAAGAATTTAATGAATATGCAAGTTCCGTTTAGAAAAAATAAAAATAAACTCAATTGAGTTGGTCATTATATAATTTGTCACTGGAATAATGTGTTATTTTCTTAAGAGGAGAGAAATAGAATGAAGCTATGCCATTACAATAGTTTTCGTCGTTTTCTAGAAGTCTGTCAATAGCATTATTTTTTCAGGAAAATAGTTAAGTATGCACAGCGCATTAGTCGCAAAAAGATTAAATTTGATTTATGATCAAGATGAATAAAAGAAGAAATTCTGAAAAAATAACGTAAATTGCTAGCGTAGGATGAATGATTGTATTTACATGTTATAAAAATAACTAAAATTTAATACTCTAAGGAAAGGCATATATAAGTTGCCAATGACATAAAGATCAAAGGCTATATTTATGAGTTAAAAAATAAGGATGACTTTTGCAACCACCTTAAGTTAAGGGACCAATATTTTCCATTGGCCTGAATTTCAGCTGTAAAAAGTTCCAGAAACCTTTCTTGTACGTATCACTCTATTCCATTTTGATCTTGATTCAGAAAATCAAAAATTCTAAACTTATTATTGTATTTAAATTTTATTCTTCATATACATAATAAAAACATAAAATCTTCTATAACAAGATCCAAATAAGTATTTTAGAGCAAGATCCGATTCCGAGTCCAATGGAATTGTTACGATTTTTTGGGATTTGAGTTAGCTTAAAGCCTAAAATTCAAACCTGCCATGTCTTAATTGATTGTTTTCTTATTTGAGGCAAATCTTAATCAGTGGAGCAAATAAGTTAATGAGCTGGGCAATCCCATTCAATGTCATGTTGATTAGGGCAGGCAGAATTAAAACCAATGTTTTGGCACACGTTTGTTCATTTTCTTCTGTCTTTAATTTTAGGTAAGCTACCTATTTTTTTCACGAAAAAGGAAAATGTTCCGAGACTGGAGTTGACAAGGTATGCATTTAAAAACGTAATATAGAAACAAGGAAAATGGTCGATTGTTTATATTTATTATTATTATTACTATTGTTATTATTATTATTATTGTTGTTATTATAATAGTTTGTGCACCATAATGATGTGATGGCTAAAATATGTGCTTTTATTTATATCACTCGTAAGTCGTGTCGAACATTTAAATGCGCGTGTTTGCTTTATATAAAGATGAATGCCGCAACTCATAAATATTATCCACTTTCACATATTGACATGTCTCAGGCCCATGTTTTGAATGGGGGGGAAATGAGGCGCACACACACACACTAGGTTCTAATGACATGGAAATTTGATTCGATCTATATTTATTATTAGCTATATCCAGAACTCGTGAAACACTTACCTGCCCTCAATGGTAGGAAACATCCCCTCACATGTATTCAAGCTTGCAATCATTACTATAACATCTAACTCTACAAGTTTCTTAACAATGCGGAAACAAAATCACCATAATGTGCGTAGATTTGATATGCACAGATATCACCTATGAATTTGTTTTCGTACTATAACAGTATAATATAAGGCCTAGTTTGGTAGCAGAAATAAGATCTTATTAATTTGTAGTCATGCCATTTTCATGTTTGGATGACTAGAGTGCAAGTTGGGTTTGATAAGATTAGGCTGATGTGGCATGATATTCATCCTTTTAGCCATCCGATTGACAGGAATATGGTTTGCTGGGCTGATTTCTATTTTCTACTTGTTTAGGCTTGTAGTTTTGATTGTTTGCTAAGGCCCAGTCCCCTCTTATAATTTCTCTTATCTATGACAATATACTTTTCTTTCGAGGGAAAAAAAATTGGAAAATGAATTTTCATGAGCAATTTTACATCCCTATAATAACATACTTAAAAGAAGAAAATGTAAAAGTATCACCTTAGCTTTTCTTCATAAAGTGAGCTTAGTACGACATGAATATGATGAAGCAATTCAAGCCTCTAAAGTATTTGTTGTTTTTGCCTATGAATAAGCATATTCATCAAATGATGACTTACAAGTGTGTAATATTTTCTTCTTAAAAGAACATGTATCCAACTTTCGAATGTCTGCATACTTTCAATTAAAAGGGAATAAATCTTAAAAAAACTTAAATCATGTCTGGTGTTCTCAACAAGAACAAATCGATCAAGTATGTGCAGATGAGGGAAATGCAGAGAGCACAACAAAGAGAAACAATGATCATCTCACATTATCACAATTATCAGTGATTGTACAACTACTGATACAAATCGAGAAAAGCAAGAAAGCATAAGAAAGGTATTGTAACTATGTCTGCATTCAATAAACATCTGGCCTCTTGCACAAAATCTCATGTAGCTACAACGCAGATTCGATCTAACCAATAATCAACAAAAGTTCATAAGATCATTCTCATTTATCCATATATTCTTTCTAGCGGGAGAAATTGAAGACAAAACCAAAAAACAACATAAAATTTTAATAGCTTCTTCCCTGCAGCAACATTCCATATGCCCGAACAGTAATTTAATCCAGCTTCACAGAAGAAAACAGGTAGTGCACGAACCAGAACGAGGAAAGAAACCCAACGGTGCCAGTCGCAAGCATAATTGCGATAACCATGAACAGGGAATAACCGAGGTAGAGCGTTGCAGAGACAGGCCCGCTCAAACTCTTAAGATCGAATATCAGATAATTGACAGAATAAAAGAAAATGTATAAGGCAACTGAACCAGAAGCAAAGAAAGATTTCCACCACCATTTCCAGTCCTCCACACAAATATGCATGTAAGTTAGGACAAGGGACACCTCGGCACAAACCACCACCAAAAGAATCATGACAACGAAAAGGAATCCAAAAACATAGTATACGCGACCCATCCATATACTCGACATAATGAAGAAAAGCTCAATGAAAAGTGTTCCAAAAGGAAGCGTACCGGCCCCAAGAACCAAAAGCCAAGATGGGTACTTTTGAGGTGGGATTTCTCTTGGAATTTGATTGGTTCGGACGGGATATTCAATGTGGGGTGCCCTTGCACCAAGGTAACCACCAACAAGGGTAAGGGGAACCGAGATGCAAAACCATAACAATATGAGTACAACAAACAATGAGAATGGAATGGCTCCTGTGCTGTGACTACCCCATAGTAAGAAATTTAAGGTGGTAAGAATAACAAAAGAAATACCGGGGAAGAAACAAGCGACTTTCCATGAGACGGAAATCCATCCCTTTTGATCGCCACAAAAGATTGTCCTCCACAATCGGACAGCAACATAGCCAGCCGCAACTCCAAGGATCATGTAAAAGAACAGCATTCCCGTTATCAATGTACCACGAGATGCTGGTGACATAAACCCAAGGGCAGCAAACAAAATTGTCACGACCGCCATACCAAGAATCTGTACACCGTCGCCAACCATCACACACAAAAGCGACGGATTTGATGGTGCACGGAAAACATCCCCCACCACAAGTTTCCATCCGGATAGCTCCTCGTTCATCTGGGCTTGGGCCTCCTTGTCAAGTTCCTCATACCGTGTCAGATCCCTCCTAACTGTCCTCATAAAGATCACAAGGACAATCCCAGCCAAGAAAGTAATGACCATTAGAGAGTTCAGAATTGAGAACCAATGCACCTTTGCTCCCTCCATCTTCAAATACGCATCCCACCTAGACGGCCACTTAATATCCCTCTCCTCAAATAAAACCTCGTATGTAAAAGCTACTGGTTCGTTCTCCTTAATAGCCATGGCGACTGTCCCTGGATCACATTGAACAGACACCGGATACTTGTCATACATACTCAATTTCTTAAGGGAGTCGGCATTGTGTTGATAACTACACGCCACCACTTCAAATCCAACAACCATATACCCAGGTGTCTCTGATCCCGATTTTCCAATGGTAGGAATCACCTCAGCAGCATCACCGGTTCCCATAACACGAGCAACATTGGTCTCCTCGTACTTATTAACGAGGACTTTGAATTTCAAGTGATTAAAGATGTAATAGCTATCTTGCACCTTAACACCAACGGGGTATCCCGTCCACCTCATGACAAAATCATCCTTTTTACTATACCGAATCGCAGGCAAGTTATCTAGAATAACATTCACCTGGTACATCTCGTCAATCCTCTCTTTCAAAAGCTTAAACTCATGAGATGACAAAGGCTTAGTTTGGCAAAGAAAGATCTCGGTCTCATTCGTGTACGTCTTGAACCTATACGGAGAATTCTCAATCCTATCACCCATTAGGAGCTCACCGAGATTTTCCGCACTATCCTTAACACCCTCTTTGGGCTGACAGAACGGTAAACTATAATAGCTGAATGGCATTTCGGTATCGATTGAAGTCAAAGAATTGACCTTCACATTCAAGTAATCACCTACAGTGTACTTGTGAGGGTAACTACCAGGGAGATAAAACCCATGTCCTAATTCTACAAATGCCATCAAAATAAACAAACCCCAGATCTTGAATTTGTCAAAAGACTCCATCTTTACAACTTTCATGGCAGATCTGAACACCCAATATCAGAAAATCAATGATATATTACAGAAATAACTGTTTCAACAAAAAACTACAATGCTGATCAAGATCCGATGCAAACCACCAGTGTACTAATGGATTTTGAGAAGGTTTGCTCGGAATAATACTCTGAGACAATATATAACACATACACTGCGGAAACAAAAGAAAACTGTGTGAAAAAATTACACTAAACGAATGTTAACCAAGTGAAATATATGTATGTATGTGTGCACAAATTCTTGAGAACTAACCTGTTCAAAAGCCCTGTGAAAATGGAGTATCTACAGAGGCTGAGAACGTGAGATTCACAGAGAAAGAGAGATACAAATCCAGAGTACAGCTGGGTTTGTCACGACTGAGGTGATTATATATATATTTGCAGTCGGTGACGGTGAGTGAATGATTTAATTGATTATGGTGAATTAGTTGGCATAATTTTGTCCCATTTGCACCTTATTATTTCTTATGAATTATATTCCTTAGCTTATTATTATGACATCAGTTACTTTCTTATGTTTGGTAATAAATATATCACACTAATTACTAGCTGTTTTGACTGTTTGTTATTGACTTCTTTTAATTTGAGAATGCAAAAAATGTGCTGCAAAATGTAATGAGGATCTTTCCCACTTTTTTTTTTTTTTTTGATAATATTTCTTTCCCACTTTTTAAGGTTTCGATAAAATTGAAAATGAAAAATATTTGCAGCCTAAAACCCATGTAAGATTGTCAAAATTCAATAAAGTGGACATATATTTATCATTATTGAAGTGGCAAGATCTATAGGCCACAAAATATAAAGAGTAACATTTCAAATTAGGTGATTATTTGACCATTTAAGCTTCAGAAATATTTTTAAATGACTTTTATGCGGTAGGAATCAAGTAGAGGTTTTTATTTTTTTTATTTTTTATTATTATTTATAATTAGGGATTCAGTAAAGTTTATTACAAGAAGATTAATGTCGTATAATATTCCTAAGCGAGAAAGTGAAAGAACAGATCCAGCTCTTTACTTGTTATGCTTGTCACGTAAAAGTAAGAAGCTCAGATCTAACTCTACCTGAATACTTTTTATTAGTATTATCACCTAGTTGCGCGTTCTTATGCGCACGTTATATAAAATATGTCAAATCTGAATTTATTGTTTTGGGATACACTGTGAAAATGTGACTGTAAGACTTAACTATCTTACATTTTAGAAAAAGAGTTACTCCAGATATCCTGCTAAAAAATTGTGTTGCATGTACATAAAATTCAAATAAAAGTATTATTATAATGCCTCAATTCATTTTGCAACTTTTAACTTGAAAAGCACGGAGTACGAGTTTCCATGAAGAGACTTCACCAAAATTCATGGTGAGTGGCGACGACGTGAAGGAAAAGTTGCTTAAATGCATTGACGTTGTGGAACGTTGACATTTTAACTAGAGTTGCTGCACCATTGTAGCCTAACTTTATTGATTAAAACTTGAAGGCATCCTGATTTTTCAGAAGAAACTCAATGAGACATAACTCGAACAAATAATATTTTAATTGTAATTTATTTGATGCATATAAACGAACTAAAATGAGGAGTCTTTCACCAAAGCATTTCCACTAAGTTCTTGAACTAATTTTGACTATTAATTATTTAATGCATCATATTTATTAGTGGACATTAAGCGAATAACCATCTAATTATCCAAGCAAGAGGAATCGTATATTTTCTACCTCTTGTGGAAGCAACTGTCGAAAGTGAAATGAGTATTTCTAGCCCGAGACAGTGCTAATCAAATAATAAGGGTAAGTCAGATTTCTTTGGCCCAAAGCAAATAGGTGTTTATGCTATTTGTCTAACACCTCAGTGTAATGCCAAAACCATTGAAAAATAATGGTAGGTTCGACAATATTAATTCGAAATTCATACCGGAACACTATTTCTTCTGCAAAAACTACAATCTTATTACCAATTTGAATAAATCTCTCAAATCTACTAGTAAACAACTCAAAGGTGATTCCAGTACCACCAGATGCAGTTAAATGGACACTAAGATCCGCTACAAAAGATTATGTACCTTATATGTTTAGGTGTCAGGCTACCTACCAGCTCAGGACAAGTCAAATAGGACGAGGGGAAAGGGTTCCCTCTATAGCCTCTGTGCAGTAAATTTGGTACAGCAAATAACATTTTCAACTTCGCACGGCGCCAAGTCCCCTTGATCTCTGGCGCCTCACTGCTTCTAAAGGATGGATCATGCCTTGAGACTCCTTCCCCAGCCCCTCTCCCCCAACAAAACCCATCTTCGCCATCATCTTAGACCCAAACCCCTTCGTATGCTTCTCAAATGAACCAAACTTGGGAATCTCCTTTTTTACTGATTTCCCATTTGTTCTAGAAACATTGGGATCCCGTCCAGTTGATCTCGGTTCAGGCTTCACATTTGGCGTCGGTTCACCAAATGTTTCAGGGACATCAGCACCCAATCCAAGTGATTTAGGCCGCTGAAACACTTCAATAGGCCGTGACATACCCTGGCCATCCTTTCCCAAGCCACTGCCTTCCACAAATCCCATCTTAGCCATCATTTTCGAGCCAAACCCAGTAGTGTGCATCTCGAAGGCACCACATTCCACAGAGTTGGACACAATGTTGCTCCCTTGGAATGTATCTTTATTCTCGTATGATGTATTGGTTTCAAGCTCAACCTTATCGGCATTTAGGATACCACTTGAGACAAAGGACAGGGGCTCAGCAGCATAAGAACCCACTTTCTGCATCCTCTTATTCTTCTTTGCTGAGTTGTCATTTGATTTATCTCTCTGGGAAGATTTGGAGCTGCGTTGAATACCAAATCTGGCAGACTTCTTGAGAGCAATTTTATCCACTTGAACAGGATTATTATCCCCATTGCCAGCGTCTATCAACTGGAATTAAGAATAGTATTTGTTTGAGTGTGAAAAGTACAATGACAGCTCCTAGATCTTGGAACAAACCTAAAGATACTGAAAAGAAAGTAAAGAAGGAAACATTTTCTGCACGCACCTGCTGTAGCAGAATTTTATCACTCGAAGATGGCATGCATGTGTGCTGCGTTCGTAACACTGTTACAAACCTGAGAACAGAAACACATTAACATTCAGTAACTTATCGCAAACACTGTGGTGAATTATAATTGTCTATTATCTTTCAATTTTCCACAATGGTCTGTTCTCATTTACAACTAAGTTTGCGGGATATGGGTAAAATATGCAATCCACAACTAGAACCCATCCTCACCAATTTTAACCAAAATCTCCACAAATATCAAAATTTCATATGCCAACAAGAGATATGACACTTTACCAGAAAACACCGTAATAATGTAATCAAGGAACTGAAGTCGGAGCTCTAAAAGATTCTAAGTGAAAGATGCAGTTTCCCAATTTTAGTCATATTCTTCCACCCAAAGAGTAAAAAGCAAGGTAGTCCTATACACCCCCCTGACAAAAAGTACAACGTTCACGGACATACTATATTTCAACATCTGATGCAATTCTATTGACTAATCTGTCTTTGAATATAGATGCCACACAAAGCACACAACAGAAGCCCACTATAATCTCCGTCCTCCCTTCCCTTTTTTCCACGCCAAACCCCATACAGTAATCACTGATTGTCTACTCCCAACACTAAAATGTAGCATAGAAAATGCATATGTAATTAAAAAACATCACTAGTCCCGACAAATTAGAACCTCTGCAGAAGACACAATGGCCAGCGGGATCATGTGAGCCCCGGCAGGATTGAGAAACTATCAACTCGAGCTATATTGTATATTGTGTGTGAGTGTGCATGAACTTTAAGTTTTTTCTTTTTTGTCATTTTGGAACTAAATAATTTTTTTTATAAAAAAGACAGCAAAAAGGCTATTGTGGTCAAACACAAGAATAAGTGAAGAACGCGTCAATTTGAGAAAAAGGCTCATTTGAACGAGCCTTGCCATAGAACATTTTACACTCATTAATGTATACGGATCATTATGCTGATATGGATTCATTGGTTTCCTCCTTGAACACAGATAATAAATTTGAATATAACAGGTTATACCTCTTCTTGCCAGATCCTTGGCACTCACTACGCAAACGATACATGGCTGCGACCCTTTGAACCTGTAAAAAGCCAAAATCAGAGTTTGCAGAAATGGGGGCAAGATGGGTTTGAATGTGATGTACCTTAGACCTTCTTAAGTAATCTAATTTTGGATTGTCATTTCTTAAAAATCATGTCATACAAAATAAAGCAAATCATTACTAACTGCTTGCCTAAGTTATTAGTCATAGTAAACAGTGCAGGAACATATTACTTTTATATTACGTGTAGTGAGTGACAAAATAGAGAAAAAAATTGCATTTTTAAATACAATTAAATTGTCAAAAAAGAAGAAGAAGATGCATGTCACTTTATATGCTATTTATACCAGTTGCTTGAATCAGTAGAGTAAGTTCGAAAATATAGCAGTCCTTCACACAATATATATAGATTGGAAAGAACCTTAAGGAACACCAAGAAGGAGATGAGTATGTTACAAAGAGGGCCAACTAATAATGATACATTTGATAACTATGTATACCTGAGAACAATCCTGTAACTGCATAGGCTGAAACGATAATATGTCTACCCCATCAAGAACCATCTGCTCCAATTTCTACAATATAAGAAAAATGACATTGGTCGGTTCTTGTCACAGAGATTAATAATATAATTAAAAGAAATCAATTGAAGGACAGAATTCAAATCCTAGATTTCCCAATTGATCGAGATCATGAATTTTCAAATGGTAAAATGAGAATATGCACAATACATCTATTGATACCTTTGTCAAATTCCTTTATTGAAACAGTATGTTTTTTTTTATCAGTCTGATGTATGTTATGAGTTTCAATTAGCAAATTGACTTCTTATACACTCAACCATCCGTTGCAAGGAAATATTAATAGAACTAATCATAATCTCAGTCGGTAACCATTTTTTATCTGGACCATATGATAAACGGCCTTCAGGAACAAGATTTAAGGGCGCATAAACTTTCTTGGATGTCAATTCCAACATCTTATAAGGCACTATCCTCATTTGGAGCACCGGAAATGCGATTTGCAACGCCCTAGAGCCAATTCTGCACTAAACTAGTAGAATTCATCCATTAGGTGACCTCACTCCCTTTGCATCCTTAGCTGTCCACTAATCATAACCTCCATCACACATCCTACCAAGATTTCATTCATCAACAAGTACCATGACCATGTAACTTCTGAAACACAATCTTTCCTAGTTTCTCTTCGAAATTCTGTGGGTTAGAGCAATAAAGGTCATAATAATCATATTATTACCCTGATTACTCACAGGGAAAACTTGAGCCTGACAATTTACTGATCTCACCACGAAAATTAAATTTTGATGGCATGGTGAAAGAGTAATGGGGCCTTCAAAATCATGAAGTAGTTGCATTTTTTGCTAAGCAATGTCTGGAGACTTAAGTAGAACAATTGGTTCAGATTTTTACTCCACATTTTCCAAATTGTCATAGCAATTAATATGCAATATCACATCAGCAGAATAGCTTGTTAAAATTACTCCTCAGGCATAGAGGCTTGTTAAAAGGCTTTATCAGAATAGCTGTTTCAAGTTTCTCTGCTCTTCTCTCCATTGCAGAAGTTCTTTTGTTCCCATTTTCCTGAAGGGGAAAAAGTACATTCACCTCCATCCGACGTAGAATTCATGTAGGATATATAGTCTAGCCAGATTACTGTCTCCTGATTGATGTCCATCAGTTCAAATTTGAACACAGAAAACAAAACCCCATGTTTCTTCCCAGAAAATTTCAAGCAACTGAAACTCTTAAAGTACACTAGGCTTGTGAAAACTGAAAAGTGATATAGAACCCAAATACAGTATGATGACTAAAAACAACACGAGCTGCCGCAACTCATGCAATCAAAAAGAGGACAAAAAAAATAAAATCATCATCCAAAATTTATTTCTGAATTAGACGCTAACACAAAACCCAGTTAGCTATGAAAGAGGAGTTTGCTCCAGTCATACCAAATTTATCTTCTGAAGGTCTAAACAGCGCCTAATCATTCTATCCCGACGTTTTGCAGCAATCATTTGTTTATGATGATTCCTTTTTATCCCTGAAATCACAAACCAAAAATATACAGAAAAGCACTCAATTCAGGTTCAACAATCAAAATGAAGAAAACTAAAACTAAATCAAAAAACTGAACATGCACAAAATATGTCAGGGATATTAATTCCTTGTCACTTGTATAATGGATCAACTATCTGATGAAACATGAAAAGCAACGACAAGCAAAATACAAGAGACAAATACTCAAGTCACTAAACCAGAAAAATGCCAAAAATGAATCTTCGACATGCTTACATCCTCGTCAATTACAATATCAGAAAGTAGCTGTATCAGCATGCATGGAATTAATTTAAACAGGCTGATACCTGGTTTGTTCCTACACTTTTCGCTTGTGCGAGACCCAGAAGGACAAGACCTTTGAAGTCTGGCGACACTTCTTCTCCTCCTCGATACACTCCTCGGAGTCTTAACAATCCGGTCATCTACAGAAAGTGACCAAGCATGATTACCGATGCTTGATTTTTGGTATTCTGAACTGTACTTTCTTCCTGATCCAGGCTTTCTCATGTTGTAATTCTGCATTGGTCCACCAATGCAGTCTTCAGGATCATAGTCACCATCAGATACATAAGAACTTTGTCCAATCAGTTGATCGACATTGACAATGTTGTCAATCCCTCCAATTCCTTCAAAGTAATCTGCAGCTAACTCATCATCAATTTCGGAACCACTGGCTGACCAGCCTTCATTCTCTGACGATGTACAAAAATCTTCTGAGGCTGAAGAGCCAAATCTTTCTTCGTCGCCCAGTTCTTCCCCTTCAAAATCATCCTCATCGCTGATGTCCTGTGTATATATTTTACTCCCTCCAATAACAACGTACCCTGGATTTTCCTCACGGAAAGACATATCCCCCACCAAGTCTTTACCTACTTCACCATTCGCACCATGCACATTGTCAAAATTTACATCTATCCCAGAAGAACATAAGCCGACACAACCACTCTCTTTCTCTTCCATTTTGGACGATGAACCAATACCATCAGCTGCCGTCTCCACTTCATCATAAACCCCCAATCCTCCAAGCGGGCTGCCGTCCAGCGTAAAGCCTGTAGTATAATCATAAACACATTCCACACTTTGGGATTTGTTAACCGGTCCTTCATCTAAATACGCAACAATCTGCGTCTTCTCAGGATCAAGCAAGACAACTGGATTCGACTCGCCCAAATTGCTTTCTCGATATCTCCCTCCATCCACAGATGCATTCCCCTAAAATATCATATATTAAAATAAATAAATAAAAACATTTAATCAGCTCAAAATTTCTATCAAGAACTGCTACTTACTGCAATCTTAAACTCATTTGAGCATAAATTAAGATTCATTTTCAACATATCTTGAAGAATACCTGAGGATACACTAAGCCAATTGCATCTGATCTTCTCTTCTTACAAACGCTTCTTGAATTCGAATTGCTTTGTTTTCTCTTGCGATTAAAACTCCCTCCGTTATTAACATTACTACCTAAACAAAGCAAATCATTAAAACGACATCGCATCATCTACTGCACATAATCCAATTAGGTTAAAATCAATCAAATAGTTCGGTGAATCAAATACCTCTAGCAGGAGGAGAAGTAACAGTGGACCAATCGGCCAGTGAACCGCCTTCAACAAACAAGCCGTGATCGTGTTTGGCTGAATAAGCACAAGGCTGTGAGTATCGATTTAACCATTGTCTCAGCTTCTTGCGAATAATCTTGCCCATTGAATTTGATTGATTTACGGATTCAGAATTAGGGTTTTTTTTTTGTTTTGTTTACAGTAATTGTGAGAGAGAAGAATCAGATGGTGTTGTACGTCTTGGGCGTACAAGTGCCTAATGCGCCTAAACTTTTTACAGTGATATCAATATGTTTGGATTCTGTTAAATAATATTGGAAATTGGATTAATAATATATAGATGTTAGAAATATTATTTTAACGTTGATATTAATATTATCATTGACATAAATAATTTAATCAACAATACGTCAAATTGAATCTTCGTACCATTGAAGATTAATCATATGGATTTGTAGATTTTAAACACGCAATTCATCTAATTATTTACTAAAGAAAAGTTTTTGCAGCACAGAAATATAATAATATCGGCGAGTCGACACGAATTCGAATCAGAAATATGATTATTAAACGATAAATAGATTGTTAAAATTATTATTAATTATATATTTATATTTGTAAAAAATCCTTAGTTAAAAGTATTAAATAGTTTATCGTTTTACTTTACGTGAATAAGTCCAAAATAATTAAGTTGATGAAATCATTTTACATAGTAATTGTATAATAATTACTCAGTTTTTAGTGCACAAGACTTTAATTTAAAAAAGTTTATAATTAATAAGTTATTCCGCTGTGGGGCCCAAGTACAAAATCCGTATCGGATTTGCAGCCATAAGCTGATTGACAGCAGATTCTCCTTAAATTTCAGCCATTACCTCTGTCAGTGTGTTCTCTTGTACAATGAACAAACACTGATCCATCATAACATAAAACACACACTTCATATTCATCACACCTCTCAGTTGTGAGTTTTTCACTTGAGCAGCAATGTTAACAAACCATTCACCAGCTCATTGCTGCAATGTCCATTTAACCCCACCTAGATTCTCACCTCTCTCTAAACCCACTCTGTCCTCATCTTTACAACTTTCTTCTCCTTTTTGCAGTCAGCAAATATCATTATTACATCATGTCTTAGGACATGTTAATGCTGGCATCAATAGAAAGTCTGTCAGAAAGGTTTTGATTCTCTTTCTTTCTGGATATTTGTGTGCGTGTGTGTGTTATGGGCAATGCTGAAGTAATATATGCATTCTTTTCTTTTTATATCAGAAATTTAGAATTCATTGTATTAAGAACTTGACTGTTTGCGTTTTTCGGAGATTATGTCATGTTAAGAGATGCTTCTTTGTGTTTAGGATGACTGATCAGTTTGAATTGGTGTGCAGTTTCTAGTGGAACTTCTGATTTAGATTGTGATTTTTCCTTTTCAAAAATGGGATCTTTGTGTTAATTCTTTTTCCTGGACTCTGAACATATGCAAAATGTAATCATGGATAGAGCGAGTGTTGCGATACTAGCAATCTTATTTTGTTTCGTGCTGAAATGTATTTCCTCCCCTGATATGCATATGTATGTGTTTACGTCAGGGACTCAAAATTGTAAGTTCCAAAAGTGAGCCGTTGAAAGTGATGATTTCGGGCGCACCTGCTTCAGGGAAAGGGACTCAGTGCGAGATGATTGTTCAGAAGGTGAGTTGATGCTATTCTTATCTCTTCATAAGGACAGTTTCTATGGAACTAGAAAAGATACCAGGAAGGGTACACGCATTCCGAGACCTCAACTAGAAATGAAGGGTGAAAAAGCATAGAAACAATGCTATCTGGTAAAAAGATCAATGTATTGGAATGTAAACTAACCCCTGTCTTGTGATGCTGGCTATTAACTCAAGAAGCTCTTTCTTTACCGTTTCATTTCTATGATTATGCTCTTTTTAAATTCAGTTTGGGGTAGTACACATTTCAACTGGAGATATTTTACGAGCTGAAGTAGCAGCTGGCACAGACATTGGAAACAAAGCAAAGGAGTATATGAATGCTGGCCTTCTAGTTCCAGATGAAATAGTGACTGCTGTATGAAAAGATTTACGACATTGTTCTTATTGATTCTTTAATATTACCTAGTTAACGCGTTATTTTATAGATGGTGACAACAAGGTTATCACTAAAAGATGTGAAGGAGAAAGGATGGCTTTTAGATGGATACCCGCGGAGTTCTGCCCAAGCAGAGAGCTTGGAAAAACTTAATGTCAGACCAGATGTGTACATTATGCTTGATGTATGTCTGCACCCCATTATGCTTTTTAAGTTTTCATATTTGGCTGAAATTTACTGTCTTTAGACTGTTTCAGAATCACAGAAATAGCATGAACGACGAGAAATTAAACAGTCAATAGAAAACAGTAGTTTGAGATATTATAGATTTGTTAAAGTAGTTCAACTATTTATCTAGCTTGACGTATATTTTTACTTTGAACACTATATATTTCTGAAGCTATAAGTCTTTATCATGACATATGCAGGAAACAACCTTGTCTAAATCTCGTCCAAAAAAATTCTTTTTCAGGCTCGTAATAATAACATTTGTATAACAACTGTTGGTAAATAGAAGACATGTACTATCATCTAAACTCAGTGGACTGGTCATTTTTTTCTTAAGGGAGAGAAAAATATAACATCTTGTGCTGGAGTTATATACCTCTGTTAGGTTGCTTCTAAGGATAATTAGGTGACTGAGCAAAATTATATCAAAATCAGTTGTATCCTACAAGTTTTATGCTTGTTTGGCTTTTGTATTATCTTTGGCCAGCTTGTTTAAAGGGACGGAGACCTTTCAACTGAAAAATATATGCTTGTGTCTTTTTCACATCAATTCTCCATAACAATAATATAGATGGTTCATGAGTAGTGTTACTGGCGTTTTGGTTTATGTTCAGTTGCTTTAACATGAGATGAAAAATCTTATTCCAGTTGTCTTTTCCTGAACTTCTAAGTTTTGCATTCACTTAATCATATTGTCTCATCATATTTCTTACATGGCACAATGAGATTTGGATCATGGGACGATGCTCTGGCTTACTAGGAAAAAGTTCTCTTTGTGACCAGGTTTAACAGGATTTACGCTTACATGACAGATCTTTTATTCAGGTTCCTGACGAAGTTCTAATTGACCGATGTGTTGGCCGAAGGTTGGATCCTTTAACTGGAAGGATCTATCATATCAATAGTTTCCCTCCAGATAATGAGGAAATTAAAGCAAGACTTGTTACTCGTTCAGATGACACTGAGGAAAAGGTATGTCGACCCTGCAATGATGAATGGTTTACATCTCTATGTCTCTCATCATTTTAATGTTGTGAGTGGAACATATTACTTGTTTCCAGCTCTCAACTTCCCGATGTATCTTGGTAGATTAGGGCACATATTACGAAAAGTCATCAGTCGATGCCCTTGATCATGAACTATGAGCATCCTCTAATATCCATGGGATGTTGGAACATCTCACTGTGTCGTTTGAACAATAGTAGGGAGTTCCTTCCTTAGAAAGTGTGTACTTTTACCGTTTTTGTATCAGTGGTCAGGATAAAAGTTGTGCGGGGCAGCAACTTAAAGGACTTGTGTGCTAAGATAGAAAATGAAAGTCATCCCTACTTTTGTTTCTAAAGAATTTGGTCTTGGAATTTCTGGATAATTTGGTCAGGTTGGTCAGGTTTTAGCATTATGTTATTCCTGTATGCCATTTGATTGTCAAGTGGGCATGTTTTGTCTTGATTATTATACCAATAACAATTATACCGCATCAAATAAAAGAGAGCTTTTGGAATTATTGGAGGTGCAGTTAGATAAGAAAAATTAAACCGATATGTTTGTCTTCAACTGCATCTTGTCTTTTGTTTCTCAGGTGAAATCACGGCTACAAATATATAAGCAAAATTCGGAGGCCATCTTATCAACATACTCTAGTGTACTGAATAAGGTACTGCAGAACTTTGCTGTTGGTGCCTATATTGTTAACTATAGAATATAGAACTATTCACATGAACCTGTTATTGCTTAAGTGTACAGATTGATGGAAACCGTCCCAAAGAAGAGGTATTTAAGGAGATAGATTTGCTGTTGTCAAGATTGCAGAATGATGAAGCAGAGGCATCTGAATCAGGTTCAGTTTCTTGTCGATTCATGTGGAGATCAGTTTTTTTGTGAGAATTATCAATTCCTGAAAGTTCAACCTCTGCCAATCCCATGATTTTGCATAATCTTTTCTCATGTTTTCTAGATTTTTCACCCGACCTTACGTTTCTTAGCATATTTCATATTTGTCTAATTGCATCTTTTGATCCATTCAATTTTATTCTGTGTGCACACAGGTAAATTGGCAAGAAATGACAGCAGTAAGTCATCTTCCGACAAGGTTAATTTGCTTGTATCTGCTTATACATGTTTTTCCTGTTTTCTCATGTCGCAACTCTGAATCAAAGACCAATATTAGCTTTACAATGCAAATCGTTAACTGACTTCTGCAGAAGAATTGGAGAGGAATACCTACAAGACTAAATAATATTCCTCATTCCAGAGAAATCAGGCAATATTTCTACGAGGATGTGTGGCAAGCAACCCAAAGAGCAGTTAGAGATGGGAAAACTCGACTGAAGGTCAAACTTCTTCCTCTACTCCAATTCTTAGATTGGAAAGATGCAGTTAGATGATTCTGTTGTTTGCATTAGTGCCCACTTTACTGCCTGAAGATTTTTTTAACGAGATAATAGATACTGACTTGACTACTCTCAACTGAAGGTGGAAATCAATATTCCAGAGCTAAATCCAGAAATGGTCAGAAATTTCACTTCACGTATATTTTTGTATCTCTTCTGTTCTTATAGAGTTATTTTTTACGTCCTTTGATTTCATGAACAGGATGTTTATCGGATAGGTACTTTAATGGAACTTATTCGTAACCTTGCTCTTTCCTTCGCTGATGATGGCAAGCGTGTCAAGGTTCGGGCAAACTCTATATTTATTTCTTATACTTTTTTAGCAGTTGCGCTTATCAACCTTCTGCTTTGTTTTAGGTTTGTGTGCAAGGGTCTATGGGAGAAGGAGCACTGGCTGGAATGCCGTTGCAACTTGCTGGAAGTCGGAAGATTCTGGAGTTCATGGATTGGGGTGATGATGCCATGGGTACCTTTATCAATATTGGTTCTATAGGTAATGCTACAAATTTTGCGCCTGCATAATGCAGTTTTATGTGATACTTGACTCTATTTAACATATCAAAGCCTTTCAGATTTTGGCATTTTTTGATTATTGTTAATGGTGGTCCCTTACGTTTGTCCCAAACTGCATATGTTTCATGGTTTCTGCAGGTGGCAATGAGGTTGAGGAGCAGGATGACATGTTTATCTTAGTGGCTCCACAAAATGCAGTAGGGAACTGTATTATTGATGTAAGGGA
Organism: Misopates orontium; assembly: GCA_946800315.1. Classification (NCBI taxonomy): domain Eukaryota; kingdom Viridiplantae; phylum Streptophyta; class Magnoliopsida; order Lamiales; family Plantaginaceae; genus Misopates; species Misopates orontium. Next base: position 45,254,219 of record OX326949.1, read on the forward strand.
CTAAAAGTGATTATGCTTTGATTTCTTGAAAGCACCTCTCACCCCGAGGTTTGAATAATTTGACTCGAGGTTCGAATAATTTGACTCTTGTAATGCAGGATCTAAGAGCTATGACTGAAGCTGCGGGACACCGTCCAGTTATACTCATCAATCCCAAGCTGAAGGTTAGTTTGCAAAGGCAGAACCTGAATCTATTGATCACTTGCATTTGAATATGCCCTGCTAAAAGAAAAAAAGGTTGCAAAAGATTTAGGTCTTACCCAGGCCTCATTCTGTTCCCGTTTGGTTAGTATGAAAGCTAACCTGAAGCTCTAAATATGAAAATCAGGTTATTTGGCTATTGTTTCTTAAACCAGAGTATCAATTGAGCAAACCTGAGCCAACTGCCCATAAAAGTTTGAGACTAGTCATGTGCTTGAGTACAGATAAAACACAATTGAGCTTAATATAGCAGAGTGATCGAGTGAATATTTGAATTGGATCTTGTTCCCCATGATTCTTTGAGTAGAGGTCATATTTGCACATGCTAGCTAAACCTTCATCAGCCTATTAACCATGTTTAGTCAACTGAATAGCTAGATTAAGCTTTTTAAACAGGAACTGAAAATGTGGTCCTGACTGCAAAGACTCCCTCAAGATTAGCGAATAACTATCAGTTCAGCACAATATAAAACTGATACTCTGTTGCCAAATGTACTTTTCTGTATCCATTAATAAACTGATGCAGATTGCCTAACACTTGCACTGATTTGAGTGCATTTCTGAATACTTAGGATTTACCGGCTTCAAGTGGTATCATGCAAGTAAGTTCCTACCCTCAGCAACCTTTATTCCAAAATCAAGCCTCGTCCCGTGAATATTTTATTTATGATCTATCTCTGCAAGACGATGGGCCGAGATAAGAGATTGGAATACGCTGCGTCGTTTGAGATCTGTTACACCTTCCGGCTACTCTATTATTCAGGGACACAATATCCTATAATGGGTGCCCTCAGGTGAGGCTATCACTAGTGTCGTCGTCATTGCATTTATAACTGATATATCCTTTATGTGACCACCGTCTCCGTTGACTTCCCCCTTTCCTCAAGCTAACAAAAGAACTCACGATATCAGGATGGCTTACCCTTACGAGTATGAGCTGTACAAGAGGGTGGATGAACCTTCTCCTAAGAAGGAGAAATATGTAATGTTGACTACGTTTGCTAAAAGGCCAAGTGGCGAAGAAATAAATGATGCATTTGAAGGAAAAACTAGGTAACTCTTGCAGAAACAATTGCATTTACATTTTCATTTTTCAACATTGGCTCCCTTAAACTAAACAGTTCTTTGCTATCGCTGATAATGCCATGATTGTTACTTGCAGAGATAAAAAGCCAACAGGAATATGGTAAGTAATCTTATGGTCATTTAATCAATTGGAGAAGACAGATTATATATGTTGAAGAATGATGGTAATTCTCTTGCAGGGGCTTCTTGAGTGGTATACTTTGAGCTGGAAAGCAGATATCAGCTTAATTGTGCAGAACTTCAGCAGTAACAATATATCAAAGCCTGTACTCGAGACGACAAAAGTGAACCAGTTCAAGACTACACCAAGCAGGCTCATGAGAATTCACATTCTCGTAGTAAGGCTTGAACTCTCAGAAAATGTATATACTGTGAGACTTTTAGTACATTGTTTCCCTCTCATTCAGTGAACCTTTAAATCTCAGATTTAATGTTTATATTCGAGGCAATGAAAGCAACAAGTGTTTTTCCCTTCTAAAATTACAATTGCAATTCTAGGAATTTAACTTAAAGCATGATAATATCAAATATTATATAAAACAGAAAACCTCTAATCATCACAACAGAAAGTCACAACTTAATATTAAACACGACAGTTACAAAGAAAAAGGAGACAACAAATGTCTCTTGAACAATCAAGACACTGACACCACAAACAAGAAGGAAAGAACAGCATCAATAGTACGTACTACTAGTAAACTAGAGGGGTGCATGACAATATAAGTTGGAACTTATTATCATTAACTCGTGAAATCATAGTTACGGTGGAATAGCTTGCATCCATCGACGGAGTTGGGGACCTTAAAATCATGTATCTTATGACAATTTGTGTACACCACCTCCTTGGGCGGCACCCATCGGTGGAATCCTTCCAAACAACCGCAAGTTTTGCATGTATCTCTCTCTCTTCCATAGTACTCCTGGCAACCGTCGACTTTACCACCTAGATGTTCATGTGTTCTGTGGCATTCAGCATAGTAGCCTTCAATGTGTTCACTGGACTCCAAAGCCTTCTTGTTTCCTTTTCTTGTTGTCATGATGATTATATTAAGAATGTTTTCTTCGAGTACTTACTCCCTGATGCCTTTCTTCGGTATATTGTATTCTACATATGTACGTGTATATATAGGAGTGTGTTATGCATGTTCTTTGAGCAAATGAATGACTCTTGATGTGCTCGTCCATTCAAAGTGTAGGCGTGCTAATTTGATTAATGGCGATGGGGTAATCTAAGCGTCTTTGGGATACTTGAAGAACCGTTTCCCATGCGGAATATTGAAAGTTACCTGAAGTTGCAATATCTTTTTAATATATTTATTTATACACATCATAGGGGCTTGCTATATATTTTTTGGAAAGTAAAATGCTTTTCTGGCTGCTGTTAGGCGTTGGGAATTAGCATACACATTGAAATTTTTGTTACATATATTTCTCAGTAGTATATATATATGTCATCAAATTCCTTTCAAGGATATATATACAAATCTCAATGACTTTTGGTGTGCTTGTCTATTCAACTCACATTCGTGTACTTAGATGAAGTGGGTGGGGCAATTAATCTAAGCGTTTCTTTGGTTCACTTTCTTAGATTGTTGTGAGAATTTAACTAATTTCGTGAAGCAACATAAACAAATGCTAAAATGTTCTACACATCATTATACAAATGACATAAATTTATATATATTATATAGAATTATAATTAAACGACGGACATGTCAAGGAGTCACGCCACTTGACGCTGTCCTAGGAAAGTGTTTGTCTCCCCTCGCGTAGGTATTGACGGATGATATCATTCCAAGATAAAAACCTAAATGGCCACGCCGACGTCTCCTACCATTAACAGCGATCACAATGAGACTAAAGAACAAGACTTGTCATTTGCCAATTATACAATTATGAAAATGGTTTTATGCATGTTCTGTATACCTATTTATAGTGTGAAGATGAAGAGATGTAATGGTCAAAAGTTAATACTCATAAAAACCATTTGTGAGGGAGTTATAAGCTTAATTTGGTGTGTTTTTTTTAAAAAATTATTTTCAAGTTTTGAAACTTAACTCCAACAAATTTCATATAGTAGAAGGGTGTAATTCATATATTCCCTTAAAATCTAAGGAGAATTACACAAAGACCCACTGAGGTATGGGCTAATTACATAGACACCCTCTCATGTTTGAGAAATTACACAAACACCCCTGCAATATGCATCTCATTACACAAACACCCTTTTTAGTGTATTTTTTGAATGGAATATAAACGCTTATGGTGTTGGATCATAATGCTAATAATGATGTGATGACTAATTTACAAAATCTTCCGAAATATACCTTATTTTTTATGATTTTTATTTTCTAAAACAAAATAAACGAGACTTATTTTCTATCCTTTTAGCAATTTTGGTTTATTTTTCATCGATTTTTACAATATAAATGAGAGACGGAAATTTACATTCAGCAAAATGTAACAAATTGCGAAAAGAATTTAATCACAAGGGGTGTTTGTGTAATTTTCCAAACATGAGGGGGTGTCCGTGTAATTAGGCCATACCTCACCGGGTGTTTGTGTAATTCTCCCTAAAATCTAAGGCCAATTAGCTTCAATATCAGATCATTCTTTTTTTTGTTGAAAGAGAACAATATATTACTCAAAACATAGGGGCTACAATAGGGTAGCCTCCATCACAAAATACACTTAGGGGGAGTAGATCCAGATTAGCAAAACCAACAGCATTGTTCTTCCTACCCCAAGAGGCCAGCTCATGCGCTGCACCATTACAAAATCTAGGAGTGAAAACGAATTTCCACTTAGGACAACCTTTCCACCACTTTCTAATTTCACCAACAATCTCCTTAGTGCACCAGGACTCGACATTTTCCACCGAGTTAATCAATATCAGATCATTCTTGAACATAAACTACCTTCTATTTTAACGTACTAAATCTTTCTTCTGCAACTAACCCAATTTTATAGATAGAACTTCTACGTCTCAAAATTATCGAATCTTTTTCTTTCTGATTGATTGAACTCTATACTCACCAAATCAATGATTGAGGTGTATCAAACAAATGAGGTTCTTTTCATGAATAACTACTGGGGTTCTTATAGAATTATATGGTATATGTTTGTCCTTGTGACGACCAACCTAATATTCTTGCTGGATTCCCTACACCATCCCTTAGTAAACTCCAATCTGCATACACAAACAATAATATAGAATATTGTGACACACCACTAAAAAAGTGTGTCTCACTAACTATTTCTATTTTTATAATAAGTAAAAACTGTTTTTATATATATACTAGAAACTGAACTACACACATTTATTTTATAATATAGAGTACTATCTACTCATATACAAGTATGGTGAAAAAATAAAACTTAAGAAAAAGATGACTTTAGACAAAGAGAACGGGAAACCCGGAATCAAGCAGGTCTCTTGGCAGGAAAACAAACTAGATCACGTCCTCGAAATAAACCATGTTTCAGTTTTTTAGGTAGGATTGAGTTGAAAAAAAAAAAACATTTACCTAAATGAAAAGAATTTGAATTAGTGGATAATAAATCATCATAATTAGTATAGATATGAATATACCTGATTCTTGGAGGATCATCAAGAATTTATTAATAATGCCGGATATTCATAAGTCTAAGATTCGTCCACGCGTCGTATCTTAATTATTACTTTGTATGATTGATTCTTTATATTGTGACAACTTGTAATCAACTATAGCAAAAAACTAACATCAAGAAGAATATTAATTAGCGTAGGACCTTTGTTCCATCTCACGTGCCAACTGTCACAAGCAAAAAAAATCGCTGTCATTTGGTCCACACTTTATTTATTGCAATTTTGCCACCCGTTAAATTTTATTTGACTTTGAATTTGTCGTCGTCAATTCATACACAAGCGTCGGCAAATTCAATTTTCATGTCCCTCTTTTGTTAACCTCCTCACATTTTCTCTCTCTACCCACCGACACAGATCATTCGGTCCGATGGATTCGGGCCCTATTCTCAAGAAGGTGGGTAGCGACGGAGGATCGTCGGAGTCCGATGCCGGCGCCGGCGGCGAAGAGAAATCGCCGCCGCCGATTTCTACTTCAATCAACAAAAACATCAACATTAGGATCAACAGCGACGGCAGCAACAGGGAGAGGTTTGAGTATTTTGGTTGGGTTTATCATTTGGGGGTGAATTCGATTGGGCATGAGTATTGCCACTTCCGGTTCCTGTTTATTCGGGGCAAGTATGTGGAGATGTATAAACGGGACCCACATGACAATCCAGGCATTGTATGTTGTCTTTTATTTGAACTTTTGTTTGTTGTTATTTTTTGTTAAATTTGGTGTAGAGGTGTAATGGAATGAGAGTTTTGTTGGATTATATATATATTGGAGTAATGTGGAAGTGAACATGTTTTAGAAAGGAAGGAACTAGAGTGGCGTGGACTATGTAATTACGTTTATGATAGGCGTGGTTGGAAAGAAGGGAGAAGCGTTTAATGTACTCTTGGCTGCGAGATTTTGCGTTATATTTGTGTTTCCTAACGTAGCCACACGGATTTGCTGCAAGGATTAAGTGTTTTTATCCGGATATAGAATCACTAGGAGCATTAAAAGGAACTTGAGTGAACGTACCGTAAATCAACTCATTTCGATTTGGCTGTAGTGCATGCTTACATCGAAGCCTCTATTTTGTTGTTCTTTTGTAATCGTCGTACTGTCTTCTCTATAGTTGAGCAACATTGGCTGAAAACTCACGCTCGTATGATTCTTTTCCCGTTCATGGATTGCCCTCTTCCCATTGATATTGCACAATTGTTAAACAGCATGCTGCCACCCTCAGTCTCAATTAGTATGGTTACTCAGTGTGTGGCTTACTTGCAACCTTGTATTGGCGCTACCTTATGTAGTTAATAAACACCCGGTTGCTTTCGAATGCACTTGCACAAGCTAGAAATTGTCCCGATACTTTGAAAGGCTTGCTAACTTTGGAGTTGGATCTCCTGCATGCTAAAAATTTGAAACCATTATCTTATTCTTATTATAACCTTAATTTTATGACTTCTTAGGCTGTGCTTTTCCATCTTCAATAAATGGCTATACTTTTTCTGCAGAAACCTATTAGAAGAGGTGTCATAGGTCATACGCTTATCGTGGAGGAGTTGGGTCGTCGTAAAGTGAACCATGGTGTAAGGCCTCTCCATTCTTCTTTCAGCTCTTGATGGATTCAGAAGCTACTGCATGCCTATCCATCATCTTTTATATTTTGATTACTTGAATTCACTAGTCCTCTCGTCATAGTTATTCACTATTATGCTTCTGAGATGACCAGAGCTGATTTTTCTCAATATTTTGTGATCATTATGTAGGATGTTTACGTGCTGAGGTTCTCCAATCGGTTGGATGAAACAAAAAAGGGAGAAGTAAGTGACAATTTGATATTTGAGGAAATGATACTTCACATATTAGAAAGCAGACGACCATCATTATCATTTGTATTACTGTTTTCCTGTATCCAGTTCAGTCTTGACTTTTAATATTAAGAAAATGATACCCCTTCAAAGTATGACATTTGCGTTTGGGTTAGAGAAACTAGTATATCCTTTGCTGGCAAAGCTGATTTGTTTAATGTAGTTTGCTTGTAGTGGTTATGAAGAATATCATTTTCATTCTTCATCTGCTCAAGAAACTGAATGTGTAAAACATATAATTTGGACACAGTTTGTCTATCAGGCCAAGTGGTGCTTTAATTCCAAAAAATAGTAAGAAAACTACTGAATCGTACTCTTATTTTTCATGTTAGTGTAGAATCTACGTTTGAATCATATATTTTGCGTTTAATTAATGTAAATATAAATATTAGGTTCTTATTTAAAGTTCTCTAGTTGCTATATTAGCTGAAGTGTATGAATCCTTAACATACATCATTGGGCTTGTGCCTGAAATTTATTCACTTTTTTGCACATCTTTTAGTTTTTGGTGCCGTACTCGGATGTTTTTAAGTTACTCACATGAACAATATCTTGGTTGCTGCAAGATTGCATGTGCTACAGCTGGTGATGCCCGGAAATGGATGGAAGCATTTGATCAGGCTAAGCAACAGGTATAAGATAGAATGGTATAGAATATTGTTGCTGGTCTTTGTTTGTTTTTTCTTGGTCTTTGTTTGTCTTTTCTTTGATGAGACTGGGAGATTGATAAATTCAATGTAATGTATCAAATACTGACTTTTGTTCATGTTTCTTACCTTTAATGTTTTACTGTTACATTGATATGCCACCCTCCCACTGAGACTTGACGTACTATACATTTGATATGCACTGCGAATGTTATTGTGAAATGGGTCGATATGAAAACTTCACGCTTGTATTTCTGAAAGGATGGAGATCAAATGTTGTCTTTGAGCCATCTAATTTTCCTATTGATGTTGATTTGTTTTGATCATATCATGGGTGGTGGTTCATGCATTAACAATTTAATGCCTTGTTCCAAGTTATCTCCGGTAAAGTAATTGATTAAGAAACTTTTTTGGTATCTTTGCGAGTATCACGCTTCTCTTTATAATTTTAGGTGGAGTACGATCTTTCAAGAGGTGCTAGTGTGAGAAACAAGCTGAGCATGGAGGATGAGTATGTTCAGACTCCCCTAGTTATTAAATTTGAGTTAAATAAAATCACATAAAAAGAACCAGACGTTGTCTATTTTTCTCTTGGAGAAGTCAGCACTTCGGACGAATGTTCTTTTTTAATTTTTATTCTTTTAATGTCATATTTTTAATATATTGTTTTTACTAACAACGAAATAGCAAAAAGCATTTGCTTAAACAAAATTAGGTCAGTGAACAAGAAATGTTGGACGGGCTGCTTTGTATTAGAATCTCATGGCGATTTTTTTTTTTTTTCAACATGATGCTTTGATCTTTCATGGAAAGCATTATTTATTTTGCACTTTGTAGGCTGCATTGTTTTGCATCTGCAAATGCCAGTATGTATTGATGACTTCTGAATTTATGAGTAATTCCATTTAAATTTGCGCATGAAAGTAGTCATAGAAAGTCTAAACTTAGTGTTCATTCTGGAAGGATTAACCTGGAGGGACACCGACCTAGAGTACGGCGTTATGCCCATGGCTTGAAGAAGCTAATCAGGATAGGACAAGGTGAGGTATCTTTGGTGTGTTTCTTATCTTAATTGTGGCATTACTTTGTTGTTTTTTCTTTCAAAGGATGTTTTTGTTTTTGGTCAGTTTTGCTAGTGCTTTATTAAGTTATGTTGGAAAAGGAAACCACTAGTTTTACCATGTCAGGGAGTAAGTTATACTCGACTTGCATCATTTACTTTGGAAAATAGATTACAGGGACTTAAGTTTCTTAATATTCTCTAAAGATCAATGTACTTAGTCTTCTATGAACTTTCACAAAGACGTGTATCGACATATCTGAATAGGAAAACTTCGTCATTTTGCATTTAATTTTCTGTGTCGTCATGATTTCAGTGAAATGCTTTCTTTGTAGTGAAATTCTTACTGTAAATTTTCTGGAAGTTTGTCATTGTAATAAGTTGGAAGTGTAATTGCTTCAACCAGCTTCTTGTTTGTTATTCTGCTTTTTGTTGTAGTTTCCTTACAGCTCCCCCCCCCCCCCCCCCCCCGCGCGTTAACTGTTTTTCTAATTTTGCTTTCTGATTGCTTCTATTATGCTGTACATAAGGGCCGGAAATGCTTTTGCGCAAAGCCTCAAGCATTGGTGCCCATGGTAGATTGGATGCATATTTTGATGCAGATGGTGGAGATGTGGTTGAAGCACATGAATGGAAATGTGTTCGTACAACCAATGGTAAATATTATTTGTTCCAGTTTTCTACTCTTTACTCATTTATTATATGCATTAATTCTGTCATGTTCCATGTCGAGCTGATGTAAAATTCTTATATGTCTCTTACGACACAATTTCTACAACTCAACTGTTTCTTTCAATGTTCAATAGGGTTTGGAACGCCTTTTTGATTTTCTTTAATGATAATACACGTTATGTGCCTATGATTAGTACCTTAGTTGTCTAGATTTTTGCAATGTATGTTTTTCCGCTTGCCCAACTCTCACTATTGACCTTATTAGTCTTGTTTGTGTTGTCAGTGCTAACTTGACCACTTTCAGAGACAACAAAAACACGTTGTCTCTCCTCTCTGCTCTATAAATTGAAGCTTTTTAGATCTTTTTACATTTATGAAAATAGTGCTTCTTTCTATCAGTAAGTATATGAAAAGAGTTCACTACTTCAGAAAAAGACTACGAGGGAGTATTCTTATAAATGTCTACAGTGTCTCTCAATTTTGAAGTCACTTGTTAGGTAAACCAGACTGTAGACTTTCAAGGATCCAACTTCTTGATCGAACTCAGTAATGTGGTGAACCTGATTGAGTTGTCTAATTTGAATTGTGAGGCACGTGATTTGTCAACTAGGCAGAAATAGTCAATAACAATTGGCTGATTTAAGGATGACCAGATTTGTTTGAATACATTTGTCATAGTACGTTTTCTCAGTAAACAAGAAACATATTGCTTTGCACTATGTCTTTCCATTTGTCATGTGATATTTTGTCGAACATTTAGTTTCTCAAAGTTAGGAGTTACTTTCCTACTTTCTGGATATTAGGAAATCAGGAAACTTACTTACTCTTTATTTTGCTTAGATTTACTGTTTTATAGGGATAGTTCCATACTTAGTTGTGGAGAAGTTTGTACCTATTTTGATTAATAATCGAAAAACAGAAGAGGAATTCCTTCCACATTTTAAGATTATCTCTGAAGGCTGGCAGAGTAAAGCTTGTAATCTTAGCTCTTTGAGGTTGGGTTATTTGGATTCCAGATGCTTCCTCCTCTAAACTGTATCAGATCTTATGCATTTGTGAATAACCTAGCTACTCTTATTAGCGGAACCACTTTCACCTCTGAAAACTATATTCCTGTTGGTAGTTGGACTTCAGTTCTAAAATTATGAAGTAAGGGAATATGTCTATTTGTTATAGGAGGTCAAAAAGACGCGAGTAATTAGGACAAAACTAAACATTTTTATTTGTATTATTTTGAGTTGCTTATCTATGAGTTTTAGCTAACTCGGAAAAGATATTTGAGAAATCTTTAATGTCTTTGGGTGTCAGGTGTGAGGATATTTGAAGATATGGCCAATACAAAGGTATGTTCTGATTTCCATATTTTACCACATGTTGCTACTGTAATGTAATTCTCTTGACATTTTCTTTATTTTAGTGATGAAACTTGTGATTTTCTAGCAATACAGCTCAAAATTTTTTTATAATCACTTCTTGTCATTTTTATATTTCATGTGAAGTTTGGCGAGTGACATGTATATGCTCTCTTAGTATTAAGCAATTGTTTTGATTTTTGAATGATTTTTGAATGAACTGTGAGTAACACCTCCACTGAAGAAACTAAAATGCTGCTACCTCTCCCTATTCAGTTTGGATAGTGCATGCACAGGGAATTTGCGGGAAAGCTGCTTTGACGAGAATATTATTGTGGATCTTTTTAGGACTTCTCACCATATGATATGAATGCTTACATGGATTTATAAGTATGATTGGAGTTATATGGTAGGATTAAAGTTGTATTGTACAAGTGCAGGACTTTTAGCATTAATGGATATTGATCTATAACCTTGCACTATTTCTTGTGTGATTTAATGATTATTCTCTACATTAAATAATTCAATGACGAAATATGCAGTAACTTCTAGTCATTGCCTCATGGCAAGGTTCTGGACTTTATGTTTAGTTATGTAGGGGTTGGTTCTTTTTTTCAGGTAAAATGCTGCGAGTGGTTTCCCTTTCTATTTAGGATTAATTTTTTAAATTGCTGAAACTGATTATTGGTTGTTGTAGCTTTTCATAAGTAAGGATGGTATGCATATTCTGTTACATCGTGTCAGCGCTTGTGTTATATTAGTCTGGTAATAGTACATAATGCCATTCTCCATTTCACTTCTGTTGTCAATGATACTTTGCATTTTTGAGTTCTTTTGAGTCTCTAAAACCCCTAGAAGTATATTTCTGGAGAAAACTACTTCAGTGGCTCTTAGTTCGTCTGTTACAAATACTGATTTCTAGCTTGCCTTCATCACGTACAGAGTGTTTTCTCTCAAAAGTACTGGAGCCAGTTATGCTAAAGATTTAAGAGAACCATCTACTAATCATTAGAGACATTATGTTAAAAAATTGTACTGTACAGTCTTGATCACTCATACTCTTATGATTTTCTCGATCAGATGGCCATGGTTTTTTCATCAAAATAAATTGTATATGTCTGAGAAACGCCTTTTCCGAAATGTGTTTTTTTTAGATTAAATTAAAAAGACGGAGTGGGAACTTTGTCCGGTAATTTCTTCAAAATTTCTTCTTTGGTAGAGTGGCAAAGGCATTCTGGTCAAAGCTGTTGGTGTTGTTGATGCGAGTGCAGATGCTGTATTTGAAGTTCTGCTGAGTCCTGATCGACATAGGAGATATGAGTAAGTTGGTCCTCTTGATTTCTTGACACTTGATTTTAGACTGAGAGGCATCTAATGGATCTTTTACAGGTGGGATACTCTGACAGGTGACTTAGAGTTGGTTGATTCTGTTAACGGACACTTTGATGTTGTTTATGGGACATTTGATCCTCGATATCTGACATGGTGAGTTGGCTCACTTGAAGTGGACATTTACTGTAGCATGGGAAGCCATTAGTCTTGCTTTACTGTTCCTTACATTCCTTTTGCTAAACCAATAACTTGATGTAGGCGAGACACTTAGTGTTAGAACTTCCAGACTAATTTATGTGGCATATCAAGTTAAAAGGCCTGTTTGTAGGTTCCTTTTATTGTTTATTCCCTTATAGACAAATGTCTCTATTCTTCGGACGCTGACAAATAATTTCCCAGTCCCATATCCTAAAAGTTTCTTTTCAAAGGTATCCTTATTTCAGTTAATGAGCTATCCCTCACTAACACTAGTTACTATATTTAATAAGTATATAGATAGAAAAGAGATTTCTTTTCAGCCATCAGTGGTTTATGCTCATTGAAATTTGTCCTCTCTTCTCTCTCTCTCTCTCTCTCTCTCTCTCTCTCTCTCTCTCTCTCTCTCTCTCTCTCTCAGTCTGATGCTTTGAATCATAACCATTAACCTATATACCTTATTCTTGCCAAAAATGTGGCTGCATTATCACATGTTCCTCTATTATCTTTCCCCTTATAATTAAGCAACCGATGAGTTTTTGATGTTGTTATACCTGTAATAGCGAATCTGTAAGAAGAGAAGGTTATTGCATCTTTTTGACGACAATCATTATCGACATGGTTTTCTGCAGTGAGCAAGATGCGGTTTGTTTTTTGGTTGAGAAAATGTTTATCTCTTAATTGCCTATGTGTCTCATCATCTAAAATTTTCACTTTTTCTTTGTAATGATTGTTTGAGTGCATGTAAATGAAAGGAAAATGAGTTTTCTTTGCTTCAAAAATCACTGATCATATTCAAAGAATTTGTACATGCAGGCGGCAGTCAAAAAGGGACTTTGTATTTTCAAGGCAATGGTTTCGTGGACAAGATGGAACATACAGTAAGTGTCTGCATCCTTTGCATCCTTTCTGCGTTTCTACATTTTTTTGAGGCTTATAAGTCATGTTAATTTTCCATTCGTCGTGGCTTTAAGTGAAATGTACCCCCTGTTCAATGCTGGATTTCAGGACTAGAGTGCAAGCTATAGGTTTTTATA